>JAPPVO010000024.1:136385119-137048693 GCA_030407325.1 Camellia japonica
CAGATGTTGTCGACGAAACTCAGTTGGAACAGGGCCTAGCAGGGGCAAGAACATCAGTTGTGGCCGGAAGGCAGAAATCAAAAAGCATCACCGGAGAGTGCCGGTGCTAAGAATTTCGCTCAGGACTTGGCATTGTGAATGCGGGGAGTGTTGAACAGCCAGCTGTACTGACGCGGTTGGAGCAAGAAAGGTTCGGGGATTCTGAGAGAATCAGGAAAGCTAACGCCCCTGAGGGGACTGAAAGTGCTGTGTACACGAGGATAGAGAATGTTGCGAGCACGTGGACGGAAAGTACTGCGAGTACAATTGTATCGAAGTCGGACAGGTGTCTGTTGGCTGCCGATAGAATGGTGGGAAGACGATGATCTATGTCTTGCCCACACGGATGAGGATTGGGGGAACAACCAGCCAGACGATACCTGGTACATTAGCGAAGTCGATCATATGACTAGAAGCGGGCGGTATTTCAAGCCCCCACATCTAGATCAACCAGAGGCGTCTGGGAAAGATAAGGAGACGAAGAAACAGAAAGAGAAGCAACTCGAAGAAGAAGCTGTACTGAAGCAGTTGAAAAAGATACAGGCAGCCATCTCCATCTAGGGACTGCTTATGGCATCGCGAGTGCATCGACAAGCTGTCTTATCAGCCATGGACAAGGCCAAGCTCTCAATAGACACCACGCCCGAACAGCTGGTGGGCTTAGTTTTTCCGGGAGGGACTACCCCGATGTTGACTTTCTCCGATAAAGAATTGCCACCTGAGGGTGCAAACCATAACAAGCCACTCTACATCTCTGTGGAGTGCAGAAACAAATGGATACCCGTGGTGCTTGTCGACACAAGGTCCGCCATTAATGTGTGCTCGGCAAGAACTGCATATGCGATCGGTTTAAAGACCGCGGACTTTGTGCCGATAGCCCAGGTGATTCGGGCATATGATAACACAAGCAGAGAAGTAATGGGGACAGTGAAAATTCAGACCAAGGTTGGGCCGGGACAGCATGAGGTAGACTTTCACGTCTTAGAAGTTCCTGCGACCTTTAACCTACTTCTGGGGCGGCCGTGGTTGCACCAAGTAAAGGCAGTTTCGTCCACCTTGCATCAGATGGTGAAATACCCCCATGGGAAGGGAGTAGCCGTCGTTTTTGGAAATTCATCGATTCATCCACCACCAGAAGTATCTACGCCAGTTTTGGAAATTGAGCACGGTATGGATGATGTGTTCATATCGGGTTTTACCCTGGCTGAGGCCCGGGTCGTGCAGAACATCTTAGCTGTTAATGAGGGGGTGTATGTTAGCGCACAATCAGTATACCTCATGAACAAGCTTCAACACATCCCCGGGATGGGATTGGGAAAGAGCGGCCGGAAGGGCGTTGCAGCGTTGGCCGAAGTGCCACACAACCCACACACCTTTGGCTTGGGTTATCTGCCCACCAAAGAGGATTGGATAAGGAAAGGTAAGGAGATGGCTGGGAGAGCCAGAGCAAAGCAGGCGGGGAAGCCTTTTGAGCTAATGCACCGACCCATCCAAGGTACCCTAAACGGATGCTTTGTTTGGGAGGGGGAGGACTTTCCATTTTGTGGCTTCCCAGAGCCGTGGCTAAATGCCGAGAAGAGGCGCTTTCCGGGGTTTGAGATCTTCTTTGACCTACAGTTACCCGGGGATGATGTTGCCGAGGAGCAGACACACCCATCAGCTGAGGTTGAACAGAATGAGAAAGTGGATTCCGAAAGCGCTGAAATCGAAATGGGGGTAGCGCTAGCGTGTCTACTTTCAGATCCTCCGATCGAACAGAAGTTCTTGGGGGATAACTTCTCGATATGCGTGATCGGGAATGAAACGGCTGCGGGCCTACCAGCAAACATTTTGGATGCATCTATCGCACCCTCTCTCATTTGGCAGTATGAAGAGGGATTTTTGTCAAGCAACACTGGGTCAGGTAGTGAGCCGGAATCTGATTCCTCCGAATCTGTTGAGTTGGAATCAGGTTCCAGCTCGACTGAGTCTGAGTCCAGTATTCCTGGGGGTGATAACCCGAATGCCACAGTCCTGTCTAGGTCGTCTTTTTCTTTCTCTTTTGAGTCTGTTGTAACAGAAGAATCGGACGATTTGGAAGCAATTAATGAGAATGATGTGGCTGTGGTTTCTGAGTACTTTTCTGTACCTTTGATTTATTACTTGAATCAGGACTTTCAAAATTTTGATAAAAACGACAAGAAAGAAATTCCTCCGGTTTTGCAACGATTAATTGATCAAGAGCAGGAAAGATTTGTTAAACCTTTAGTAGATGAAATCACTACTGTGAATATTGGTACTGAGGAGGACCCGCGGCTGGTCTAAATCGGGTCCATGTTGTCTTCGGAGGAACGCGAGCGCTTAGTCGCTTTGTTAAAAGATTTCAAAGATGTTTTCGCGTGGTCCTACGAAGACATGCCTGGAATCGTTCCTGAGATTGTACAGCACCAGATCCTTCTTGACCCTGAGGTCCCACCAGTTAAACAGAAACTCAGAAGGATCCGCCCGGACTGGGCCCTCAAGATTAAGGAAGAGGTCACCAAGCAAATTGATGCAGGGTTCTTGCTGGTATCCAAATACCCGACTTGGTTGGCCAACATTGTTCTAGTGCGGAAGAAGGATGGCAGGATTCGGGTATGCGTGGATTTCAGGGATTTGAACAGAGCCAGTCCGAAGGACGACTTTCCCTTGCCGCATATTGACGAGTTAGTGGACTTCACAGCGGGGCATGCTTTGCTTTCGTTCATGGATGGATTCTCGAGCTATAATCAGATAGTAATGGCACCTGAAGATCGGGAGAAGACTGCTTTCACCACCCCGTGGGGGACTTACTGTTACAGGGTGATGCCATTTGGGCTGAAGAATGCTGGAGCTACATATCAACGGGCCGCGACCACAATATTACATGACATGATCCACAAAGAGGTTGAGGTGTATGTGGACGAGATGATTGTCAAGTCCAAAGATAGAGAGGGCCACTACACTGCCTTACAAAAGTCTTTCCAAAGGATCAGAGAATTTCGGTTATGGCTGAATCCTCAGAAGTGTACATTTGGTGTTACAGCAGGGAAAATGCTGGGGTTTCTGATTACGCAGAGAGGTATCGAAGTCGACCCTTCCAAAATCAAGGCCATCTTAGAAATGCCACCACCAAGGACTGAAAAGGAGGTGCGAGGCTTTCTGGGTAAAGTGTAATTCATAAGACGGTTTATCTCGAAATTAACCTTGACTTGTGAACCACTTTTTGGTCTCCTGAAGAAAGGAAAGAAATTCCAATGGGACAGCCGATGCCAAGTTGCTTTTGAACAGATCAAGGAATACTTACAGAACCCGCCCGTGTTGTCACCGCCAGAGCCCGGGAGACCGTTGATTTTGTATCTTTCAGTAACTGAGACTACAATGGGCTGCATGCTTGCGCAAGAATCTGAAGACAAGATGGAGAGGGCTATCTACTATCTGAGCAAGAAGATGCTGGAGTATGAAACCCGCTACACACCGTTGGAAAAGGCTTGCTTAGCCTTAGTATGGGCTACCAGGAAGCTGCGGCACTACCTGTTAGCCCACTCTGTAATGTTGGTTTCGAGATTAAATCCCATTAAATATTTCTTCGAGAAACCGGCACTTACGGGTAGGCTAGCTCGTTGGTTACTGTTGCTTTCCGAATTCGATCTGAAATATGTGATGCGCAAGTCAGTCAAGGGAAGAGCGGTAGCAGAGTTCTTAGCCGATCATCCAGTGGAAGGAGGTGAAGCAGTTGAGTACTTATTCCCAGATGAGGCCATTTTGCATATCGACGATGAGTTTTGGACGATGTACTTTGACAGAGCGTCAAACCAGTACGGGTATGGGATAGGAGTGTTACTGATAGCACCCGACAACTCCCATATCCCTTTAGCATTCAAACTCCGGTTCAAAGTCTCGAACAACGAAGCAGAATATGAGGCATGCATTGCCGGTCTAGAAGCAGCCTTGGAATTAGGGGCAAAACGGTTGGACGTCATCGGGGACTCGAACCTTGTTGTATCTCAAGCGAAAGGAGATTGGAAAGTTAAAGAGGAAAAGATGATTATGTATCACCAGACCTCGGACTTGTTAATTCCTCGGTTTGAGAAGTTAAACTTTGCTCATCTGTTAAGAGAGAACAACAGGTTCGCAGATTCACTAGCAACTCTATCTTCCATGATAGACATCCCATTTGGAGTCCGGATGCGTCCAGTTATTATCGACCAGAAATTTGTGCCGGCTTACGAGTCGATTGCTACTATAGATGAGGTTCAAGATAAGAACCCCTGGTATTACGATATTTGGAATTTCTTGGAGAAGGAAGCATATCCACCAAGGGTAAATGCCAAGGATAAAAGGGCAATCAGAAGAATGGCTGCTCAGTTCATCATCTGTGGGGGTAAACTATATAAAAGAGGTCATTTGGGAATGCATAAGCTGTGCATTGAAGCTGAAGAATCAAAACGCCTGATGGAGGCCATCCATGGAGGGGAATGCGGTGCGCATATGAACGGGGTAATGCTAGCGCGGAAGATCCTCAGACAAGGTTATTATTGGTCCATCATGGAGGAGGATTGTATCGGCTTTGTTCGGCAATGCCACAAGTGTCAGATCCATGCAAACCGCATGAACATTCTGCCGTTGAAGCTGTACAATATGACTTCGCCATGGCCATTCTCAGTTTGGGGAATTGATGTGATCGGGGCTGTCACTCCGAAGGGGTCGAATGGGCATGAGTTCATCCTGGTCGCAATAGACTATTTCACAAAGTGGGTTGAGGCCCAATCCTATGCGGTGTTGAAGGCTTCACATGTTGCGAAGTTTATCAGGAATAACATCATCTGTCGCTATGGGGTCCCGAACGAAATCATTTCAGATAACGGTTCCCACTTCAAGAAGGAAGTGATTGATTTGTTGGAAAAATACAATGTGGCTTTTCATAAGTCATCCACCTATCGGCCGCAGACCAATGGAGCGGTCGAGGCCGCCAATAAGAATATCAAACACATATTGTAGAAGATGGTGGAAACCTACCGGGATTGGCCAGATAAGTTGCCGTTTGCTCTGTGGGGCTACCAGACTTCAATTAGAACGTCTACTGGGGCGACTCCGTATTCATTAGTTTATGGGATGGAGGTCATTCTACCTATCGAGATTGAAGTTCCATCTTTGAGAGTGCTGGCTGAGTGTCAGATGGCCGAAGCAGATTGGCAACAGAGCAGATTTGAAGAACTCATGCTCTTTGATGAGAGAAGACTGAAAGCACTATACCATGTTCAAGGTTATCAGCGCAGAATTGCCAGGGCTTTCAACAAGAAAGTTAAGTCCAGGAATCTGAAGGAAGGAGATTTTGTGCTCAAGGACAACCGAGCTCCCATCCACGACCCTAGGGGCAAGTTCAGACCCAATTGGACTAGCCCTTACATCATTAAATCTATTTGGTCAGGTGGAGCTGTCGTTCTGATGGACCTAGATGGCCTAGAGTTCTCACAGCTGATCAACATGGACAAGTTGAAGAAATATTACCCCTGAGAGGCTCGCTAGGCCGAAAACCAGAAAGGGCGACCTAGGCAAAAGTTAGAGCATGAAAAATTTGAAATTATAAAAACTGAGCTCGCAAGGTTGAAAACCCGCAAAGGGCGGCCTTGGCAAAAGTTAGAGCATAAAAGGAGAGTGAAAATACTCGAGTGAACCCGAGCCTGAACTACGTAAGGCTTGATTCCCATCTTTGGGATACATAGGAAACTTCATCCTGAAGTTCAGCCATAAACTTTTCCCCGATCAACTTTGTCCATTTGATCATCTCGGTCATCTTTGTCTATTCGGCGTTCAAGAGCTTCGGTTGTGATCTCCGGTGCAGTGCTACTCAGACTAGGGGCAACTTTCCAGTTGCTAGGATCCGAGGTTGTGCATCTCAGTGACAGATTTCAGGCGTGTCCAGTTCTGATCCATATCGAAAATGGTTTTGAAAAGTTTTAATAAAAGTTGACTTTGTTCAAAATTAATCTTTTTACAACTTAGACCATTTTTGGACCAAAGTGGAAAATTTTCAGTACCCACAATCTTCAATTTTAATGATTTCAATACAGAGTCCTCCTGCTCTTGCATATAAATTGAAGTTGCTTTTGGTGACATTCATAAAGAAAACTTGAAAGTACTAATAAAGCAATAAATCCGGGGCATAGCTAAGTCAGGTGTTCCTGCGCCCCCTCCCAGAGCTGGTCGAAGCTTCTAACGCCAAAGTGGGCCCGATCTATGCCTCTTCATTGAGCCAATCTATGCACTCATCAGACAAAGTGCAACTAAAAGTGGGAGCGGGGGCCAGGAGTTCTCTCGTCCTCCATGCTATGGCATATCGAGCAAGCTGCACGCCTCGGACCGGGAATGCAGCAGAGTACTCTATCCCCTCTGGCGGGCAAGTCTGATCATTGCCGAACTGGCGCTGGAACCGGAAAGGAAAGTAGAACACGCAGTGTGTCAGGCCTATCAACTGAATCCCAGTCTGCCGGGACATGCTATAGCTCATTGCTGGTAGATTGAGCCAAGGATAGCGCCAAGCAATGCGGTCTACAGACAAATTGCACATCCAGTCGAACCACTATCCCTCATCCAGGGCATCGACCAGACGTTGTCGGAAGAAATAACCGCGAGCTGAGTATGCCGGGCAAGAGTCCACAACCTGCAACTTGTCCATCAACCACACCTGGGAAGGGATGAAAAATGAGAGAATAAAGAATAACGAGATGTATGATGAGAGAAAAGTGAGAAAAGGGTTTTGTGAGAAAAACCGAACCTGAGAGCCAGGTGATGTGAGCAATACATATGTGAGATTGGGTGGGAAACATTACCTGCAGCAATAGTGGACTCCCCGCAAATCTGGTTGTCTCCCGGCGATGGAAAGCGTCCAAGCCCATCAATGTCTCGGCCAATGTCATGGCAATGTAGCTTTTGCCCTCCTTCAAGCCTTGGGCAACCTCGATCAACCGGACGCTAGATCCTCCAGAGCTTGAGGCAAGCAAGAAATGAGATAGTATGCACAAACAGAGGGCGTGTCGCTGAAAGCCCTGCCAATGATGGTCGCCACGGTCACCGGCATAAAAAAACCGGCAAATCAAACTCGGAATATCCAGCATTCCATCACCAATCAAAGATCAAGCGTCATGCATCGTGAGCCCACACATTCGCCCTAAAGCTTGGGCGTGGCCAAAGCGAAGTTGGGGCAAGATTTCTTCGTTGTGCTCAGATTCCATCAAAACTTGGAAATCTTCGAAGGTAGGACATACCTCTTGCCCGCCAAAGCTAAAGACATGTGTTACCGGGTTCCAAAACCTTGCTGCGGCATGGAGGAATGGAAAGTGCAGCGGAGTACGACTCAGAGTGAATAGTGCATTTATGCCGAAGCCCCGAAAATTCAGCCTTTCCGAGCCATCCAAGTTGACAATCCAAGCTATGAGATTTTGAGCAAGAAATTCTTCCATTTGGAGCAAATCAGTGTTGAATTGAGAAAAAACTACGAAGTTGAGACTCTTGTAGGGGATAAGGTGTGAGTGGAAGACAGTTGTCAGCATTCTGGTGATTCTTGCCATTTATGGCCGACCGGCCAAAAATAGTGCCGACCGACCACCACTGTTGGCCGATGGCCATTTCTTGAGGCCGATGGCTTTCCCTTGTGGTCGGTAGTCTTCCTTCTTGTTCCCTGAGCTGTTTATGTGTTGAACATGCTGAGAATTTGGGGACTGGCACCACTTCCAATGCCCTCCGATGATGATTTTTGCGGAGTCACGCCCATTTGATTATGGAGTTGTTGTACATTTGCTTATCGAGTTGTATTTCATTTCTTCGAGTCTTTGTTTTGCTTATCAAGTTGTACTCGCACTTGGTTAGCTCATCGAGTTTCTTTGTTTTGCTTATCGAGTTGTTAGTCGGTTCACTACCTGATTATTACGATGCAAGTGCTTGATTTTCAAACAAAGTTCAATTTCATTCACATTGTTATGTGATGCCACGCGATGCGATGCGTGGAAAGTAGAAATGTAACACCTTTTTGAACAAAATAGCTGTTTCATTTCCATCATGTCTTTTGTAAAAAAAAATAATATACACAGTTTTGGAAAAGTAAAACCTGCCTGAGGCAGTGCAATGTGCTTAAAACTAACGATAAAAAAGGAAAGTAAAGCAAAAGGAGGGCAGGGCAGGAAAATATCGGGATTGATACCGGTAACCTCCCCTTGCGGTTGATGCATCCCGCGCCCTTGTTCGAGTCAATGATGTGGTTTGGCACCTTCATTACCCAAGACAGTGCAAGGAAGTGCACTTTTGGAACATTAGTAGACTTTCGAGTTGACCTCAAGCTATGTCTTCTATGAGCGATGCTTGGTGCGTGCGAGGAGCATCCCTTCCCGTATCCTTTTTTTTGTATATTGCGAATTCCACAAATCGTTTCAATCATGTCGTATTACGTAGTTTCGTTTTGGCTTTAAAAGCACGCTCGTTACGCGTCTCACATTACACAATGCCTCGTCTTGTTCTGAATTTGCATCTCAACATCATGGATAACACGCCCTTACCATGCTTCAGTTGAATATGCCCCCTTTTTCCTCCTATACACATTGTATTCGTTGTCGCGTTATGCTTTACTTATATGTGTTCAAGTTCCTATAGACATTGCATGCGTTGTCGCGTTATGCTTTACTTATATGTGTTCAAACTCCTATACACATTGCATGCGTTGTCGCGTTATGTTTTACTTATATGTGTTCAAGTTCCTATACACATTGCATGCATTGTCCCGTTATGCTTTACTTATATGTGTTCAAGTTCCTATACACATTGCATGCGTTGTCGCGTTATGCTTTACTTATATGTGTTCAAGTTCTTCCTATACACATTGCATGCGATGTCGCGTCTCGCTTTACACACATGTATTCAAGTTCCTTTTTATACACATTGCATGCGTTGTCGCGTATCGCTTTACTTATATGTGTTCAAGTTTCTTTTATACATATTGTATGCGTTGTCATGTATACTTTACTCACATGTGTTCAAGTTCCTCATCATACACATCGTATGCGTTGTTGCGTGTGCTTTACTTACATGTGTTTGTGCCTTCATCGCATTGTTATGCTTGCCCCAAGTCGCATTGTCATGCTTCCCACTCGGTTCGCGTTGTCGCGCACTTTCAATTGCATTGTTATGCATACTACTAACAATATTGCATCTGTTAAGTTTCCTTTCTCTTACAGGCACGATATTGTACGTACGGTTCATTTGAAGCTAGAGCGACCAGACGAACCGCACAGGTATTGTATTCTCCGTGTGAGACGTAGCGAGAATTACATAATTCTCTTACATCCTTTCTGCATTGTAATATAGTTGGATTTATGATTGATTGCTTAAAATTGTTGCACGTTATGCTTCGTTACAGCTTTCTTTGCATGATCATGTGTTATGCTCGGCTTTGTGCATTGTCTTGCATTTTGCCCCTGCCCTCGGGCGCATATCTTTATCTGTTGCTTGTATGCTTTGTCTAAGTCTTCGGCCTTGTCAAAAATGGGTCGTCTCTGCGCTTTGACACTCACTCCCGTTATTGTTATGACTTTCGAGTTCTGTCAAAGAGGGGCAACTGTAGACACCCCATTTTTGACCGTCCTCAAGACTTGGACGTCATCGTTTGAACACCCGATGATCATTCATGTTCGTGTTCGTTTTGAGTTCCCAAAGATCTCGGCTGCGCGCCTTGCCTCAGGATCTCTCGACTTGACTACCTTGTGCTTGGTTGGACCAAACACTTGTTGGTTTTTGCTCCTGGGGGTAGAGAGTATCTTGTTAGCTACCCTTGAAAACCACCGGCCTTGGCATGATGTCACCGGCCATGTTCTCTTGCCACCGGCCATTGGTGATGGCTGGTCGGCACCTTTGGTGGTCGACTGGCCTTTGATTTGGTCAATCGGCCATATGTTCTGGCCGGGGCTTCCTTTTTGCCTTTTTTAGGCATTGTGCATGCCAGCTGTGCCAGCTGGAGCATACAGATCTGTCCTCCATACACGTGTATGGAGGAGGACTTGCACCCTTTGCACCCTTTTTGTTCTAAGCTTCTTGGAGAAGCTTGCACCTTTTGCCTTGGCTTCTTGAGGAAGCTTGACCCTTTGTCTTAGCTTCCTCAAGAAGCTTGCACCTTTGGGTTAGCTTCCTTGAGAAGCTTGACCCCCTTGACCCTTTTGTATTAGCTTCCCTTAGAAGCTTAACACTTTGTCTTCCTCTATATAAGGAAGCCTTGCTTCTCCTTTGAAGGGGTTGAACAAATCAGACATATACATCTGATATATCTCATATATCACTCTCTCTCTCTCTCTATATCTCCCTCTCTCTCTCTTCATTTGGTGTGTTTGAGGGTTCAAAAGGGTGTTTTGTTCTTAGTTTTGCACTAAGGCACCTAGTATTACACCATACTTGGGTTATTGAGGTGTTGGGAGGTTGTTCTTAGAGTTTTGAGTTGGTTTTGATCAGAAGAAAGGGGCTGGACTTGCTGTTCTTCAAGTGTTCTTCAAGGGTGAGCTAGTTACTTTATATTCCCCATTCTTGCACTAGCTTTTAACCCACTTTGCATGCTGTTTTGAGCTTTGTGTATAACTGATAAAAACTCTGATTTTTCATGCTTAAGATGTTTCATTAAGGTCTCATTTGTGTTTGGGGTCGACCTCCCCCTCTTAGGCCTTGCTTGGCCCCTTTTGTGCTTTCTTTGGTCGAGCTTTGAATACTTTTGTGTATTGGCCTTCTCACCACTGAAATCCAGAGGATTTTCAGTGGTGAAGAAGAGGTTTTGAGGTCTTGCATAGGGGAGGGACACCCCTCTCCCTTTGTGTCTCATTTGTTCATGTTTTTGGCTCATAAGGGTAGCATGCATGCCTAGTTGTTCTTAGCTTCATTTCAGAGGTTTTTGGGTGTTATTTGGTCATATTATACCTCTATTTTTAGTCGGATTTCTTGTCCATTACATGCATCACATACTTGCTTAGTAATCCCCTTTATTGTCATAACATGTGCCATGCATTTGCCCCTCCATGCTTGCATGTTCTAGCTTAACTTCATGAAGCTTTTGGACATATTTTGCCATGCTTAAGGTCTGTTGGGTACTGATTTGATCATGTTTTCCATGTTTGGTATAGCCTCTTTGCATTTTGGCTTGTGAGCCTTGAGTATGTGAGTCATTAGCATGCTTTAGTTGGGTTGTTTCAGTGATTTGGAATCACTTCTCATGCTATTTCAGTCCATAATCCATGCTTGTATGTTTGCATTCATCATCCCTTTCATGCCTTGAAGATTTGTTCTTTTATGCCTTGAAATGGGCCTTGGTGTATGCCTTTTTGTTTAAGACCTTGGGCTGCCATATCAGTGGATTTTGGGGTGTATTTTGATGCATTGAAACTCTGTTTTTGGTTGCATAATCCATGCCATGTGTGGTCATGATAGTTGTAGTGGAATCCCCCCTTGTTCGCCTCAAGTTTTGGGCCCTATTGCGCGCCTTGTTTGCATGTTTTGTCTGACTTGGCATCATCCCCTTTGCATGTATTTCAGAGCTTAATATGTTGGTTGAAATGCCCATGTTTTCCTCTTTTAAGTATGCTTAGAGTTGCCTCTTTTATGCCTTAAGTGATGGGCCTTGGTGCATGCATGCGTGCATGTGTGATTTGTGCTCTTGTTATGCCACTCTGGCCACTGTTTTGGGGTGTGGCTGAGGCTGCTCCACCTTAGTGTAAGTCCATAGATCATGCATTTGTGTATTGGTACATGTCTATTACTTTGTATAGTTGCTTATCTAGGTTGCATCATTGTATATCTATTGTATTACCATGTTTGAATTACATGTTAGGTTGCATTGCATTGCATCTTACATGCTTAGCACATTGTACATTTGCATGTTTAGCTTGCATTACATTTGGCATGTTTTGTTAACTTAGCCATTTTACATACTTGGGGCATTTTGCATACTTGAGTCACTTTGCATACATGCATTGCATTTTGCTTGGTTTGGGGTGTCAAACCAAGTATGAGGGGTGAGGTGTGTTCGTACTCAAAGTGACGAAACACGCCTCAACCCTCGGTCGCCGATGCCCTTGATCTCAACATGATAGGGCGTGTAGCACTCATGAGTTTTGTTGCATGCATTTACATTGATTTCCAAACTTGGTGCCTTTGGCTATCATGCATCAAAATGCGTGATTGGTGGCCCGAGGACCGAGGGCCATACTCTCTTGAGTCCATAGCATGATAGGGAGAGTGGGCCATGCACACATTGCTTTGAAAATTACATGCCATGCACTGTTTGTCCTCTGCTGCTGTCAAAACAGGGCTCTGCAGGAAGAAATGGCCGGTCGACCACTTTTGATGCCGACCGACCATCAGTGTCCAGCCGGTGGTTCAATATTTGGCCGATAAGCCTACTCTCATGGCCGGTGGATTTTAATTGTGGCCGGTGGCACTCCACAACAATCAAGGAGTGATTCAGAAGGATTCTGGAAACTTTCATAAATTTCAGAGGGACAAGGCAGTGTAAACAGAGGCAGCTTTTGACATGGCAGTGAGTTTCCGAGCAAGGCGAGTCAAGCATGCATCATCCACGCATTCTGAGGCAGGGCTGCGGCCATTTTCTTTTTGTAATTAATTTGTTAATTAATTAGAAGTTTTGTAATATTTAATTAGCTAGAGTAGTTAGTTATTTATTCGGACTGTATAATTTATTCGGACCCTCTGAGAGAGGGCAATTGTGTAATAAGTGTGTGTATGTCTTCCAACCCCCACTTCTTTCTCCCTTTTATTTACTAGCTTATGATGGTTAGTTTAGGGCATGTTTCGATTAGCATACTTATGCTCGCATGTTTGCATTCAATTATCTGTATTGCATGCACCGGGCTCGGCGCATCATACTAACTGCATTTTATTTCAATTCCAAGTTGAATACATGTTATCTGTTGCATTTCATATGCCATGTTTAGAATAGCCGAGCCTATCTTAGTTGAATTTTTCATGTGTTGCATTAGCCATCTTAACATGAACTAGGATCATGCATTGATTACTAACTAGTTTCTATTTTGGCTTGGAGTACTCGGTGAGTGTGTATGCTTTAGCATCCTTGCATGCGTGTGAGTGACTGCCATGATAGCATGTTTACCATGTGGCTATGTGTTTATGTGATATAATTGCCTGAATGCCTGTGGGTGGAGGTTGGATTATCTAAATTGGAACAATTCATTGATTGCGAGTTTTAAGCCCACTAGATAGTGACAAATCACCATGTTTTCCAAGCCCACTTGAGGGTGGCAAAATCCGCATTTTAGCCTACTTACGAGTAGCAAACCGCTTTCAAAAACAAACATGAAATGTTTTGTTCCAACTCAGGCGATCTAGTCTATACTTGTATGCTGCATGCATCACATAGTAATTCTAGGCTAATAAACCGGAATAAGAGCACATAATGTTTTCAAAACTTGATATCATGATTAGTAGAGGCCGATCTTTGATCGGGCGAGCGGGGGTGCTCATAACTGACCTTCCCCAATCATACCCAAGTTCCCGAGCCGAGGCAACTTTGGTGATGATGGACACGTGGCCTTAGGCACGAGTCAGGGTTTCCTAAATTCCCCCAAAATAAATATTTAGGTGGCGACTCTGTATCTGGCAAAGCAGTCCATGTTTGGCACTTCTTTCAAAAAATCTGTTTTAAAAAACGATTTGCCGGATTTAGACTCTTTGATGATTCATCGGTCTTGCATTGCACTCTGCGAGATTAGATACAGGACCGTGACATTGAGTCCTGAACTGTAGTGAGCCCAATGAACAAAACGGGGGATTCCCTCCCAGGACGTTCGGGGACGTCTACAACTTCTCCGCCTACAATTAGTTACGTAATGATCTTGGCATATATGCACCACTCAATGGACATTCTATTATTTAATTGTTTCCGTTTTGGGCCCTGTTAGTGAATAAAATATTTGTTTTGGAAATCTTATTTTGAGGCTTAAGTATAGGCTGGTCATGTCCTAAACTTTTAGGGGCAAGTTTGGGTCATGACATGTATTCCTCGAACTCCTTATAGAAACAGACGCCGAATACTTGGTCTGTTGGGGTGAAGAATGGAAAGAGGAAGAGGAAGAACCCCTGGATTTCTTAGAGGATCCCATGTCACCTTGGGATTCTGCATAGCCTGACCTCTTATGTTTCAACCTCAATTCCTCCGTCTTTAGCATAATTTCTACATGTGTTCTGGCCTCCACTAGCCTATCATACTCTTTGCACATGTTGGCTCTGAACTTCATCAAAATCTTAGGCCTCAATCTAATCTCAAACTCCATGCATTGATGCTCCTCAGTTGATACAAGCTCTGGTGCAAGTCATGCCAAACTGGTAAGTGTGGCCTCAATTTCTGCTACCGGTGTATCAAGCTATATAAGCTCCTCGAACTGTTTCCTCAACCTCTCCCTAGCCGTTGGAGGCAAAAACTTTTCCTGGAAGGCATGGGTAAAGGCCTCCCATGTATGCTTAGCTCTCATCTTAATAGATTTCCACCATTGTACGGCCTTCCCTTTGAGTTGATAGGCTGACAACGCTACTCGGAGCTCTCCATCACAGATGTCCAAAATCTCAAAAGACTTGAGAATTTGCTCTAACCATTTATCTACCTTTATGGGATCAGGTTTGCCACTAAACTTGGCAGGGTTGGAGCGAAAGAATTCCTTCTTCAAGAAAGAGGTTCGTGTTTCTCCCTCTCTTGTCCTTGCTGCTTGCTCAACTCGGAGTATCTCCATGGACCCTCGAAGAGCCCTAGTCATTTCTCGAGTTAGTGCCTCCATCACATCTTGGACTGGAGGAGCAGCCACGTTGTTTTTCCCTACACCTTGTTCTTGGAGTGGAAGATCTTATTAGGCCAGAATACTCTGACTACCCCGGCGAGGTCTACTATGGCCTCTACCATGTCCAGACATCATATATAAAATAAGAGATAAAGGAATTAACTCACAATTCATGCACCCCCACGCCAACCCACACGTCACACTCGAATAGTCACATCCCTAACCATCTATTCATTGGGCATAAAGCAATCCATGTAAGCACGTAAACACGTAGAGCACATACGGATCATTCTCCTAAGATACAGGCCTGTTCCACAACACCCAAAGACTTCCAAATGGAAAAAGCATTGATCAAGTGCCTTTCCATCGGGACTTCAATGAGAGTAATGGACGCAAATCATTCTCTTTTGCCATATTCATACTGTTTTGCATCAAAACTATACTGATTTGCCATACTCATACTGATTCTGCACTGATAATGTTCTGATTTGCCATAGGATAGGCCTGTTACTTTTTGCTTTAAAAACTTGTTTTTTCTCTTTTGTAAAAACTATGATTGGGGTCAGACCCTGTAGTTTTATGAGAGAAGGAGTTTTATTTTGCACAGCATCTCGTGAATGGCACCATACTTGCATAAAATTGGAAATGAATTTGAAATTGAAAATGCTTGTATTTGAATGATGGTCGTAACCAGATATTGAGCCTTTAATTGACCAAAATACAAAATAAAACTCTATAAAGGAAAAACAAAGAAAAAAACAACCTAAACACACCTATTCACACTTGCCAAAAACAAAAGACTCAAAACAAGACTAAAAACCAAAAAGGGCCAATCATAACACTGCTGCCCAGCTGCATGGCCAGCACACTTGGTCGATCAGCCAAAAGGGCCAATTATAACACTGTTGCCCAACTGCATGGCCAGCATACTTGGTTGGTCAGCCAATGGAATAGACGGTCGGCTAAGAAAGGTGGCCGGCCGGCCAAGGTCTTCTCTTGCTCTTTCCTTCGACAAAACACTATCTTTTCTATAGTTTTCTTTGATAATGGAGATATTTCTTGCCGAAAGGCTCAAGGATTAGATGACCATTTTGGATAGCATGGAAAAGGTAAATTTTCGCAGTTTTGGCATAAATGCTATTTTTTCATTAAGTCGTACACCACTTTGTTTTCCGTTCCTTTATGCTGCTACCCGATGTTAGGATCTACTCATTCATGTGTTTCACTTCAGAGCACAAGAGATGTATCCTACTCTCGAAGAATTTCAAGCATTAATGGAGTCTCGACGTGATGTGGAGATTATGCCTCAACCCCGTTTTCGCCATGCACAGGCTCTTGCACAGATGTGTGGGCATACTTTACACAAGGTTTGGTCCTTGGCTCATGATGGGGAGTTAGATATACTTAACTTGATTCATCGGTTTTCCGGAATTGGAGACAGAGGTGACCTTCTCTGGCGAGGTTATTGTCAACATGCCCTATGCTTATGTTTACTTGCACACTTCCTACTTGTACCTAGTTACAACGGAGCTAGCATTAGGTTGATTGAAGTGGCTTAATGCCTGAAGGAGGGTAAGAGCTACATAGGTTTGGCATTAGTCGAGATATTGATGGGTTTGGATGCCTTCCATCGATGGGAGACTTCTCAATTTGCGGGGAGTCCACTGCTTCTTTAGGTATTGTTTCCCACCTCCCTTACTTATGATTTCTCACATCACTTGGCACCCACTTTGTATTTTCTCTCAAAACCCTTTCCTTACTTTTTCTCTTAACGTACATCTCTCTATTCTTTAATCTCTCTTATTGTTCATCCCTTCCCAAGTATGGTTGATGGATAAGCTGAAGGTCGTGGACCCTTGCCCCGAGTATTAAGCCAAATCCTACTTTTTTTGCTCACGGCTAGTGGACTTTCCCATAGAGGGATTATGGTGTGACTAGATGTGCAGCAGATCTGCAACTGACATTGCTTGGCGTTGCCCATGGCTGAATTTGACTGAGATGAGTTACAACATGTCTCACCAACTGGGTATACAGCTGATCGGCTTTACACACTGTATCTTCTACTTCCCATTCCAGTTTAGATGTCAGTTTGGATGTGATCAGACCTGCCCAGAGGAAGGGGTGGAACACCCTGCTCTATTTCCAGTTTGTGCTTCACACCTGGCTCAATATCTCGCTGCTTGGAGGATGAGAGAGCTTCTAGCCCCTACTGTTAGCTTCAATTACGTCCTTTCTAGTGAGTGCTTGGCTTGGCTCAAGGACGAGACACATGTTAGGCCATCCTTGGCTGCAAAGACTTCCGATAGCGCGAACAAGAGGTAGAGGATAGTCACCTGACTCATCTTTGCTCCTAGTTTATTGCTTTGACTTTTCTTTTCATGTTTTTATGATATAAAAGCAACTTTGATTTAATAGGAGAGTTGGAGAATGAACTTCTGTTGAAATCATGTAATTAAAGTTGTGAGCATTGAAATTTTTTCTTTTTGGTCCAAATAATGGTCCATGGTGTAAAAGGTAAAATTTTGAGAAAACCAACTTCATTAAAACTTTTCAAAACAACTTTCAGAAATGGTCATTACTTGACACACAAGGAATCAATCCTTAAGATGTACAGCCCCGAATTAACAGATCATAACTGCCCACAACTACATTCACCATCACTGCTCTGTGTTGTAACTGGTCCTTCTGCAAAATGGAGGTAACACAACCAAGCTAACAGATGATGGAAAAAGAGGAACCGATCAAACAAATGGACAAACAGTTGAGTTAGAAATGGTTACGGTGAACTTTGGGATGAAGTTGCTTACGTATCCCGAAGATGGGAATCATGCCTTACGTTGTTCAGTTCAGGTTCACTCGAGTATTTACTTTCTCCTTTTGCACTCTAACTTTTGCCAAAGTCGCCCTTTTGGGTTTTCAACCTTGCAAGCTCCATTTTTCTTTATTTCTAATTTTTCAAGCTCTAACTTTTTCCTAGGTCGTCCTTTGGGGTTTTCGGCCTAGCGAGCCTCTCAGGGATAGTATTTCTTCAACTTGTCCATGTTGATCGGTTGCAAGAACTCCAAGCCATCTAAATCCATGAGAATGATTGCTTCCCCCGACCAGATAGATTTGATAATGTAAGAACCTATCTAATCGGGTCTGAACTTACCCCTAGGGTCATGGATGGGAGTTCGGTTGCCTTTGAGCACCATGTCTCCTTCTTTGAGGTTTCTGGATTTGACTTTCTTGTTGAAAGCCTTGGCAATTCTGCGTTGATATCCTTGGATATGATATAACACCTTTAATCTCCTCTCGTTAGATAACATCAATTTTTCAAATATGTTCTGCTCCCAATCTGCCTCTGTTATTTGACATTCGGCCATAATTCTCAGTGACAGTACTTCGATCTCAATCGGCAAAATAGCTTCCATCCCATATACTAGAGAGTAGGGGGTTGCCCCTGTAGATGTTCGAATTGACATTCTATATCCCCAGAGTGCAAAAGGTAGTTTATCTGGCCAATCTTTATAGGTTTCAATCATCTTTCGCAGTATGTTCTTGACATTCTTGCAAAATGCATGGATTTGACATTTGTGACATTGCCGAACAATGTTAATATAATCTACCTCTATGGCCGACCAATAATAGCCCTACTTAAGGATCTTCCTAGCCAGCATCACACCATTCATGTGTACTCCACACTCTCCTCCGTGGATGGCCTCCATGAGACGTTTCTCTTTTCTTCTTCAACGCAAAGCTTGTGCATTCCCAAATCGCCTCTCCTATACAACTTATTCCTGCATATGATGAACTGAATGGCCAGACACCGTATTCCCCATTTATCCTTGGCATTTGCCCCTGGTGGATAAGTGTCCTTATCTAGAAAATTCCAAATATCGTAATATCAGGAGTTCTTGTCTTGAACTTCATCTATTACAGCTATTGTCTCATAAGCAGGTGCATACTTCTGTTCAATGATCATCGGACCCATCTTCACCCCAAGCGGTATGTCTACCATGGAGGATAGAGTTACCAGTGCATCAGCAAACTGGTTGTTCTCTTTTAACAGTTGTGTGAATGTCAGTTTTTCAAACCTTAGAATCAGAATGTCCAGGGTCTGATGATAAACTTTCATTTTCTCTTCTTTGACCTTCTAGTCTCCGTTGGCTTGAGAAACAACTAGATTTAAGTCTCCGATGACGTCCAACCTTATGGCCCTTAGTTCTAGGGCAGTATCCAATCCAGCAATACACACCTCATATTCTGTTTCATTGTTGGACACTTTAAACCGGAGTTTGAAGGCCAAGGGTATATGAGAATCATCGGGTGCTATTAGCAACACGCCTATCCCATAACCGTATTGGTTAGCAGCTTCATCAAAGTATGTTGTCGACACCTGCTCTTCTACCTGCAGAATCTCCTCATCAAGGAACATATACTCTATTGATTCTAAAACTGGTTTCACAAGTGCAATTTGAAATTGATTAAACAAATGAGCGTCCAAATCTAGAAAATCTTTACAAAATCCATTATCATCAGAGATGCCAAAAATGGACTGCATTGCCAGATTTCAAAGTCGCCACCTAAATATTTTTTGAAAAATTTAGGAAACCCATGACTCGTACCAAAGGCCACTTGTTCGTCATAACCAAAGTGTCTCAGCTCGGGAACTTAGGTATGAGAGGAGAAGGTCATGAATTAAGCACCCTACTCACCTGATCAAAGACCGGCCTCTACTAATCATGATGTGATTTTTAGATACATTATATGCTCTTGTTTCGATTATTATGCCAATTTACTATGCGAGGCACATAAATATAGGCTATTTCACCTACTTTGGAATGCTTTGATTTCATGTTTGTTTGAAAAGAGTTTTGAATACATGCTACTTAAAAAAGTAAGCTCGTATGTACATTAATCAAATCATCCCAATTTAAGCAAATTAGCTTTCATCCACCAGCATTCAAAGAGGTATATCAAATAAGCACTTAGCCTCATGGTAAATATGCTTGATATGGCAACACAAACATACATGCAATATGTTAAAGCAAAAAATGCTCACCTAGTACTCAACTGAGGCAAGCCAAAATAGAAGAAAATTGTTAGAAAAATGCATGCGCTAATATGCAAGTGACTAATACAACACATGAAAAATGCAACTACTAGGTTCGATTTATTAACATGACATATGGCTCAAGTCAAAGCATGTGATAGAGCACGTATTCAACTAAGTAGGAAATGACAATAATGTTAAAATGATGAACCAAACCTAATGCATGCAAAAATGGATACGATTCATGGTAATGATATGAAATGAAAATATGATACTATATGCAACCATAGTAAGCAAGTAAATAAAAGGGAGAAAGAAATGGGGGTTGGAAGACATACAAAATATTACAAGCGTTACAAATTTGCCCTCGCAGAAGAGGGTCCGAATGAAATGTCCTAATTAAGCTAAATATTACAACACCAAATTAATGAATTAACTACATTAACTAACTATTACAAGTCCGAATGAAATCAATGAATTAATTTACAACATACTAATTATTAAAGCTAATTTAAAGGACTTGAACGAGAAGCGAAAACCCGTACACATGCAATCGAGAACATCCTCTTGCCTGTCTGTTTGTTGCCAAATTCTATTATGTTTGTAGTCAGAAAATAATTCTTCTTTTGCCATAGCTTCTGCTCTGTTCTGCTACAAAAATACCACTGCTTGTACAAAATGATGGCTGACCGGCCTTGGAAAGTGGTCGGCCGTACAGACTAGTGACCGGTCGGCCACTGCATTTGGGAACTGCCCTGTTGCCACATAATCAAAACAGAGCAAAAACAGAGTGTTTCCAGGAGATGTTTATCCTCTCTACCCTTTCCTCTCATGAAGATGATCAAGGAAGGAGTAGAGTCGGTTCACAAATCATCAATATTCGCACATTTGTTCCGTGATGATTTTAGAACTGATAGGACAAAAAGCTCAATAAAAGGAAATGAAAGACCAACAACATCTCCTCCGTATCATGGAGTTATCTCAAGGGAAGGGATGGACATTGCTTCTTGAATCATTAAACATCATGAAAGAGTATGCAATGAGTCAAGACGCAACAGGTTCAATATAACGTCTGATTGAACCCAACACAATTTTATTACCTTTTTTTTTTTTTACCTCATTTACACCAATTTTATTAGCCTCTTTTACATTGCCTTTCCATTTCTTATCTTTTATTCCTTTTGTCCGAAAGTGATAATTACGTCCACTAAGTCCAAAAGTAATAAAGAGTATCAAGCATTGACTTAACCCTAGAAATGAGCCTTTGAAGCCCTTTTCTATGGGGGGAAATTACAAAGGAAGAGTCAAACTCATTTACAAATGATAATGAATTCTAAGTCAAACCCAAAATGAGCGATAATGATTAGTCAAACTCAAAGAGAGCGATAATGACTAACCAAACCCACAATGAGCGATAATAACTCTAAATCCAAACTTAATAACAAGCTATAATGACACTTTCCTTGGTGATTTCCAGGGGTCTAACTAGAAAGTTAGTCCCTTAGAAGTAAATGCACTAGTGATAAAGAGAAGTGACAAACAAGAGGTTGTGCTTAGCTTGAGAGAGATGTAATGCCTTGGTAATGAACCTCCAAAGAGATTAAACCATTAAGCATGGAAAGTCTCTTTCTTATGCTTGAACAACAATCTTTTGTTAAACACAACTCTTTAATCAAAAGAAACAAAGAATGGAAGGAGGTTGTAGAGATGATTATGCAAAGGTGATTATGACAAGAGTGAGACTATTTATATGAAAACTATGTAAAGAAAGATATCAACTCAAATAGATTGGTGGTTATGGCCTAAACAACCAAATCCATGAAGACTTACAACACCACAAACATAACATTCAAAGCATAAATTAAATAAACAATTAAAACTGCCCCGAAAACTAAAAAAAAAAATAGTGCTGAAATCATTTTGGAAATGGTGAAAAATATAAACAAAAATAGAAGAGAACAAAGCTAGGAAGCAAGCTTAAAGAAGGATGGCTAACCCCTCAACTTTTTGGAACTTTAAATTACATAATTTAGCCTTTGAAAACTCCGGAAAATAGTGTATAAATCAAAGAAATAAGTGGGAAGAACAAGGATATAAGCTATGGAATAAGGTTTAAGAAAGGGTGGTTAACCCCTCTACCTTTGGTAGCTCTTAAATCACAAGTTTTAGCACTCAAAATCAGTCCTGTGGGGAAATGGGTTGGAAATACTCTTCCGATCCTGGGAGACGCTGATGATCCTCTGCTAGTCACCTGCAAAGACACGAATACTCCGGTCGGGGGTGCCGGAATTAGCACTCCGACGGACAAGTCAGTTTTCCTCAAGAAAGCTTGTTTACTGAGTTTTTAGAAGTGATTTTCTTACATACCTTTTCTAGTTCATTGCCTCTATATTTATACTTGTTCTTTTTATGATCCTCGGGACCAGAGCCTACTTTTTCAATCATTATTATTTTCCATTATTCGGCTCTAGGGATCCTTCCCTATTCGGCCTCCATGTCTATGCGGGATGTACGCCGGCTAGAGTATAGCTCTTAAGATATACCTCCCCCATCCTTGCCATTTATTCGGCCACCACAATTGCCCCCCGAACTCCCTGTTGACGGCAGTAAATCGGCGTGTTTGGTTCGGAATTTGAGGAGTTTAGTGTCAGGCGGCTTCGCGCGCCCCAATATGTCAGGAAGCACGCGCCTTTTGCTCATCATTGCGCTTTCCCGCTCTATTCATGTATACCTCAGCATTTATTGCGATTTGAAACTTTGGCCCTTTCGGATTCATATTTCGTCGATCTTTTTGAGACTTTTGGATTGCCAGTGCATATCCCTCCGTGACTCGCGTCTTCTGCAGCTTCTCCCGCCTTCCTTTGTCTCATCTGTTCTTCGTAAGTTTTCTTATTCCTTCTTTGTAATCCTATTTTTCTATTTGCTATTTTAGCTTCGGCGAATACTTAGCTCCTTGCTAGGATGGCCAAACATTTGAAAGACCTCCTTTCTGAGGGTCGCGTCTCCGGCTTCCGGCAGCATTTTTCCATTCCTGACGATGTCCATTTATCCCTTGTAACGGATAGTGCTCTTGACATGGAGAGGGAAGATCAGAACACGATCGTATTCCCTCTTTTATCCATTGCGGAGGGCGGTGTCCGTTTTCCCCTACACCCGCTCCTTAGGGCCGTTCTTCGATATTGGGGTTTGATTCCCTCTCAACCCAACGTAAATTTCTTTCGAATCATTATGGGGATCTTAGAGTTGAACCGACGCCTTAGGATTAATCTTGGGATTCCGGCCATTCGGCATTGTTACGCCCTAGCCAAATCCTCCGGTCGGCTGGGGCGATACTTTCTCAGGGCCAAAGATACCGACCATCACTTGGTGACTATGCTTGCCAGTTCTGGCAAACGGGTTGACGACGTGATGGTCAACGTTCGAGGTAATTGGGAGTTCGCTGAAGGAGAGGATCGCCTGGACCCTATTCCCAGACATAAGGGCGATCCAGGTTGCCACGCAATGTCCTGTTTGTTGGTCTGCCTCTTATTCGGCTCTTTTCTTCTAAATCGCTTTTCGTTTTCCGCAGGTAATAGGTTGAAGAAGATTCTGACTTCGGTTGACGACGCGGTTCTTGGGGAAGTCAAGACTGCACTCAGGTATTTCGGTCGTCCAAACGTACAACGGCAGGGGAGAGCCGCCCATATTCTCCTTCGGTACGAACCCACTTATACTACTTTCTCGGCCGCAGATAACATTCCGATTCCAGTCGGCGATCAACAGCTCTCGGCGCTTATCTTCCCCAGCTTCAAAAACCTTAGGCAGATCGGTCTCGTAGCTCCTGATTCGGGAGAAGACGCCGAGCCCAGCGTTGAAGTGGTCGCCGATCCGGAGGGGGGGTCTACTGAGAGAATAGTAGAAGGCGACGAGGTTATACGCTCGGCATTTGAGGCCACCGAGCCATCCGCCTCGGGACGAACAGATTTCTCTTCCGGGGATATTTTTGCAAATTTGGGGGATCTACCCGGCGATTTCTTTGAGGGTATGGCGAAGGAAAGCCTGACGCAGATGGCCCGCAAAAGAAATGCGGAGCGCATGGCCGCCCGAAAGAAGGCTGAATGTGCCGTATTAGATCCCAGCTCGATCAAGCCGTCCGTACCCGATTCGGAGGAGATAGTGGTTGTTGCGTCCGATACGGAAAAAGAGGGTGGAGGACAAATTGATGAGAAACGGCCGATTCCGGAGCAAGGCCAAAAACGCGGTGCCGAAGGGGAAGCGAGTTCAGAAGCTGGCTCTGCTAGCAAACGGCCTCGGCTTGAAGAAACGGACGCGATCGCTCCGTTCGTTATTCAGCCAAAAATCAGGGATACGCCGATTTTATCCGACGCTTCAGCCGCCGAGGATCCGGCCGTGGCTCTGAGCTTGGCGGCTTCGATTTCTCTGCCGGCTGACAACAAAGCCTTCGGTGCCGTGCCTGACATTATGGCCGTTGCCCTAACTGCTCAATCGGCACTCCTGGTAGGTCATCTTTATTTCGCCTTCTTTGTTGAACGCGTCTAATCATACCGAATTGTTTTGCAGACGGTCGGAAGGATCACCGACTTGGGTCGCCGTCTGCGTGATGCTCTCGGAAGAATTGACCATTTGCAAACAGAGGTGCAGGGTCAGAAAAGCAGGGCCGAGTTCGAAATTATGAGAGCTGAAATGGAGAGCGCGAGGGCCGAAGCGGAGAAAGAGAGGGCTCGTGTGGCCGAACAGCTTCGTATTGATGCTGAGGGTAGAGCGAATGTGAGCGCGGAGTCGCTCAAACTTTCCAAGGAGGCACTTGCTGAGGCGGAAGCTCAGTTAGAGGAGCTTAAGGCGGCCCGCGAAAAAGCTGAATCGGAGGCCTTCGAAGCAGGGAGGGGCGCCGCTCTATCAGAATATGTTGAAGAAGTGTCTAAGTTTGAGAATCGCGGGTTCAAACATGGCTGGCTCAGGGCCCTTGCCGCCGCTGAGGTTACATTGGACTTGCCGATACCTTATGAACAGGTGGATGTTGAGCCACTTGAATCTGATACCGACGAGTGATCTGGGGGCCGTTTACTGGGCAGCCGTCTTTTTGTTTTTGTTTTTCCTTCTTTTGGATAATGCTTTGTTGATCCAGGGTAGTTTTCATGTATAAATTGGTTAACATCTGCGCGCAATTTATTGATGAAAATTTTCCTTGTAATTTTTTGCTTTACCGCCGCACGCTTTGTATAAAGGAGTTCTGTGGTTTAACTTTAATGAATGAGTGCTGTGTTCATCAATGCATTTGGTAAAATGGGATTGCATATATTGTGGGGAAACCCTGAATTTGGTCCGAGTGATTTTATTTGGAACTATTGTTTATAGAATATTGTTTATCTTTAGTTTTCTGCAGATTCAATGCATATCCCATCAAAATCACCATTTGCAATTTTACTGCCCACTGATCTTCGGCCCTTATATTGACGAATCGGCCCTTGCCCCAGGGGGTTTATGATAAGGACTTCTGGATCGATTCGTGAGCCGGCTGGGGTAGTTTGCCGAACATATGGATGAATCTGCCCTTGCCCCAGGGGGTTACTATTCTAAACAAGCCGTATATTGAATATTGTTTATCCAAACTTTAGTTTTCTGCAGATTCAATACATATTCCATCAAAATCACCATTTGCAATTTCACTGCCTACGGATCTTCGGCCCTTAACTTAGTCGGCGTCAGTCGATTGGGTGTCGCGATTAATGAACTTGCCTCGATCGTGCTGCCTCTGCGAGCGTTAAATGATTAAAGGGATAGCTTTTAAGAGTCTGGTATCTTATCTGATTCAGACTCCTGAGAGAATATCAATTGTACGAATGTCCAACAAACTCTTCTTTAACAGCAAAGGGGAAGCCAAGACATTGGCTGAGCTTGGTGGTGACATGAGGCAAAGTGAACACCGTGGTGCGCCCTTGCGAGCTGGGAGTAAGAGTGCTATGGGTCGACAGAGGCGTCAGTCTCCTAGACGTCGTAGTAGATCGCCCAGACGGGATAGGCAGTCCCAGGGGAAATCGCCACACGCCCAAGTTGATAGGAGACCAGACGCGAATCCGCGCCCATTAAGTTTCGCAGTATTTGTTAGGAATAAACCTATGACAGAAGCGGACTCGATCGTTCGAGATCCAGACGTGGCGGTCGAATTTGCTCGACAAATATTTCCTCCGGAAGTGCAGCAGTCAATGGTCGGTCGTCAGGACTACGAAGTATTTCGCGAGGGCATTCATGGGGCGGTGAGAGGGCTCTATACGGCTTATGAAGTCGGAATGCGATTGCGCGCCGCCCGTCGAGAAATGGAGAAGAAGGAAGAGCGTATCCGTAGTTTAGAGGCTCGCGTGGAGGCGGCTGAACGTGAGTTAAGAGAGATCAGAGCGGCTCAGCCGCAACCGGCTGGGCAGGTGAATCCGAATCCAATCGTGGAAGAGAGGGTTACCAGTCGGCTTATAAGTGCTGCCATTGCCGATCGAGAAACGGCCAGCATGTTCGCATTGGAGTCCGCCAAGGGGAGGTCTTATGAAAAAGGTTTTCATGAGGGGCGCTTGGTTGGAATCCAAAAGACTAAGGAGACGCTTGCCGAAGAGGTTTGCCGATGTGAAAATCGTGGGTTCAGGCACGGTTGGATCAAGGCATCTCAAGTCGCCGAATCTCTTCGCTTGTCAGGCATTGATGCGGCGTCACCTCTCTATCACAATGAGGATTTTCCGTTTTCTGCTTTCGAGGTTGAAAAGAGTGAGGATGAGGGCGATGCCGTCTGACTTTAATTATTGTAAAGTTCGAACGCTGGTCGCGTTTGCTATTATGTAATTTCTTGGTTGGTTGTATATATATATAAAAAAGAAGAAAACGCTTTGTTGAAAATACCAAATTGTCTCCTGCATTCGGCGTGTTAAATTGATAGGACCGGCATGTTAAATTTATGCTTTGATTTGTTGTGCGTGGTCGGAACGCATGTAGTGGCCGTTTACTTTTGAATAAAGCCATTGCGGCGTATGTCGTTGAAATTTTGAAGAAGTCTGGCCGATTGAATTGAGTGGGGTAAATCTTTGGCCTTGCGCAGCCTGTGCGCGTGCGTTTTTGCCAACCGTTGGGTTAACTAGGTCGTGGAGAATGTTAACCGACGCTTGTCTCGGGGGATTTAACATTGATAAAATCGCCTCGGGATTTGGGCCTCGAGATCGCGGCCTTTATTGAGAATAAAAGTGGTAGGAGCGCCTTATGTAATCAAACATCTATCGCGTGGGGTGGTCAAGTGTTGTCACCATCAGGTGGTGATGATAGTCGCAGGGACTGAGATTCCGGCTGAACCTGGCGCTCACACGGTTTGCGGCGGGGGATTCTCCGATGTAGGAGGTGGACCGCTGAAAGGAGAAACTGGAAACACGTCAGTCTCCAGGTCGTTGAAGCAGATCGCCCCGAAAGGAGACACGACGACCATTGCCCCTAACCTCTCTTGTCTTGGATCTTGGCCTTGACATTGTCGATGGTGTCAGAGGCCCAGCGACATGCCGATTCGGGCGCGGCTAGATCGATGCGTGATTTGTCTTAGAAGTTAGAGATAGATATTGTAATGTTTGAACGCGGATTGCGTCTATGTAACAACTTTTAAATCAAATAAAAAGTATTATTTTATATGATTGAGTCTCACTCTGAAGAAAATCTTTTGTTTAGTTATGCCAGATGGACGTTCCTAATTCCAACTTTTAATGATTAGGCAGGCCATTTCGTATGGTTTAACAGCTTAGATATTTTCCCTTAAATATTTTTCCTTCATTCAGGAATCGGCCCTTGCTTCAGGCGGAACGTGGATTAAACCTTAATGGGTCGTACTCGTGGGCCGAATAAGACATGCCTTGTCTGGCGAACCGTACTTATTTCGGCCCTAAGGTGTCATGCACCAAAGGGGGCTCCGAATCCGAAGACTTATTCAGCCCTAAGGTGTCATGCACCAAAGGGGGCTCCGAATCCGGAGACTTAATTTGGCCAATCGTGATATCCACGAAGGGCGCTCCGAATCCGGACACTTAGTCGGCCCTAAGGTGTCATGCACCAAAGGGGGCTCCGAATCCGGAGACTTATTTTGGCCAATCGTGATATCCACGAAGGGCGCTCCGAATCCGGAGACTTATTCGGCCCTAAGGTGTCATGCACCAAAGGGGGCTCCGAATCCGGAGACTTATTTTGGCCAATCGTGATATCCACGAAGGGCGCTCCGAATCCGGAGACTTAATTTGGCCAATCCTGATATCCACGAAGGGCGCTCCGAATCCGGAGACTTAATTTGGCCAATCGTGATATCCACGAAGGGCGCTCCGAATCCGGAGACTTAATTTGGCCAATCGTGATATCCACGAAGGGCGCTCAGAATCCGGAGACTTAGTCGGCCCTAAGGTGTCATGCAACAAAGGGGGCTCCGAATCCGGAGACTTATTTTGGCCAATCGTGATATCCACGAAGGGTGCTCCGAATCCGGAGACTTAGTCGGCCCTAAGGTGTCATGCACCAAAGGGGGCTCCGAATCCGGAGACTTATTTTGCCTTAAGGTGTCATGCACCAAAGGGGGCTCCGAATCCGGAGACTTAGTCGGCCCTAAGGTGTCATGCACCAAAGGGGGCTCCGAATCCGGAGACTAATTTTGGCCAATCGTGATATCCACGAAGGGCGCTCCGAATCCGGAGACTTAATTTGGCCAATCGTGATATCCACGAAGGGCGCTCCGAATCCGGAGACTTATTCGGCCCTAAGGTGTCATGCACCAAAGGGGCTCCGAATCCGGAGACTTATTTTGGCCAATCGTGATATCCACGAAGGGCGCTCCGAATCCGGAGACTTAATTTGGCCAATCGTGATATCCACGAAGGGCGCTCCGAATCCGGAGACTTAATTTGGCCAATCGTGATATCCACGAAGGGCGCTCCGAATCCGGAGACTTAGTCGGCCCTAAGGTGTCATGCACCAAAGGGGGCTCCGAATCCGGAGACTTATTTTGGCCAATCGTGATATCCACGAAGGGCGCTCCGAATCCGGAGACTTAGTCGGCCCTAAGGTGTCATGCACCAAAGGGGGCTCCAAATCCGGAGACTTATTTTGCCTTAAGGTGTCATGCACCAAAGGGGGCTCCGAATCCGGAGACTTAGTCGGCCCTAAGGTGTCATGCACCAAAGGGGGCTCCGAATCCGGAGACTTATTTTGGCCAATCGTGATATCCACGAAGGGCGCTCCGAATCCGGAGACTTAATTTGGCCAATCGTGATATCCACGAAGGGCGCTCCGAATCCGGAGACTTATTCGGCCCTAAGGTGTCATGCACCAAAGGGGCTCCGAATCCGGAGACTTATTTTGGCCAATCGTGATATCCACGAAGGGCGCTCCGAATCCGGAGACTTAATTTGGCCAATCGTGATATCCATGAAGGGCGCTCCGAATCCGGAGACTTAGTCGGCCCTAAGGTGTCATGCACCAAAGGGGGCTCCGAATCCGGAGACTTATTTTCCCTTAAGGTGTCATGCACCAAAGGGGGCTCCGAATCCGGAGACTTAGTCGGCCCTAAGGTGTCATGCACCAAAGAGGGCTCCGAATCCGGAGACTTATTTTGGCCAATCGTGATATCCACGAAGGGCGCTCCGAATCCGGAGACTTATTCGGCCCTAAGGTGTCATGCACCAAAGGGGCTCCGAATCCGGAGACTTATTTTGGCCAATCGTGATATCCACGAAGGGCGCTCCGAATCCGGAGATTTAATTTGGCCAATCGTGATATCCACGAAGGGCGCTCCGAATCCGGAGACTTATTCGGCCCTAAGGTGTCATGCACCAAAGGGGCTCCGAATCCGGAGACTTATTTTGGCCAATCGTGATATCCACGAAGGGCGCTCCGAATCCGGAGACTTAATTTGGCCAATCGTGATATCCACGAAGGGCGCTCCGAATTCGGAGACTTAGTCGGCCCTAAGGTGTCATGCACCAAAGGGTGCTCCGAATCCGGAGACTTATTTTGGCCAATCGTGATATCCACGAAGGGCGCTCCGAATCCGGAGACTTAGTCGGCCCTAAGGTGTCATGCACCAAAGGGGGCTCCGAATTCGGAGACTTATTTTGCCTTAAGGTGTCATGCACCAAAGGGGGCTCCGAATCCGGAGACTTAGTCGGCCCTAAGGTGTCATGCACCAAAGGGGGCTCCGAATCCGGAGACTTATTTTGGCCAATCGTGATATCCACGAAGGGCGCTCCGAATCCGGAGACTTATTCGGCCCTAAGGTGTCATGCACCAAAGGGGCTCCGAATCCGGAGACTTATTTTGGCCAATCGTGATATCCACGAAGGGCGCTCCGAATCCGGAGACTTAATTTGGCCAATCGTGATATCCACGAAGGGCGCTCCGAATCCGGAGACTTAGTCGGCCCTAAGGTGTCATGCACCAAAGGGGGCTCCGAATCCGGAGACTTATTTTCCCTTAAGGTGTCATGCACCAAAGGGGGCTCCGAATCCGGAGACTTAGTCGGCCCTAAGGTGTCATGCACCAAAGGGGGCTCCGAATCCGGAGACTTAATTTGGCCAATCGTGATATCCACGAAGGGCGCTCCGAATCCGGAGACTTATTCGGCCCTAAGGTGTCATGCACCAAAGGGGCTCCAAATCCGGAGACTTATTTTGGCCAATCGTGATATCCACGAAGGGCGCTCCGAATCCGGAGACTTAATTTGGCCAATCGTGATATCCACGAAGGGCGCTCCGAATCCGGAGACTTAGTCGGCCCTAAGGTGTCATGCACCAAAGGGGGCTTCGAATCCGGAGACTTATTTTGCCTTAAGGTGTCATGCACCAAAGGGGGCTCCGAATCCGGAGACTTAGTCGGCCCTAAGGTGTCATGCACCAAAGGGGGCGCCGAATCCGGAGACTTATTTTGGCCAATCGTGATATCCACGAAGGGCGCTCCGAATCCGGAGACTTAATTTGGCCAATCGTGATATCCACGAAGGGCGCTCCGAATCCGGAGACTTATTCGGCCCTAAGGTGTCATGCACCAAAGGGGCTCCGAATCCGGAGACTTATTTTGGCCAATCGTGATATCCACGAAGGGCGCTCCGAATCCGGAGACTTAATTTGGCCAATCGTGATATCCACGAAGGGCGCTCCGAATCCGGAGACTTAATTTGGCCAATCGTGATATCCACGAAGGGGGCTCCGAATCCGGAGACTTAGTCGGCCCTAAGGTGTCATGCACCAAAGGGGGCTCCGAATCCGGAGACTTATTTTGGCCAATCGTGATATCCACGAAGGGCGCTCCGAATCCGGAGACTTAGTCGGCCCTAAGGTGTCATGCACCAAAGGGGGCTCCGAATCCGGAGACTTATTTTGCCTTAAGGTGTCATGCACCAAAGGGGGCTCCGAATCCGGAGACTTAGTCGGCCCTAAGGTGTCATGCACCAAAGGGGGCTCCGAATCCGGAGACTTATTTTGGCCAATCGTGATATCCACCAAGGGCGCTCCGAATCCGGAGACTTAATTTGGCCAATCGTGATATCCACGAAGGGCGCTCCGAATCCGGAGACTTATTCGGCCCTAAGGTGTCATGCACCAAAGGGGCTCCGAATCCGGAGACTTATTTTGGCCAATCGTGATATCCACGAAGGGCGCTCCGAATCCGGAGACTTAATTTGGCCAATCGTGATATCCACGAAGGGCGCTCCGAATCCGGAGACTTAATTTGGTCAATCGTGATATCCACGAAGGGCGCTCCGAATCCGGAGACTTAGTCGGCCCTAAGGTGTCATGCACCAAAGGGGGCTCCGAATCCGGAGACTTATTTTGCCTTAAGGTGTCATGCACCAAAGGGGGCTCCGAATCCGGAGACTTAGTCGGCCCTAAGGTGTCATGCACCAAAGGGGGCTCCGAATCCGGAGACTTATTTTGGCCAATCGTGATATCCACCAAGGGCGCTCCGAATCCGGAGACTTATTCGGCCCTAAGGTGTCATGCACCGAAGGGGGCTCCGAATCCGGAGACTTATTTTGGCCAATCGTGATATCCACGAAGGGCGCTCCGAATTCGGAGACTTAATTTGGCCAATCGTGATATCCACGAAGGGCGCTCCGAATCCGGAGACTTAGTCGGCCCTAAGGTGTCATGCACCAAAGGGGGCTCCGAATCCGGGGACTTATTTTGGCCAATCGTGATATCCACGAAGGGCGCTCCGAATCCGGAGACTTAGTCGGCCCTAAGGTGTCATGCACCAAAGGGGGCTCCGAATCCGGAGACTTATTTTGGCCAATCGTGATATCCACGAAGGGCGCTCCGAATCCGGAGACTTATTCGGCCCTAAGGTGTCATGCACCAAAGGGGGCTCCGAATCCGGAGACTTATTCGGCCGTAAGTTGCCTGAAGATGAGTGAGAGAAAGTCGATGTTTCATTAAAACGTGGCATCAGTACAAGCATCGGATCCCACAAGTCGGGTCCGTAAATGGATCTCCCTAAGATCTATGTTGGCAGGAATTGCGGTGAGCCACGGATTTCCTCAACGCCGCGGTCTGTTGGGAAGCGCATAAGCTGATGGTAGGTGCTTGGGACAGCCTTCATGAGGTGCAACCAGGGACGTCCCATGATGGCATTATATGGTGACGGAAGCTTAACAACTAAGAATTCCACGTCAACCGTTTTTGAGCCCGCTCGAACAGGGAGCACGACCTTCCCCAATGGGTACTCTGGATTCGCGTTGAAGCCGAACAGTGGTTGAGAGGACGGGGATAGGTCCGACTCGTTGAGACCGAGTTCAACAAAAGTTCTGTAGTACAAAATTTCCGAAGTGCTGCCTGGATCTACGAGAATGCGTTCAACGCTGAACTGTCGTATGCGTAATTTGACGACGAAAGGATCGACGTGGCTGGCCTTCGTTCCAACGAGGTCGGAGTCATTGAACTTAATTGTCTGAGTTTCTCTGGGCTTGCCAGTTGACAAGTTATTCTTTTGGAGGATCGGGTGTGATTGGATTGTATGCACGGTCGGGGGTGCCGGCAAACTGTAGATTATGTGGATCACACCAAGCGGGGGTGAATCCTGTCTCAGGGCTAATGCTTTGGTTGGCTTCCCCTTGCCCACGTATTGTTGCAATCGACCATCTTGTACTAGTTCCTCCAGATGATCCTTTAGCGCATAACAACTCTCGGTTTCGTGGCCGTGATCTTTGTGGTATTCGCATCGTCTGTCCCTCCTCCGTGTGTCGGGAGGCCCCACCATCTTCGACGGCCAATTGAAAAATGGAAGGTGCTGGACTTTGGTCATTATTGCTGCGATCGGCTCTGTTAACTCCGTATATTTTTTGTCGGTTCGCCTTGAGCGTCTGCTGTCGACTTGTAGTTGTTCGTTCATTCGGTGGGAGCACTGATCGCTCGATCGGCGGGAGTCCCGCCTCTTATCCCGCTTGGCTCGTTGCCGGGGCTCAGGGCTCGGTGGCGGTACGGAGCTTATTGGTCGAGCGATTTCGGGGAGGGCCGTTTTGCTGGAGGTTTGTCCGGCTTTTATTCTTATGGCATCATCTTCGACCTTACAGTATTCTTCAACCTTCTTCATTAGTGCCCAAACTGTTTTGGGGGGCCTTCTGGTCAGGGAACTGCGCAGAGCACTGTCAGGATGTAAACCCATTTTGAAGGCGGTGATGGCCATGGAGTCGTTGCAAGCGTCGTCAACAAGATTGAAGCACTCCCAATATCGCGCCGAATACGCTCTGAGCGTCTCTCCCGACTGGATCTGCATAGCCCAGAGGGAGTCGGCCTGTTTCGGTTGTACCTCGTTGGTGATAAACCTGGCCCTGAAGGATTTCTGCAGTTGTCAGAAGCTTTTAACCGAAGCTGGCTCCAACTTGTAATACCACCTGACGGCTAGTGGACCTAGGCTGCTAGGGAATATTCGGCACATGAGGGCTTCATTGTCTGCGTGTAGCGTCATGGCCTGTTTGTAATGACGGATATGATCAGTGGGGTCTGATTTTCCGTCGTAAAGAGTGAATGACGGGGCTTTGAATTTCTTGGGCAGGGATGCCCTTGCGATCCGTCGAACGAAAGGATCGTGCTGGTCTTCCTCGTTTGAGCTGATTCTCCTGCGCTTGTTCCTTGTTCGCAGATCTTTTTCAGAGGAGCTGGAGGTTTCGGACCGTCCCCTTGCGTCGAGCTCCGTGGATGATGAGTTGGAGTTGCTACTGGTATCTTTTGGTCGGGCCCGAGGTCTTTGTCCGTCCGCCTTCGGAGGTCGCTCTGGTTCCTTGCGCATGGCCTCTCTCGATTTTGCTACCTCCAGGGCCAAATCCTGATGGAGTCGTTCGTTCTCAGCGATCATGTTCTCGAGCCTCTGTTCGTTCTGCTTTGCTTGTTCTATAATAGCCTGCATTGTTTCTTGCGCTGAGGTCGTTGGCGAATCGAAGTTCAGGGCGCGTCGTGCCGCGATGGTCTCTTTTCCGAGCATGTTAGCTGGGGTGAGGTCGTCTACCTGTGTGGTCGCGTCGGTGGCTATCGGAGGATCTTCGGTCACGTCTTCCATGGATGTATTCGAGTATTCCCACAGACGGCGCCAGTTGTGGGGAAATGGGTTGGAAATACTCTTCCGATCCTGGGAGACGCTGATGATCCTCTGCTAGTCACCTGCAAAGACACGAATACTCCGGTCGGGGGTGCCGGAATTAGCACTCCGACGGACAAGTCAGTTTTCCTCAAGAAAGCTTGTTTACTGAGTTTTTAGAAGTGATTTTCTTACATACCTTTTCTAGTTCATTGCCTCTATATTTATACTTGTTCTTTTTATGATCCTCGGGACCAGAGCTTACTTTTTCAATCATTATTATTTTCCATTATTCGGCTCTAGGGATCCTTCCCTATTCGGCCTCCATGTCTATGCGGGATGTACGCCGGCTAGAGTATAGCTCTTAAGATATACCTCCCCCATCCTTGCCATTTATTCGGCCACCACAAGTCCAAAACAGTTTATAAACAACAAGAAAAAAGAAGAGAAGAGTAATGTAAACAAGGAAAAAGATGGCAAAGGTTATACCTCTTGAAGAGATAATGCTCTTTAGTTCACAAACCACAAGGTGAATAATCTCAAGAGCTGAAATTTGTGTTCAATAATCTCAGCAAGAGGCATCTAGTTTAGGCTTAGGAAGTGTATGGATAGTGTATGTATATTTCAAGAGAGAGAGAGGAAGAGTGTTTGGCAAGCTATAGGCTCTTGGGAAAATTTTCTAACCCCAAACCATGAGGGGTGATCATGTATTTATAGAAAAACACTATATCACATAAAAAAATATCTGTAATAAGCCGGCTGATCCTAGCTATGTCAACAATGCCTAATGAAACACATGCAAAAATGCAACTAAAATAGGCTCGGCTAACTAAGATAACATATGAATGCAACACTTGATAACATGCTGTTAAACATGTATTCAAGTAAAGTGTATTGAAATACAATGCAGTTTGAATGATGCGCCGAGCCCGGTGCATGCAAGACAAAATGAATGATGCACGCATGCAAACATAAGTATGCTAATTGAAACATGCCCTAAAACTAATCATCAAAAACTGGTAAATAAAAAGGAGAAAGACGTAGGGTTGAAAGACATTCACAAACACATGTACACTTATTACAACATTTGCCCTCTTGACAGAGGGTCTGAATAATGAGCTAAGCTAACTAAGCTAATTAAACTAATTATTACAAACCAAAACTAATTAACTATTCGTAGTTAACAAATTATTACAAAACAAACTGATTAGTTAAACACATTAACTAATTAAGTACAAAACTGACGAATTAGCTAACTAAGTAAAGCAGCTAAAGCAATTAAAAGGGGTCCTCGGGGCGAGTGGTGCATGCATGCTCAATCGCCTCGCTCGGAAATCTATTGCTATGCCAGAATTGCCTCTGTTTGCATTTGATTTGATCTCTGAAAAGTGTACTAACTTCCAGGTTGCTTCTGCTCCAACATGGGGACCTCCTGGTGGGCTGCCGACCAGAAATAGGGGTTGTAGACCAGAAAAACTGGTTATAAACCAGAAAAAGTGGTCGGTCGACCACCCTTACTGGTCGGCCGACCAGAAAATTTGCCAAGCTCCAGTTTTGCTACAACAGAGAACAACAAGGGGCATGGCAGTGTATTTGCAAGATATGTGTTCGCAACCACCCTCCCTATCATTTCTCAAGCTCAAGGGAGTGCGGTACTCGACTCTCGGGCCACCAACCGAGCATCGTAATGCACGATGGCCGAGAAGCCAAGTTTGCACAAGTCAATATCAATGAATGCACACAAATAATACATAAGGGCCTCCACCTCTATCATGCTTGGTCAAAAGGGTCGGCGACTAAGAAGCGAGGCACGTTTCATCACTTCAAGTATGAAACGTCCCTCGTTTCTCGTGTTTGGATTAACGTCCTATCCAAACACATGCAAATAACATGCTATCTATCAATGCTAGAGTGACACTCATGAGGTTCCATCATATAAGCAATACATGCATGGCATGTTTGGAGGCTAAAGCATCAAATCAAGTAAAGAGCATCATACAAGAGGCATGCAATACAATGCTCAATGGATTTAAACCAACCCCAAACAGTCCCCATGCATGCCAAAACAGTGGCAAAATCCTGCTGGAAATGAAGCACCAAAGGCTACAACAACCTGCTCATGCATTAGCTCGCAAGCTAGGCATTAAACACAACTCTCAAACACAATCAAAGAGTGATATGCATGAGAATATGGCAATGCTATATCCTCTGAAATCAAGTGTTAAATGATGCCAAATCATCCAAATACCACAAATAAGGCATGCTATAAGGTTCAAAACTCAAGACTAGCTAAGACACTTGCACCATAGCCATATCAAGAAAGCCTCAAAGGGCCAAGATGACTCAAAACAGTCCGAAGGCAGGCCAAAACAATGCCAAAACATGCATGGAGTAGAGCTAACACATGTTAGAATGGAAGGCATAAAGCATGACGCATGCAAGGCCAATGAGCATGACTACACCACAAGTGTAAGAAGCAAATGAGGGATGCTCTAATCAACCAAAAACAGAGTTGTATCATGGCAAACTAAGACAAAAAACACACTGAGATGGTAGCCCAAAAGCTTATACAAGCATGCATACACATTGACTCACAAACAAGGCATGAAGACATAACTCTCAAACACATTGAAGGAGTGGAAAATGTGAGAGTGTGGCAATGAAATATGCTCTGAAATCATGTGAGAAATGAGGCTATACCATGCAAACATCACATTCCAAGCATGCTAGGGACCTCAAGCACAAAGCTAGTCAAAGCCACTTACACTATAACCATACAAGGCAAGCCTCACATGGCCAAGACCAATCAAAACAGAGCTAAGACATGCTAAAATAACACCAAAAACATGCTGAGATAGAACCAAAATAGGCTAGCATGATGGATCAAAGCATTAAGCACACAAAGCTAAATGGCAAGATTACACTACAAGTGTAAAAAGCATGCATGAGATGACTCAACCAAGCCAAAACAGAGTTATGTCAAGTCCAAAAAGTCACAAAAATAAGCTTGAGGAAAGCCACAAAGGAGTATAAATACATGCTCATTTGGTGAGCCATCAACACATGCATGCAAGACAAGAGGAGAGGGGACCACCCCTTCCCATTTTGGGTCTCAAAACCCACTTTCCACCACTGAAATTCCTCTGGAATTCAGTGCTGAAAAGGCCAAACAAAGATGAACTCAAAGGCCTTAAAGGATGGCTCCAAGCTTAAGCAAATAAGGCACACAAGAAGGTAGAACACCCTCAATACCAAAGAGGCCTCAAACAACCATCTAAAACACTTGAAAATAAAGCCTTTTGTAGTTGAAAGCAAGGCCTAAAACAATATGCAAGGATGGCCAAATAAGCAATGAAAATAAAGCTTTAAAGAGGATATGACACTCACCCTTGAAGCATAGCAATAACAACAAGTTTCTGAGACAAAACCAAGCTAAAACCACTCAAATACAACCTCCAAGAACCTCAGCTCAAGAGTGAAGGTGTTTAACTAGGTGTTGTAGTGCAAAAAGTGAAGAGAAAATACACTTTGAGGCACAAACTAGTACAAATATAGAGATAGGGAGAAATATAGAGAGAGAGGGATATGTTTAGCCCTAAACAAATTCTGAACCTTAAACAAGAGGGAGGAGTCTCCCTTATATAGAATTTCATGCCTCAAACTTGTTAAACAAGCTAGAGGCTTGGTGCAATCCCTCCATATGTATGGAGGATGTCTTCTGTGCCCAACAGCTGGCAAAGAAAATATCTGCAGAAAATGCAGAAAGGCCGCTGACCAGTTAAAGTGGTCGATTGACCACTCCCACTAGTCGACCGACCACAAAAAGTGGTCTACAGGAAATAAAACTGGTCGGCAAGGGAGGAAGAGGGTCTACAGAGAGAGTAGAAGGTGGTGGCAGGCTGCCGACCACCTTAGGTGGTCCACAGACCACCCACCCTAGCTGGTCGACACCAAAAGTGGCTGGCAGGGAAGAAAAGTGGCCTACAGGGGGAAAAACTGGTCTACACCCCTGTTCCACCCTCCAGGCAAAGGATAACAAGGCTTGATTTAAAAATAAACCAAAAGGAAGAAAGACAAGAGTTCGCAAGGTAAGGCACTCAGCCGGAAGCCCCGAAAACTAGTCTACGGGCCACTACAAGTGGCCTACAAGAGGGAAAGGTAGCCTACGGCTACAAAAAGTGGCCTATAGGCTTCTGTTTTCCTCAAGGCAAAGGCATGAAGGCATGGTCCAAAAACCAGGCCAAGAGAAGAAAGTTAAGAGGTCCCAAGACAAGGCGCTTAGCCGAAGGCTCCGGAAACTCAAAACGAGCACAAACATGCACAATCACCGAGTGCACAGACGATGACGTCTGAGTCTTAAGGTTGGTCAAAAATGGGGTGTCTACAGTTGCCCCTCTTTGACAGAACTCGGAAGTCATGAAATGACGGGAGTGAATATCAAAGCCCAGAGACGACCCATTTTTGACAAGGCCGAAGACTTAGACAAACAGACAAGATAACAAAGAGATATGCTTGCAGGCAGGGGCAAGATGTAAATGACATGCACAATGCAGAACATCTAAACATAACTTATGATTATGCAAAGAGGACTGTAATGAAGCATTTATGCAAAATAAATACAACATTTTAAGCGAATGTTATGCAAAGAAGTGCTACAGCAAACTCGTACACAAGCAAATAAGTGAACACGCCACGCGCGGGAATTACAGGCCAAACTACATTTCATGCAGAAAGGATGTAAGAAAATTATGCAATCTTAAACATAGACCACATAGGAAAGACTAGAAGCAACTATCGGGAACACCCAAAGTCTCAAACGAAACACCTCCTAGCGTATCAAATGCGAAAGGAGAGGGACTACGCAAGAAAGCGCAGTCATCCAAACGCGTGTCAAACACGAGAGGAGAAAGGTACGTCCAAACGCACGTCAAATGTGAGAGGAGAGAGGTACGTCCAAATGTATGTCAAACGCGAGAGGAGAGAGGTACGTCCAAACGCATGTCAAACGCGAGAGGAGAGAGGTGTGTCCAAACGCATGTCAAACGCGAGAGGAGAGAGGTACGTCCAAACGCATGTCAAACGCGAGAGGAGAGAGGTACATCCAAACGTATGTCAAACGCGAGAGGAGAATGGTACGTCCAAACACATGTCAAACGTGAGAGGAGAGAGGTACGTCCAAACGCATGTCAAACGCGAGAGGAGAAAGGTTGCGGTGCGAACACCGGAGGGTGGTACGAACATCGGGGCACTCGTCCCAATGTTTCTAGCCAAAGAGAGAGTTCACGAAGGTAGGAATGATCTTACCTGGAGTTCCTCCGAATGAACCACACACACCATATCGTCTGGTTGTGCCAGTTTCAAATGAACCGTACATACAATATCGTGCCTGCATAAAAGAGAAACTTTGAGAGGTACAATATAATAGAAACATATGTTTAACGTTACATCAAGATATAATTTCAATACGAGATAAACGCGTGCATATACAATGCGCAAATGAAAAGGTGCATAACAATGCATAGGAGACGTGCATAACAATGCAAGTGAAACGGTGCATAACAATGCAAGTAGAACAGTGCATAACAATGCGAGTGGAACGTGCATAGCAATGCAAGTAGAACGGTGCATAACAATGCAAGTGGAACGTGCATAGCAATGCAAGTGAAAAGGGTGCATAACAATGCAAGTAAAGTGTGCATAACAATGCAACTGGAACGTGCATAACAATGCAACTAGAGTGTGCATAACAATGCGACTGAAGTGTGCATAACAATGCAAGAATTCAAAACACACATTCAATGTAACAACAAAACAATGTATGCCCTACGCAGCAGTCGAAGCGCGTATGATAAAGGCCACTCAATGGCAGCTTCCGATTTACCTATTGGAGATTTACAAAAGGATACATCTCGCTCCTAACAATTGACGATGAGTCGTGCATCGAAGTTCCCGCGAGGACATTTTGAGTCGAAAATAGTGAACTTTTCTTGCACTTTCTCGAGAGCCAAGGACTCCAAACAGCATAAAAACACACAGAGAGGACAATGGGACCCTGAAGACCACCATGGAGGGCTGCCAACCACCAAAATCACCTATAGACCACCTAGGTGGTCGGTCAACCTGAAAAATTGGTCAGTCGACCAGTTTAGTAAAATCTGGGGCAGTTTGGTCTTTTAAGGTTTGGCTCTTTAAATACACAACTTCAAAACACAAATGCTCACACACACAAGGCTGAAAATCACCCCTCTTCCTTCCTAGACCCTTTTCCCTCCCAGATTTGGGCTTCGCACGCATTTTCCAATGTCCCACGCGAAGTTGACTCACTAAGATCTTCCAATTTCCTTCACTTTGAACCGATCAGAATTTGTTTTCGGAGCTTCTTTCTCCATTTTCACCACTTGAGGTATGTTTCTCTAGAAGTTTAGCACCTTTTCCCAGGTTTTGACTTCCTCTGACTTTTTCTATTCCCGAGAGTTGACTTTTGTTGACTTTTGGCAATTTTAGCTCATTTCGCTCATTTTTGCTCATTTTGCACCTTCTTTTCAGATGGCTGACAATGCTCCACATGACGAGGGTCCTCCGGGGATGGAGAGGGAGCCCGATATCATTCCGCTGCCACCTAGGATCTGGCCCTTCGACCCTACGACGTACCGTCCCAAGGAGCACATCTTACCACCCAGCACTTTTCATCATTTTACAGACTTTGCGCGACAAGCACCCTCAAACTTGCTATTACGGGAGCCGGAGTCTCACCTGTCTCACTACGCGCCCAAGGTGCATACTGCACTCTTACATTCTCTGTGATGTATTTTGTATTTCTTGCACACTTCATGCTTTCGCTCCGTATTTTATCTGCTCGTTTTGAACACATTTACATACACATCACTTCTGCTCATCCTGAACACAACTCACACACTGCATTTCTGCTCATTCTAAACACAGCTGACACACTGCATTTCTACTCATTCTGAACACAGCTCACACACTGCATTTCTGCTCATTCTAAACACAGCTCACACACTGCATTTCTGCTCATTCTGAACACAGCTCACACACTGCATTTCTGCTCATTCTAAACACAGCTCACACGCTGTGTTTCTGCTCATTCTGAACACAACTCACACTGTATTTCTGCTCATTCTAAACACAGCTCACACACTACATTTCTGCTCATTCTGAACACAGCTCACACGCTGCATTTCTGCTCATTCTGAACACAACTCATACACTGCATTTCTGCTCATTCTGAACACAACTCACACTGTATTTCTGTTCATTCTGAACACAGGTAGCTTCCTGTTTTACCCGGGGATATGGGTCGATTATAGCGAGGGAGTGGTACATGGAGATCCCAGACGGTGTTCGACAGATTGTTGATGAGGTAGGGTTCGGCCCATTTGGATAGGGTTATCGCGTCTTGCGGCGAGTAGGACCCTCCTGGGTGCACTAGTAGAGAGATCGTGGGACACCACCAACTCTTTCCATTTCTCAGCTACCGGGGACATGACGATGACCCCGTACGACTTTGCTATGCTGACGGGCCTCGATGTGGGAGGTCGGCCGATCCCATATGATTCCGATATGAGTGAGTGGGAGGCAGCTTGGACTTATCTACTCGAAGCCCATCCGCCGATCTACTAATCATCAAGCACAGTCAGATACACCTAGTTCACAGAGCAGTACAAAGAGACTGTGCCCGAGACTGTTGAGGCCACGGAGCAGTATGCCCGGGGATTCCTGATGTTCCTTATTGGGACCACATTGTTCTCCGATAGGGGGAACACGGTCGGGCTATATCTTCTGAGTGCTCCAGTAGACCTATCCCAGGTTCGGCACTTCGATTGGGGCGACGCTGGCCTTGCTATCCTTTATTGCTATATGAGCTCGACCTCCCACAGGTGCGGGAACATAATAGGCGGCTATTGGAGAGCCTGGGAGGTACATTCCGCCCTTCTAATTTTCATTTCTTCTCTACATTACCTGTACACTGCACACTCCACGCATTCCACACATTACGTCCCATACTCCGCATTCTGCATTCTGCATTCTACATTTTCTGTGGATTCTGTATTCTCATTGCCATTGTCTTGTCTTTCACAACTATGGGTATGCGCCTACTTCCCGATGCTTGCTCTTGATCTGGAGGTTGAGGCACTACTTGAGGTGCCGTACTCGCGTAGATTTGAAGGTCGATGCCGGCCCAGACCCCGAGAGACCTTGCCATATCTCAGGCATTATTTTGACACAGTACGGGTGACTGAGGTAATCTAGAACTCTCAGTTCTTCATGTTTTCAGCTTCGGTTCATCTTGCATATCTATGTCAACTAATCAATTCATGCACTTGCTATCCGCAGATCACCTAGTAGCCTTGGGTAGTGATGCCAGGGTTTTCTCAGTTTCAGTTTGTTGGGGCATGGGGCAGCTCCCGATACCGGATTCTGTTTGAGGGACCAGTTGGCAGAGCCTGGTTTCTCGGGGAGCGCTTCATGCGCCAGACACTGGGCCATCCCATTCAGGAGATCCCTTCATCGCCTCCATTAGACATGCAGACCACAGAGAGTCTCTCTCCCCAGGAGGTTAGCGACCTTATGCAGGGTGCTGACGCAGTCCTTTTCCATGAGGATGGGGAGTACACGACATACCTCCACACATACTTGATACCCCCACTGACAGGTGTTCGTGCCCCCATGAGGAGAGCTGCTGACATTCCTTCATCGAGCCGCGCCCGAGTTACAGACATCCCCTCGACTAGCAGGGCCAGCACATCGAGATATAGGACTAGGGGGATGACCCCCACTTGGTAGTGTGCTGGGTGGCTAGATCCTCCGACCGAGTTGACAGGCTGGCAGTATAGGACGCCTTATCAGATTTCGCTTGAGCCTCCATTGCCAGATCATCGATATGTCAGGGCCCCTGGCTCAGCATCGGTATGCTTCACAGCTTTCATCTATCATTCAGATATTTAGACATTCACTGATGACTTGAACTTGCATCTGCAGCCTTCCACAGGGTATGTTGAGGGGTTGCTCGAGGCGATGGCCTCACTTGAGTTTATGGTTTTGAGGAGAGAGACAATGCTGCACTCCCACGTCATCCTAGTACTTTCCGGTTCCTTGCATTTATCATACTTTTGCTGATATATCGAAACTGAACATTTCACTGCATTGATTCACTGCATGTATAGATCACATCCGACACATCACATTCACATACTATATCTGCATGCACTCATTCCATGCACCATACTTGCATCTGATATACATACCCTGGCTGATGTATTCAAATTGCCTTTTCAGGTCACACCTCTATAGCCCGGGCCATCCGGGCCTTCTCCAGTAGCAGGGAGAGGGATCCTGACACGCGGCCGAGGGAGATGTCGAGCGCCTGCCAGACGTGATGACGAGTCTAGTGAGGAGGAGGAGCCAGTAAATCCTCAGTTAGAGACATCCAAGGGCGGAGGTGGTGACATCGGTTCAGGTTCTGAGGGCGGAGACGATGCCGAGGAGGATTCCGAGGATGGCGGCTCTGGTTCAGACGGGGGTGTCGACGGCGGTGGTGCAGAGGCTGCTCAGCCGAAAAGGGTGAAGAGGGCCTCTTAATCCTGAGCCAGACAGCACCGACTCAGATGTTTTTGCTTTGTTTTCTTTTTGCTAGTAGTTATAGCACATTGTATAACATTAGGCAGTTTTATTTTCCTTAAAACTTGTACCCTGTTGTAAAAAGGAACCATGATGGAATTGAAACAGCTTTTCGGTTCAAAAGTGTTACATTTTATATTCTGAGCATCGCATCGCATCACACAGCACGAAAATGAGATTGATGGAAATTGAACATTTGTGTATTGCCAAGTCAGGTAGTGAACCAACATAACAAACAAAACAACTTAAAGAACAATTCGATAAACGAATTATAACAACTCGATAAGCAAAGAGCAACAACTCGATAAACAAATCGCAACAACTCGATAATCATAGAGCAACAACTCGATAATCAATGAGCAACGACTCGATAAGCAAAACTTAACAATTCGATAAGCAAATGCATATTGGATAAACAAAGCAACAGGAGGCACCCAAAGCAGAAATAAACTCAGATTTTTCAGCATTCTCAGCACTCAGACAGGCTAGGGACTCCCTGCTGGAGACAAGAAGTAGTTGTTGACCACCTAAGCTCATTGCCGACCACCACAATAGATCTGTCGACCACTTTTGTGGTCTGTCGACCAGAAAAAGTGGTCGGTGGACCAGTTATGTAGGGGGTCTCCAGATTTTTGCCACTTGTCCTCTAAACAGTGCCTTATCCTCTATAAAGGCTCCAGCTTCGTGGTTTCCTCATTCTAACTCAGTTTTTGCGCTAAATGGAGGCATTTCTTGTCCAAAATCTCACAAATTGGATTGCTAACTTGGATGGCTCGGAAAAGCTAAATTTCTGAGGCTTCGAAATAAATGCACTATTCACACTGAGCCGCACCCCGCTACGTTTTCCGTTCCTTCATGCCACGGCTAGGTGTTGGAATCCGGTAACTCATGTTTTTAGCTTTGGCGGACAAAAGATGTGTCCTACTTTCGAAGACTTCCAGGCTTTGATGGAATCTCAGCGTGATGAAGAGATCTTGCCCCAATTCTGCTTTGGCCACATCCAAGCCTTAGGACGGATGTGCGGGCTCACTTTGCATGACGCTCGATCTTTGATTCACGACGGAGAACTGGACATTCCGAGCCTGATTCGTCGGTTTTCTGATGCCAGTGACCGCGCGATCATCACTCTCAGGGTTTTTGACGACATGCGCTTTGCTTGTGCATGTTGTCTCATTTCTTGCTTGCCCCAGGCTCCGTAGGATCTAGCGTCCGTTTGATTAAGGTTACCCAAGGCTTAAAAGAGGGCAAGAGCTGTATTGCCATGACGCTAGCTGAGACACTGATGGGTTTGGATGCCTTCCATCGCCGGGAGACGACTAGATTCGCAGGGAGTCCACTACTGCTACAGGTAATGTTTCCCACCCTATCTCACATATATTTCTCACATCACTCGGCCCTCAGGCTCGATTTTCTCTCAAAACCCTTTTTCTCACTTTTCTCTCCACGTACACCTCTCTATTTTTTGATCTCTCATTTTTCATCCCTCCCCAGATATGGTTGATGGATAAGTTGAAGGTTGTGGACTCATGCCCAGCATATTCAACTCGCGGTTATTTCTTCCGGCGACGCCTAGTTGATGCCCCAAACGAGGGATGGTGGGGCTAATGGATGTGCAGTCTGTCCGCTGTCAGCATTGCTAGGCGCTACCCTTGGCTTAATCTGCCGGCGATAAGTTACAACATGTCTCGCCAGCCGGGCATTCAGCTGATTGGCCTGACACACTATGTCTTTTGCTTCCTGTTCCGATTCCGGCGCCAATTTGGCCATGATCAAACCCGCCCAAAAGAATTGATAGAATACCCTACTGCATTTCCAGTCCGAGGCGCACAACTAGCTCGGTATGCCACAGCATGGAGGATGAGAGCGCTTCTGGCCCTCGCTCCCACTTTCAGTTGCACCCTTTCTGATGAATGCATTACTTGGCTTGAAGATGAGGCACAGACCGGGCCTACTTTGGCATCAGACGCTTCTACAAGCTCTGGGAGGGGGCGCAGGAACACCTGACTTGACTATGCCCCGAGTTTATTGCTTTATCAGTACTTTCAAGTTTTCTTTATGAATGTAATAAAAAGCAACTTCAATTTGTATTCAAGAGTAGGAGAACTTTGTACTGAAATCAATGTAATTCAAGGTTGTGCGTACTGAAAATTTTTCGTTTGGTCCAAAAATGGTCTAAGTCGTAAAAAGATTAATTTGAGCAAAATCAACTTTTACTAAAACTTTTCAAAACCATTTTCGATGTGGATCACAACTGGACACACTCGAGATCTATCACTGAGATGTACAACCTCGGATCCAGCAACTGGAAAATTGCCCCTAGTCTGAATAGCACTGCACTGGAGATCACAACCGAGCTCTTGAATGCAGAATAGACAAAGATTACCAACATGATCACATGGACAAAGTCGATTGGGAAGTGTTTATGGCTGGACTTCGGAATGAAGTTGCCTACGTATCCCAAAGATGGGAATCAAGCCTTACGTAGTTCGGTTCAGGTTCACTCGTGTATTACCACTCTCCCTTTGCGCTCTAACTTTTGCCAAGGCTGCCCTTTCTGGGTTTTCAACCTTGCGAGCTCAGTTTTTATTATTTCAAATTTTTCATGCTCTAACTTTTGCCTAGGTCTCCCTTTTGGGTTTTCGGCCTAGCGAGCCACTCAGGGATAGTATTTCTTCAACTTGTCCATGTTGATCGGCTGGGAGAACTCTAGGCCATCTAGATCCATCAGAACGACAGCTCCACCCTACCAGATAGACTTGATGATGTAGGGACCAATCCAATTGGGTCTAAACTTGCCCCTAAGGTCGTGGATGGGAGCTCGGTTGTCTTTAAGAACTAGATCCCCCTCTTTCAAATTCCTGGACTTAACCTTCTTTTTTTTTTTTTTTTGGGTGAATAAGACATAAAATAAAAAAAACAGAGATTACACAGCTACAAGGGGCATACCCCAGGACCTAACGGAAACTATACAGAAGCAAAGAAACAAAAGACCCAGCCAGCAAAAGCAAAGCTAAAGAACAAGATCAGTACAAGAAGAGCTAACTAGACTTAAAAGATGGGAAGAAGAAAACCATAGCATGGGTAAATTATAAACCCTAAAAAATATGTTCATAAGCCGCATACTTTCGAATGAGGACCATGAACACATCCAAGCAGCAGCCCATATCGGAATCAAAACAAACTAGCCCACAAACAGATACTAATCCCGAAGCAAACACAAAACTATCAAAAAAACTATGCACATCCCGCACAGTTAGGACAAAAGAGGTGATAATCCAACAAACATCAACAGTCCAAATACAGCAATGTAAAATAAAAATAAAAGAAAGACAAGCATCCACAAAGGCGCTACAAGCAGCCATAACCAAGAACCAGGAAACGCAGCAACCCAAACTGTCCAAACTCATAGTACTATCAAACCCGCAGCCATCAAGGAAGGTGTGAATTTGACTGTACAGACTGCCCCAATAAAGCTCAAACATTGTAGTAAACCCTGAAAAAATAGTCAGGATTGAGTACTTCCAATAAGCATAAAATAACCTACTAGAACATAACATAGAAACAGTGCACTCAATATAGACTCTCACAACACTCGGCCCACAATTTAGGTGCTCACACCACTCAAAAAAAGCTTCCTTAACAGTGCACTCAATATAAACTCTCACAGTGCACTCAATATTGACTTAACCTTCTTGTTGAAAGCCTTGGCAATTATTCGTTGATAACCCTGGATGTGATACAGTGCTTTCAGCCTTCTTTCATCAAAGAGCATGAGTTCTTCGAACTTGCTTTGCTGCCAATCTGCCTCAGCTATCTGACACTCAACCACTACCCGTAATGATAGAACCTCAACTTCGATAGGCAGAATAGCCTCCATCCCATAAACCAAGGAATACGGAGTTGCCCCAGTAGAAGTTCGAATTGAAATCCGGTAGCCCCAAAAAGCAAATGGCAGCTTATCTGTCTAGTCCCTGTAGGTTTCCACCATCTTCTGCAGAATGTGCTTGATGTTCTTGTTGGCGGCCTCAACAGCTCCGCTGGTTTGCGGCCGATATGTAGATAACTTATGAAAAGGCACGTTGTACTTCTCCAACAAGTCGATCACCTCCTTCTTGAAGTGGGAACCATTATCTGAAATAATCTCATTTGGGACCCCGTAGCGATAAATAATGTTGTTCCTAATGAACTTAGCAACATGCGATGCCTTCAACACCGCGTAAGATTGGGCCTTAACCCACTTCGTAAAATAGTCTATCGCTACCAGAATATACTCATACCCATTGGACCCCTTTGGAGTGACAGCCCCAATTACATCAATCCCCCAGACTGAAAATGGCCATAGCGAAATCATGTTGTACAGCTTCGACGGCGGAATGTTCATGTGGTTTGCATGGATCTAACATTTGTGGCATCATCGAACAAAGCCAATACAATCCTCCTCTATGGTTGACCAGTAATAACCCTGTCTAAGGATCTTCCGAGCTAGCATCACCCCACTCATGTGTTCTCCGCACTCTCCTCCATGGATGGCCTCCATCAGGCACTTGGACTCTTCAGCATCAACGCATAGCTTATGCATCCCGAGATGACCCCTCTTGTATAGTTTACCCCCGCAGACAATGAATTGAGCAGCCATTCTTCAATTTGCCCTCTTATCTTTGACATTTGCCCCTGGTGGATAAGCTTCCTTTTCCAAGAAGTTCCAGATGTCGTAATACCAGGGGTTCTGATCTTGTACCTCATCTATGGCAGCAATCAGCTCCTAGGCCGGCACGAATTTCTGTTCAATGATGATCGGACACATTCGGACTCTGAAAGGGATGTCTATCATAGAAGATAGAGTTGCTAATGAATCAGCGAGCCTGTTGTTCTCTCTTAACAGATGAGCGAAGTTCAGTTTCTCAAACCGAGGAATCAGAACGTCCAAGGTCTAGTGATAGATTCTCATCTTTTCTTCTTTAACTTTCCAATCTCCTTTAGCTTGAGATACAACAAGGTTCGAGTCCCCGATGACATCCAACCGTTTTGCCCCCCTAGTTCCAAGGCGGCTTCTAGTCCAGCAACACATGCCTCATACTCTGCCTCATTGTTCGATATTTTGAACCGAAGTTTGAATGCTAAAGGTATATGGGAACTGTCGAGCGCTATCAGTAATACCCCTATCCCATACCCGTATTGGTTTGACGCTCCGTCAAAGTACATCGTCCAAGTCTCTTCTTCGACATGCAGAATGGCCTCGTCTGGGAAAAGATATTCTATTGCTTCATCCCCTTCAACTGGGTGGTCGGCTAGGAACTCCGCTACCGCTCTCCCTTTCACTGACTTGCGCATCATGTACTTCAAATCAAATTCGAAAAGCAGAAGCAACCAACGGGCTAGCCTACCCGTAAGTGCTGGTTTCTCAAAGAGATATTTGATGGGATCTAATCTCGAAACCAGTACTACAGAGTGAGCTAACAGGTAGTGCCTCAACTAACTAGTAGCCCATACCAAGGCCAAACAAGCCCTCTCCAGCGGAGTGTAGCAGGTCTCGTAATCCATCATTTTCTTGCTCAGGTAGTAGATAGCCTTCTCCACTTTGTCCTTAGACTCCTATGCAAGCATGCAACCCATTGTTGTTTCTATCACTGATAGGTACAGAATCAACGGTTTCCCCAACTCAGGCGGTGACAACACAGGTGGGTTCTGTAAATATTTCTTGATCTGCTCAAAAGCAACTTGGAATTGGTCGTCCCATTGGAACTGCTTTCCTTTCTTCCGGAGACCAAACAGTGGTTCACAAGTCAAGGTTAATTTTGCAATAAACCGTCTTATGAATTGCACTTTACCCAGAAAGCCTCGCACCTCCTTTTCAGTCCTCGGTGGTGGCATTTCTAAGATGGCCTTGATTTTGGAAGGATCGACCTCGATCCCCCTTTGTGTGATCAAGAACCCCAGCATTTTCCCTGCTGTAACACCAAATGTACATTTATGAGGATTCAGCCGCAACCAATACTCTCTAATCCATTGGAAGAATTTCTGCAAGGTGGTGTAGTGGCCCTCTCTTTCCTTGGACTTGACAATCATGTCGTCCACGTATACCTCAACCTCTTTATGGATCATATCATGCAAAATCGTGGTCGCAGCTCGTTGATACGTAGCCCCAGCGTTCTTCAAGCCGAACGGCATCACCCTATAACAATAGGTTCCCCACGGGGTGGTAAAAGCAGTCTTCTCCCTGTCTTCGGGGGCCATCAAAATCTGATTATAACCTAAAAACCCATCCATGAACGAGAGCAACGCATGCCCAGTAGTGAAATCCACTAATTCGTCGATATGCGGCAGAGGAAAGTCGTCCTTCGGACTGGCTTTGTTCGAATCCCTGAAGTCCACACATAACCGAATTCTGCCGTCCTTCTTCAGCACCGGAACTATATTGGCCAACCAAGTAGGGTATTTAGATACCAACAGGAACCCTGCGTCAATCTGCTTGCTGACCTCTTCTTTGATTTTCAGAACCCAGTCCGGGCAGATCCTTCGGAGCTTCTGCTTAACAGGTCGGGCCTCTGGGCCAAGAGGGATCCGGTGCTGTACTATCTCAGGATCAATTCCAGGCATGTCTTTATAGGACCACGCGAAAACATCTTTGAAATCTTTTAATAAAGCGACTAAGCGCTCGCGCTCCTCCGAAGACAACGTGGACCCGATCTGGACTAGCCGCGGGTCCTTCTCAGTGCCAACATTAATTATGGTGATTTCATTAACCAAAGGTTTTACAAACCTCTCCTGCTCTTGATCAATCAAATGTTGTAAAACCGGAGGAATTTCTTCCTCGTCGTTTTCTTCAAAATTTTGAAAGTCTTGATTAATGCAATAAATTAAAGGCACATAAAAATACTCGGAAGCCACAGCCGTACCATTCTCATTAATAACATCCAGTCCGCCTGATTCCTTTGTTACAACAGACTCAAAGGAAAAAGAAAAAGACGACCTGGACAGGACAGTGGCATCCGGGTTATCACCCCCAAGAATACCGGACTCAGACTCAGAAGAGCTGGAATTTGATTCCAACTCCACAGACTCAGTGGAATCAGATTTCTGCTCACTACCTGACCCGGAACTGCTCAATAAAAATCCCTCCTCGTATTACCAGACGAGGGAGGGTGCAATGGATGCATCGAGAATGCCTGAAGATGGGCCCACAGCCGCTTCATCCCCGATCATGGAAACTGAGAAGTTATCCCCCAAGCACTCCAGTACGATCTGAGGATCTGAGAGGAGACAAGCCAGTGCTACCCGCATCTCAATTTCTGTGCTCTCAGAATCTTCCTCCTTGCACTGCTCAGCCTCAGCTAGGGGGTCTGTCTACTCTTCGGCAACTTCATCCCTGGACAACTGAAGATCAAAAAAGATTTCGAAGCCGGGCAAACACTGCTTCTCTGCATTCAACCATGGCTCCGAAAAGCCGCAGAACGGGAAGTCTTCCCCCTCCTGGACAAAGCGCCCGTTCAGGGTCCCCTGGATAGGTCGGTGCACCACCTCATAATGCTTCCCGGCTTGCTTTACCTTGGCTCTTCCGGCCATCTCTCTTTCTTTCCTCACTCAATCTTCTTTGGTAGGCAGATAACCTAATCCAAAGGTATATGGGTTATGCGGCACTTCGGCCGATACTGCAACGACCTTCTGGCCACTTCGCCCCAATCCCATTCCGGGCATGTGCTGAAGCTTGTTCATAAGGTAGACAGACTGTGCACTGACGTATAGCCCCTCATCAACAGCTAGTATATTCTGTACAACCCGGGCTTCAGCTAGGGTGAATCCTGACAAAAATACATCCTCCGCACCATGCTCAATCTCCAGAACTGGTGTAGAAACCTCTGCCGGAGGATGTATCAAAGAATTCCCAAAAACGATTGCCACCCCCTTCCCATGGTGGTACTTCAGCATTTGGTGTAAGGTGGAAGAGACGACTTTCACCCGGTGCAGCCACAGCTGCCCAAGGAGTAGATTGAAGGTTGCGGGAACATCCAAGAGATGAAACTCAATGTCCTGTTGTCCCGGACCAACCTGAGTCTTAATCCGTACGGTCCCCATCACCTCTCGGCTGGTATTATTATAGGCCCGTATTACCTGGGCTGTAGGCACGAAATCCGCGGGCTTCAACCTGATAGCGTACGCCATTCTAGATGAACATACATTGATTGCGGACCTCGTGTCGACTAGGACCACCGGTATCCATTTCTCTCTACATTCCACAGAGATGTAGAGTGGTTTGTTATGATCTGAGCCCTCGGGCGGTAGTTCTTTGTCGGTGAAGGTCAAGGTCAGGGAAGCTCCTCCCGGGAAAACCAGCCCTACCAACTGCCCCGGAGTTGTATCGATTGAAAGCTTGGCCCTATCCATGGTTGTAAGGACGGCCTGTCTGTGAACCCTCGAGGCCATTAGCAGTCCCCAGATGAAGATGTCTGCTTGGATTTTCTTAAGCTGCTTCAGTACAGCCTCCTCCTCCAGCAGTTTTTCCTTCTGCCTCTCCGCTTCTTTATCCTTCCTAGACGCCTCTGGCTGGTCCAAGTGTGGGGGCTTGAAATACCGCCCACTCCTGGTCCTATGGTCAACCTCCTCAACATATCAGGTGTCATATGGTTGGTTCTACCCCCAATCTTCGTCAGTGTGGGCAAGACGTAAGTCGTCATCTTCCCACCACATCCCGTCGGCAACTGACAGACAGCTGTCCGGTTCCGTTGTAACTGTTTCTGTGCTCACAGGACATTTCGTCCCCGCAGGGGCTTTGGCCTTCCTAGCCCTTCAAGATCCTCGATCTTTTCTTGCTCAAGACGCTTCAATGTAGCCTGCTGTTCAGTATCTACCATAATCAAACTGCCCGAATCCCGAGCAAAATTCTTTACACCGGTGCTCTCCGACGATTTCTCCTGATTCTCGGCCATTCCGGCCACTGCTGATATTCCGGCTTCTGATTGCCCCTATTCTGGCTGAGGTGTCTCAACAACATTTGGCTCGTCGCTGAGCCACCCAGTATTTTCTGCTGATCCATCCAAGTCAAACCAGTTGATGTTCACATCCCCTGAGTCCTGCTCGTTGAAGAACTGCAGATTGGCAATATCTTCTTCCAGCTCTGCTAGGTCATCTAACCCCTGACTTGGTCCATCTTCACAGACCACACTGATCTTTGCCCCAGCTGGCAACTCTACCATCGGCTTGACCTGATCCGACGATACGATATAACCACTCGGGTTGCATGCTCCCTCAGTAAAGCTCCCAAATCCCTCAAGTTTTGAATCAACATTCCCATCTGCCTCCAAAGTCATCCCGGTTCTGTCTTCGACAGTCACCACCACCGATTCAGGTTGGGTTTGGGAGATGCTCAACATGCACAAGTCTGTGCTGTCTGGGATGAACACCTCAGGCTTGGATAGGTGGGAGGGTGTGATATATATGCTTGGGTAATATGGAATGGCCATGGTTTGAATCAGGTTGATGTGTTTGGGTGGTGGAGCTTGGTTATGTGGTGGGAGTGGGTTGGTGGTGACATTCGGCTTCTCTGGAGGTGCAATCACCTTGTTGTCAATAAGATCCTAGATCTCATGACATAGTCTATAGCACTGGTCGGTGTCATGACCGTGCTGTTGGTGAAAGGCACAATATTTGGCCGGGTTATGGGATGAAGGAAGTTTTTCTGGTAATGGCCGCGGCTCCAGGGGCTTCAAATGCCCTTTCTTGATTAGAACCCCCAGAGCTTTGGACAGGGGCATATACAGTGGAGTAAAGGTTCTTTGGCCTCAGGGTGGATATCTGGCTGTTTATGAGCTGGTTCTGGACGCACCGGTGAAGGGTGTAGCTGTAGGTGTTTTTGGAGTGGTGGTGGTGACCATGCCTACATCAGAAGTTCTGGCAGCTGCAGCACTACTCGTGCCTGCATTCGAATTGCGTGTAAATGCCCGCTTGGGCTGTTCCCTGTCTTGGTCGATCAGACCCTGCTTCATAGCGTCCTCAATCTGTACCCCAATCTCGTGTAAGTCCGCAAAGGTGGGAAGGGGTAAGACGATCATTTTTTGCATCAGCTTGGGTTGGAGGTTGCACACAACCATCCTTATCTGGTCCTTCTCTAATGGTCGAGTTGTCATCATGGAGGCCTTGGCCCTCCATCGAGTGACAAAGTTAGAAAAGCCTTCTTTCGGCTCTTGCCTGGTCGCCTCAAGATCACGAGTCGTGACCTCAATCTGGGTGTTGTATGAATATTGTGCGACGAAGGCCTCAGCCATTTCCTCCCAGCTCCTTTTCACTGAGTCCTCCAGCTTGGCGTACCAAATGGCCGCAATACCTGACAGGGTCTGGCCGAAGAGTGATAGTTTCTGGAGTCTCGTCAAGCCCATCGGGTGCAAAATATCCGAGAACAGCCTCAAATGAACCATAGGGTCGCCCGAGTTGTCAAAACGGTCTATGTGGGGCATCTTGAATTTGTCCGACAATGTTACCACCGAATCAGTGTAACCATCCTCTATGTCTGGAATGGAATTGACCCCCTGGGCCCGTTTAAACAGCTTTTCAAGCTTACTCATCTTCAGAGCGGTTGGGTCCATCTCAGATTCAAACAGTGTATCTGTTGAGAAGGCCAGTGTCTTTGAAATTTGCGGTAGAATTGGTGGCAGAACTGACCCTATTGGAGCGTCCGTATCTTCCTGGACGTTTGCAGTATCCCCGAGTGTTGGAACTCTAGGTGGGGGTAGGGGTGGATGCAAAGCAGATGCTCCGGCTTGTTATGGTTGCTGCTGTTGTTGAAGTCTGGCAATTAGCTCTGTTTGTTGAGCCACAACCTCTGCATGACGCGCGGGAAACTCTACCTGGCGGGCAGCGTCCTGCTGCATGGGTTGCATGGTCTCTTGGAGCTAACGCATCATGTCCTCCATACTTGCCATAAAGTGCTGATCTAACTGAACAGGTGTATCTCTCTCTGTGGTAGAAACGGAAACCTCAGCCCGACTACTCACTGGTGAGGTGGACAATGATCGTTGAACCAATGACTGCTGTACCGATACTCTCTGCTTAACTGCCCTCCGTCTTGTAACCGGGGGTAATGAAAGGAACACTGCTTGTCCATCAACTAGATCCTCAGATCGATGAAGCCTTCTACCTCTAACCTAGAGTGCTTTAGGGGAAACTGCCTCTTCGGAAGCAATGATGCTATACTACCTTGCAAAAAGATAAATAAAGCAAAATAAGGAAACAAGCAGAAAAACGGACAGCATTTCGGCTTAAATAAACACAACACACAGTTGACAATCACAAGCTGAAAGAACTGTTCTCAAACGCTGCTCGCTACCCCCAAATCACTGCCTCAAATCTGATACCCCCAAATACTGATGTCCTCAGACTGATACCCAGACTTGCAAACTGATACATGCATTCCTGTAGAGACACACTCTAAAAGCACATAGCAAGCAAGTGAGAGCCAAAGCACCCCTATGAAGGGGTAGGGTTTCCCTGACCTATCTTGTCAGGAGCTAGGGTTTCACTACGCACGAGCGATTTTCAAACAACCTATAATCGGGTAGGCAACCTGTCCTAGTTTGGAATGGTCTTTATGGCTTCCGATATGCACTAGGTCGAATGGTCAAAACGGGTGCCTCGGTAAAAATCGAGGTTTGTGTTCCCATCGTGGCAAATCCCGCAACCGGTCAGCCTTATGGCACGCTTTTCCAAGCAAGCTTCCGGCAAACCGTTCAGGAATAGCAGACGGCAAACACGGTGTCCTAGGCGCACCAATGCAAATGCAATGCAAAGAAACACATAAGTGTAAACAAAACAACATATCATGAGTTTGAGTCAAGTTCTCTAAATCCCCAGCAGAGTTGCCAGAAACTTTAGACCGCCCGAACTCGCTCCGCGCGCCCCCCTTTCAGAGAGGGCGTGGATTGGGTTCATAGCTACTACAGTTCGGACTCCTATCACGGTTCTGAATCTAATCTCACAAAGTGCAATGTAAGACTGATAAATCACCAAAGAGTCCAAATCCGGAAAATCGTTTTGGAAAATTGAATTTAATCAAGAAGTGCCAAACATTGACTGCTTTGCCAGATTACAGAGTCGCTACATAAATATTTTGTTTTGGGGAAATTTAGGAAACCCTGACTCATGCCTAAGGCCGCGTGTCCGTCATCACCAAAGTTGCCTCAACTCGGGAACTTGGGTACGAGAGGGGAAGGTCCTGAAATGAGCACCCCCGCTCATCCAATCAAAGATCAGCCTCTACTAACATGATATGTTGTTTTTGAAAAGACATGTGTTCTTGTTCCGATTATTAATCTAGAATTACTATGTGATGCGCACAGCATACAAGTATAGACTAAATCACTCAATTTGGAACAAAACATCTCATGTTTGTTTTTCGAAAATGGTTTGAAGTTGCTACCCTCAAGTAGGCTAAAATGCGGATTTGCCACCCTCAAGTGGGCTTAAAACATGATTTGCCACAAAAAAGTGGGCTTAAAACGCACATTTTGATGAATTGTTTCAATTCAAGTAATGAAGCCTTCATCCACAGGCATTCAAGCAGTTATAGCAGTTAAGCACATAGCCTCATGGCAAGCATGCTAAACATGGCAACACTTACACGCATGCAAGGATGCTAAAGCATAAACACTCACAGTGTACTCCGAGCCAAAACAGAAGCTAGTTAGTAATCAATGCATGATCGTAGCTATGTCAACAATGCCTAACGCAACACATGCAAAAATGCAACTAAAATAGGCTCGGCTAGCTAAAATGGCATATGAATGCAACACTTGATAACATGCTGTTAAACATGTATTCAAGTAAAGTGTATTGAAATACAATGCAGTTTGAATGATGCGTCGAGCCCGGTGTATGCAAGACAGAATGAATGATGCACGCATGCAAACATAAGTATGCTAATTGAAACATGCCCTAAAACTAACCATCAAAAGTTGGTAAATAAAATGGAGAAAGACGTGGGGTTGGAAGACATTCACACACACACACGCACACTTATTACAACATTTGCCCTCTCGACGGAGGGTCCGAATAATGAGCTAAGCTAACTAAGCTAATTAAACTAATTATTACAAACCAAAACTAATTAACTATTCCTAGTTAACTAATTATTACAAAACAAATCGATTAATTAAACAAATTAACTAATTAAGTACAAAACTGACAAATTAGCTAACTAAGTAAAGCAGCTAAAGCAGTTAAAAGAGGTCCTCAGGGCAAGGGGTGCATGCATGCTCGATCACCTCGCTCGAAAATCTATTGCTATGCCCAGAATTGCCTCTGTTTGTATTTGATTTGATCTCTGAAAAGTGTACTAACTTCCAGGTTGCTTCCGCTCCAACATGGGGACCTCCTGGTGGGGTGCCGACCAGAAATGGGGGCTGTAGACCAGAAAAACTGGTCGTAAACCAGAAAAAGTGGTTGGTCGACCACCCCTACTGGTCGGCCGACCAGAAAATTTGCCATGCTCCAGTTTTGCTGCAACAAAGAACAACAAGGGGTATGGCAGTGTATTTGTAAGATATGTGTGCACAACCACCCTCCCTATCATTTCTCAAGCTCAAGGGAGTACGGTACTCGACTCTCGGGCCACCAACCGAGCATCGCAATGCACGATGGCCGAGAAGCCAAGTTTGCACAAGTCAATATCAATGAATGCACACAAATAACACATAAGGGCCTCCACATCTATCATGCTTGGTCAAGAGGGTCGGCGACTAAGAAATGAGGCACGTTTCATCACTTCAAGTATGAAACGTCCCTCGTTTCTCGTGTTTGGATTAACGTCCTATCCAAACACATGCAATGCATCACACATGCAAATAACATGCTATCTATCAATGCCAGAGTGACACTCATGAGGTTCCATCATATAAGCAATGCATGCATGGCATGTTTGGAGGCTAAAGCATCAAAGCAAGTAAAGAGCATCATACAAGAGGCATGCAATACAATGCTCAATGGACTTAAACCAACCCCAAATAGTCCCTATGCATGCCAAAACAGTGGCAAAATCCTGCTGGAAATGAAGCACCAAAGGCTACAACAACATGCTCATGCATTGGCTCGCAAGCTAGGCATTAAACACAACTCTCAAACACAATCAAAGAGTGATATGCATGAGAATATGGCAATGCTATATGCTCTGAAATCAAGTGTTAAATTATGCCAAATCATCCAAATACCACAAATAAGGCATGCTAGAAGGTTCAAAACTCAAGACTAGCTAAGGCACTTGCACCATAGCCATATCAAGCAAGCCTCAAAGGGCCAAGATGACTCAAAATAGTCCCAAGGCAGGTCAAAACAATGCCAAAACATGCATGGAGTAGAGCTAACACATGTTAGAATAGAAGGCATAAAGCATGACGCATGCAAGGCCAATGAGCATGACTACACCACAAGTGTAAGAAGCAAATGGGGGATGCTCTAACCAACCAAAAACAGAGTTGTATCATGGAAAAATAAGACCACACTACAACAAAATTGACTTTTTATGACACCACATCAACGGCATACAATAAATGTGCGCCGTAGTTTCTTACTTTTACGACTTGCTTTGTTTGCACGTCGTAAATACTTTTCCAACCACGACGTGTCTATTCCGCAGGCCGTGAATGAGAATAAAGATAATTTTTTTACGGCTTGCAGTGCACGTCGTAAATAATAAAACTTTTTACGACGTGCATATGGTGTGTCGTTGATACATCAATTATACACGACGCACATACGCCAGCCGTGAAAAGTGAGTACTTTTCACGACACACACAACGCTCGCCGTTAAAAATATTTACACTTTTTACGACGCACACATCACCTGCCATTAAAAGTATTACCTTTTTATGACGCACAATGCATGTCATAAATTGTATGATAAAACAAAAAAAGCGCCAAAATGAAATTTGGGCGCCAATCACCCCAAAAAAAAAAAAAAAATTTCCCACGTTTTGTCTATCTGTTTTCCTTCCCCTCTCTCTCTCTCTCTCTCTCTCTCAAAACACATGCATGCTGTCAATCTATCAAAATGCACAATCCAATTCTTTGGATTCTAATCAAAATGAACCTAGAAAGTTTCATTAAAAGGGAGAAGGGTTTGAAGGGAGCTCATCTCTCTGAATTGTTTCATGAAGAAGGGTTACCTGGTACACACTGCTTTGTTGATTTCTATTAAAGTGATTACTCATTCTTTGTTTGATTTTGATTTTGATTTTGATTTTGATTTTGATTTTGATTTCGATTTTGATTTTAATCATCTCATTTATTTCGATTTCAACTCTCTGGTGCAGATTCTCTTTCTTTTTATGGTGAACTGTTAGTGCTTCTCTTTCACTCTCTCTCTCTCTCTCTCTCTCTCTCTCTCTATGAAGTTAGGTTTCGAAACCACCACAGTCAAGAGGTGTTGATTGAACGAAGGTAGATTTTTCTGCTTCTAGCCAAACTCTGTTCAGATTTTTCTATCACTATTTGTTCTATTTCATGTATATGTTTAGTGATTTGGGGACTTCAATTGAAAAGTAAAAATAAAAATTTTGAGAAGTTAAGTTTTAAATTGAGAATTTTGGGTTTTTATTTGGCGGGTTTTGATTGAAAAATTAAGGTTTTGTTGTCATTGCCAATTTTTCAAGCAATTTTGATTTTTACTTCTAATGGTTCCTATTTTACTTTCACCATTCTCTCTTTGTTCAAGATTTGTGCTAGGTTTTTGCTGGAAAGAAAATTCGTATGAGGTGACTCTATTCCTTGTCTTTGTGTGACGTTTGCATATGTTTGTATGTATCTAAATATTAACATATACCCAAAATCGTGACTCTCCATATGAAGGTGATTTGTGTTATGTGTACGATGATTACTTATCTCTGTTTCTCTTTGTTGTTTTTGGCTAGGTATGTTTGTGAATCTATGTTTTTTTAGGTATCTCTATGTATCTCTATTTTATTTCTACTGTCCAGCAGAGAAGAAAGCCATATATATGTTATTTATGCCTCCTAGGTGCTTGATAAAATGCCACTAAGAATGGTTGGCTCTTCCTATGCTTTTATATTGGTTTCTTGTGGGTGTTTTTTTAATACATATCTATCTATATCTCTATACTATTATTGAAAGTGAACACCTCACTTAATTTCTATGAATTCCTTTCTCTCCTTGCGTCAAGTGTCAATTTCTCTATGCAAAAGGGAAAAAATAGTAGTTATACGAGGCCTATGAATTGCTAGACTGTCAGTATGTTGTTGTCATTTACTTGTTAGTTTTGATTAACTTTCCTAGGCATGTTAGGGCTTAATTTTTTGAAACCAAGCCTCTGTTTGTTATGTGACATGATTGACTTTCAACTGTAACAATGTTCCTATTCTTGAATTTTGTAAATGAGAAATTGTTATCCTTCTGCCCTTTCAAAAAGCATTGGGTTGAAAGTTTGGAGCCTAACCTAAGAGAGAGGGGGGAGGGGAAGAGAAAAAGTGAAAGCAGGTGCAAAAGTTTTGCATATCATGTTATTTTTTGGTTAAATGCTCCTTCACTTCAGTGGCTTCTATTAAAAATACACATCGATAGGAATATACTAATATCTAATTTGTTGTATATGAATTTAAGTCTAAATTTTTTATTTTTTCTCCCTCATAGAAATGTTATTACCTACAAACTAATTACTTTATATTTTCTAATATTTATTGGAATTTTTCTTCTAAAAGATTTGGATTTACATGCTGTTTTACCTAACTGATACTAAATTGACATGCTATTTTGGAGTGTGGCCTTGAGTTTGGTGCTATTTTTGTCTATTGCTGTGGATTGGCCTCGAGTTCTCTGGGCTGATAAGGAGGTTGTCCTGTTGCTGGGTGGGCTTTGAGTTATCCCTTTTAGTTGCTGCTAAATGGAGAAAGGATCACGACATGACAGCAGGTTCAACATTGCATTAGGAATGGGAGCTAATCTATGCATATGTCAGTTTGTTTAATTAGATGTATTCTTCATATGGAAGCAGTGTTCACTGGAATCTATGTCAATGGCTGAGGGTGGTCTGAGTATGGTTGCTGCTGTGATGGTCTTTGGTGTGCTATGTTGTTGGTAAGTTTGCCGCTATTTTTTGGGTCTTTTAATTCTTGGCTGCTCAGCTATGCTCAGATAGTGGTCTGTTGGTCTGCTAAGTTCTGCTATATTCTGTTACACAAAACTAGACTTGCGATTCGCCTGTGTTTAGACTTTGGAGACAATTTATTGCAATTATACATGATCAGTCTAGGGTTGGTTGGAGAATCCTTTTTCCACAATTTTAGCTCTATCCTGGGTTTGTTTTGTTCCTTGTTTGTAGTTTCATTGGCCATCTTGCTTCCCTTCGCAGTGTGACTGTATTTTTATCTGATCTTCACCTTGTCGTTGTAATAACTTTAAATGGACCCACTGCAGCTAAGTGGCCCCTTCCCCGCACTCAGCTTTAGGTAAGAAAATATTTAAGAAAGTTTTACAATGTGGATCTGATGAATTGGTCACCTTGTCCTTGGTGCTAGGACTAGCATTAGTGGTATCTAAATGTGAGCATTCTTTGAAATATGACTCTTTAAATAGTATGTGACATTAATTGATTTTGTTCCTCTTTCTGGTTTATGATATATCTGAATTACAGTATGATATTTTGTTCAATTATAATAAAGGGAAAACATAATGGATTGCATTTCCATTCATGGGGTAAAAAAAGAGATATGAAAAGATGGGTTAAGCTGGCAACCTAATTGTTTGAATTACTTCTCATGTTTCTTGAATTATACTCGCGTACAACTTCTAATAAAATAAGCATCCATTATACAAAATTGAAATCAATAAAGTGTAATTGGAACGGTAAAAGTATTTTCACTCAATCAGTTGGGTAGATTAATATATGAAGAGAAAAATGCTTTAAGCTTTTTATATATAATGACATGTGGGAATCCCTTGATTTTCTTCACCCTATCCCCATCCACCTTTTTATTTTTATTTATTTTTTAAATTTTAGCAGTTGAAGGTTCGGGAAGCAGAAAAGCATCAGTGCAAAGATATCGTGAGAAGCAAAAAGACAAGTATCTTAAATGTCTAAGCTACTCTTTCTGGCAATTAGATTGAACTAAAAAGAGTCCATTTTTCTTCTTTCTTTTCTTTTTTTTTTTTTTGTTGCTTTTGTTTATTATTATTATTATTATTATTATTATTATTGGGTGATTGTTAAACCCATAACCTTTTCGGCAGTATCCACAACCCCTTTAGCACTACGTGGGACCCACCCATTTAAAAGAGAAGGCCTTGCATTCCTGCGATATGGAACTGTCATTATTCAAAATGTTCAGATAAATTCATGCTTCTACACTTACACATGCTCAAACTGACATGAAAATTTCAAATTACAAATTCATACAGCTCCAAATATTATCTACATTTGAACTGACTTGTAAGAAGTATGTCAGTTAAATATTATTGGAATTATTGATAGAAACAACTCATTCAATTATAATAGTAGTATTGCCCTGAAGTTTCTTTCACCTTTTTTTTATTTCATATCTATCCACTGCCACTTGTTACCAAATGAAAAAAGGCTGAAGCAAATTTATATTTAATTGTCTCTAGTTGTTAGGTAATTTCCCAATGAAAAAAGCTCAAACAATTTTATGTGTAATAAAACAAATTCAAATACATGGCATACACTAGTTTATTATTAGATCAATGGATTTTTTTTGTTTGTATTTGGTTTGAATTTTGATTATCAAATTAAAACACCTAAATCTGTTATGATTTAAAAATAATTTATTATGATGAAATTTGGGAATGATGGAGTTTATTTTGAGAAATCGACACTTTATGTGCAAATCATGCTGACAATGTGATTTTATCTATGAAATTATCACTTTATGTATATTAATTGATATTGGACATAGGGCTTGAATTACCAATTAACAGCGTCTGTCTATCAGTAGTATTTTTTTCTTTATTTTCAGAATGTAGACATTTTTTGAGGTAGAATGTCTTGATGATTTTTATTCTCAATCTTCAACTGTAATGGGTGAGTAAAGAAAACCCTTCTACGCAAATACATTATTTTTCTTTCCTTGTTCGTTACGCTGAGTGCTTCGTGTCTTATTTTGGTGTGAATACCGCAGGTGCGTCACTGGGGAATGAGTTCTCTACATCATCTCTTGCAAATAATGGTGCAGAAGGCTCTCTTTGGCAAGAATTATCAACTCTTTTTTCAATATTCTGGCCCTTTGAAACAGGGTTGTTGTCCTCTCTTGCAATTGTCAAGAATCACCCAAGTTTTTCATTTTGGTTGCTAATTATGAATAAATATCTTGAATTCTACAATGCGTAACAGATCAAGCAAGCTATCTTTTTTATTTTAGAGGTTTTTAAAATTTATTATTGGGAATCATCCTCTCCACAAAAAGTGGGGAAGGCTAGCGGGAGCCTCGTGCACTGGAATCCTTTGTATTTTATTATTTATGTTTGGTTTCTTTGTCTCTGTTTCTCCTTTGGTTGCTATTTCTAATTTAAACTTCAATGTCGCAGATCATGAGGGAAACACTTATCTATTTGTCACACCTTGACCACAAAGATACCGAAAAGCAGGTATTGGTTTACAATTGACCTTGTTGTTAACCTTTTTTACTGTGCTGCAATATCTCCTAGATAGATAGATATATAATGGTTGTGCCCGTATGAATATGTATTCTCATGCCAATGGCATGAAATGCTGACACTATATTGTTTGATCATGTGTTGGTTTTCTGTCCTTATGTGGATATGCCTGGATATAGCAATAATATGATCAAACAAAACTCAAAATTATTCAGAGTTTAGATTATTGTAGGTTATTCACTCAGCAATTCATGGCTATGCTTTTCAAGTAGGAAATTGTGCGTTACCATGCTTTTAATAGTGAATTTATCGGACTATGCCTTCTAGTTACATGTAAATGTTTCTTTCCTTCCTAGGATGATATAGATATTGAAGAAATTGAATAAAGAACTGAGTGGCGAGGATTGGACATGGAACAACTTAAACACATTATGTTGGGCAATAGGATCTATATCTGGGTCCATGATGGAGGAGCATGTACGCTTCATTTAATATTTGAGCATGTTTCTCCAAAATAGCATATTTTTTTAGCATTACAACATATATATGTTGTCTTGGTTAATGTGGCAGTTTATGTTATGATTTTAGTAAGTATGTAACTTTCTGGGTTTACTTTGTTTACTGAAGTGGAGGCAATATTGATAGCTAATATGCATGCCACTATTTGTTTTAATAATATGGATTACTATTGTGCCGAGACAATATCCTGACAACTGAGGCAATGGCTATTATATGCTCATTTAAGTATTCCATCTTTCTTGTCCTTTACAACGAGGCTGTTTGGTCTATGTAGTTTGCAAGCTTAGTTCTTGATTATAGATAGATTAATGAATATTTGAAAATATAAAAAATGTTTTGTCATTGCCACACCAAACATTTCCTTTGTTAATTTTGTTTTCAGGATGTATGTGTCTTCTCATTTTTATTTCTTGGATTTTTCCAGGAAAACAGATTTTTGGTGATGGTGATTCGTGATCTATTAAATTTGCGTGAAATCACAAAAGGAAAAGAAAACAAAGCATTATTGCAAGTAACATTGTGTAAACAATTTTTTGTGTTAAACTTGCATCTCCAATTACAAACTTATATATGTACAGTATTTGATGGTTTATAACTTTTTGGATAATTTAGAACTTAAGGATAGTCCTTTTGGATGTCATTGAACTTGCAGTTAGGTTTTGGATGTTTGAAATGTATATATTGGCAATTTTTGAATGTTATAATTTATAAATATAGTTTATTTTTTATGGTTGAAATAATATTTTGGTGATTGATTGATATTTTGTAAAGCTTGTTTGTAATATTAGATTATAAAAAACAGGTCAAATAGAACCTGTTGAATTAAAAAAAAAAATGCACATTCTACGGCAAGCAAATTAGGCCATTATATGAAATATTCCACAGCATTCCATGTACGCCGTGGTATGTTCTACTTATCTACGGCAGATTGAGCAAGTCATTGTATTATATATTTTACGGCGCACAATCAGCTTTGTAATTTGTCTCACCAAATAACGGCCTGCAAAAGTAGTCGTAGAAAAAGTAACAACGACGCACAAAATATGTGGTTAAATAGTTTTTAACGGCGTACTATAGCATGTCGTAGAAAAAGTAACAACGACGCACAAAATCTGTCGTTAAATAGTTTTTAACGGCGTATGAAGCATGTCGTTGAAAGTGAATGACTTTTCATGACTGGTCATAATATGACGTGCGCATGCACGTCGTAAAAGGATTTTTACGGCGTGCACCGCGCGCCGTAAAAACCCTTTTTTGTTGTAGTGCCAAAAACACATTGAGATGGTAGCCCAAAAGCTTATACAAGCATGCATACACATTGACTCACAAACAAGGCATAAAGACATAACTCTCAAACACATTGAAGGAGTGGAAAATGTGAGAGTGTGGCAATGAAATATGCTCTGAAATCATGTGGGAAATGAGGCTATACCATGCAAACATCACATCCCAAGCATGCTAGGGACCTCAAGCTCAAAGCTAGTCAAAGCCACTTACACAATAACCATACAAGGAAAGCCTCACATGGCCCAGACCAATCAAAACAGAGCTAAGACATGCTAAAATAACACCAAAAACATGCTGAGATAGAACCAAAATAGGCTAGCATGATGGATCAAAGCATTGAGCACACAAGGCTAAATGGCAAGATTACACTACAAGTGTAAAAACCATGCATGAGATGACTCAACCAAGCCAAAACAAAGTTATGGCAGGTCCAAAAAGTCACAAAAACAAGCTTGAGCAAAGCCACAAAGGAGTATAAACACATGCTCATTTGGTGAGCCATCAACACATGCATGCAAGACAAAAGGAGAGGGGACCACCCCGTCCCATTTTGGGTCTCAAAACCCACTTTCAACCACTGAAATTCCTCTGGAATTCAGTGGTGAAAAGGCCAAACAAAGATGAACTCAAAGGCCTTAAAGGATGGCTCCAAGCCTAAGCAAATAAGGCACACAAGAAGGTAGAACACCCTCAATACCAAAGAGGCCTCAAACAACCATCTAAAACACTTGAAAACAAATCTTTTTGTAGTTGAAAGCAAGGCCTAAAACAATATGCAAGGATGGCCAAATAAGCAATGAAAATAAAGCTTTAAAGAGGATATGAGACTCACCCTTGAAGCACAGCAATAATAGCAAGTTTCTGAGACAAAACCAAGCTAAAACCACTCAAACACAACCTCCAAGAACCTCAGCTCCAGAGTGAAGGTGTTTAACTAGGTGTTGTAGTGCAAATGTGAAGAGAAAATACACTTTGAGGCATAAACTAGTACAAATATAGAGAGAGGGAGAAATATAGAGAGAGAGGGATATGTTTAGCCCTAAACAAATTCTGAACCTTGAACAAGAGGGAGGAGGCTCCCTTATATAGAATTTCATGCCTCAAACTTGTTAAATAAGCTAGAGGCTTGGTGCAATCCCTCCATACACGTGTATGGAGGATGCCTTCTGTGCCCAACAGCTGGCAAGGAAAATATCTACAGAAAATGCAGAAAGGCCGCCAACCAGTTAAAGTGGTCGACTGACCACTCCCACTAGTCGACCGACCACAAAAAATGGTCTACAGGAAATAAAACTAGTCGGCAAGGGAGGAAGAGGGTCTACAGAGAGAGTAGAAGGTGGTGGCAGGCTGCCGACCACCTTAGGTGGTCCACAGACCACTCACCCTAGCTGGCCAACCACCAAAAGTGGCTGGCAGGGAAGAAAAGTGGTCTACAGGGGGGAAAACTGGTCTACACCCCTGTTCCACCCTCCAGGCAAAGGGTAACAAGGTTTGGTTTAAAAACAAACCAAAAGGAAGAAAGACAAGAGTCCGCAAGGCAAGGCACTCAGCCGGAAGCCCCAAAAACTAGTCTACGGGCCACTACAAGTGGCCTACAAGAGGGAAAGGTAGCCTATGGCTACAAAAAGTGGCCTACAGGCCTCTGTTTCCCTCTAGGCAAAGGCAGCAAGGCATGGTCCAAAAACCAGGCCAAGAGAAGAAAGTTAAGAGGTCCCGAGACAAGGCGCTCAGCCGAAGGCTCCGGAAACTCAAAACGAGCACAAACATGCACAATCACCGAGTGCACAGACGATGACGTCTGAGTCTTAAGGTCGGTCAAAAATGGGGTGTCTACAACATGCATCCTACAATAATTAAACCCAGAATAAACAAACAAGTTCTAAATCAACGACTTTGTAGCTCTTTGCTCACTAATAAGTTGAGGATTCACAATAATGGTTTGGTAATTTTAAGTATCTCCAAGCGATTTACTTTCATGGAAGATAGGATAAATGAGGTCTAAGTTTTCGAATAACCAAATGCAGATTCAAGTCCTCAGCTTAAATGAAAGCCCAAGTAATCAGAATTAGACTTATCAATTCGAATCAGATTTCTAACAGACTCCAAATAGCAACTCAAATCCCATATCAAGGAATTACATGTTTAGAGTAAATTATTAGTAAAATCAAATACGAATCAAACCTTAATGGTCACAATTCCCAAATTATAGTAAAGTAATAATCATTTAAAATCCATGTTTGCTTGGAGGATCTTAAAGTCAACATCATGACATCAAGCATAAAACACATTAACCATAAAGCTACTATATTCTGGTTCTAATAACTTCAAAGTAGGCTGAGCATCATATCTGATGCATATATTGGTTCCATACTTATTGTTGATCACCAAATATCTCAATCACAATAATTTCAATTCACATAATTCCCAATAATCACAGTTCAACCTCAAATTTCTTTTGTTTTTCAGAACGTTAGGGAAAATTAAACGTCTAACATAACTTTAGTATCAAATGCAAACCTTAGTCCACAAATTTCTTAATTGCCTTAGTCCACATAGTAATTTCCACACAACGTATATACCTCCTTGATAATTAATTAGGTGGGTCCGAAAGTCGAATGTCACAAATCACTTATGTAGGTTTGTTATTAATGTTTTCTTACCTTACCAAATCAAATATGCATAACATTTCCAACAAAATAGATTCTTTAAGTACTACAGAAACTCTTAACACATGCTATTAGCCCGCTGATCCACTCGTTCTATAGCTAGATGATTCAGATAAACGAAAGGGTTCCAACTAACATTTTACTCACCATTAGCTTAAACACATAAAACACCAGTCAAAGTGTCTCTACTTATCATAATGTTTAGTTCAAGTTCTATTCATCTACTTGAAAAGGTTCTTCACTTTCCAGTAGTCATTCATACGTAAGACTTCCTACCACCTTCTTTGATTCTTCGTCGAGTTCATAATTAATTCCTTCCTTTGATCTTATTTCTCCGGTCATGTTCACATAATTCTCATCATATTGGGAAACATTCTTACCACCTTATTCAGTTGCCTCAACAAAACTTAACTTCCGTTTCATCCCTACTTCTAAAATCATAAGGTGCAGACTGTTAACACGTCGAGTATCATTCATTAATTACACCATAACAAATAGTTTCACATTTTTAATCATAACACACACAAGTATACAAAGATATGAATGGGGCAGTTCCTTTATATCTGCTTCTTATATCAAGCCATTCTCTAATTCTCAAATCTCATACTCGTTATTAATCATCGCATTCCTCAATCGCCACAATTCCATACACTCTATTCATCAACCACCACCTCAGTTTCCCCGAAATTTCTTATGGTTAATTTCACATGTAATCCATATAGAAACTAAGTTTAATCTCTATTCACATCACATTTCCACAATCATGCTTACACTTCTCAATTTTAACTAAAAACACCAATAGTCCACATCTTTCATAACTTTAGCCTCAATATCATTAACAAGTATCACCATCATACTTGTTACATAAACATATTCTTATTTCATACGATTATCAAATTCTCCTTAGTCACAAAACTTAGTCCATGAAGCAACACATATGGATTTCCTTTTATCACTCAAAGTTCATAAGAATTCTTATTCTTAATCTCAATACTTAACTTATTGTACGAGCTCACATACTTCTTTCAAAACGCACATCATATCACTTCGTTACTAGATACATGCAACTTAAATGCATTCTAGATACTCTAATGCTCAATGGACATGTGTGTGAGATCTTAACTCGTGCTCTGATACCACCTGTCACGACCCAAACCCGCCCTTAAAAGTTTGGTCCATGACCAACCTGTACATAGGCCTCAAAACAGAATTTTAGAATAATATTTAACCACATACGGGGCCTTAAGCGGAAGCAATATCAATAAAAAACAACATCCATTGAGCCTGTGCATACATGATGGCTTAATTAGATTTAAGCATTTAAATACATTCCCAGAGTTACATATACAATCACAGAATTTATATAGATCTCACACACACTTACATAAGACTTAATAATTTATATGACTCCGAACACAAATTAAGGCCTCCACACAGAGACATACCCCAGGTGACTTGGCAGATAGGCGAACCTCAGTACAACTCTAGTGTCAATCCCCGATGGCTCACCTACATAAATATACATAATAACAGGGTGAGAAAGGCTCAGTGAATAATAGCAATGTAAGGAGGTTAATTAATTGAGCATAGTCTTAAAGAGTATAAATAAGCTCATCAAGTCATACACAGATCTTGTTCATAATTATATCTCAAAACGGCCTCCAGCCCACATGTGATACAGAACGGCCTCGGGCCCATATAGGATACGGAATGGCCTTAGGCCCACAGATAATACAGAACGGCCTCGGGCCCATATAAGATATAGAATGACCTTAGGCCCACAGATAATACAGAACGGCCTCGGGCCCATATAAGATACAGAATGGCCTTAGGCCCACAGATAATACAGAACGGCCTCGGGCCCATATAAGATACAGAATGGCCTTAGGCCCACAGATAATACAGAACGACCTTAGGCCCACATAACGACAGTTGTCCACACATTGTAGGGTAGGTAGAACATCGACATGTACACTACCTCCCTTGGCCTCTGGCCATGAATCATAATCAATTTACATCATAACGGCCTCAGGCCCACTTTAATTAACAGAGACAGAACGACCTTAGGTCCATAACAGTGTCATTGTTCAATTATGTTCGTTAATTCAATCAGAGCACAATATCAATAGTATATGTCAGTCTCGATAACCATATATAAATAAAAAGCACCAGAAGTAAGTATAACATATCGTTACACTACTATTACTCACGGTGATAAGTTTCTGCCAGCAGTGGGACGATGTCCTCGTCTGGACCTACAAACACAATGCACATAGCATCATAAGAATATACCAAATTCCTTATGTTACTCTTTAATCAATTAGTCATATCAGTTCTAAACTCATTAGTCTTCAATAAGTCATAATCCATGTCTTAGAAGATAGGAGGAATTGATAGGAAAATGGGTCAAACGAAGAAATGGTACAAAACCGGTAGATAGAAAGTGAGCAACTCTCACTAATTTGGGCATATCTAATTCTGTATTTAGAATTTTGGAGTGAGACCACTACCATTGGAAACTAGGCTTCCGGGGCTTGATTTTAGGCTCAAGAATCACTCAAAACGGAGTCCGGATGCAAAAGATATGCTTATTCAAAGTTGGCTGAACAGAGTTGTCCCCGCACGTGCGGGAAACAGGGCCGCACGTGCGGGAATGAGGCTGCACGTGCGGGACTACGTGCCTTTTTAGCAGAATCAAACTTGGTTTTGGGCATGGACTGCCGCACGTGCGGGAAGACCCGCCGTACGTGCGGCTTTGGGCAATTTTTGCAGTCCGAAATTGGTTTTTGCTCCAACACTTGGTCTTTCCGTTTTTAAGCTTGGTTTCTAACATAAATCACTCAAAAACATGTAAAATTGCCCCATAACATGATAAACTAACATCAACCAAGTGTAATTTCATCTCACACAAATCAATCTTTGCCTCAAAGTTCAAGATTAATGCTTAATCTTTCATGATCTTCAAGGTTCTTAAAACACAACCCACAAACCCACAAATTCACTTGATTCTTGCATAATCTAAAGTTCATTTCATGATATCCATGAGCTTGAGCTCCACTCATAAACAAAATTATAGAACTCAATCTCTAATTCCTCAAATTAGCTCAAGCAAATACATGCATAAAACCTCAACCCCAAATGGGTTTAAATCTTCCAAGATCTTTATGATTTCACCAAATTGATACTTTAAACACAAGGTTTCAAGATAGATTATCATACCTAGCTCAATCTTTGTCTATCTCTTAGCTCTCTTCAATTTCCCCCAAGTTTCCATGGGTGATTTTCTTTCTCTTTCTTCAATTCCCTTCAATCATCTTCAAAGCTACCATGGATGTTGAGAAGCTTTGTCTCTCTTCTCTCTCTCCCTTTCACGGTTTCCTCCCTCTCTTCTTTAGATATTTTTAGGTTCCAAGAGATGAGTTCCACAACTCAAAGGCACATCTATATATATAAATCTACACACACATAGGCTTAACATAATAGGGAGAGCCAAACGCGGCCTTAAGAATTGCACGAAATCAAATTTCAATTAAACTTCCCAGGTGACTCTAAAAATTGTGCTGATCATAAATATGTCCTATGTTCTGGTTTCTGAAGCCTCTAAGGCCTTCAATTTGCAGTACCAAGTTAATGACCCAAACGTGCATTAACGAATCAGACAAATCAGATTTCCAATTAATTTTTCCAAATAGTTCTAAAAATTCCCATTAACATACCCAAGTACTCAATTTTGATTTCTGAACCCGTAAAGGTCGGTAATTTCAATTTTAAAGCCGTGACTCAATAGATAATTCCTCAATTTGAATAGATATCATTAAATTAAAATGCATTAACCCACAAGGACATAAAAGTAATTTCAGATACGGATTTTGGGGTCGTTACAGCAAGATTCTAAACCGAGCTCACCCTATCACTTTTAAACTTTAATGCATCTGTTCAATTCCGTGTTTCTTTACTTTGTCAAATTCACATTTTGATGCATGTGCGATTTTTGGTTTAAAAACCACAGCGACATAATGTTTATATAGCACAACACAATCATGTATGGAAACCAAAATAAATATTATAGAATTTCGTAGGAATCATCACAAAATTTCTTAGGAATTCACACACTTCTTTTTTTCAGAACTGTATGGTTAGACAAAAAAAATATGAAACCTATGCCAAACGAAGTTCAACCATTACAATATTTTAACTGGTGCTAGTTCATCAAGTTAGGAAAATATTCTGAGAGAATACCAGGGCTAAAAACGATTTTAAAATAGAGAAATAAAATTTGGAAGAAAATTGGTTTTTCTGGGACAGTGAGTTACAATAACTTCCAACACAGGTGATCTGCGTTTGAAAAATAAAAAGGGGCCTCAAACAGTGACAACAAGAGGTATGGTCAGAATGGCTTGTTAGATATTTGAGTTAGAACATATTTCCAGAAGAGTTTGAAGGCTGAAAACCAATGGAAGATGGTCAAATAATTTTTCTAAGAAAACTTGACAGATTCTGTCGCATTTTAGTAAAACTACAATTTCTCCTTTTAAACTTATCCATTTTTTTGTGAAATCGGCGGCAAATGAAAGAAAACTCTTATATCTAACTATCCCAAGTGGTCGTGCAGAAAAACACCATTTGTAGAGAAAATGCAACCTGTTTGAAGTCACTATTTCTGTTGTGTTATGAACAACACTTAGGACAAATATTTATTTCGGTAAAAAAATTGTGTCCAATGATTTTATAAAAATTTACACGTGTATAGAATAGATTTTTGACACAAGTTATTTTCAATTTATTAAAGCATTTTACCTCCAATAAAATCTGAAACAGTGAAGAAAATATAAGTTTCGAGTAAAAATGAACCAACCTTATCTCATTTTATCCCTGTGCAAGATTATTTCAAACAATGGAGAATATTTGAACACATAAGAAGATAAAATCAGTAACTAAACCATCTAATCTATGCTTGCAAGAAGGAACAGAAATCATATAATCATGAAATTATTATTCTATCAAAATGTAAACATGCATTGAGCTATTCTTGCTATGTGTGTATTAACAATGCACACTCTTGCATATTTTTAATATATAGATTCAGTATAAAAAAAAATATAGAAGGAAGGATAGAGGTTGACTATTCCTTCCTCAAGAGCTTTTACAAACTATTCTCAAAATTAGTTTTGAAATGGTGACCACCAAGCACCCTCTCATCTTCCTCTCTTTTTCTTTCTTTTTCTCCTCTCTTTTTCTTTTTCCTCAGCTGTGTATATTCGAAAGTGGCTGAAGATGGGGTCCTTATGTAGGCATTGTGGAAGAGAAATGTGTGTTTAAATTATATTTGTCTATTTTATTATTTTATTTTATCTTATCTTTAGCAAAATTTCTTATTGGTTTGAATTGCCATCCTATAAGCATGCTTGTCCACCTTTGATGAGGTTGTGTGTGCTGTTTGCGAAGCATGCTCTTACAAATGATGCACAACAAAGCCCAAGGAAAGACCTTGGGAAGAGGCAACCAGCCGTTCTCTCAATTTCCTTTTTTTTAAAATTTTTTTGTTTGGTATATATATGATTTTGAGTCACTTTAATATTATAATATTATTTTATGTAACTAAAAGACATGAGATTGAACCAATTAATCTCTGTGGGTTAATTTTCATGTGTGCAAATTATTAATGCAAAACTTCATATAGAATAATATACATATATATATATATATATTAAGAATTAGATTTGTGTAGTCATAAAAGTGACAACGACGACGACGACAACAACAACAACAATAATAATAATATGAAAATTAAAATTGCACTAATTAAATAATTAAAAGTTAATTACAAAATTTGGTCACAAAATGTTGTTATGGAATTGGATTATAGATGTTAATTACAAAATTTAAATAGCTAAATATAATTACCAAAATAATTTAATATATGAAACTACGGGTTCTTACAATCTATCCCTCTTAAAATAATTTTGTCCCCGAAATTCTAACATATACCTTTATCTTCAAACAACTGAGGGTAGTTGGCTCGTATTGCATCCTCTTTTTCCCAAGTAGACTCTTCTACTCCTCGGTGCTACCACAACACTCACACCAAGTGGATGACTTTGCCTCTCAGGTTCTTTTCTCGTCGATCCATAATCTTTACAAGCCTTCTTTGAAAGCTTGCATCTTCATTAAGATCAAAATCTCCCCAATTGATAACATGGGAAGGTTGTGCCTCATACTTCCGTAACATTGAGATGTGAAAAACATAATGCACTGCTGCGAGCTATGGTGGTAGTGCTAAATAGTATGCCACTTCTCCTACCTTGCCTAGAATTTCAAAAGGTTCCACATAAGAAGGTGCAGGTTTCATGTCTTCCCGAATCGTGTAGTACCTCTATGAGGTTGAACTTTGAGAAAAACATGATCCTCTACCTCAAACGTTAAGGGTCGTCTCCTTTGATCTGCATAGCTCTTTTGTCAACTTTGGGCTGTGATTAGTCGTTATCTGATTAGTTTTATCTTCTCAATGGTCTTCTGAACCAAGTCTGGTCCTAACAAGGTTGCTTTCCCTAGTTCAGTCCAATAAACTGATGATCGACAAGGTTGCCCATAAAAGTGCTTCATACGGTGCCATTCCAATACTGGCCTGAAAACCATTGTTGTAAGCGAACTTAACGAGAGGTAGATGTTTCTCCTAACTTCCCTTAAAATCCATAATGCAAGCTCGAAGCATATCCTCCAAGGTTTGTATTGTCCTTTTAGATTGTCCATTTGTTTGTGGGTGAAATGCCATGCTAAAGCATAGGTTCGTTCCTATTGCCTTCTGCAAGCTCTGCCAAAATTGAGAAGTGAATCAAGGATCATGATCAGACACGATGCTAACTAGTATTCTGTGTAATCTGATCACTTCTTTGATGAACAATCTACTGAGTGAATCTAACGTATCTGATGACCCAACAGGTAAGAATCGGGCTGTCTTAGTTAGTCGATCTACCACTACCCACACGCCGTCATGTCCCTGTGGTGACTGAGGCAAACCCACCGCGAAATCCATGGTTATGTGTTCCCATTTTCACTCTGGGATTGGTAAGGTTTGAAGTGTTCCTGCCGGTCTGGTGTTCAACCTTTACTTGTTGACATGTCAGGCACTGCGACACAAACTTTGCTACATCCCTTTTCATTCTGCCCTACCAATATTGGCGTTTTAAGTCTTGGTACATATTAGTACCTCCTAGATATACTGTGAATACTGAATGGTGGAATTCCTTAAGTACCTTTTCCCTTAGTGAGTCATCACTTGGCATGAACATTCGACCTTGATATTTCAAACTCCCATCTATGTGAATTTCCTAACCAGGCATGGTTTCACTAGATTTCATTCGTGTCTTGATGAATGCTACCTCCTAATCATACTTTTGTGATTCTATTATCTCGCTCAAAATTTCAGGCGTAGCAATCTGAGCACCGAGGTAAGCCTTTTCATCTTGAACCTCCATCTGTACCCCAAATTCATTGAGCGTTCCAACCATATTCCATTCTCTAAGTGCTAAACTAGCGACAATCTCTCTATTCTTGCGACTTAGCACATCTGCCACCATGTTAGCCTTGCCAGGATGATAGGAAAGGGTAAATTGGTAATCCTTGAGATACTCCATCCAACGTCTCTGACACATGTTCAGGTCCTTTTAGGTGAACAGATACTTCAAGCTTTTGTGATCAGTGAATAGCTCAAACTTTTCACCATACAGGTAATGTCTCCAAATTTTGAATGCATGAACCATAGCTGCTAACTCCAAGTCATGAGTGGGATAATTCTTCTCATGGTTTTTTAATTGCCTTAATCCATATGCCACCACCTTGCCATTTTGCATCAATATGCACCCCAAACCTTCTTTAGAAGCATCACAATATACATTGTACCCAACGTCAGGTTTTCGGACTATGAGAATAGGGGCAGTCGTCAATCTTTTCTTGAGTTCTTGGAATGAATTTTCACAAGACTCGTTCCATTCAAACTTAACCTCCTTTTTAGTCAAATGTGTCATTGGTTTGGCCAATTTTGAGAAGTCTTAAATGAATCTTCGATAGTAACCGGGCAATCGTAAGAAACTACGAATCTCAAATGTGTTCTTAGGTTGCTTCCATTCTATCACTACTTCTACTTTAGTTGGGTCCACTGATATTCCCTTTTCAGACACCACGTGACCCAAAAACTTTACTTCCTCCATCCAGAACTCACACTTACTAGCCTTAGCATACAGTTGGTTCTCTCTCAAGGTTTGAAGTTGTCATGACCCGAACCCGCCCCTATGGGTTAAGGACATAACCGGCCAGTAATCAAAGGATTACCTATGGCCTCAAACCAATCCAGACATAACTCATCAGAGTAAAGGGGCCAAACAGAAGCAAAATTTAAAACTTTGTCCATAGAACTGTGCTTACATGGCACATCATAACAAATCATACATATACATATTAATAACTCACATCAAAATATGTACTAATACAAAGCTCTGTACATACAGGACCATTCAAGTCTAAGTCAGCTAATCAAAACTATATACAAACGTATCCAAAGTCCTCACCAACATGACAAAAGAAAACAAGATAGCAAAAGGGCGAAGACGTGTCTCGTGCGTGAGATGCAATGGCTGACTCTTCAAAACTTTGGTTGTTCCACACAAACTTCACTGAGGCTGGGTTTGGACCTCTCTTGGCTCACCTACAAACACATGAATGAGCGTGAGCGAAAACCCAGTGAATAATATCAAATAAAGAAGATACATTAGAACAACATATACCAAACGGCCTTGGGCCCAATTCGTATTTCTATCAGGCATATATATATATATATGTATAGGTCAAGTGACTGGGATTCCAAACACATCAAACGGCCTTGGGCCCAATTCGTTCTTGTCCGATGGCCTTTGGCCCAATCATTTGTGTCATACGGCCTCTGGCCCATCCATTCATGTCATACGGCCTCTGGCCCATTCATTCATGTCATACGGCCTCTGGCCCATTCAGTCATATCAGACTAACATTCGAGTCAAACTGTTATTCGTGTCAGACTGGCCTCTGGCCCATTCATTCTTTCATTCATGTCAAACTGGCATTTGGCCCATTCATTCTTTCATTCATGTCAAACTGGCCTTTGGCCCAATCATTCTTTGATTCGAATTAACGAACTTATAAGACTTACATAGAAATAAGTAATTGGACAAATAACATACTTCAGACATCTTTAATAAGATATTACTCACAGTGATCGGCTGGATGATTTGCCCTGGAGCTCGACCCTACACATTCCATGAACACAATGGGTCACAAACAATTCAATTCGTTCTTAATTCACATATTCCTCTTTAGGCTACATTCTTATCCTTTTAACTCATATACAATGCTTGATGCATGCCTAAGAGTACTTAGAAGTGAAATAGAACGGAAAATGAAACACAGAACACATTTTCAAAATTTCAAAAACAGGGGTCTCCGCTTGAGCGGACCCATAAGGTCTGCAAAAGTACTGGTTACATCATTTTTATGCTCAAGCGTGAAGTCAGGCGCTCGAGTTGAAAGTCTCACTACATGGCTCCCCGCTCGAGCGTGAACTTCCCCGCTCGAGCGGACATCATGTCTGTAAAATATACTAGGAGCCCGTATTTTACGCTCGAGCAGCGGTTCCTCCGCTCGAGCGGACGTCAAGAATTATGGGTTTTCCAAAACTGTTCTTGAGCTTCAAACATGCATTCAAGTTGGTATTTCTTGCACTTTACAGCCCATATTCCTCATATACATATGCTAACATGATACAAACACTAAATTACATCATTATGAGGTTTAATTTCCATGAATCAATCACATGCATGCCTCAAATTATCCCACATTCATCACCAACACACTAAATTCAAACATTCAAGACTCACACCTCCATGATTTGCACTTGCATGTGGGAGATACTCATTATTCTCCACTTAATTGGTGAAGAGATGATCAAATACATGGACTTGAATCAAAATTCAACATGGATTACACACTTTATGCTCAAACATGGAAATTCATAGCAATTTCTTACATGCATGCATCTATTGACTTCAAATTCCACAAAACCAACTCAATTCATGTTCACTATCACCATTCAACTTTGAATTTACAAATTACAAACTAAAATCCATGAGTCAAGGGTTGATTACTCACCTAGGAGCCTTAATCTTCCCAATTTATGGTCAAATCTTGAGTTGGTCTTCAAATTATCAAGCTTCAAGATCAAACTTTCAATCTCCTACACTCTCTCTCTCTAATTCGGTTTCCTCATTCTTTCCTTAGAGTGATTTCATCCAAAATGAATAAAAGAGAGGAGTTGAGTGCATAGTGCCCCTATATATATAAGTCCCATTAATCATAATTATCAATATTAGACAATTTGAGCACTACACCATTAAATTAATCTAATTAATTTGATCCGAATCAATTTTCAATTAAATTTCACCATTGGTTCTAAAAATTATGCCAATCATAATGGCGTAATCAATTTCGGGTTCCGCAGCCGATAGGGCCTTCAATTTAAATTCCAAAGCAGATAATCTAACAGATATTCCTACGGTGAACAGATAAAAATTCAAAACCACATATTTTCACATAAATGGCACACAAAATCATATCAAACACATAATCACGTTCATAATAAGGACCAATTAGCATAATATGGAACAGGATTATCACAGAAGTACTATTCTCAAATGTTATTCATGGTCTCCTTCCGATTTGGAATACACCAAAATATCATCAATGAAAACTACCACAAATTGATCTAAGTAAGGCATGAATATTTTGTTCATTAAGCTCATGAGCACACCTGGTGCATTGCTTAGGCTGAATGGCATCACCACGAACTCATAGTGGTCGTAACGGGTTCGAAATACAGTCTTAAGAATATCTTCTTCCCGAATACGCAACCTGTGATATCTAGACCTGAGGTCTATCTTTAAGAAATACTTTGCCCCTCTAAGCTAATCGAAAAGGTCATCAATCCTAGGTAGTGGATACCGATTCTTAATGGTGACTCTATTGAGTTGTCGGTAATCAATGCACAACCTAAGTGTCCCATCTTTCTTTTTAGCAAATAAGGCTGGTGCTCCCCACGGGAACGTGCTTGGCCTTATAAATTCCTAGTCCAATCATTCTTACAACTGTGTCTTTAGCTCTCTCAATTCAGCTGGTGCCATACGATGTGGTGCCATTGAGATCGTGATGTACCAGGTTGTTGTTCAATGGTAAAGTCTACTTCTCGCTTTGGGGGTAGTCCTGGTAATTCCTCTGGGAACACATCAGCATGCTCGCACACCACACGAGGTAGCCCTAGTTCCGTACGATTTTTATCTTCCAGAACTAAGCTGGCTAGCCATCCAACTAGGTGATCGTGCCACTTTGACTTTCCAAGTGTCAATGATAGGGAATCTCATCTATCCCCCTTAAATTGAAAAATCATATCGTCAAGGAAACAGTCATCACCGACCTATGGTAGCAATCTATTGTCATTCGATTGACAGCTAATCAGTTTATTCTTTGGTTTACATCGTGGCTTAGAGACTTTTAAGTTGTAGGACTTACACACGGGATCTACTCGGACTGAACTACCTAAATGTGGTTCTACACTCATGACCATTTCTAATTGACTTGACTCCAATCCCAAGATTCACCCAGTTGTAGTAGAGAAGAAAGAGTATGAGGCGGCTACGACAATAGCATAATTAACACAAGAATTCAAATGGAATTCGAACAAACGATACAGTCGGATAACATAATGGTTTTGGACTTTTAATAGGGTTAAGATTATGGAGCTGGTGACCAAACTAGATATTTGAATTGAAATTGCATTTGGCCATACACATTTCAAACCAAATACCTAAGATTCTTCACCCTGTAAAGATTAAAAGAGTGCAACTGGTTTTCAAGAGAACAACATACAACATACAGTAATCAAGGCTCAACAATTGCTAATTGATCATCTTAAGGCAATACTTTGCTGAATTGGAAGGGTCCAATCAAGATAGAGAAGTGATGATTTTACATCTAACAAATTTAGCATCAAACTAAAGGTACAGTTAGGATCAAACAAGTATAGTTACTATGATTAGCATAAACCTTGCATAAATCTTGAGTCACGTAACTCTATTCCTTCTAACACATTACACTACACCTTAATTGAGGTTAAACCTCTTCCCACTGTCCCTAGGTATTCTAACCTAGAGCTCTGATACCATGTTGTGACGCCCCAAAATTTGAGGACATCATAATAAGGTTTAAAACTTAAAATCAATTTTCTTAATTAAAAACTTCTAATCATTGTTGCCACCAAGTTTGTCATCATCCATTAATTACCAACACAGAAATTAGAAGTTCTTAAATTACAACTCCAATCAAACTTAAAACTTAGTCTTAGTATATTCATGAAAGAAAAACACGAATATAAAAAGAAAACTAGAGAAAAACTCAAAAAGAAGGTTCACGGGACGTGGGCACACTGCAAACTAACCAAGGTTGAACGTCACCTTCCAAGACCTCGATGTTTCCTTTGGTTTCTTTGATACTTGGCATAAAACGCTAGGGCAATGGGAATGCCAATGAGCGACAAGCTCAATAAGATACTACAACTCGAAAAATACACAACCCGATAATAATACTCACAAATAATGAATACTGTGTAGTAACAGAATAACAAGCAACATTTAATAAGCATAACAGGAATGCTATCGGTTGAAATAATAACAATAGATAATAAGAACAATGGCAAGCGAAAGCAGTATTTCATCATAAGGAAAATGCCAACTTTTCTTTTAAATTCTCATAGATTTAGTTTATCAGATAAGTTTAAGTAACTCCCCGCAGAGCAATATTTTCACTCAACCGCTAAGCAATGGCCACGGGCAATTCTGATTCCCCCTTGGTCAAATACTCAAATGTTAATTGTTGTAACTACCAATGATGCCCACACACCAGGGTTACGTACCCGAGTCGTGACATCACGGTCTGTCCCAAGGAAACGATCTATGTTGTGACACCCGCACCACCAACCTTATATTGCCTACACCGATAAGAGCTGAAATACCTTCCCGTGCCATGTTAGGGTTCACAACTCATTTGCACAAGATTCTAAACCGGGCTCACCCTATCACTTTTAAACTTTAATGCATCTGTTCAATTTCGTGTTTCTTTACTTTGTCGAATTCACATTTTGATGCATGTGCGAGTTTTGGTTTAAAAACAACAATGACATAATGTTTATATAGCACAACACAATCATGTATGGAAACCAAAATAAATATTATAGAATTTCGTATGAATCATCACAAAATTTCTTAGGAATTCACACACTTCTTCTTTTCAGAACTATATGGTCAGAGAAAAAAATATGAAACCTATACCAAACAAAGTTCAACCATTACAATATTTTAACTGGTGCTAGTTCATCAAGTTAGGAAAATATTTCGAGAAGAATACCAGATCTAAAAATGACTTTAAAATGGATAAATAAAATTTGGAAGAAAACTGGTTTTTCTGGGACAATGAGTTACAGTAACTTCTAGCACAGGTGATCTGTGTTTGAAAAATAAAAAGGGGCCTCAAACGGTGACAACAAGAGGTATGGTCAGAACGGCTTGCTAGATATTTGAGTTAGAACATATTTCCAGAAGAGTTTGAAGACTGAAAACCAATAGAAAATGGTCAAATAATTTTCTAAGAAAACTTGACAGATTCTGTCGCATTTTAGTAAAACTACAATTTCTCCTTTTAAACTTATCCATTTTTTGTGAAATTGGTGGAAAATGAAAGAAAACTCTTATATCTAACTATCCCAAGTGGTCATGCAGAAAAACACCATTTGCAGAGAAAATGGGACCTGTTTGAAGTCAATGTTTCTGCTGTGTTGTGAACAACACTTAGGACAAATATTTATTTCGGTAAGAAAATGGTGTCCAACGATTTTATAAAAATTTACACGTGTATAGAACACCTATATATTCCCAGTACCAACAAATTTTTGACACAAGTTATTTTCAATTTATTAAATCATTTTACCTCCAATAAAATCTGAAACAGTGAAGAAAATACAAGTTTCGAGTAAAAATAAACCAACCTTATCTCATTTTATCCCCGTGCAAGATTATTTCAAACAATGGAGAATATTTGAACACATAAGAAGATAAAATCAGTAGCTGAACCATCTAATCTATGCTTGCAAGAAGGAACAAAAATCATATAATCATGAAATTATTATTCTATCAAAATGTAAACATGCATTGAGCTATTCTTGCTATGTGTGTATTAACAATACACACACTTGCATATTTTTAATATATAGATTCAGTTAAAAAAATATATATAGAAGGGAGGATAGAGGTTGAGTATTCCTACCTCAAGAGCTTTTACAAACTATTCTCAAAATTAGTTTTGAAATGGTGACCATCAAGCACCCTCTCATCTTCCTCTCTTTTTCTTTCTTTTTCTCCTCTCTTTTTCTTTTTCCTCAGCTGTGTATATCTGAAGGTGACTGAAGATGGGGTCCTTATGTAGGCATTGTCGAAGAGAAATGTGCATTTAAATTGTATTTGTTTATTTTATTATTTTACTTTATCTTATCTTTAGCAAAATTTCTTATTGGTTTGAATTGGCATCCTATAGGCATGCTTGTCCACCTTTGATGAGGTTGTGTGTGCTGTTTGAGAAGCATGATCTTACAAATGCATGCACAACGAAGCCCAAGGAAAGACCTTGGGAAGAGGCAACCGGCCATTCTCTCAATTTCCTCTTTTTTTTTTTCTTTTTTTTTTTTTTTTTGGTGGTATATATTTGATTTTGAGTCACTTTAATATTATAATATTATTTTATGTAACTAAAAGACATGAGATTGAACCAATTAATCTCCGTGGGTTAATTTTCATGTGTGCAAATTATTAATGCAAAACTTTATACGGAATAATATATATATATTAAGAATTAGATTTGTGTAGTCATAAAAGTGACGACGACGACGACGACAACAACAACAATAATAATAATATGAAAATTAAAATTGCACTAATTAAATAATTAAAAGTTAATTACAAAATTTGGTCACAAAATGTTGTTATGGAATTGGATTATAGATGTTAATTACAAAATTTAAATAGCTAAATATAATTACCAAAATAATTTAATATACAAAACTACGAGTTCTCACAATTGGAGGTGCTCCAACTGTGATTTTTTCCATGTAAAAATCATTTCTGTCGATTTATTAATTGTGAAACAACAATCTAAATCACTTTCGTACATGCTAGATGATTTAGATTGTTAGTTTTGTTTGTTTGGGAATTGTTGCAATTAAATATGTTTTGAATCACGAATCACTTAGATTTTTCACATAGCATACCTTAAACTCCATATAATACGAGCATATTCTTCCTGATTAACAGAAGTGCCTAAATGTGGCACCAATTTATTGTTAGGATTAATAGGAGTTTTACTAGGTTTACAATCAAAGTGATTAAATTTCCTTAACACTTTTTCTATAAAATGAGATTGAGTTACAACAAATCCATTATTTTTCTTAATAACTTTAACACCCAAAATAACATCCACAGGACCCAAGTCTTTAATGTTAAAAGTTTGTGCCAAAGTTTTGACATTAAGACCATGCAAAGACTTATTTAATTTACAAACTAAATTTTCTTTACCTTGAATAACATAACCTTCAAGTTGATTAACATAAATCTCTTCTTCAAGAGTACCATTAAGAAAAGTAGTTTTTACATCCATTTGTACTCCAAAATTATAAATAGAAGCAATAGCAAACATAATTCTTATGGAAGTTATTTTAGTAACAACAGAAATGGTTTCAAAAAAGTCTATTCCTTCTTTTTTACTATACCCTTTAGCAACTAATCTTTCTTTATATTTATCTATAATCCTATCAGTTTTAATTTTCTTTCTTAACACCTATTTACATCCTATTGGTTTTGTATTAGGAGGAAGATTAGTTAAAGTCCAAGTGTTGTTATCATGAATAGATTTATTTTCATCATCCATAGCAATTTTTCATAAATTAGCATCATGCAAAGACATAGCCTCATTAAATGTTTTAGGAACTTGATCATGATCTAATAAACTAGTAAACATTCCAGGACCGAAATATTTTTCAATTCTTTGTCTTTTACTTCTTCTTAACTCAATAGATTCATCTACTATTTCAGTTTCCCTATTATTATCACTAACATTAGGCAACCCATTATCAACTAGGGCATCATTAAAAGAAGAATTAGTATTGTCTAACTCAATTAACAATTCTTTTCCCATTTCATGATTATTAGCGTGTTTAATAGTCAAACGTTCATAATAAATTGCATGAGTTGCTTCGAATACACTATTCGAATTTAAATTCAAAAATCTAAAAGTTTTATTATTCATATAATATCCAATAAAAACAGATTTTATAACTTTACTTCCTAACTTAGGCCTTTTATGTGAAACATCTAAAACATAAGCAATGCAACCCCAAACCTTAAAATAATTAATATTTGGTTTATGATTTTTCCACAATTCATAAGGAGATTCAATTTTATTTTTACGTATGATTCTATTAGACATATGACAAGTTGTATATAAGCCTCACCCCAAAAACTATTAGGTAATTTTGAATGAATTAACATAGCACTAACCATTTCTAACAAGGTTCTATTTTTTCATTCCGCAACACCATTTTGTGGAGGAGAATGAGGGGTTGTTTCTTCTCTAACTATTCCATGTGTTTCACAAAATTAATTATAATCATTAAGTCGATATTCACCACCCCTATCGAATCGATTTCTTTGAATTTTCTTTCCAACTTTATTTTCAACTTCTACCTTAAATATTTTAATTTTTCAATAGCTTCATCTTTTGTTCTTAACAAATAAACTTAAGTAAATTTAGAAAAATCATCTATACAAAAGTTATGAAATATCTTTTTCCTCCTCTAGTATTTATATCCTTATTATAACATATGTTACTATGAATTAATTGTCACAAAGTAGTAGATCTATAAACAGACTTAAAAGGTTTCTTAACAATTTTTGCTTGAGCACAACATTCACAATTTTGTGTAGTTAAAACATGACTATTTGTACGAACATAACCATGTGAAATCATGCGAGTCATAGGATTGCTACCAATGTGTCCTAATCTATAATGCCAAACTGAATTAACATGTGAATCAAGCGTATAAGCAGAAATAAAAACGTCTTTATTAAGATTAATAGAATACATATTGTCTTTAGCATAACCCTTCCCAACAAAGGATCCCTTCTTAGAGATGATCACTTTTGGGGAATCAAATATGTGGAGAAGTGGTTTGGAAATACTCTTGGACCCTGAAGGACGTTCCTGATCCTTTGATTGCCACCGGAAAAAGGGATTAACACTCCGGTCGAGGGTGCCGGAATTAACACTCCGACAGACAAGTTAGTATAAGTCTTTCGTTTGCTTGTGTCTTAAGTTTCTTAGGTTTGTTCTCACATACATTTCTTTGGTTGATATTCCTCTATTTATATTCGCTTTTGGGCCCTAGGGTTGGGCCCGCTTTTAATCCATCGCATGATTGCTCATTCGGCCCTTCTATCGTATGCCAATTCCCACTCGGCTTTTTGTTCAACAGGTTCTGTGGCTGATTAATCTATTCGGCTTCAGGATCGTCCAGGACGGAGCTGAATATAATATATATCCTGATTTTCTTCAGAGACATTCGGCTTTCCTGGATGTACCGATATTCGGCTCCCACAATTGCCCCCCAAACATCCTACTAACACGAGTTAGTCGGCATGTTTGGTTTCAAACTTGAAAAGTCAAAAAATACGGCGGTTAACCTCATTCCAACATAAGTGTCAGAACGCCTACGCTTTTAGGCATCATTACAATTTTCTGCCCCTTCGTTCGCTTCTTTCATTTAATGCGATTTGAAACTATGTTGTCTCTTCGAATGTACATTTTTTGAATACGCAAAGCTTCTGGTTTTCCTTTCAGTATACCTCCTTCATTTCGCGACCTCTACAACTTCCTCCCATTTCTCATTGTCTTATCCGCTTCTTGTAAGTTCTCTTCTCCTCCATTTCGAATCCCATTTCCTTGTTTGTTTTTAGTTTAACATACTCTCTAAACTGGCTAGGATGGCAAAACATTTCAAAGCCCTTTTTTATGCGGATCGAGTTTCTGATTTTCGATGCCATTTTTTCATTCCTGATGACGTCCATCTATCACTCGTGGAAGAGAGCACAATTGATATGGAGAGGACTGATGAGAGTACAATCATCTTTCCTCTCCTATCAATTGCTGATGGCGGAGTCCGTTTTTCCCTTCACCCATTTTTAAGGGTCGTCCTTCGCCACTGGGGTCTAATCCCTTCCTAACCTAATGTAAATTTTTACCGAATCATAATGGGAATTGTAGAGTTGAACTGATGCCTTAGGATCAATCTTGGTATCCCTGCTATTCGGCATTGTTATGCCTTGGCCCAATCTTCTGGCCGGCAGGGGCGCTACTTTCTCACGGCTAAGGACACCGACCATCATTTGGTGACTATGCTTGCCAGCTCTAGCAAGCATGTTAACGATGTCGTGGTCGTTGTCCGAAGCAACTGGGAATTCGGTGAGGCCAAAGATCGCCTAGATCCTGTGCCTAGATGAAAAGACAAACCAAGTGGCTGTATAGTTCCTTACGTGTATTGGCTATATATTTAACCGGCTTTCCTTCCATGAACTTATCATTTTATTTATGCAGGCAACGATTTGAAGAAAGTTCTGGTTTCGGCCGACGACGCTGTACTTGCGGAAATCAAAACCGCACTCTAGTTCTTTGGCCGTCCAAACCTCCAAAAGTAAGGGAGGGCAGCCCACATACTACTGAGATACGAGCGGCCTTAGTCTACATTTTCAGCCGCAGATAACATTCTGATTCCAAGGGGCGAACAGCAGCTCACGGCCTTTATCTTCCCCAACTTCAAACACCTCCGGCAGATTGGTCTGGAAGCTTTTGATTCGACACAGGCGGACGAACAAGTAGCCAAAGAAGTTGCCGAGCAGCCGAATCAGTCTACCTTGGAAGCTGAAGAAGTTAACGAGGCTCTAAACTTGGCTTTTGAGGAAGCCAGCCTTAATCCATCCAACCCTCCATCCACTTCAAGCCGAGTGGACGTCTCCTTTGAAGATATTTTTACCGACTTAAGAGACCTTCTCGGCGCATATCCTAAGAACATGGCTAGGGAGTCACTCACGCAGATGGCCAGGAGGAAAAATGCCAAAAGGATGGCCTCTCAGAACAGAGCCGAGACCAACCGATCTGAACCTCCCCCTGTTGTCGTGACTGAGTCTTCTCCGCCTGTTACTGTGGAAGAAACGGCTCAGATTGAAACGGTCGAAACGGAGCAAATTGTCAAATAGGGGGATCAAGAGGCCGAGCAGAGGGGGGAGAAGCGTCCCACCGAGTGTGAAGCCGACTTTGCGAAAAACCTAACGAATAAACGGCCGTGCATAGAGGAGTCGCACTCGGTTGTGCCGTTCATCGTTCAACCAAGGATAAAGAACGTGCCAATTGCTTCTAATGCATCGGCTGTGAAAGATCCAGTTGTGGCCCTGAGCATGGCTTCTTCAATTTCCCTGTCGGTTGACAGAGCAACTTTTCAGGCGGAGCCAGATTTGCAGTCAATAGCATTAGCCGCTCAATCGACTATATTGGTACATGACTTGAGCCTTATCTGCAGTCGTCCGACTATATATATATTTATTTTTAACTTTAATTCCTTGTTTTGCAGATGGCGGGCAAGATAGCCAAGATCGGACGCCGTCAACATGATGTTATTGAACAGATCGGCTTTCTTAAAGCCAAAATTGAAAATGAAAAGAGCAAGGCCGTGGAGGCCTCTCTAAGAGCCAAGTCTGAGGCGGCGAAAGCAACGCAAGAACGTGCAAGAGCCGACGCCAAGGCAGAAAAGGTGAAGAGTTCTGACAAACTCAGGTTAGCCACCGAAGAGAGGGCAAACGCAAGCGAAGACGCGCTCAAGTTAGCCAATGAGGTGATTGCCAAACTGGAAGTCGATTTGGAAGAATCGAAGAAGGTAAAGGAAATAGTCGACTCCGAGATTTCCAAAATGTTCCAAGCTGGGAAGGACGCCGCCTTAGAGAACTACGTGGAGGAAGTGCCTACGTTCAAGAATCGGGGCTTCAAACATGGCTGGCTCAAAGCCCTCACTACCGCTAATCTGACATTGGCGTAGTCGATTCCATACGAGCAGGTGGACGTTGAGCCGCTGGAGTTTGGCCCTGAAGATTAACTAGGGTGATATTTTGATTTTTGTTAGGCATCCTCTGTGCGTAGTTTTTGTAGATTTTTGTTAGTAGATTTTTGTTTATTTACTTCGGTTAGAAGTTAAATGTAGGGTAATTTTCATGTGTAAAATTACTACTATCTGTACTCAATTTATTAATGAAAATTTCCTTTGTCTTTCTGTCTGCTGCATGTGCTAGTTAACAATTTAGTAGGATGTAAGATCGTGAGATGAGTAAATTAAACATCCGATAAAATAACTGTGTATCTTTGCGATTTAGCCGAATAAATTTATGAATCTGCCTTTGCCCCAGCTAATGAATGGACTGGACCGCCGAATATCGTGGTTCATGGACTGGCTGGGGCACAACTTAGCGGCACAAAGCCTTAAAATTTAGCCGATTAGATTAATGAATCTACCCTTGCCCAAGCTAATGAATGAACTGGAACGCCGAATATCGGTGGTTCATGGATTGGCTGGGGCACGTCAACTTATCGGCGCAAGGCTTTGAAATTTAGCCGATTAGATTAATGAATCTGCCCTTGCCCCAGCTAAAGCATGAACTGGAATGCCGAATATTGGTGATTCATGGATTGGCTAGGGCACGTCAACTTATCGGCACAAGGTTTTGAAATTTAGCCAATTAGATTAACAAATCTGCCCTTGCCCAAGGCTTTGAAATTTAGCCGATTAGATTAATGAATCTGCCCTTGCCCCAACTAATGAATGAACTGGAATGCCAAATATCGGTGTTTCATGGATTGGCTAGGGAACGTCAACTTATCGGCACAAGGCTTTGAAATTTAGCCGATTAAATTAACGAATTTGCCCTTGCCCCAGCTAATGCATGAACTGGAATGCCGAATATCGGTGGTTTATGGATTGGCTAGGGCACGTCAACTTATCAGCGCAAGGCTATGAAATTTAGTCGATTAGATTAACGAATTTGCCATTGCCCAAGGCTTTGAAATTTAGCCGATTAGATTAACGAAGCTGCCCTTGCCCCAACTAATGAATGGATTGGAACGCTGAATATCGGTGGTTCATGGATTGGTTGGGGCACATCAATTTATCAGTGCAAGGTTTTGAAATTTAGCCGATTAGATTAATGAATCTACCCTTGCCCCAGCTAATGCATGAACTGGAACGCCGAATATCGGTGGTTCATGGATTGGCTAAGGCACGTCAACTTATCGGCGCAAGGTTTTGAAATTTAGCCGATTAGATTAACGAAGCTGCCCTTGCCCCATCTAATGAATGGATTAGAATGCCAAATATCGGTGGTTCATGGATTGGTTGGGGCACGTCAATTTATCAGCGCAAGGTTTTGAAATTTAGCTGATTAGATTAACGAATCTGCCCTTGCCCTAGCTAATGCATGAACTGGAACGCCGAATATTGGTACACAGAGCATTGATGAGATCGCCTCGGGAGTGCTGCACCCATAATGAATAAATGGGGTGTGGGCTACGTGCGTGGAGATGCCATTGTTGCATTCAAATCCAACAAATTGGGAGAGGAAAAAAGCAGTGTGGACGACTGTGGATGGCAAGAAGACTATTCTTCAATAGCAGAGAGGAAGGCAGGACACTAGCGAAACTAGACGTAGAGATAAATCGAGGTGGCGAGCCTACACGCACGGGGAGTAGGACGCCGGGGGAGCGTGAGAAGCGCCATTCCCCACGTCGTCGAAGTAGGTAACCCAAGAAGGAAAAACAGCAATGAGGTAACTCCCCTCGTTCGAGAGGAGAAACCAGTGGGACACCGCACCCATTGAGTTTTTCAGTCTTCGTTGGGAAAAAACTGATGACAGAGGCGGATTCGATTATCCGTGACCCAGATGTAGCAGTCGAATTCACTCGACAGATTTTTTCGCCAGAAGTTCAGCAGTCCATGGTCGGCCGAGCTGATTATGAAGTTTTTCGGGAGGGCGTCCATGGAGCAATAAAGGGTTTGTATACCTCCTATGAAATCGGCATGCGTCTTCGTGCCGCGCGAAGAGAGATAGAGCAAAAGGACGCTCGTATTCGAAGCTTGCAAGCCCGCGCGGAGAAGGCCAAAAGTGAGCTGAAGAAAGCTAACACCTCTGAGACTTAGTCGGTGAATCAAGTGAATCTGATTGTCGCGGAACAAGTAAACCGGCGAATTTTGGATCACGCGATTGCCGACCAAGAAACGGCTAGTATGTTCGCTATAGAAGCTGCGAAGACCAGGTCTTATGAAAAAGGCTTCCATGACGGCCGAAAAATTGGAATAGAGAAGACAAAGGAAAAACTAGCCGAGGAAGTCTGTCGATGCGAAAATCGCGGATTTAAGCATGGATGGATCAAGGCTCTCCCAGCCGCGAGCGTTGATCCGATGTCACCTCTGTATCAGAGTTATACTTTTCCATTCGAGGCTTTCGAGGCCGAGAAGACTAATGACGAGGATGGAGCCGAATAATTTTTATGTACATTGTTCCGTTTTTATGTAAAGCATGTACTCATGATCTATTTAATAAAACATTTTATTTTGAATGTCTATATGTTTTTTCAGTTAATGCTTGTAAATTAGGTTATGACCATCTACTACTTTACGTCAATCGCGTTAGCGCTTGTCAATCACAACATCCACGAAAGGAGCTCTGAATTCGGAGGCTTATTCGGCCCAAACGTGTCGTTCACACATGGGGCTCCGAATTCAAAGGCTTTTTGTGTTGGCCCAACGCGATTTCCACAAAAGGCGCTCCGAATTCGGAGGCTTATGAGGCCCAAACACGTTGTTCATAGATGGGGCTCTAAGTTCGGAGGCTTTTTGTGTTTAGCCAATCGTGGTTTTCACGAAGGGCGCTCCGAATTTGGAGGCTTATTTGGCCCAAATGTGTCTTTCACGGATGGGGCTCCGAATTTGGAGGCTTTTTGTGTTGGCCAATCGTGGTTCACAAAAGGCGCTCCAAATTCGGAGGCTTATTCGGCCCGAACGTGTCATTAACGGATGGGGCTCCGAATTCGGAGGCTTTTTTTGTTGGCCAATCGTGATTTCCACGAAGGGCGCTCCGAATTCGGAGGCTTTTGTGTTGGCCAATCGTGGTTTCCAGGAATGGCGCTCCGAATTCGGAGGCTTATTCGGCCCGAACGTGTCATTCACGGATGGGGCTCTGAATTCGGAGGCTTTTTGTGTTGGCCAATCGTGGTTCACGAAGGGCGCTCCGAATTTGGAGGCTTATTCGGCCCAAACGTGTCATTAACGGATGGGGCTCCGAATTCGGAGGCTTTTTGTGTTGGCCAATCGTGGTTCACGAAGGGCGCTCCGAATTCAGAGGCTTTTTGATAACCATAACTCACTGGGCAGGAAAGAAAAAACATTGTATTGAAAAAAGAAAGATGTACACGGTGTAAATTCAAAACAAGCTGTCGTGCCGTACAAATTAGCTTAATGATAAAATTTGCGCAAGTGTGTAGGATTCCACGGACGCGGCAAACTTCTTCCATCCATGTCTTTGAGCCGATATGCCCCTGTCCCTGCGATGGAGTCAATCTGATAGGGGCCGTCCCATTTAGGACCCAATTTTCCATCAGCGGGATTCCTAGCAGCGGGAAGCACTTTCTTAAGGTCCAATTTTCTTGTTGTATAACGGTGTAGTTGAACACATTGATTATACGATTTAGTGAGCTATTGTTGGTACCGTGCCATGGAAGCAAGGGCACAGTCTCAGCGTTCTTCAATCAGAGTCAAGTCCAAGGCCAACATCATGTCATTTCGGCCCATGTCAAAAACCTTCGATTTCAAGGTTGGAAGGCCAATCTCCAGGGGGATGATTGCCTGGGTTCCGAAGCACAGAGCAAACGGTGTTTCCCCAGTGGATCACCTCGGAGTAGTGTGATGAGCCCACAGCACACTAGGCAACTCTTTGACCCACCTGCCTTTAGCTTTCTCCAGCCTTTTCTTGATGCCATCCAAAATAACCTTGTTGGTGGCCTTCGCTTGACCGTTGCTTTGGGGATAAGCTAGCGAGGAAAAGTAGGGCTGGATACCGTAAGTGTTGCACAATTCTCGATACACGCCACAATCAAACTGGGTACCATTGCCTGAAACAAGCGCTCGTGGTATGATGAATCTCGTTATGATGTTTTTCCATACAACAGGCTTAATGTCGGAATCTTGAATATGTGTTAGTGCCTCCGCTTTTACCCATTTTGTAAAATAATCCGTCGCAACGATTAAGAATCGCCTATTGCCTGGGGCCCGTGGTAATGGTTCAACGATATCAAGCCCCCATTGAGCGAACGACCAAGGACTAGTGATAGAGTTTAACTTCTCGGCAGACAGATGAGTTAAGGGGGAAAACTTATGGCATTGCACACATTTCTTAACATAACACTCGGCATTGGTTCGCATGGTCGACCAATAGTACCCCTACGTTATGGCTTGATGGACCAGAGGACGTCCGCCCGAATGGGCACCACAACTGCCATCATGTATTTCAGACAAAAGTTCCTCGACTTTATCTAGGTGAACACATTCTAAGTACGGCCCAGAGAGAGATTTTTTGTAGAGCTTCCCCTGCAGATCCAAGTAGTATTGGAGGGCTTTGTTTCACAGTTTGTGTGCTTCTTTCTTATCCATCGGGAGCTGTTCTGAAGCTAGGAATGCGGTGATAGGGTCCATCCAACTTGGACCCGGTTCGATAACGTTGATCTGAACTAATTCTGAAGAGGCAATGCTCGGCTTCGGGATGAACCAACTTCGATTGTCCGCTTAATTTCTGAGTTGATGGCAGAGGCTAAGCAAGCCAGGGCGTCCGCATGCATGTTCTGATCTCGGGTTATTTGATTCAGTTTGTGGGGATCAAATTTCGCAAACAAAGAATTCGCCGTTTTCATATAGGCTGCCATGCGGTCATTTTTGGCTGCATATTCCCCTTTCAACTAGTTGATTACTAGCTTTGAGTCATAGAAAACAAGCAGACGCTGCGCACCGAGGTGAAGTGCATTCCGTAGGCCGGTTAACAGTGCTTCGTATTCAGCCTCGTTGTTCGATGCATCGAAGTCCAGTTTGACGGCATGTTCGATTATTGCCCCTTCGGAGGTCATGATTACTACGCCAGCCCCACTACCACGCTGGTTGGATGACCCGTCACAATACATCTGCCAAACGTCGCCAACATACATTCTCCAGTTGGGCTTGGTTTGCACTTGATCAGACTTAAAGTCGGAGAGGGATTTTGTGAATTCGACTACAAAGTCGGCGAGCACTTGCCCCTTTATGGAAGTTCTGGGTAAAAACTGGATATCATACTAGCCGAGTTCCAAAGCCCATTTCGAAATGCGCCTCGATGCTTCCGCGCTGCGGAGCGCTGACCGGAGGGGATAGCCCGTTAGTACCCCAATGGTAAGCCCCTGAAAGTAATGCATCAGTTTTCTTGCAGCCATGACAAGGGCAAGGATAAGCTTTTCCAATGGAAGGTAACGTGTTTCGGCGTCAACCATTACTTTGCTCACATAGTAAACTGGTCGCCGCTCCCCAAGTTCTTCCCTTAACAATACGGCGCTGACCGCCTAGTCGGATACCACCAGATACAAAATGAGGGGATCGCCTACCGCAGGTGTTGCCAAGAGTGGTACTGATTGGAGATAAGACTTCAAGCCATCCAAAGAAGCCTGGCATTCCAGGGTCTATTCAAATGCTCTGCCTTGCTGAAGTGTGTAAAAGAATTGTCGGCAGCGATCTATGGAACGACTAATAAACCTGTTGAGTGCGGCGGCCATTCCTATCAGCTTCTGAACCTCTTTGACTGACCGAGGGGAGCCAAGCTCTAGAATTGTCATTATTTGCCTCGGGTTGGCTTCGATTCCGCGGTTGTTAACGATGTAGCCAAGGAATTTTCCGGATCCGATGCCGAATACACACTTCGAGGCGTTCAATTTCATCTTGTACTTTCGAAGGATGACAAATGTGTCTGCCAGATCGGCTAGATGGGAGTGTTTTTCCTTAGATTTGACCACCATATCGTCGATGTATACTTCCATGGTACGGCCGAGTTGTTCCTTGAACATGGTAGTCACTAGTCTTTGATAAGTTGCCCCCTCATTCTTCAGCTCAAAAGGCATGACCTTATAGCAATAGGTTCCTCTTGGGGTGAGGAATGCGATTTTTTCTTGATCCTCCGGATGCATGGCAATTTGATGATAGCCCCTGTAGGCATCCAAGAAGCTCATGCGTTGATGATATGCCGTTGCATCTACGAGTTGGTCTATTCTGGGCAAGGGAAAACAGTCCTTGAGACAAGCTTTGTTTAAATTCGTGAAATCCACACAAACACGCCAAGAGCCGTTCTTCTTCTTTACAACCACAGTATTGGACAACCATGTAGGATAGGTTACTTCGCGAATCGCCCCGGTGTCAAGCAACCGATCTACTTCTTCAACAACGGCCGAAGTATGCTCCGTGGCTGACCGCTGACTTCTTTGAATAATTGGCTTACATTTCGGATCAATGTTTAAGCGGTGTTGGGCCACAAATGGATCCACTCCTGGCATCTCATATGGGGACCATGCAAACACATCGATATTTCCGAGTAAGAAGGATACCAACTCCTACCTTTCAACTTTATCCAAGGAAGCGCCGATCATGAAGAACTTGTCAGGACTTCCGTCAATTTCGACCCGATCCAGGGCTTCAGTTGCCTTTTCACTTGGGATCTTCCCAACGTCTTTGAGGCTCTCTCTATCCAGTACCTCAATTGAATGTGCTTCTAGCTCCATTGGTCTTTTTACAGCAAGGAGATAACATGCCTGTGCCGATTTCTGAGAGCTGCGAATTTGTTCGATACCATACTCAGTCGGAAAACGAAGTAGTTGATGATAGGTGCTTGGCACGGCTTGCATTGTATGTAACCAGGTTCTACCCATGATGAGATTATACGGCGAGGAAAGCTTGACAACCAGAAATTCTACATCTACTGATCTTGTTTCGGCCCGTACTGGTAGTGTGATTTTGCCCAAAGGATATTCCGGGTTAGCATTGAAGCCGAATAACGGGTAATCAGCCAGAGACAGGTCCGAATCGGTAAGGCCAAGTTTGACGAAAGTTTTGTAATACATTATTTCTGAAGTGCTGCCCTGGTCAATGAGAACACGTTCAATGGTGAATCTGTTTATGCGTAGCTCGATGACGAAGGGATCAGTGTGGGGGTGAGTTACTCTAACTAAGTCAATATCATCGAAACTAATCCTTCCAGTGTCATGGGGTCGTTTCGTCGGCGTCATTGGGCTATGGAGGCTACACTGCAATTGAATTGTATGCACCTTAGATGACGCCGGCGAGCTATATATCATATGAATTACTTCAAGAGGAGGTGACTTTGGCCGTAGAGCTACTGTATTTGCTAAATTATTCTTTCAAACGTGCTGCATAAGACGGCTGTCTTGCACCAATTTTTCCAGGTGATCCTTTAATGCATAACAACTATCGGTGTCGTGACCGTGGTCTTTATGATACTCACAACGTTTATCCCGTCTTCTCGCATCGGGAGGTCCCATCATCTTGGGCGGCCACTTGAAGAACGGAAGGTGTTGAATTTTCGACAGAATCTTACTGATCGGCTTTGTTAGCTCCGTGTATTTCTTGTCTAAGTGCCTTGTGCACCTGCTATCCACTTGATACTGTTCATTAGCTCGTTGTGAACATTGGTCGTTTGATCGGCGCGAGTCACACCTTTTGTCTCATTTAGCTTGATTCCGCCGCTCGAGGCTTCTTGATGGCATGACGCTAATCGGCTGTACGATTCCCGATGTGGCCGTCTCATTGGCTTTACGCCCGGCTTTGACCCACAGGGCATCGTCTTCTACTTTGCAGTATTCTTCGACCTTCATCATTAATGCGCAGACGGTTTTGGGGGGCCATCTGGTTAATGAACTACGGAGGGGACTATTAGGATGCAATCCCATCTTAAAGGCGGTGATGGCTATGGAGTCATTGCAAGCATCATCTACCAGATTAAAGCACTCCCAATAGCGGGCCGAATATTCACGAAAAGTTTCTCCCGGTTTAATTTGCATGGCCTAGAGAGAATCGGCTTGCTTCGGCTGGACCTCATTAGTGATGAATCTTGCCCTGAATGACTTTTGGAGTTGGTGGAAGCTCTTAATCGATGCCGGCTCCAGTTTACAGTACCACCTCATGGCCAGTGGTCCCAGACTACTTGGAAATATTCGACACATAAGGGCTTCGTCGTTAGCATGGAGCGTCATTGCTTGCTTATAATGACGAATGTGATCAGTGGGGTCCGATTTTCTGTCATAGAGGGTGAACGACGGTGCCTTGAACTTTTTGGGTAGCACAACCCTTGCAATTCGTCGCACCAAAAGGGTCGTGTTTATCTTCCTCATACGAATCATCGCTTCTCCCTCGTTTATGCCGTACATATGGACTTCCTTCAGATAAGCTGGATACCTCAACGCGTTCTTTGTTTCTAGGCTCCAGGGATGATGAGCCAGAATCACTGTAATTATCGCATTTCCGGAGTCGACGTCGTCGACCATCCTTCTTTCCCAAAGATTGACCCCGGTCTTGGCATGCGGCCTGCTACGATTTTGCCACCTCCAAGGCCAGATCCGAGCACATGCGCTCGTTCTCAGCCATCATGTTCTCCAACCGCTGCTCATTTTGCTTTGCTTGATCCATAATCGTCTGCATTGTCTCATGCACTGAAGTTCAGGGTGTGGTCTGAGCTACTGAGTCAAAATTTAAGGCCCGTCGTGCAGTGATGTTCTCCAGTCCGAGCATGTCTCTTGGCGTAGTTTCGTCAGTGATTATCGGAGGATCTTCTGTTACGCTCGCCATGGATGTACTTGAGTATTCCCACAGACGGCGCCAATTGTGGAGAAGTGGTTTGGAAATACTCTTGGATCTTGAAGGACGTTCCTGATCCTCTGATTGCCACCTGAAAAAGGGATTAACACTCTGGTCAGGGGTGCCAGAATTAACACTCCGACAGACAAGTTAGTATAAGTCTCTCGTTTACTTGTGTCTTAAGTTTCTTGGGTCTGTTCTCACATACCTTTCTTTGGTTGATGTTCCTCTATTTATATTCGCTTTTGGGCCTAGGGTCGGGCCCACTCTTAATCCATCGCATGATTGCTCATTCAGCCCTTCTATCGTATGCCAATTCCCACTCGGCTTTTTGTTCAACAGGTTCTGTGGCCGATTAATCTATTCGGCTTCGAGATCGTCCAGGACAGAAAAGCTTCCTTATTGGGAGTAACATGATAGGTTGCACAGGAATCAATCCACCAACCATCTTCCATGTTGACCATGTTGATTTCAATAAGCATGGCTACCATGTCTTCATTATTGCTCATCATGTTGGTCTCATTTTTGTGTCCCTTGCGATGCCGACAATCTTTAGCATAATGTCCCTTTTTACCACACACAAAACAAGAAGCAAAACTTTTCTTTTTGACAAACACCTTTTTTAGTGAAGTTGCCTTAAAAGATTTTTTTTTTTTTTTTTTTTTTGTTAGGAAACTTGACAACATGTTTATTAGAGGTAAATGTCGGTTCTTCAATATTATTGTGATACCCCTGTTCTGTAGTATGCTAATTGGTCCTTAATTTGAGTATGACTATGTGTTTAGCATGATTTTATGTGCCATTTTGTGGATATATGTGATTTTGAAGTTCTATCTGTTCACCGTAGGAATATCTGTTTGAATAATCTGCTTTGGAAATTGAATTGAGGGCCTTATCGGCCACAGAACCCAATTGATTACGCCATTGTGATTGGCATAATTTTTAGAGCCTACGGTGAAATTTAATTGAAAAATCGATTCGGGCCAGATTAAATTGATTAAATTAATGAATTAAGTGCCCAAATGCTTTATAATAAAATAATGTGTTGAGTGGAAATTTATGGGGGGCCTTATTATATTTGATTCAATTCTTTTATATCATTTTTGGGCTAGTTTTCAACTCTAAGAGAGAAAACCGAACTAGAGAGAGAGAGAGTGTAGGAGAATCAAAATTTGATCTTGAAGGCTTGGAAATTTGAAGTCCAACTCTAAGTTCGACCATAAATTGGAAGAATTGAGTCTATAGGTAAGCAATGATTCTTGAATTCATGAGCTTAAGGTGTGATCTTGTGTGTTCAAAGTTAATTAATGGTCAAGAGCATGTTTTGAATTTGTTTTGTTGAAATGGAAGATCATATATGCATACATGTATGTGATTACCTTGAATTTGCATGTTTGAACACCCAATGTATGATCCATGTAAGTCTTTAGTTGAAATCCATGTTTTGACCATCATTTTATCATAAGAGATGAGAATGGGGGTTATGTGTCACATGCATGTACAAACTATGAGGGTAGGAGCTTGAATACATGAATATGTTATAATGAAAATGAGTTTGGTATAATTTGAGCCATGCATGTGATCATATTGTGAAATTGAGCTCCATTGTGATGTGATTTGGTGTTTGTACCATGTTAGTACATAAATATATGAAGTTTGAGCCAAAAATCATGAATTGGGACCTTTGAACATCGAATTTGAACTCCAAGAACAATTCTGGAATTTCCAGAAAGTTTGATGCCCGCTCGAGCGGGGAAAACGCCGCTCAAGCGTGAATTTCGTGCTCCCAGTATTTTCTGCAAACCTTGATGTCCGCTCGAGCGGGGAAGTTCACGATCGAGCGGGTGGCTATGTTTGATGAACTTCTGCTCGAGCTTCCAAGTTTAAGCTCGAGCGTAGAAATGGCACATCCAGTACTTTTCGTAGACACGGCGTCCGCTCAAGCGGGGAATATCACGCTCGAGCGGGGAGCCATGTTGAGAGGCCTTCCGCTCGAGCTCCAGAATTAACGCTCGAGCGTAAATTTCACCTACCCAGTTCTTTTACAGGCCTCAAGGGTCCGCTCGAGCGGGGACCCTGTTTTCTGAAATTTTGTATGTTCGTTCTGTGTTTCGTTTTCCGTTCTCTTTCACTCGCAAGCGCTCTTAGGCATGCATTGAGCATTGTAATTGAGTTAAAGAGATAAGAATAAAGCCTAAAGAGGAATATGTGAATTAAAGAACGGATTGAACTAATTGTGACCCATATGTGTTACATGATATGTAGGGTCAAGCTCCAGGGCAACTCCACAAGCCGATCACTGTGAGTAATATCTAACATATGTTATTGTCCAATTGCTACTTCTATGTAAGTCTGTAAAGTTCATTGATTTGAATAGTGGACACAGCTTAAAATGAAAGGCCTATGTGCCAGTTTGATATGAAAGTTTGAAAGGCCTATGAGCCAGTTTGATCTGAAAAGTTTGAAAGGCCTATGTGCCAGTTTGATATGAAAGTTTGAAAGGCCTATGAGCCAGTTTGATCTGAAAAGTTTGAAAGGCCTATGTGCCAATTTGATATGAAAGTTTGAAAGGCCTATGTGCCAGTTTGATATGAAAGTTTGAAAGGCCTATGAGCCAGTTTGATCTGAAAGGTTTGAAGGGCCTAAGAGCCAGTCTGATATACAGGCCTAAGAGCCAGTTTGATATGAAAGTTTGAAAAGGCCAAAGGCCAGTGGACATGAATGAATTGGGCCCCAGGCCGTCTGTTGTATGATGTTTCGATGCATTTTCCTTACTTGATATTATTCACTGGGCTTTCGCTCACGCTCATTCATGTGTTTGTAGGTGAGCCAAGGGAGGTCCAGACCCAGCCCCAGTAAAGCCTAAGTGGATCAACATAGGTTTTGGAAAGTCAGCCCTTGCGTCTCACGCACGAGACCCATCTTCGCCCTTTTGTTATGTAGCTATATTTTGTCTCGTTGGCGAAGTTTTGTATATGTTGTATATAGTTTCACGGGTTGGCATACTTTTGAATGATCCTGTCTATGCAGAACTTTTGATACTTTAATTCTGTTTGTGAGTTATTATAATAATACGTATGACTTGTTGACATGCCATGTAAGCACAGCTCTAAGGACAAAGTTTTTAAATTACTTCCGTTTGGCCCCTGTTAACTCTATTAAAATACGTTTGGTTTGGTTTGAGGCCGTAGGTAATCTCACGATTACTGGCCGGTTATGTCCTTAACCCACGGGGGGCGAGTTCGGGTCATGACAATTATGAACTTTTTCAATCTTTCCCAGATTTTCAAGATTATCACATAATCGTGCTTTCACTCTCTATCTGAATGTGTTGAAGCAACTCATCCAAATTCAGAGATTTTTTCTTATGTTTTAAAATTCTTTGGTAATCTTTCCACATAGATGGAAGTTTACCAATAATAGTTAAAACTTGAAACCTCTCTGAAATTGGTTCTCCAACATCAGCACATTCAGTAGCAATGTCATTTAGATCATTAACTTTATCTATAATTGACCGAGTATCATCCATTTTAAAATCAATATATTGTGAATTAGGAAAGACCGATTACCAGCATCTTCATTAATATACCTATGTTGTATCACATGCCAGAGTTTCAATGTTGTTGTATACTTGTGGAATACATTGAATAGTGCATTTGTCATTGCATTGAGAATGGTAAAATGACACACATAATCATCCTCCATCCATTTCTTTTGAGTTTTTGTCAAGGCTCCTTCGGATGTACTAGTACCATCAGTAGCATTGGTTCCATTAGTTGTAGGAGACACTTCTGTTTGAGGGTACACAACCAAAAGCACATAAGCAACCTTTGTAACAATAAGTTGGAAAAAGATCTTCATACTTCAACGTTTGTAGTTAAGTCCGTTGAAACGTTCAAGCCTTTCAACTTCATGAATCTGTGTCTTAATCACCGTTATGGGATTCATAATAACTATCTTAAAATTGTTATATAAAAAATAAATAAACCGTATATAAAAGGAAAAATAGATTCATTAAAGAAGAAAATTAGAACACTCAAAGGCAAGGCAGATCCAGGATGCTTTCTTTAAGATAGTAATTTCCCCTCTATTATACAGAAAGTTCTCTTGGAAATTATATCTTCAGAATACAATGCCTTATTTGAGAAAACAATACTAAGGTTGTATTCCTTACTTGTTTTCTAAACCAAAACCTTAACCCAAAAAAATCAAAATGAAAATAGTGAAGAAAAGTTGTAGGGAAAAACTAAGTGAGTATGGACTATTGAAGAGAGTTCCTTATATGGAACACGAACAGACACCAACTTAGGGAATTCAAAAGGTGAAATTGTTTCCCAACGTCCATAAACCAACTAGTGGTTAGGATGTCTAAATTCGAAATCTTAAAATGATTTATTCAAATGGTCCCAACCTGGTTGTTTAAATATTTTATTTTATTTTATTTATTTATTTCTTTCTATATATATATATATTATATAAAGAACTAGAAGTTCCATCTCGTGGATATCTTCAATGGAAGACCTCCAATGGAAACTTGAAGGAATATGGAAAGTCCTTCATCTATTTATAGTAGATGAGAGTACACTCATTTGCTCAAGATTTTTATGTGGGAACCAAGCTCAAAAATTTTAATTTCAAGTGAATGGAGGGAAAACAAAATATTGAATTCCCTCCAAGTGAAAGTGTAGAGATTCCTTTAGATTCTAATGTGGGAATCAAGAAAGGAAACACACACACACAGACACACACAAAAATGGAGATTATTACTCTTATTAGTAAATAATATATAACAGTTTGTAGGTTTATTCTGGTGGTTAAAATGAATCGTATGAAATACAACCTTGATATTAGTTTCCTTGCCAAAGGCAAGCAATTTCTTTTAAGGAGGACCAAATAAAAGCAATTGCTTTGGTTTAAACAAAATAAATATAATAACAAGGAGTAGGTTTTATGGAGGAATTCAATTTCCTGTGTGCTACCTTTTCAAATTGATGGGCTATAAATATCAATTAGTAAAGGAGAGTGTTTTGAGAATAAAAAAAAAAAGTAGAAAACATTCTATGAGTTTCCTATTTTTTAATGGAGTAGAAGTGCTTTAGCACCCCATTCATAAAAATCCAATAGATACTCATGATGTTATTCACACTTTTTGATTTCAGAGTAGTGCTTGAGAGATATTGTCTCAACCTTTTAATTTTGATGGGTTGTTTGTAGGCATTTTCTGATAATTAAAATGAATCATATGAAATATGGCTTTGATATTAGTTTATTTTCCAAAGGCAAGCAATTTCTTTTAAAGAGAACCAAATAAAGGCAGTTGCTTTGGTTTAAAAAATAAATAAATAAATAGAGAGTTGATTTTATGAAGGAAGTCAATTTCCAGTTTGCTACCTTTTTGTTGGAAATTGGGTCAGGTTTAGAACCCATAACTGATTGTGTCACACCCCAAATTTTATTACCCGGAACGTTACCAAAACCTTTAATTCAAGTCCTTTTTTCTCAGTTCATTTATCTATACAAGCGACCATTACACGTGAGTAAATTAAAAATGTTCCCTCTCGAATGAATACAACAATATTACATACTAAGATTTACAAGGAAATACCCAAGATAAATAATTACATGCGAAGATACTCAACAACCTCAAGCCATAGTATACATTTCATTTACATATAGAATAACAAATACATGTAAAAGAAAATAAACTTGTTGAAATCTTCAACTGGTGTTTCTGAATCTTTCTCCCTAAAAATGGTAAAAAGAAAAATATGTGGGATAAACAAATTTGTCTAGTAGGAATTTTTAAAGATTCTCAACAATAATATCTCTAGATACACGTGATCATGATTGCTAAAGAATGGTACATAAATAAGTAATGTGCGATTTTCATACTCAAAAGTTCTTTCAAGAATCGCTTGCCAACATGAGTTACAGGTCAAGCATATAGAAACCAATCATTCTACCATAATTCACACCAAGGCATCACCCCATCATAACCCACCTAAAATGAATCAACTCATTTTCATCTATTCAACTTTGCACAATTAAATTATTCATTTCTTATTATCACAATCGCACATATAATCTCATTATAATTTCTTCACATAAATCCAAATAGAAACTAGCTCAACAACCAAGCCACATCATCACACCACATGCTTTTCCAGGCGTTACTCTAGAAGGAAAGCGGAACCTCTATTAAGCGCCATGCTTTACTGACCATGAGCCGAAAGGAATGCGGAACCTCACTCTTTACCGGGCATTAATTTGGGAGGAAGGTGGAACCTCTTTAAGCGCCACGCTTTACCGGTCACAAGCCGAAAGAAAACAGACCCTCAACAGACCATACGCTTGACTGGGCGCTACTCTAGAAGGAAAGCAGAACCTCCATTAAGCACCACGCTTTACTGGTAACAAGCCGGAAGGAAATGGACCCTTATTCCCATGTCACCATCCATCAATTCATCATGTTGTTCCTTATTACAATTTTGACAGAACCAATAGCATCATTCATTATTTCCATTATACATTAATCTGACAACACATCCACTATGAGCATAAAGGTTGATCTTTAGAAATAATCTCAATTCTTGTGTTCTATTTCATTCCTTACTTCTCTACATTATCATTAAGTCTTTATATTCAATTACACAACACAATAATTATCACACATTACCTAAGATTTATTGATTAAATTTCAATTATTAATTTCTTTAACATAACGCTCACATACCATAATCATTTTCACAATCACTAATCTTCATCATTAATACTCTTCTTAACCAAACATAAACTTAATTTCATGAATCTATTGTCAATTGAAACATTCCTCATCTCAAAAATAAATTCCACAACTAGGGTTGGGCATAAATTAGGGCTTTTAACCTTAAAACACAATTTTATATTTTAACTACTCAACACTTTCAGCATCCTTCTTAATTTCACATTTAATCTCACATTTAAATTTCCCATTTTGGAAACCTTAACTTTCTTTATATGTTTTTGTGAAAATCTCCTCAAGATGATGTTTTTATGCAATAGAAATCTACCACCCATCTATCTACAAGAAAATATTGAAGAGAAGTAAAGAAAATCCCTACCTCAAGCAAGAAGAGGAAGAAACCTAAAATACCAACTTCAACGAAAATGCAATCTGCTTGGATGGATAGAAAGCCCTCAGCGTGCTCTTCGTTTTTATATAAGGAACATGGGATAGAAAATGAAAGAAAAAAAATGAAAACCAATCTTTAAAGCTTGAAACGCACAACAATGGTGGAAAGGAGGAAGAAGGGAGAGAAGGAGCAAGAGAGAATAATGAAAAAGTGGACCAAAAGTGACTTTTAAATGTGCTGAATTCAGACACTGCGCTCTAGCGAACAATACGAACTCCCAGAAGTTCAATCCACAAAAGGCAGACCGCTCGAGCGACCACTCATGTGCTTGACCGAACATCGACAACTCTTAGAATCTTAGACCTGCAAAAGTACTAGGAGCTTTGCGAGACTGCTCGAGTGGCCAATCCATCACTCAAGCGATAAGAGAAGGAAAAAAAAATTTCTGGAGTGCTACAGATTGGGTCGCCCATGGTGGCATGACCCAAGGCCCATAAGGAGAGACCCAGTCAAAGTGGACTTGGATTAACTTCTCTTAGGGATAAGTGTGCTTAAATCACTGTATCATCTATTGAGGAGATAGAGTTGTGGGTGGTTATAACACTTTTATATAATATAAATGTAATATGGTGAGAGTTAATTTTAACCATGTCTGATTAGTTTGTTGGAGTCTTCTTTATTTTTGTTCTCTGTCCATGGAAACACAGAATCATGCCTTTGTATTATAAAGAGTGTGGGTAGTTCTCTAGTAGTTTTACTCCATTGCTGGAATTATTCAAAGATATCAATGGAGACATGTGATTCACTCACAAGATCTATGAATTCGGTTTGAGTGTAAAAGGTATGCCCAAATCCATTTCTTTCCGCTGTGTATTATTTCTTATTTTTCCTACATTGGTATTAGGCCATTATTGGGTGTTTTCGTATTATTTGTGCATGAATGTATGTATACATATGATTTCTGGATAAAAATTGATATTTTAAACCACCTCTGATCGTCCTAAATTTTTTATATGTTGTAGTTCATATAATATAGAGTATATCTATAAAGTTTTGAAAAAATCGGGCAGTCAGATTTTGAGAAAAATAGATATTCATATTTAATTTTCGTAATTTTGACTGTATGTTGATTTTACATGTTTTACTTTTATATTGTGAAAATTATATATTTGGAATCCTTGTTTAGAGACCTTCGAAACGATATATTATGAGACTGATTTCGACTTAAGATTGAGAAGAAAACTCAAATCATAGTTTTGGGTGAGAGTTGAAGCATGCCATTGAATTGGTAGGTGCTGACGTCATCATGACCTGCGTTGATGATGTCATCATCACTGAACTTTGGATGCTAACGTAGCCACTGTTGGTAGCTGCTGATGGAAAGGGCCCTGTTTGGCTTTCTAGAAATTCAAAACTACGTTAATTAGTTGTAGAATATTTGTTATAATTCTGATTGAAGCATGACTTATACCGTTAGACTTGTAATTCATATTTCTACAATATTTATAGTTTCAGAATTTTTTGAAAAATAAAATATTTTTCATTAATGAATAATTCAATAATTTTACGTTAAATTACTTTTAGGGGAGCATGACTTGAATTTTGGACTTAAAATTTTTACAGTAGACTACTGTTATATAATCTTATTTGCTGGGTTTTTTTTTTTTTTTTTTTGTATTTTTTAGATTCCATCATATTTATTTCTGATTTTCTATGTAATTATTAATTACATGTAATTCTAGAAAATTTCAAAAAATTGCAGGAATTATAGAAATATGTCATGGCATTATTTAAATACAGTATGTAGCATGTTAGGTTCTTTTAAATGATTAGAAATTGTAATATGTTGTTATTTTAAATAGTATAATTTATTTATATTGGTAAATTTTAATTCTATAATTAAATATTTTAGCATATTTTCTTTTATGAATTACATTAAGATATTATCATGTGGAATTAAATATTTTATCATACTTTAAACAAGCCATAGTTAATGGGAGGTTGTTTGGTTGAGAGAAATCTTTATAGATTTTCTTCCAAAAACTAATATTTTGCACATGAATTAGATTAAATTTTGGATAATTGTCACTTGTGATGCAAAAGATGATTATGAGCATAGCAGATTTTTTATTTTGCGACTTGTGTAATATTGTCACTATTTAATTTAAATTTTTGCAGCAAAATTATTTTGTGATATGCTAATCAAATTAATCCCAATGCGCATATTTTTCTCTAATTGACTTGACTTATAGAAGTTAATTTGGTTAACCTAGACTTAGTAGATATGTTCAAATGTGAATAATATAATCCTATTCTTTAGATGAGCAGAAAGTCTTGGAGACTTTAAGTCAGACTTTAATCGAGCCAAAGTAAGGAAACATGACTCAACATCACTGTGGTTTTGTTGCCTTGTTTGGCGCAATAAAAATGGATGTGTGCACTATGATTAGCGGCATGCTAAGTAGCTTTGATTGGCGAGGTTTGGAGTTGTGAAATTAGTAAACCCTCAATTCATCTAAATATGATCATGACTATTGAGCTACGAAAATTGACTTTGTAATTTGACTTGTAATAATATTGTATCATTGGATGAAGCAACATCCAAGAGTTATGTCATCCAAGAAATGAGAGTTTAAATGAGTTAGTCATTAAGTGTAAGACGAGTAGCCAGTATGAGCAGTGTTTTGCTCTCTACCTAACTGATGGGAGTGGATAGACAAAATTTCACGCATTATGATAATGTGCGTTGAAGTGTCACTTAAAGTTATAAGATTAGCAGCTTAGAAACTGCAAGATCTACTAACACTAAGTGAGAAAATTAGTGCCTAGTGCCTGTAAAATATATTAGCACTGCAAACTTGTCTAAGTTTGGGCACTTCCTGTTTCTACACTTGAGTGTGAGACATGAGAAGGTGCTTCTTTGTGTTATTCCTTAGCTAGGCTAACACTTTTGAATGGCATTTACCACTAAGCGCAAAAGTTGCAGCATAGTAATGAAAATGTCAAAGCCGACAAGGTTGTTATGACTCTAAGAATTTGATGCATTGCTCGTAAGAGCATTGTGTTGAATTAGACTCTTTAGCCTAATTTGTACTTAAGTTTCTTTAGGAGCTGTCATAGATTGATAGGTTATTCTCTCCTTCTTGTGGATAGTAGAATTAATTGCAACTAACTATGAAGTGAGAAACAAAGATGGCAAGAGAAGTATCGTCATAGATGCAGTAAAGTATATGGAGAATAAAATTGATTTGAATGTGCAGGGGATTAGTACTTACTAGTTAAATTTGCAACTTAGGCGCACTTGATATCTCCGTGACATCCTTTTATGACCTAGTGAACATTAGTTAGTCCTGAGTTATTACCTAGTTGGGCCCAAACATTTACACTTGTCTTTGAGAACTCACACGTTAGATTGATTGGAATTAGTTTATGACATTGGCCATGAACTGGTGGCTTATTGTACTTAATCACATTAATGAGAAAATGACATTGATAGTTTGAGTAGGCTCTCTCAGGCCCACTTGCATGTGGTATCTTTCTCTCATGTGAATGTGTAACTTTGTTCACAATGATTGCGCACAAGTACGAAAGCCGTAGAAGGGCATCTATATTGGCACATTTAGTCTACAATGATATTTGTGATTGGATATGTGTAAGGGTATGATAGCTAGCCCTAATCTCAAGATTACGATACGCATCTTAGTCAAGACTATTTGATCTTCCATAAGTCAAAAGTTTTGAGATGATTTTTGACATTGCACATATGAGGTCGAGATCAATTAGATAAGAATTTTTGTGTTTTTAGTTTTGACTGATGTGGCGAGTATCTATTTGAGTTATTTTTTAAAAATCTCTGTGAAGAGAAAGAGATGCTTAGAAAATTGGTCATTCCTAGTGCTCAAAACACAATGGTGTAGTAGAGATAAGGAATTAAGTATTGTTTATTTTAGGTAGATGATGGCGCAATATGTTTCTCAATTGGGAATTGCACTTTAGTTTGTTGCCTATATCCCTAACTAAGTGCCTTTCATATCAGATTTTACACTTCATTTGAGTAATAGGTTAGCGGAGAGCCATTTGTGGGCAATTTGTAACCATCAAGCAGCTTACTTTTATTTTACTTCTCATAAGGTTGTGAAGTTAAGACATAGAGTTCTATGGCATATTATTGTATGTTGTCTTATAAATGCTTAGGGTCATGTGGCACATTATTGTATGCTGTCATATAAACCCTTCGGGTCATGTGCTTATAGGTGAGCAGCTTTGTGGGAGTGTAACTAAGTCGCATAAAGTTTTCTTAGTAAAGGTGACGTGAATAGAGTTTTGGAACTCTATAAGATAGAGAATTCTAAGTATGGCGCTTTACGTGACCTAGTTGAGAATGGAAAGAAATTTCCAATATTCTAAAGAAAGTGGGACCAACGTGCCTACTAGTGGATTACTCCATTAGAGAAGAATATCTTAGTTGCGTGGTAGCAAATGTGAAAATTTTCCACGTTATCACTGGGTGATTGAAAGGGAAACATTCATGATTTCTCCGCAAGATGATAAAGAGCTTAAGATAATGTCAAAGGCTCTCTAGTCCCCTACTTTTAGAAAGTGGATCAATGTTGTGCATTTTAAGACAAAGTCTTTGAAGATTAACCATTTCTAGAATTTGGTTGACTTTCTACTATGACGTGAAACTGTTCTAAAGTTATGCACAATTTGGATAGTCACTTTTTGAGGCATAAAGCTCGCCAGATACCAAAAATTTGCACCATTGAGGAAGGTGTAGACCATGAGAAGACTTCCTCTTGGGGAGTGAGGTTAATTGGACTTAGGCTATGATTGACATTAGTTCAGAACTTTACTTCGTGGACATTGTAACCCAACTACTCGCTGGAGAATTAGAGAAGTAAATTCGTAGGGATTTACCTTATGCTTTTATGGCAAAAAGTTGGAGTGTAAAATGATTGCTAGTTCCAATAAATCTTTGATGGCCTAAAATAGTTATCTAAATAGTTGTTCTTAGATTTCATCGAGCCATGATAGGCCAACGATGATCGATGAAGACCACTAAGGCATGATCAATGGTCCAAAAGAAGTTTTTCCTTACTTAGTCATAATGAGCGAGGAATTTATAGGGTTGTCATCACCTAGGTTTAGTAGTCATCTGTTTTAGACATGATAGACATGGGTGATGTAATTTATATGCTCGGATGTACGATCTTTAGGGATTGTTCTAGGAGAATTCTCGGTTTGTCTTTGATGACTTACGTAAGGAATATCCTAGAATGATTCTAGATGCAAAATTGCAAACTCATTGACTTATATATCGATAAAAGTTAGAGCCTTAGCTATTGAGTAAATCATCAGATTGCCTCTGGGAGAAACATATGAGCTATTCCTTGATCTTTTGTTATGGGAGTGTTATCTTTCGTAAATGGTCAACTGAGTAGTTTAGACATTGAACTTGCTCATTAGATAGTGGATAGGTGTAATAACCCCAATCCTCAATTAGCCACTAATCGGTAGTTAAGCATGTTAATTAAGTGAATAAAATAAATTATGGTTTATTATGTGATTTGCATGATATTTGGCTTACTATCTGTTACTTGTAGGAATATCTATTTGGAATTCCACTTTAATATGTAAATTGAAAGCCTTATCGGCATCCGAAACCGAAATTGATTACATCAATACGTTATTTGGAATTTTTAGAACACTATGGCAAATCTTATTAAAAATTGATTCAGTCTGATTAATTAAGTCATGTTTGGTTAGCCTAATATTCTAATTAATGTGTTTTAGCACCATAAATGTATACATGAGCCATAAGCTCATTGGAGCTCATTTCTTTCATTTCCTTTAGTGCAAAAATCTGAGATTTCATCTCAGTGAGAGAGAGAGTTCACCTTTAGAGAGAGAGAGTGTAGAAATTGAAGAGAATTAAAGGCTATAGCTTGGATTGATCTAAGATTGTGCAAGTACCTAGCTAATTGAAGACTCTGGGTAAGACTACAACCTCTAGATTGTGCATCTAAGTCATTTAACATGGGATTTCTTCAAGATTATGTGTTTAATTGTGTTCATGAGCTTAGGATGAAGGAAATGTTGCTAAGTCATACATGCATGCATTAATTTGTCAAGAGCTCTCATGCTTGAGCATCATTCATACCATTAGAGATGAAACTACAAGCTAGAAGTCACATGCATGCATAATTCATAAAGGTTTGAGGCTCAATTACATGTGTTGGAAGTGGTAGGAAAGAATTTGAATGAATTTGAGGCACATGCATGGTATATATAGAGTTTTGTCATATTAAGTTTGAATTTGAGCAATCATGTAGAAATTGTGGAAAATTGACACTTGCATGTTTGAATTATCATGTTTTGAAAAGGGATTTCTTACATGCATGGAGCTTATGAGCTCAATTTACAATTTTCATGAGTTTTGAAGAAAAGAGTTTGAAAGATTTCACATGCATGTTTGCTTCTTAAATTTCAAGTTGAATTGTGAGCTTTTGGAAAACTCTTGGGCCATGATTTTAAGAAATAATCCTTAATTCTTTATATTTTACAAGTTTACTATGTTATCTCAAGTTTTGGGGCCCAAGAGATGTGTTTTGAGGGGTTGAATTCGAGTTTTGAGCTTGGTGATCAAATCTGGAAATTCTAGAAATTTGATCCACGCTCGAGCATGGAACTTTACGCTTGAGTGTTCACTTTGAATTCATGCACCACACTTGAGCGTAGGTCGAGCGCCCGTCGAGCGTGAAAATCTTGCATCCAGTACTTTTTGAGTTTACAGTCCGCTCGAGCGGGGAAAGGCACGCTCGAGCAGAGCTTCATTGTCTACATGTACGCTCGAGCGGGGAGACCCACGCTCGAGCGTAGACCTCATTTTCAGAAATTTTGCCTAAGTGTTCCAAGGCATGTTTTGGCATCCTCATTGCATCTTAGGCATTCCTAAGCCTTAATTAAGCCATAGTAATGAGGTTATGGATTAGAAACACACTAAGAAAAGAATGTACTAAATTCCGAGACTGCAAGTGTGTGTGTGTGTTTTAAGCATTGTGATAAGAAAGAACAAGAACCAATGTAATGAAAGCTAAGCCTTATTGGCCACTTGAATGTGTGTAATGATAAGACATGCTTGTGTTATGTATTTTGTGATTGTAGGTCAAGACTCGAGAATTGATTGACCGCTTACTGGAACCACTATGAGTAACGTTATCGTAAAGATACGTTCATATGAATTATGTTCCAAATGAAATGTGATAAGCTATGATTTCTGATATGATATCTGTTTTACGTGAACGAACATCCCAAGTTTGAAATCTATTATGGCATCCATAGATAGTCCCAAGTCATAGGGGACGGCATGAAAATGCGGGTCCATGACGTACAAGTTTACGAGATCTCGTTAGCCACTTCATTGTGGTGATATGTGTTTAATCGGTATCCGGAACCGATTACTCTAGTCGGAAGACGTTCTGTGATGTGTTTTATGGGATGTACCTGTAATAACCCAACCCTCGTACATGTTTTCTGATATATTTTCGGACCCTATTTTGTGTTTTTGAATGCTTATTGTGAAATCCTATGAGAAATTAAGGTTAAGTAAGTGAACCCCATGTTTAAGGATGTCTATCTGTTTCACAAGAAAAGTATCTGTTACATTAGAATGTTTGGATCAGAATTGGAAGCCTTAGGGGTTTAATTATCTGAAATTTATTTTATATTTGAAATCAGCATAATTTTTAAGTAATTACAAGTGTGGTTGTAGAAATTTGATTTGGGATGATTAAACGATTGAATTTCGTCTTTAGTCCCCTTTATATATATACATGCTCCCTCTCAAGACAAGTACTTAGCCCTATTTATCATCTCAAATATTGATTAAGAGGAGAAAACTAGAGAGGAATGAGAAGTCATCAAGAAGAAAGATTGGAACCTTGTAAGGGATTGTAGAATTGAGGATTCAAGGTATGTGTGTCTTGCTTGAATTAAGTTCCCTTTTCAATAACTTCCTTTGATGATCATGTAAGTTAGAGAAATTAAAAGAAAAGGGTGTTTTCTCAATTTGTTGATGTTGAATTGAGCTGCTTATGCATATATATGGATAGACTAGCTTTTATTTCTTATTTTCTTATGAAGGTTATGAAGAATTTACCTATATATATATATATGGTTATGATGTTGTATGATGTTGAATGCAAAAGAAAATTTGATTATGTTTAAGAATTCAAGAACTAGTGTTTATCTAGTTTAATGTATGTATTTGAAGCCTTTGTTAACCTGATTTTTAGGCCATGTATTATCAATTAAGAATGCTAAGTTGAGCCTTGTGAAGATGTACCAAAAGATTGGGTTTTTGTGCAATTTTCGAACTAGAACAGGGGAATCGCCGCACGTGCGGGAGTCACTGCCGCACGTGCGGCAAATGCTGAAAATTTTGGGTTTGGTTCTGCCTAAAAGGCACGTGCGGGGCACCACTGCCGCACGTACGGGGCCAACTTCCGCACGTGCGGGGCTCACAGCCGTACGTGCTGCTCATGCTAAGAAACATGGTTTGTTCCGTTTTGCGTGCTGGACCCTCGGATATTTTTAGAATTTGTATTTTATGCCTATTAATGTATGTTAAATTCAATTGAAGTGGAATGACTCTGGAAATGATTCAACAAAGGAAATGAACTAATTGACAAGTGATGAACGTGTGCAGGTCACACTCCGGGAGGAACTAGCACGACATCACAACACTGTGAGTAGTAGTACGCTTCACATATAGCTAATGATTGTCATTAGCATTCTATTAACACATGACTATTATGTATGTAACTATGTGAATGAAGCCAAGCATGAAAAGAAATAAAGGAAATAATGAAATACTTTCACGTGACTCTAAGTGTTTGTAAGACTCGGGGCCTATGGCCATTCCGTATAAGTTGTTATGATATGAAACAAAGTGCTACACAGAACTAAGTGCTACGATGTGAGTCACCTCTAGAATCCGTGTGAGGCACCTCTTGAGTTCATACGAGTTTATCCAAGGGCGTAATGCCAATCTGTTTAAGGGCTTCGTGCCACCATGTTTAAAGGCTTCGTGCCACCATGTTTAAGGGCTTCGCACCACAATGTTCAAGGGCTTTATGCCACTCTATTCAAGAGCTTACAGCCATTATGTTTCAAGATATTATGTTTCAAGCTATTATGTTTCAAGACTAGGCCTCAGGCCGTTATGAAAATTAGTACAGAATCAGACTAACTATGTGTGCACTTTCATACGCATTGATCTATTATGTTTCAAGTTAAGCACTGTTTTATTTAAGTATTACTATTCATTGAGCCTGGCTTACTCTGTGTTATGTCTGTTCCTGTAGGTAACCAACCAGGTGGTCAGCCCTAGCCATGACACCCATTTTCTTTTGTCAACCTTCATGTGTCCAGGCACTTTACAAGGCCATTTATTTTGTGAAGTTTGTTAAGATGATTGGCCTACTTTTTGGTTGCCCATCTAAGGTTGAATGTATATAACTTCAATGGTTTTGTATACGCCCGATTTTAGGGCTGGGACTGTATCTGTGTATGTGTATAACTACAACTAAGGGATATTTTTTGGACTTTATCTGCTTATTCTGATGTATGTGATCCTGGCATGGTATTAGTAGCTCAATGGAGTTGTTTGTTTCACTGTTGTTTTTATAGTTAGTGCTTCCGATAAGGCCCCGTATGTTATGTGTACCAGGTTAAATGTCCGTTTCTGAATATGTCGTGCCCAAACTTTTAGAGGCAAGTTTAGGGCGTGACAGTACCATTATTATATTCTGATATGAGAATGATTATGCTCTGATTTGTTTTCCGCTTATGATATGTTCGGATTTCGTTCACTAACCCCTTTACCTTAATGTTATTCACTAGGCTTTAGCTCACTGTTTGTATATATATATATATATATGTATAGGTGAGCATTCTGGAGTTCGAGCCTGAAGGCTTTTGTTTGGATCTGTGTTCTGTTGTCAGCCAACCTTTGTGCCTCACGTGGAGGTTCCTGTAGAGTCCTGTGTTTAAGTTCTATTGGTCCTGTGTATATATATATAACTTGATTTAATTCTATTGGTTGTACTTATGATACTTCAATGTATGTGGGTATAATGTATGATTGACTATTACATACTTATATAAAGTTTTAAATATTCTGTTCATATAAGTCAGCACAGCTCATTGGACAATTTTAATTATGCGTTTGCTTCCGCTAGCCCCCTTAATTTTGCTAATCTGTTCAGAGGCCTTCGATAATCTAAGGATTACTGGACGGTTATGATGCTAAACCTATAGGGGCAGGTTTGGGTCGTGACAATAGGATGCTCTATTAGTTGTGTATAAATTTGCTCCCTGTAAGATTCAATGCACTAGTTGGGTGCATCTTGAATGAATGCAAATTGGTTATCAAAATATTTTTAAAGAGGTAATTGCGCAAGAGGTAGCGATCTTGAATCACTTCATGTAAGGCGCACATGGTGGATTCCGTTGTATTTGCTTATCGCAAGAGGTGCTGAGAGAGCTTATGCTTGGAATCTAGAATTGCGCAAATTGTGGTTATGTTTTTTCAATCGATCAATTATTTTTGTGAGATTGTGGGATATTGATGCTATTACGGTTTGTGTCATAATGATTAGCAGATGATGATGTCAGCAGGCAAGATTGGCTAACTCACACGAGCAAGCACTCTTGGTGCTTGGGAGCGAGCAAGGATGAGACTAGTGATTTATTTTATTTGGAGCCAAGAGAGGCTTAAATTTATCCACTATGTATGTCGCTTTGGTTGCAACCAAAATGAGATCGTGTTAAAGACCAAACATGGAAGTTAGTACCCACTTTTCATGTTATGCCTGTTATGATTAGCCATATGCGAGATCTCATTTGGCGCTTGGAAGGCGAGGAAATAGAGAATTCGGGATAGGCACTAGAAAGCGACTAGACTAAGATTTGTACAGTGTATTGAGTATGATGTCACTCTTTGGAAAAGGTACTCCACCTGTAGCATGTATTCATGGAGACCAAGTAATGAGGTGAGAGAATGGATCCCTGTTTCCTCACCGTGTAAGTCGTATGTGGCATAATTGATATTACTTTCACTTATATACCCTTTTGTGACCTTTGACTATGTCATAAGGTAAGGGATTGATGTTCTGCTACTTTGGTATGTTACTTGCGGTCATGTATGATTCGGCCTTAAGGGACATCACTTGGAAAACGGTCAATCCTAAACTAAATGGCATGACGGCAAAGGGAAGATCATCTAGTATTACACCATTGTTGTATATTTATTGCTGGAAACTCACATCGCTCTGTGTGAGAAGCGGATTGAGTGTGAATATATTGCAAGAAATTGAGAGGGTTAAACATGCTCTTTTGAGGGATTAGAGATGTTTTTTGGGCCGGTGTAATTAGATGGGTCTGGGGTATATGAGACACTATTTTTATTTTCGGGTTGATGTCTCTATGCTGGCTCTTTTTGAGTTTCTAGTGTAGAGCTCCCACATGCAGATGTTCTGTATGTTCCATTGGCTAGTATAATCATGTTTGATAGATATATGGAGATAAAGGAAGCGCGGTGTCATGCCAGTGCATGTTCGAGTGGGAGATGTTAGAATTATTGGAAATGGTTGGAAAATTCTAGGTAAAACCAGAATTTTTTCCTAAGTTTGGTTTATTTTTTAGGTAGGCCCCGTGCGTCGATTTTCGCGGGTCAAAGTGGTAACGCATTGTATGCCGCATTGTGATTCATGTGGTATATTTGGTTGCTCAAAACCATTACCGAGTGAATGGGAAATTGAAGCCAAAGTATGCTCCATGGAAATGGAGTTTTGGTGGAAAATCCTTAAAGGTTTGAATAAGGCTTGTCCCACATTGATTTGGTGGGAAGTTTCGAATGGGTTTATAAGGCATGGGATTGGAACTTGGGGTGTGCCCCAAGGGGTACCCAAGTGTTTTAGAGAGGGAGGTTATGGGCAAAATGGGCTAGACCCATTGGACCCAAAAATCACTACATACGCGCGTGCGGGCCGCCGCCACCGTCCGTCCGGGCTGGGCTGGGTGTCACGACCCAAACCCGCCCCTATGGGTTTAGTACCGTAACCGGCCAGTAATCCGAGATTACCGAAGGCCTGCTTAACAGTAAGACAGTAATACAGAGTACAGGGGCTGGCGGAAGCCAAAACAGTAATTAAAAGATGTCCAATGAGCTGTGACAGTCTGTATGCAAAAAGACTTTTTATAACATATTCACATTCGAAACAAAACAGTATATACATACATCATATACAGATATTCAGGTTAGGGACCAGATCCCCACCATAACAGTACAGTACAGGTACAGTCTATACAGTATTACAGAAACAGATACAAAAAGGGGGAAATCTAAAACACCCCAAAAAGCCAAGCTTGAAGGACTTGGAACCTCTCAGTGAGGCACAGTGGTTGGCATTGACAAAACGGGAGCTTAGCCTGACGCTTCTAGCAACGGTCCGGTACCTGAACACCTACATATATATATGAGCAGTGAGCTAAAGCCCAGTGAATAACATATGCGTAAAGAGGTTAAGAATGAATGTCCTTTCAGTATTGAAAACAGTCATTTATCAGTATATCAATCATTCAGTTTATGGCTCATATTTCATACCATAACAGTCATTCAGAAACTATAATAGTCATATGTGGTACATCCAATAGCAAAACAGTATAGTAGGTCTTAACAGACCGAACAGTCAGTTGATGGCCATCATATCAGTAAACAGTAGTGGTTCCAAACATGAGAACCGACAGAGATCTCTGTGACAGTAGTAGTACAGTATAGTAACAGTAAATTGCTATGGATGCCACGAATACAGTTCACAAATAGGACAAACATTCATTCAGTAAGAAATATCATTCCAGAAAGCAGTACAGTTGTTCATTCAGAAGATATTCATGATTGAACATATCTTTACAACATTGTTACTCACAGAGCACTGGGCTACAGATAGGCTAGAGCGTCCTCAGATGCCAACCCTACAGTTACAGAACAAACACACACTAAGCTACACAGTTGGGAAAATAATAACTTAATCCCTAATTTGCCTCGGTGTGGTTCTACATCAATATCCTCCTTAAGATGCCTTAAACATGCCCTAGGAATGCCTAGGATGGAAAGAGGATGCAAAGATGTACTTTAAAACATTTTTCAAAATTTTCAGAAAACAGGGGTCTCGCTCGAGCGTGGCTTTCTACGCTCGAGCGGACACGCAGACAAAGGATCTACGCTCGAGCGTGACTTCCTTCGCTCAAGCGGACTGTAAGCTACAGTAAAAATACTGGATGCACAAAAATCACGCTCGACGGGCGCTCGATCCACGCTCGAGCGTGAGACACAAGTCCTAGCTTGAGCGTGAACTCTCTCGCTCGAGCGGACTGTAAACACATGCAAAATACTGGATACACGCATTTCCAGCTCGAGCGTCACTTTCCACGCTCGAGCGGACTGCATGAACTCAGAGTGCTCGCTCGAGCGTGAAGTCCCACGCTCGAGGGTGGGTCCAAATTCTGGAATTTCCAGATTGAACCTTCAAGCTCAAAATCAACCTTTAAAGCATCAAATCCGATCCTTTTGGGCTAATTTTCTGGAAAACACTTGTAAACTCATAGTATAACATGTTTTGAAGATCAATTTTGTAAAATCAAGCCCAAAGGTAAGTCAATTAAATACAAATTCAAACAAAACTTCAAGAACATGAAGTGTATGCAACATGCAAGAATTTAAACAACTTTAAATACTTGTTCAAAAGAGTCAATTTCCTCAAGAACATGATGAATTCATGAACTATACTCAAGATATGAACATGCATGTAACAATCCCCTTGAAAACAACCTCAAAATGCTAGAACATGTACATGCATGCATGGATTAAGCTTCAATTCAACATTTTTAGACCAAAACTTGACTTAGATCACTAAACTCCCATGAACCATGCAAGACAATACATAAATACATCAATGAGAGGTTGAATTCTCTACCTTAAACCTTGTATTTCAAGTGTAGAAGCTCAACTATGCAATTAGCCTTCAAATCTCTTAATCTCCAAGCCAAAACAAGATGAAATCACTCTATCTCCCTATCCTCCCTCTCTATAGTCGGTTTTGTCTTTCAAAGATGAACAAAAGATATATTCAACATGAATAAGGTAGAAAAGGGATGGTCTAGTGTCAAGCCACTAAGTGGCAAAATGGTAGTTAAGTGCAACTCATGCAATACAACATTATTTAATCTAATTTAATCATACCAAATCAAATTTCAATTAAGTTTATCATAAAATCACATAAATTCCAATTAGCATAAAACATTAATCAATTTCGGATTCGGCCGCTGATAAGGCCTTCAATTCGCAGTTTGAAACATAAAACATAAACAGATCATTCAACAGTCAACAGATAGAAATGCACTTAAGCTATACACTCAATCAATCAGTTCAGGATTTCAGTCAATCGGTCATTTAACATGCTTAATCATAGATTAGCACTAATCAGTGGTGAGGGTTGTCATAGTCTCCCCTCCTTATAAAGAGTTTGGTCCTCCAAACTCGAATTACCTTCATTCTGGAAGGAAACAGGATTCAGTGGAAACAATTCAGGGTATCTCTTGATCATATCGTCTTCTCTTTCCCAGGTGGCATACACGCCACCATGGTCCATTAGCGGGATCTCTTTGTTCCTTAACTTCTTGATCTATTTGTTCACAATCTGAATAGGCCGTTCTTCATAAGTGTAGTCGTCACTTAGCACTACACGGGTTGGTTCAATCACATGGAAGGGATCCCGGAGGTAATCCCTCAACATTGAAATATGGAACACGTTATGCATATGCTCCATTTCAGGAGGAAGCGCTACTTGATACGCCATCGGATTGATTTTCTCAATAATCTCATACGGTCCGACATATCTCGGCGCTAACTTGCCTTTAACCCCAAAACGGGTCTGCCCTTTCATTGGTGTCACTTTAACAAAAACATGATCACCTACTTCATACGCTCTGTCTCGCCTCCGGACATCCGCATAACTTTTCTGTCGGCTCTGTGCTGTTTTCAGTCTTTGTTGAATCAGTTTCACTTTTTCGGTAGTTTCAAGTACAATTTTGGGCCCAAGCAAAGGCCCATCTCCTACTTCTGCCCAGCAGATAGGAGATCGACATTTCCTTCCATATAAAGCCTCGAAAGGCGCCATACCAATGCTTGAATGAAAACTGTTGTTGTAGGCGAATTCAGCCAACGGTAGATGACTTTCCCAATTTCCCTGAAAATCAAGGACACACATTCTCAGTAAATCCTCCAGAGTCTGGATGGTTCTTTCTGATTGACCATCTATCTGAGGATGGTATGCACTACTCAGTCTCAGTTCAGTACCCAATCCTGTCTGTAGGCTTTGCCAAAATCTCGATGTAAACTTCGAGTCCCTATCAAAAACAATGGACACAGACACTCCATACAATCTAACAATCTCATCAATATAAATTATGGCCAATTTGTCCGCATTATAGATTGTTTTGACAGGTAAGAAGTGAGCAGATTTAGTCAGTCTATCAACAATAACCCAAATTGAATCCATACCTTTACTGGAGCGAGGTAAACCAACAATGAAATCCATGGTGATATGTTCCCATTTCCATTCCGGTATCGGTAAGGGTTGCAGTAAACCTGCGGGTCGTTGATGTTCGGCTTTAACTTGTTGGCAATGAAGACATTTCGACACAAAATCAGCAATCTCTTTCTTCATTCCCGGCCACCAGAAATTCAGTTTCAAGTCTTGGTACATTTTTGTATTTCCTGGATGGATAGACAATTTTGAATTGTAGCCTTCTTATAGAATTCTTCTTTTCAGTTCAGAATCACTCGGTACACATAATCTTCCCTGGAATTTCAACACATTATTCTCAAATTTGAAATCCGGCCTCGATTTAGATTCTCGTTCATCGAAGATCTTCTTCAAGAAGTCATCTTGTTGCTATTTCTCTTTAATATCTTCAATCAATGCCGATTGAGCAGAAATAGCAGCCATTGTTCCACCTTGTTCACGCAAAACAATTTCAACTTCAAGTTTTTCAAGGTCACATAGCAATTCTTTCTGTCCGGTAAGTAAACAGGCTAGGTTTCCAATTGATTTCCGACTCAATGCATTGGCAACGGTGTTAGCTTTCCCCGGATGGTACAAAATTTGCAAATCATAATCCTTTATCAGTTCTAACCATCTCCGCTGCCTCATGTTTATTTCTTTCTGTGTGAAGAAGTATTTCAAACTCTTGTGGTCTGTATACACCTCACATGTCGCCCCATAAAGGTAGTGACGCCAAATTTTCAATGCAAAGAATACTGCAGCAAGTTCCAAGTCATGGGTCGGGTAGTTCTTTTCATGCGGTCTCAGTTGTCGGGAAGCATATACAATAACTTTACCATTCTGCATTAAAACACATCCCAAACCCTTATAAGAAGCATCACTAAATATAGCAAAACCATCCGTACCTGAGGGTAGGGTAAGAATCAGTTCAGTCACTAGTCGAGTTTTCAACTCCTGAAAAGCTGATTCCCTCTGATCGGTCCAGTCAAATGGTATCCCCTTCTGAGTCAGCTGTGTCAGTGGTAGGGCAATTTTAGAGAAATCTTTGATAAACCTTCTGTAATACCCGGCTAAACCTAGAAAACTTCGGACTTCGGTAACATTTGTCGGTCTAGGCCAGTTCACTACTGCTTCAACTTTCTGTGGGTCAACTGTAATACCATCCTTACTGATAACATGTCCTAAAAACATCACATTGTCTAGCCAAAATTCACATTTAGTTAGTTTTGCATAAAGTTTCTGTTCTCTTAGGGTCTGCAGGGCAATGTTCAAATGACGTTCATGTTCTTCCGTGCTTTTGGAATAAATCAAAATGTCATCTATGAAAACAACTATAAATTCATCAAGGTATGGTTTGAAAACTCTGTTCATAAGGTCCATAAATGCAGCAGGTGCATTGGTAACTCTGAAAGGCATAACTAAGAATTCATAATGTCCATACCTCGTTCGAAAGACAGTCTTTTCAATGTCTCTTGTCTTGACTTTCAACTGGTGGTATCCAGATCTAAGGTCAATTTTGGAGAACACTTGGGCACCCTGTAACTGGTCAAATAAATCATCAATGCGAGGCAATGGATATTTATTTTTCACTGTTACCTTGTTCAGTTCACGGTAGTCAATGCAGAGTCTCAATGAGCCGTCTTTCTTTTTCACAAATAAGACCGGCGCGCCCCACGGTGAAGTACTGGGCCTGATGAACTTCTTATCTAACAGTTCTTGCAGCTGAACTTTCAACTCTTTCAATTCAGTCGGTGCCATTCTGTAAGGAGCTTTAGATACTGGCTGTGTGCCCGGAATCACATCAATGGTGAACTCAATGTCCCTGTCAATCAAATCCCCTGGCAAATCATCTAGAAAAACATCTAGGAATTCTCTGACTATAGGAATACTGTTCACATCAGTGTTAGCATCAGTAGGTACGGTCAATACGGAACATAAATACCCCTTACACCCGTTTCTAATCAGTTTAAAAGCTTTCATGGATGAAATCAGATATGGGGGAGGTACCACACCAACTCCGTTAAACACAAATTCAGGTAAACCAGGTGGACATAAAACAACTTGTTTTGTTACACAGTCTATGGTAGCATGATATTTCGTTAACCAGTCCATTCCCAATATCACATCAAAGTGATCAATATTCAATGGCAGTAAATCAATATACAAATGCGCATCTCCAACAATAATCTCACATGCAGGATACATATAAGCACAAGTCATAGATCCTCCAACAGGTGAAGATACAGCTAACAGATAGTTCATAGGTTCCAGTGGTCTATTTAATTTTCGCGAAAAAACATGCGATACATATGAATGTGTAGACCCCGAATCAATCAAAACATAAGCATTTTGAGCACAAATTGAGAGTATACCTGACACGACGGTCTCGGTATTCTGTACATCTCCCGGTACGAGTGCGAACACTCGGCCTTGCCTCATAGGCTCTTTTCCAGTGGCTTTGGGGTTGGGTTTTGGTGGAGCAGTTGATGCTGCTACGCTGGCTGCAGCTTTACTACTGCCCTGAGGAGCAGAAGGGCAATCTTTGACCATGTGGCCCACCTTGCCACACCTGTAACAAGCACCTGAAATTTTATAACAAACCCCTTTATGTTTCTTATCACATTCAGAACAGGGCGGTATGAAACCACTTCCCTGACTGGACCTGGTTGTCAACCCCGTATTTTGCTTTTTATTTAATGAACTGTTCCGGCCTTTCTTAAATTTAAAACCCCGTCTCTTACCACGCCATTCAGACGCTGGTGTTTCAGTCTGTTTCAATGCTTCGATGTTCGACTCAGCCATTATTGCTCAATCAAGAACATCCACGTACTTCAGCAATTTCAAAACGTTGATTCTGTCAAGAATTTCTACATTAAGGCCGCCTTCAAACTTCCTGGCCTTTTTGTAATCAGTGTCAACCATGTGCGGTGCATATCTGGCGAGTTCAGTAAACTTTGACTCATACTCAGCCATGGACATGGTACCTTGTCTCAACTGTTCAAACTCGGTTACCTTACGGTCTCTGACACACTGTGGAAAGTATTTCTCAAAGAAGGCTCCCTTAAACTGAGCCCAATTCATAGCAGTATTGGTGTCGCAGACCAGCATCCACCACCTTCTGGCCTTTTCTTGTAAGGTGAAGGTAGCCAGTAGCACTTTGTGTGCTTCAGAACACGGAAACACTTCAAATAATTTTTCAGTTTCTAGCACCCACGCTTCGGCCTTCAATGGTTCAAGGCCTCCCTGAAATGTTGGCGGTTTCATCTTACTGAACTTCTGTGTTAGAGCAATGATGTCATCATTCACATTCTGTTCCGGCTGTACCGGATGAGGTGGAGGCTGTTGGTTCTGTTGTTGTTGTTGCCTTAAGGCTTCGGTCAACAGTTCCACTGTTCTTTCCAATCTTGTCATTCTCGCGTCAGATGATTCAGTTTCATCAGTAGTTCTTGCATTCTCCATTTCACTATAGACAATTATGGCGATTATAAACATAACAGTTGTATACTTAATATAGTAACACATTAGCACACATAAACATGTCATGGCCACACACACTTTTTCAATGTTCATGCAATGCCCTATTCCCTTTTCTAGGACATCCTATAGCTCATTTGGACACGTGTGTGCGGTATAACTCGTGGTTTAACAACGCTCTGATACCACTCTGTCACGATCCAAACCTACCCCTATGGGTTTAGTACCGTAACCGGCCAGTAATCCAAGATTACCAAAGGCCTTCTTAACAGTAAGACAATAATACAGAGTACAGGGGCTAGCGGAAGCCAAAATAGTAATTAAAAGATGTCCAATGAGCTGTGACAGTCTGTATGCAAAAAGACTTTTTATAACATATTCACATTCGAAACAAAACAGTATGTACATACATCATATACAGATATTCAGGTTAGGGACCAGATCCCCACCATAACAGTACAGTACAGGTACAGTCTATACAGTATTACAGAAACAGATACAAAAATGAGGAAATCTAAAACACCCCCAAAAGCCCTAGCTTGAAGGACTTGGAACCTCTCAGTGAGGCACAGTGGTTGGCATTGACAAAACGGGAGCTTAGCCTGACGCTTCTAGCAACGGTCCGGTACCTGAACACCTACATATATATATGAGCAGTGAGCTAAAGCCCAGTAAATAACATATACGTAAAGAGGTTAAGAATGAATGTCCTTTCAGTATTGAAAACAATCATTTATCAGTATATCAATCATTCAGTTTGTGGCTCATATTTCATGCCATAACAGTCATTCAGAAACTATAATAATCATATGTGGTACATCCAATAGCAAAACAGTACAGTAGGTCTTAACAGACCGAACAGTCAGTTGATGGCCATGCAGACAAAGGATCTACGCTCGAGCGGACACGCAGACAAAGGATCTACACTCGAGCGTGACTTCCTTCGCTCGAGCGGACGGTAAGCTACAGTAAAAATACTGGATGCACAAAAATCACGCTCGACGGGCGCTCGATCCACGCTCGAGCGTGAGACACAAGTCCTAGCTTGAGCGTGAACTCTCTCGCTCGAGCGGACTGTAAACACATGCAAAATACTGGATACACGCATTTCCAGCTCGAGCGTCACTTTCCACGCTCGAGCGGACTGCATGAACTCAGAGTGCTCGCTCGAGCGTGAAGTCCCACGCTCGAGTGTGGGTCCAAATTCTGGAATTTCCAGATTGAACCTTCAAGCTCAAAATCAACCTTTAAAGCATCAAATCCGATCCTTTTGGGCTAATTTTCTGGAAAACACTTGTAAACTCATAGTATAACATGTTTTGAAGATCAATTTTGTAAAATCAAGCCCAAAGGTAAGTCAATTAAATACAAATTCAAACAAAACTTCAAGAACATGAAGTGTATGCAACATGCAAGAATTTAAACAACTTTAAATACTTGTTCAAAAGAGTCAATTTCCTCAAGAACATGATGAATTCATGAACTATACTCAAGATATGAACATGCATGTAACAATCCCCTTGAAAACAACCTCAAAATGCTAGAACATGTACATGCATGCATGGATTAAGCTTCAATTCAACATTTTTAGACCAAAACTTGACTTAGATCACTAAACTCCCATGAACCATGCAAGACAATACATAAATACATCAATGAGAGGTTGAATTCTCTACCTTAAACCTTGTATTTCAAGTGTAGAAGCTCAACTATGCAATTAGCCTTCAAATCTCTTAATCTCCAAGCCAAAACAAGATGAAATCACTCTATCTCCCTATCCTTCCTCTCTCTAGTCGGTTTTGTCTTTCAAAGATGAACAAAAGATGTATTCAACATGAATGAGGTAGAAAAGGGATGGTCTAGTGTCAAGCCACTAAGTGGCAAAATGGTAGTTAAGTACAACTCATGCAATACAACATTATTTAATCTAATTTAATCATACCAAATCAAATTTCAATTAAATTTATCATAAATCACATAAATTCCAATTAGCATAAAACATTAATCAATTTCAGATTCGGCCGCCGATAAGGCCTTCAATTCGCAGTTTGAAACATAAAACATAAACAGATCATTCAACAGTCAACAGATAGAAATGCACTTAAGCTATACACTCAATCAATCAGTTCAGGATTTCAGTCAATCGGTCATTTAACATGCTTAATCATAAATTAGCACTAATCAGTGGTGAGGGTTGTCACACTAGGCCTGAGCTTGGGCGCGTGGTGTGAGGTTAGGTTGGGCTTGTCCGGCACAATACCTATCTTTTTGGGTCAAAAACATTTGAATTTAATTTAATTTTTTGAAAAATAAAATCCAGAATTCAAATGAATTCCGGAAATAAACTGGTCCGGTTTTTTCTGTACACGCAAACAAGTCCCTTCCCGTTTTTATCTGTTCAAATTTTGAACCCAACAGACTTGTATCTGTTTATTCAAACTGAACAGGTATCATACCTGTTCAAACAGGTTTTGCACCTGTTTAATTCAAAACTAACAGCCACAATTCCGCCTATAAATAGATCAGCCCTTCATTTGATTTTTAGATTCAGAAATTTCGTACTTCCCCTTTGCAAATTTATTCTTTATTTTGCTGCATTTAATTTTTGTGAGAAAAAGTATAAATACTTAGTGTGTTCGTTAGGCAAACAATTTGTAGTGCTGCTATTGTTTGTAGTTGATCATTTCATTCTGCGAGATAGACGTCCACATTCTGAAAGTACCGTGGAGATAACGAATCTGTCTTAAGGACACAGTGTCAAACACTGGACTTGATCAGAATAATATTCAAGATATTAATCAATTAAGCTATTTATTTATTTTTTGTTTTTATTATTTATTTAAATCAGATTTTAATTTTGTTTTTGTAACAAAATAAAATCTGTTTTTATTTATTTAATTTTATTTCTAGTTTGATTTTTGTAATCAAACATTTTTCTCTCCTTTCCTTTATTTCTTTTGTTTTCTGTTTTTTGTTAAGTACACAAACAAAATTAATCTATTTAAATACAGTGAAAATTGTCCAACAAGAAATTGGGTCGGATTTAGAACTTATTTCCGATTAGGTCATCCATGGTGGCATGACCTAAGACCCATAAGGAGAGACCCAATCAAAGTGGACTTAGATTAACTTATCTTGGGGATAAGTGTGATTAAACCACTATCTCATCTGTTGAGGAGATAGAGTTGTGGGTGGTTATAACACTCCCATATAATACAAGTGTTATATGGTGAGAGTTAATTTCAACAGTATCTAATCAGTCTGCTGGAGTCTTCACTATTTTTTTATATCTCCATTGAAACATAGAACCATACATTTGTACTGTAAAGAGTATGGGTACTTCTTTAGTAGTTCTATTCCACTGTTGGAAAATTATTCAAAGATATCGATGGAGGCCCGTAATTCATCCGCATGATCCATGGATTCAGTTTCAATGTAAAAGGTGTGTATTATTTCTTATTTTTCCTACACTTTTCAAATTGCCGGACTATAAATATCAATTAATAAGGAGGATGTTTTGAGAATAAAAAGATAAAAGATAAATTTTTTTTATAGTTTTCGACTTTTTAATATGGACAGATATTTATAAACAGTAAAGCTTTGCTCTGCCAGCATAGCTTATGACTAGTTTTATCTCTCTCTCTCTCTCTCTCTCTCTCTCTCTCTTCATTTCCTACTCTTGGTCATGGCATGGACCACCACATTCCCAATTTGACCCCGTTTCTTCTTTTGAATTACAGTGAAATGAAAGTTGTAAAATTTTCAAAAATTTCAAGCGGTCACAATTAGTAAACTTTTTCGGACTTGTTTGCTTCTTGTTGAAATCTAGCCAATTCCCCCATAGTCCAAGCAAGGCCTTTCAAATACTTACTCAATTATTATTTTAATCAATCATTAAGAGATTATTCATAAATATGGAGAAACTTCATTAAAGTGAACAATTAATTATTTAAGAATGTCTAACAATGTATATCACCAGCAAGTCTAACATAAACAACATTTTTATCGAAAAAAAAGGAAAAACGTAAACAATATTATTACTTTGAGTAATTAATTATTTGTTGAATACATTTTTGACATTTTCAACTGTTCCTAACAAAGAAGTGTACATTCATTTTTTTTTTCCACATAGGAATAAGTTGGGAAGGACTTAATAAGGTATAAAGATTTTTACCAAATGAACTAGTCCTCTATACCAATTAGTTGAAAAAGGATATGCGTTATTATTATTAATCCCAATTAGTTCTCTCTCTCTCTCTCTCTTTTATATGCATTAGTTCTTACCTCATACTGATCAAATCAAAAAATCAAGTTGAAACTTTTAGTGTATCTTTCTCTAGTTTTAAAGTAGCGGTCTGCTGTTGATTTTAATTATGTTAGTCCTGACACTGGTGGTGCCAAATTATATGGATGCATGTTGTTCTCAAACTGTAGGAAGTGTTTTCTTCGACAGTGCTAGGGATCTCTAATAGTAGAGCTCTAACAAGAGCTTTACTGATGTGGCAACCTCAAAAAAAAAAAAAAAAAAGGCATGGCAACACTGTGACAGTGGATGGAGCCCACTGTCATATCATTAGAACTATCACTAATTAGTGATCTCAAGCATTTTTGGTGTTTTCTTTTCTGTTTTGGAAAATTTTATTAGTTAGAGGTTTGCCTTCTACCAAACAACTCATTAACACAAAAGTTGCATGTACAAGTCATTGTCTAGTCTAAACCCAAGAAAAACATAAGCTTTAAATATTAGGAAAAAAAAAAGGATAAACTACCAATAGGTCTTATTTTGGAGATTTATTATCCAATAGGTCCTACTTTAGAGACTTATTACCCATTAAGTCCTATTGATAAATTTATTAAGTGATAAAGATAAATTTATCAGTTTTTTATTTTTATGAATAAATTTATAGTGATAAATTTATCAGTCTCTTTGTTTTTATGAATAAATTTTTAGTGATAAATTTATCACTCTCTTATTTTTATAGTGTTAAAATTATTAGTTAGGACCTGTAGGTAAATAAGTCTAATTAATAGGACTAATTGGTAAGTATCCCAAAAAAAAAAGTCTTCCCATTTTCATCACAATCTGCGAATGCAAAGTGGTTGGCACTTTATTTAAATTACCTACTATCCAGTGGCAATTTGGTAATCAAGTTCCTTTATATATCCATTTGAACAACGAGACATATACATAATATTACTATCCTACATACTACACACAAAAATGGCTGGCCCGTCTCATCTAAAAATCTTCCACTCCCTCAAATCACCTTCTTCTTCTTCAACCTTAACCTTCATGAAGCTCAAAACCCTAGCCCACTCTCTCATCTTGTCCCACCTATGCCGCATCTCTCGTGCTCTTGCAAAGGCAAAGTCCATTCTCATTCAAGTTCTCAAGGGTATCCAACTCATTCAATTCACTGAGTCCCTCAAGAAGAACAAGACCAAGAACAAGAACAAGCTCTTCTTTGGTTCATTTAGACTACACTACAATTGGTGCTCTTCTCATGTAGTACCCGTGCCATCGCCCGTCCTAGACCGGTTCCCCACAAGCCACATGGATGTGTACTACGATTCCACGTGGAATTCTATTGTTTCTAAAGATTGTGATGACATAGCGGAGTCACAGTTGCCGGGGTACCTCCAATGGCTTGAAGAGAAGGTGGTTCACAAGAATTCTGGTGGTGCTGATGATATCAATGAGATTGAGATTGATAAGCTAGCAGACATGTTCATTACAAGCTGCCATGAGAAGTTCATGTTGGAGAAACAAGAGTCCTATAGGAGATTCCAAGAGATGATGGCTAGAAGTGTGTGAAGCTTTTTTTTTTTAAACTATATAGCTTTCTCTGTTTCTTCTTTCTTATTGTCTATAAATGTTACATTAGTGGGGGTGCAAATGATATTAGGTAGGTAGGGCAGTGAGTGGGTTGTGGATTATTTTTCCTTTTCTTTTTAGCTTTTCCTTCTGTCTATACTTTCTCTTTATGGGTTTTGGAGAATTGTACATGAAGGTTCTTGTTGGTATTTGTGCAATTCTTCTACTTGAAATGGTCATATCTGCGATATGCAATGTTATATTAGTGGGAATTCAACTTCTTATAATCACTAGTGCCATTTTCCATGGTAGATTTACATATAAAATTTTCTACTTACAGACAAATCGCTGATTAGGCTTATTAATTTTGTTGTTGTGATTTCGAACATGGGACAACTAACTACTTAAAACAAATTAAGCTAAATTGCAGACAAGATGTTTTTGTTCTATCCATAGATCACTGATTTTGTGATTAAAACACTGTTTATTAATTTTGAGGTTGTGAATTTGGGAACCTAAAGACAACCACTCTGAACAAGTTATGTTAAATCAAGTCCATACCCTATCCACCGGTCCCAAGTATCAATAAAGACTAAACTTGACCTAGATAACTACAAGAAGTCTTTGCTCCCTCAGTGACTTCTAATTTCATTGAAGTTAAGTGCATGAATTCTAATTTCATTGAAGTTAAGTGCATGCAGAATCATCTTCGTAAACTAGCTAAAATGCCATTGTAAAATTTCAAAGCAAGATATTGCCCTTTAAAAGTTTCATCAGTGTCAAAATCATCATCATCATCATCAAGATATCAATATTCATTCAAACAAAGACAGCTCTTTATTGGGTTGTAGCTTGCATGTTCATGCCGTGAAATGTGAAAACTCATCATAAGCTAAAACTCATCATAAACTCATCATAAGCTAGGATCTTAGTTGTTTAGTTATCTAAATTGTGAAACTTTAGAGAATCCTAGAACATTTAGTTTTGAAATTTCTACTAGTTTTGTCATGATTATTAATTGAAAGTGTCTTTAGTGCATTGTCACTTTATTTTGTTTGTCATGAGCACCATTTGTGTGGTGTGATTGAGTTATATAAACCGTCTTGGTCCATCCATATATTGGGGTTGGGCCAAGTGTGGACTGGGACAATGACCCTCTTTTTAGGCGGATTTGGTGTATTTTCTGGATTTTTCTGTTCATTAGGATTGGACTGGCTTCGGGGGGTTTTGTACTATCTCTTTTCTCCCTCTCTCCATAGAATAATAATGGTAATATGGCCCCCAATTTAATGCTTTGTAATTTTCGACGTGAATCATGCCAAAACAAGAAGTTAATGTGAAAGCTACATGATAACGTATCTTTGTGTTAACAAAGACTTTTTATTGGGTCAATTAATTTTTAGGTATATATAGTCTTTCATTTAATAAATATTGAATAATTAATAGGTTAATGTCAAAAATTAGATTTTTAGAAGTGTTTTAAAAGCACTGTTATATGTCTCAAAAAAGTTGTTATTTCCTTTTGTAACGCTTAGCACAAAACACCAAAGATGCGGCCGTCGATGTAGGCTTATGGCACTTTAAAAACATCGTTAAATGTGGTAACTAATGGTAACATGACATCACACCAGTATTTAGCGACACTTTAAAGTCGTCGTGATAGCTTATTTGCTATTTTAAAAATATAACTATTGGCATTGTAGTGGCATTTGAAAAACACTGTATTAGCGTCAATTTTTTATTTTTTTTAACTGCTAATTTTGTGAGATTTAACTAAAAAAAAAAAAGCAGTAATGAATAAAACTTTGTAACCGTATAACTTACAAATATTTGTTAATTAACAAGTTCAATTACTGTTCCCTTACATCTATAATAGTACCCAATAATACAACATCGTTCATGATAAAAATCCAACAAGTTCAACTCCAAGAAACCAAGTTTAGAATGAGTTAGTTTCAAAGGCCAAACTTCAACTAATATGGAACAACAATTTAATAAACTAGTATAGCTTTTGTCTACTTAATTAAGAATTCAAGATCTTACAAATTGACTACAATTAACACAATGGAAAGCAAGGGCACAAAGAAATGAAAGAATTAGCATATCTAAGAAACCACTCTTCACAAAACATTGTTGCTAATTCATGCAGTGAAAAACCCCGCATCACATCTCTAGTAACACCACTAGCAATGACACTAGTCCAAAAAGCATTATCTCTGCCCAAAAGGTAAAGACAACTAAAATCAAAGTGATGAATTGAAAAAACAGAGAATAAAAAAAATCCATCTCTAAAACCCCAATATACCCAAGAAAATGGAAACAAAAATTAGAATGATGAATAAAAAACAGAGAATAAAAATAAAAAACTCCAATATCTCACATTCCTTGATCTTGTCAATTTTTGATTGACTAGATACTCAATGATATGGGACCCGCTACCCTTGCCACATTACTGTGGACGTATTTGTGGATGTAAAATGTGAGTCTCTAACATTGTTGTAAAACAATTACCCAATGCAAACTTCATCACAAATCAAATCTAACCATAATTGTATGTGAAAAAATTTGGAAGCCCTTCATCCCTAATTTCATATAGTACAAAAAGAACGGCGACACACACACTTAGATTCTCAAGTCAAAATGTCTAAAGCAAATGTATTAATGACAAACCTAAACTATAGATTGCATAAATTCAAATTTTTAGATAATTGAAAAGCTACCTCAAGCTACCTCCCCAGAGGAAGCCATGAAGGTCATCAAGCAAGAAAAGACTTAGGCCTTGTTTGGGAACAGATTAATTTAGTAACCTTTTGGCTATTTTGTTAAAATATGAGTTAAAAAAAATTAGTATGTTTGGAATGACTTTTTGACTTTTTATGAAAAGATGTGCAAAAAATAGAGAAAAAAAAGAATCTTTGACTTTTTGGTATGGATTGTTGGCTTTTTGACTTTTTTAGTAACTTTTTGACTTTTTGACTAAACCGGCTAGTCTCCAAACGAGGCCTTAGAATGGATTAAGTAGACTCAAACGGCTAAACTAATCTTATATCATTATATATATGTATTGGTAACTAAATATCATAGCATCACTAGATTTGACCAGTTTAGTATGAATCATCTATATACGTCAGCTATAATATTTTACAGAGTTGAAGAAACAACTGAGTATTTGAATCTGTAGTTAAGTTTCGGTAGGTTAGACTGCAAAAAGAAACGAATTTGAGTCTCTGTCCAAAGTGGTTTGGTGTAGAACCAGTCAAATTGGTTCAGATACTACACTTTACCTATCATCATCCTCTAGTTTTTTATGTACTTCGTGATGTGTGTGATACTTCGATTTCATTTGGGAAGAATTTCTTTAATCTGATTTTTGGGTTAAGCTTAATTATAAAAAATTAAAATAAAAATAATAATAATCTTTTTGGACGAACTCTTGACTTTTTTATTTTTGTGAAAGAAAAAATAAAATAATTATAATTTTGATGTGATATTTTTTGTTATTGATTTTTTAAGCTTATTTTATTTTTTTAGTGGGTTAAATTAATTCCAACCATCTTGTTAGCCAATCTATGTTTTTGTAGTTTAAGGCCTTATTTGTTTTTGTATTTATTTTTATTTTTGTTTTTGTTTTTGTTTTTTAATTTTCGGGGTGATAAAAGGATTTGATGAATTCACACATTTGAGTTGAGAGGGCACCTCAATATTTCCTTAATTTTAAATTATTTCTTTTTTCTTTTTTTTTTTTGGGCGAAACTATAAAAAATAATTTATAAATATCATAGAGATTATATCAAATGGTAAAATTACCAATAAGTCCTGTTTGAAATATGTGTACACTATTTAATCCAATAACTTTTTCAGTAAACTCAAAAGTCTTACACTTTTCCTTTCTCTCTACATTTTTTCTCATTCTCTACGTTTTTTTTTTCTTTTCTCTGTGCTTTTCTCTTATTCTCTTTGTCATGTCTGACGACCGGTGATCACACTTTCTTATTCTCTTTATCTTTCTAATATATAGTTACAGGTGACTGATGTCCACCATTGATTGGGGTTCATCGGTAATCACCAACCATCGACATCAACTTGTTACTTCATCCTCACTGACAGCGAAGAAGATGAGTAGATCTACATGAGATCCGACTAGATCTAAATAAAAAATAATTGCCGGAGTATAATATTATTTTTATATCTGTTCTTTCCTTTGATTTCTCAATTTTTCTACATTTTTTTTGTTACACACGTTTATTTTCCTATTTTAATGGAAAAAAAATTCAAGTTTTGAATAAATTGTTTTTAAGTTTTAGTTACAAGCGGTGAAAATTGTAAAACTTTACAGTTTTAGCTTTTTTTTGTACTAAATGAATCACGCTTTAAAACTGCAAAATTTTGTAATTTCATAATATTTTTTTGAACTGTAAAATTTTGCAGTTTCATAACACATTTTCCAACTTAATAGAATAATACTTTGAAACTGTAACATTTTACAGTTTCAAAGCTTACTTTTTAGTTTGATCAATATTACAAAATATTTTCTTAGTTATTTGTTGTTGTTATGTTTTTTAACTATAAATTCTCCATTTTATTCCTCTTTTTTTCTTTTTTTTTTTAAATTTTTTATTCCGGCAATATTCTGAATATTCCTGTGAGTCTCCGATGATGTTCCTGATATTTTCCAGTGACATTCAGAACACTCCGGCAAACTTCTGGCGATGCTCAAAACACTCCGGCGAACTTCCGGTGATGCTCCGACGACTTTACAATGATGTTGAATATTCTGGCGAGTCTTCGGTGAGTCTGACGGAAGCTGTTTGATGTAACAACATTTTTAAAGTGATAAAAATAATAAAATTAAAAAAAAGGGGTTTTTGGTAACAATTAAAAATATATAGAATTAATTGGTGTAAGTATTTTATTTTGGGATTAGATGGATTTGAATTTAATGTATGAGACTTATTGATAAGTGTCCCATATCAAATTAGCATTTGTCTATGTATGAAAAATGAAAATATAATGTATAAATATCATGGAGATTATACCAAATGAAACATTTAACTAGGTAAGATAGTGCAATAACACTATCACATGATACAATAAGGGTTGTTTTGAGGAATTGGTTAAAAATTAATTTTTCAGCTTTTTGGTTTTTGTGATTTTTTTATTTTTATTTTTTTGAAGAAATGTATAAAAAATAAAAGATGATGTGGCCCCAAACTAAGTTAAAAGCTAGTTTTTATCTTTTAGCCATCTTTTCAAAATGTGGCTGTTTATTGCTTATGATACTATTTTTACTTAAATCTATGCCAAAATATTTGGTGTAATTTCTATTTAGAACTTATGAAGTAGAAATAACTTAAATAAATTAAAAATAATTTATTATTAGAAAACAAAAGAAAATATTTTTTAACTTATTATTACTTTTTAACTTCTTAAATAGGGTCGATAATCATAATATCATTCACTCATAGGAGAGATGAAACTAACTGAGATAATAATATTGCGAATTAATGCATATGAACGATCAGCATCAACATCTTCTAGACCACTTGGCTGGTTCTGCAATTTCAAGCTGATTTGGATTAGTCTCAACACGTGAACGAGGCTCTCCTTCGTCCTCAATATAAGGACGCAAAACTGTTTGATTTCGCTTTTTTGAAAACAGTTTTTAGAAAATTTTATTTTCTTATTTTTTTTATTTTTTTATTTTTAATGATTTTTTTTAAATATTTTTTTTAAAAAAATTTAATTTTTAGATATTCCTAATATAAATATACCTAAAAAGTAAAAAATTTATGAAAAAAACCTTTTAAAAATTCACTAAATATCAAAAATATAAAAAAAATACGAGAATTCAATATATTTTTTATATTTTTATGTATTTATTAATTTTTTAAAATATTTTTTTATAATTTTTTTACTTTTTAGATATATCTAAGTAAGGTGCATCTAAAAAGCTAAAAAAAATGTTTAAAATTTTAAAAATATTCACTAAAAACAAAAAAAGCACGAAAAACAAAAAATTCAATTTTAAAAAAACTTAATGCAGAAAATTCAAACCAAACACAGTGATAAGTCTTTCCTTCTCTTCATTACAAGGACACAAAACTATATAAGTTTATTTTATTTTATTTATTTATTTATTTTTTATTTTATTTTATTTTATTTTATTTTAAAATGAGAACACTGGGACGCCCTAGCATTAGGCATGTTAGACTATGGTCTAAGGTCCGCCGCTAAGACAGCTCTCTTAATTATTAAGAAAGACCTCATATTAAAAAATGGCCCAACTGAGAGTTTCATTTTGTGAAGTCTCATACAAGCATATATATATTTCTCTACAAAGTAATTGCAATATATATTTATTTTTTCATTCATATGGGTACATGTGCTGAAGAAAAGCTTCAATTTCCTTAAAGTTAATGTTCTGTCCTTTGTATTTCTGTTTTAGTAGGTTCATCACATTTAGGTATCACAAAAATGGCATCTCATGTTACGCTAATTATATTAGCTAATAAGCTTCAAATTTTATTGAGAAATCACTAACACTTGCGTGGGAAGTTAAAATAAGTTGCGCTTGAGCCAGACTAGAATTCTGGTCAAAATAACTTCTTGGAACATTGATGGACATGCCACTTGAGGAAACAGAGATTCAAGCCTTGATAGGCTGAATCTAGCATGAAGGTTCAGGACCAGAATGGCAGCTAGATGTTTAAGGACAGGATTAGGGGACCGGAAGCGTGCTTTAGGAAGGTGCAAACTCAGTCAAACAAGTTCCCTTGAATCTTAGGCCCAATTAACTCTTAGAAATCCGCTAGGTGGAACACAATTCCTAAGAAAAACGGGTTGACATGAGGAGTGAAAGGAAGCTCAACGGCTAGTGGGAGCATGCTAGAAAAGGGAGGTAATCTACACAATGGAGTACAAAACCACTTCAACCGGAACCCTACTCTAATTATTCTGCACCTTTGTCTATCTTGTCACTAACTTGGGCATTGAAGTGTCCCCAAGCTGCTCTACCTAGCCCCTTTACTTTTTTTGTGAGTGTTTTTCAAGTCTGAAGTAGAGCTACCCCATTACTGTAGTGGCCTGGGTCGAGGCTGATCCATTTTATTCTCCCGGGCTAGGACATGGGGTTGTCTTAGGTGTTTATGGCCTTGTTGGTGTGGTGTAGGGCCTTGGAGTGCCTTGGACTGGCTGTGCAATAGCAGCAGAGAACTTTCGGTATGGACAGGTCGCACCAGCGGCCATGGGACTCGTGGCCGCGATGGTCTAGTTTGGAGGCTATGCCCGTAATGGGCCGTGGCCAAGCCGCGACCAAAACATAGCTGCAGGTCGGTTGGCTAGGGAAAGGAGTGTGTTGCTCGCGAGGGGCCGCAGTGTCAGGCTGCGACTAAAGTAATCGCGCCTATGAGGGTCCTGATGGCATCCACGACCAAGTATACTAGGTAGTCGCGCCCATGCTGCTAAGCATCGCATCCACGACCTGCTAAAGTGGCAAGTTCACGGCCGTGAGGTTTTGGACCGTAGCGATGATGAGTCGTCTATATAAGTCTGCAGTGCATTGAAAAGCCAGTTTTCCTGATTCTTTCTCTTCTCTCTGTCTCTCTCTCTCTCTGCCATTTTTGTGTTTCTTCGATCTAAAAGCTTGGGTTTCATCTAGCTATACCCATTTCTTACCCCTACAACCTTAGACCAAAGCATAGAGCATGGTGATAGCGTCGTTTTGACCTGAGTGGATCATGTTTTCATTGTCGGTGGATTTTTTATTTTTCTCCTCTTCGCTTCAAGAGGTAGGGATTCTGAAGCTTCTTTTCAATACCTCATTATAGATAGACCTATGACAATTTTTACGGCATTTAAAAATATAGTTTCTAGTTGATTTTGTTAAAATTCATATGGAATGGTTTGGGGTTTGAGTTATGTGTTATGGGTTGAAATTGGTGGTGGATTAGGTGTTGTTGATGATGTTTAGAATATAGGGTTCAGAACTCTAAGCTTCTAACCAAGAAATTGGAAAAAGATAATGTGGTTTGTGTAGTGTAGTATTGGGGTATATAGAATATACCTAAATTGGGAATTGGAGTTAGGTTGATGTCATGACCCAAACCCGCTCCCATGGGTATAGACTGTAACCGGCCAGTAATCTTGGGTTACTTGGCCTCAAAGACAGAATTAACAGAAATATTTAATTAGTAACGGGGCTAGAACCGGAAGCAGACTATAAAATTATGTCCAATGAGCTGTATGTATATGGCATAAACATAAACTCCTCATATAAGTAATAACTCACACCAATCACACCCAGGAGATAGAACTCAACCAAGACCATTCACAACATCATTATTATACAAACCCAAAAAAATACAAACTCAAAAGCTTATTTACAATGCATGGTCAACAACATGACCAACAAAAACAAAAAGACAAAAGCCTCTTGCGTGAGGCATCCTTGGCTGACTCCTTAAAACTTGGTATCCTCTCACAGAGTAGGGATGAGGTTGCACGTCTCACTGCTCATCTACATACATATGTATATATATATATATATATATATACGGAGTGAGCTAATGCCCAATGAGTAACACCAAAATAAAGAGGTTCATGGATGAAGTCCAACATAATATAAAACATGTTTTACAATTCCAGAATGATTCATATTACACATTCATGTTAAAACATTTGCTATAATAGAGTCCATCATGTCACAAAACATATCTTCCAATTTCCATAACAATTCGTATATCCAATCATATAAATATTTGTGATAACAATATTTGATTGAGTCTCTTACATGGTACATCCAATAGAGTAACAATGTAACAATGGGCCAAAGCCAATAGGTCCACTAGGGTCAATCAATGGGACCACAACTGGTCAATCAATAATCAGTGTGGACCATTAAGGTCTAACATCAGAGATCTCTGGTTTCAATTAATACAATGAGCCATGGTATTGTTTCCCCCAGGCGAGGGTCTATTAATCATTGGGCCGCAGTATTGTTTCCCTTGAGGCAAGGGTCAATGCTCGATGGTGTTGTTTCCCCTAGGTGAGGGTCTATTAATCAATCGGCCACGATATTCTTTCCCCTAGGCGAGGGTCAATGGGCCATGGTATTGTTTCCCCTAGGCGAGGGTCTAGTAATGGATGCCACCAATATATTTCAAAAAGGGATATTCATTCATTCATATAAAATAACATTTCAAAATCATCATCGCGTAGCAATTTTCAAAACATCTTTCGAACATATCTTTATAAAGGATATTACTCACCTTGAGTAGGTTGATATTCATCCACAATGTTCAAACCTACACATTTCACATATACACATTTTGGAACACATTGCTTGAATCGAATACTTCAACTTCTCTTTCTAATTCAATCATTCATGTTGGTTCTTACTTATTGGTTGCTTAATGAGTCACAATTCATGTCTAGCAATGCTCTAAAGAAGGTGAGAATGAAGATATGAACACAGAAGAGCTTATCAAAATATGCTAAAACAGGGCTCTTCGCTCGAGCCTACTATTTGTCGCTCAAATGGTCACAAAGGTCTACAAAAGCACTGGATGGGTCTTATCTGTGCTCAAGCCAACACTTGGTCGCTTTAGTGGTCCAACAATATACAGAGCATTCGCTCGAGTGCACACTTGGTTGGTCAAGCCGTCTGCAAAGAATGCAAAAGTATTGGGAACTTGTCAAGTGAGCTCGAGCGCACACTTGGTCGCTTGAGCTGTCTGTAGATTTTTTGGGTTTTCCAGATTGCTCAATGAAGTTCAAAAATGCATCTTTCGTGCTCAAAGCTTGCATGTCTTACTAGAAAGATGTAGAAACTCTTCATAATGCATAAATTGATGGAGATTATGATACTTCAAACTCAAATCTCTTTAAATTTTCCAAAACAAAGTTCAAACTCCATGTTTTTGTCATGCATGTAATGACCTCTTTGCAAAACTCATGAACATAACAATTTGAGCTGAAAGGTTCCAAACATGTACAAAATCCTTTTCCAAAACATGAATTTAAAGGTTAACACATGATGGATGAAACATGCATCTACAATATAACTCATAATTTAAACATAGATGCTAGAATTCAACCTCAATATGACAAAACTAAACATATTCTTGCATGCATGTAAAGTTTCTTCATCTTCTTGACTTTATTAACAAAACACATGCAAATGGTCATGTATAGTCCATGAATACAACTCTAAAACATGATATCTTCAAGGATTGAGAGGTAAACTCTTACCTAGAGACTTCAAACAACCCAATTCAAGCCATATCTCCAAGTTTGTTCAATCTCTACACTCTCTCTCTAAATGTATAATCCTAGATTTTTGCACTTAAGAATGAAGAGAAGTGAGCTCAAATGAGCTTAAGGCTCATATTTATAATTGGAGTGGCTTAAGACAATAATTAGAACATCAGACTAATTAGACACAACTTAATTATTTAATCTGAATTAATTTTTGATCAAACTTGCCAGAAGGTTCTAAAAGTTCCAATTAGTCTATTCATGTAACCAATTCAAGTTTCTGATGCCATTAAGGCCTTCAATTTCATATTCAGAGTAGAAATTACTATAGATAATTTTCAATTTGAGTAGATATACTCAAATAAATCACATGGCACATATCACAACTAATAAATAACACATAATTAAATAATTATAATCATGATATGCATGTTGGGGTCGTTATAGTCTTCCCCCCTTTAAGAAGTTTGGTCCTCCAAACTTACATTACCTTGTGTCGGAAATAACTCAGAATACTTTGTATCAGAAACCGGTCAAATACCTCGGTCTCATATCATCCTAATTTTTTGCAAGCGGTTTCTTTCTCATCAACCTTATTACAAAAATTCAATCCATTCCTCTTTGTCATAGAAGTTAGATTTATTTCTTATCCAATAGTTTATAGTTCAATTTGATCATTTAGTTCAGTGAATTATGATAGTCATTCAAAATCATTCAGGTTTAGTAAGTGGATCCAAATATTAATCCCATAGTAGCAAAGGTAATATTGAAGTAATCAATCACATGTTGTACCTAGTTCACATATCCCCATAGTCCCAATTGTAGAATACAATAACACTGAGTAGTCAATCACAAAGTATACCGAATTCACATACTTCCAGATAGGCAAGGTCTTTGATTCCAATAGTGTTCATAATCAAAATAGTTCATGGTTAACCATTCCCATAGCATGAATCGCAAAATCCGATAATACCAAAGCAACTAATTTTTCATTTAATTAATATTCCGATCGGTCAACAATAAACGTTCAAATATTGTTTATAATCAAATCGGTTTATTGCTAACAGTTGCCATAGCATCGAGTTAAAAACACGGTAATATAGAAGCAGTCAATCTGTAACATAGTACGTGCGTTCCCAACCAATCGAAGGTACATGTTTAAATATTGTTCATAATCACATAGTTTGTTATTAATAGTTCACATAAGGTCTTCAAGGTGGTAACCATTCAAATCAAACACAAGTCCTCGGTTTATCAATTCTCATAGTATCGGGTTTAAGACATGGTAACACAGAAGTAGCCGTTCACTAAAATAGTCAATCACCGGACTTGCACAATTTAGTTCATATATAACGCATATATCTCTTAAAGTTGAGGGTTAGTTCTTAATAGTTTTCATGATTGGGTCAGTATACTGGAAGTCCACATAAAGTCTTCTAAATAAGTTAAGTTTTCAAAATAGATTCAAGCTCTAGGTCTATCAATTTCCTAGTCAAGAATAATAATAATCTGGTCATTTGTTCATGAACAGTTCATAATCTCCTATTAACGATACCAAGTCGGATAACGGCTCTCAAATCAGGTCAAGGTTTTTATCGAATCAAATCAAGCAACAGTGCTATCAGATCACATTAGATGTAAGTTCTATCAAATCATATTAGATGAAGGTTCCATCAGATCAAATCAAATAAAGGTTCTATCCTATCATTCTCAAATAAGGTACATTTAGTTCTGTAGGTCACATTCTATTATGTTAGGTACATAGTCAATAGTTTCACAATCGTTCAAAATTTATTAGCTCTGAAAGTCATATTCAGAGTCATACATCACAATGGTTCACATCAAATTGTTTCACCTCATGTATAATATGGCATTCTCCAAATAAGTTCACATTTAGGTGTACAGGCATGCAGTTGTTCATATCAAGAGGCATGTATCATAATCAATATAGTAGTTCCCAAATAAGTCTTTAATGTAGGTATATGGTACATAGTAACGCATCATACAAAGTTTCTCGGTGGCACATAATGGCGAGTTCGTTATGTAGAAGTTCCAAATCAGTCATATAATTACAAAAGCATAGGTCTAATAGTCTAGTCAAATAGTCCAGTCAATCTTAAACAACAAAATACACAGTCACACCGAATATATAGTTCATTATTTGGGGTGCCCAACTCAATCACATAATCACAGGGTCATAGTGTCAATGGTCTAGTCGGTAGGGATAGGTAATATGATAAGTCATTCCGAGCAAAGGCATAGATATTTATGTGTCCGAAATCTATTAACATTCTCAATACGTGTTCACAAGCACGATGCGCGGATGAACACAAGACAAATTCTCCAGGTACAATAGATAAGGCAATGATTCCATAGGTCTACTCAATCTAGATGCAATTGTAGTAGAGACAATAGAATGTGTCATATCCGAATCAATTAACATCCCAAGCAAAGGTGTATATATGTATGAATCTATAATCAATCAATACATAGGCATTCGTATATAAACAGTAAAGGTACCTAGGTCAATAGTTTTAGTATTCTGAGTGTTTTCTGGGACGAGTGCAATTATTCTATCCTAACTAGCAGTTCTTACCGTTGGTACGAATCCAATTGAGGTAGCGGGTCTATTCACATTTTGTCTAGTCTGTGGATAGTTCTTCACCATATGGCCTGTTTTCCCACACCAAAAACAAGCTCTCGAAATACGGTAACAGACTCCCCGAAATCTCCTACCACATCCATTGCATTCTGGCTCAGAATCTCTAGTGACATTAGAAGTACTGGATGTTCCTTGATTTTGCTTATTAGACGGTGTTAAACCCTTATTTAAATAAGAGTCTTGTCCTTTTCTTTTCCATTCAGAAGTTCGGATCATGTTAGCTTCGGACATCAATCTAGTACTTCAACATATTTTGTTACTTTCAAAACATTCACTTGATGTTCCTGCATCGGTGGTAGCGAAGGTTCTTGTTGTAATGGTAGCTGTTGTTGCTGTCTTAAGGTATCTTCCATTTCTTGTATTATTCCTTCCAGTCTATTAAGTCAGGCTATGGAAGAGTCTTCCAACTCATTTTCCCTTGTTCTCTTTATGTTCTACAGAACCTCTTGCCAAGCCAAGTACAAAAATAAATACAGATACACATAAGCATATTTGCACATAGGTACATAGTTTCATATTCACACTTTACATATCATGAGTCCACAAATAATCGTATGCATCTAAACTTATAAGACAAGTACATACTTAACCATATTCATACCTTCATGTTCACATATTTGCAGTGTCTGAATGCACATAAGCATATACTTTCAAATGAATGCAATCTTAAGTCTTTTCTACACACCTTATTGCTCAATTGGACTAGTGTGTGAGTCATTAATTCATGCTCTAATGCTAACTATCATGATCCCAACCCGCCCTATGGGTTTAGACTGTAACCGGCCAGTAATCCCGGATTACCTAACCTCAGAGACAAAATTAACAGAAATATTTAATTAGTAACGGGGCTAGAATCGGAAGCAGACTATAAAAATTTTGTCCAATGAGCTATGCATATATGCCATAAATATAAACTCCTCATATAAGTAAGAACTCACACCAATCACATGCAGGAGATAGAACTCTGCCAAGACCATTCACAACATCATTATTATACAAACCCAAAAGCTTATATACAATGCACGGTCAACATGACTAGCAAAAACAAAAAGACAAAAGCCTCTTGCATAAGGCATCCTTGGCTGACTCCTCAAAACTTGGTATCCTCTCACAGGTTCACTAGGCATGAGGTTGCACATCTCGCTGTTCACCTACATACATATATATAGAGAGCGAGCTAACGCCCAGTGAATAACACCAAAATAAAGAGGTTAATGAATGAAGCCTAACATAATGTAAAACATGTTTTACAATTCAAGAACAATTCATATTTCACATTTATGTTAAAATATTGGCTATAATAGAGTCTATCATCTCATAAAACATATCTTCCAATTTCCAAAACAATTCCTATATCCAATCATATTAATATTGGTGATAATAATATCCGATCAAGTCTCATACGTGGTACATCCAATAGAGTAACAATATAACAATGGGCTGAAACCAATAGGACCACTAGGGTCAACCAATGGGACCACTAGGGTCAATCAATAATTAATGTGGACCATTAAGGTCTAACATCAAAGATCTTTGTGTTTCAATTAATCCAATGGGCCATGGTATTGCTTCCTCCAGGCGAGCATTTACTAATCATTGGGCCATGATATTATTTCCCCCAGGCGAGGGGCAATAGGCCATGGTACTTTTTTCCCTAGGTGAGGGTCAAGTAATGGATGCCACTAATACATTTCACAAAGGGATGTTCATTCATTCATACAAAATAACATTTCAAAATCATCATCGTGGAGCAATTTTCAAAACATCTTTCGAACATATCTTTATAAAGGATATTACTCGCCTTGGGTAGGTTGATATTCCTTCACAATGTTCAAACCTACATGTTTCACATATACACATATTGGAACACATCGTTCAAATCAAATAATTCATCTTCTCTTTGTAATTCAATCATTCATGTTGGTTCTCACTTATTAGTTCCTTAATGAGTCACAATTCATGCCTAACAATTGTCACGACCCAAACCCGCCCCTATAGGTTTAGCGACGTAATCGGCCAGTAATCCGTGGATTACCTACGGTCTCCAAATAGAATAACAAATATTAAGGGGCTGCGGAAGCAATAATGTAAAATAAACAAGGTCCAATGAGCTGTGATGACATACACGGGACAGTAAATTTTAAAACTTATTTATATCCATAAACATGCTAGTCAGGCACACCCATATGTACAAAATATTTACATAAGTACATCCCAAGATTCAACTCAACAAAACAAGTACAAAGACTAGCATGAGGTGCAAAACTGCCATAACATCAAGCCTCAGGCGGAACCTCCTCGGGAGGCGCAACAGGTGGCTGACCAAAAACGAAACAGCAGGCCATCAACTCTGGCCAGGGTCTTGTGCCGGCTCACCTACATATATAATATAAACTGTGAGCGAAAGCCCAGTAAATAATAACAGAGTAAAGGGTTTAATGAATGATGTCCATCACAGAGTTAGAAATCAGAGTTTCTATCAGAAACACAGTCTTATCAGAACTAGAGTCTTATACATATTCAGATTTCCAATCAGAAGTAGATTCAGATACATGCTCATATTCATAATCAAACTCAGATTTTGCATAAGATCATATGTGGTACACCCATTAGCTATCAGATCAGGTAGGTCTAAAGACCACAACAGGTAGGTCCGAAGACCACATCAGGTAGGTCCGAAGACCACAACAGGTAGGTCCGAAGACCACAGATAAAGTTGGTACCAACAACCATAAAGGTCCATATCTTGTGCGCAAGTAGCCATGGTATTGTTACCCCCAGGCAAGGGCCATAGGCCACGGTATTGTTACCCCCGGGCGAGGGCCATCCGGACTAAGGGTGCCACAAATACTTTTCAGAAAAACTGGACATTCATTCATTCATTTCCAACATATCATAGCTTTTCAAAGAATCAATCATTTCGTATCATAGTATACTGAAAATACATAACATTGAACATAACTTTACAAAGTTATTACTCACAGTGGGCGTTGATGTAGGTAGACGAAGTCAATAGGGTCAAACAAACTGCGGCACGTGACCTACATAACACATACGCATCACGAATACACACTTTGAAACACGCTCTCCAAACGTACAAAACTTACATCAACGATTCCAAGTGTGTACCTAACCCCTTACCCTTAGTGTGGAGTCTTAATCATGGCCTAGGAATGCCTAGGATGGAATGAGGGTGCAAAATTGCCTTAGAAAACATTTTTCAAAAGTTGCTGAAAATAGGAGCCTCGCTCGAGCGAGCCTTCCTTCGCTCGAGCGAGCTTCCAAAATCAAAGGATTCGCTCGAGCGAGCCTTCCTTCGCTCGAGCGGTCTGATGAAACAGTAAAAATACTGGATGCTGTGATTTTACGCGCGACGGTCGCTCGAGCAGAGCCCTGGACAAAGGTGCTCGCTCGAGCGAGGAAGCCAAATCTGGAATTTCCAGATTTGTCTCCCAAGTTCGAACCAAGCATTCTACAACCCAAAACTCAACCTCTTGGGCCCAAATTCTGGAAAAACACTTTAAACACATAGTACATCAAGTTCCAAAAGCCAATTTATAAAATCATTGCCCAAGAGTGAGTCAATTTTGAGCATCATGACCATAAATTTTCAAGAACCAAGTTTAAACAAACATGCATGAATTCAAGTGCATTTCAAAGCTTCAAAACATGATCTAAGGCAACATCAAACTCGGAATTTTGATGAATTCGTGACCTCTAACAAAAATATTGGCATGCATGACAAGTTGTGATGAAAATAAACTCAAATGACAAGAGTAAAAACATGCATGCATGGTATACTACCCAATTCCACAAATTCAAGCTAAATCTAGACTTTAATCTTCTATATGTCATGAAAATATGCAAGAACTAGTTTAATCACATGAATGAGGGGATGAATTCTCACCTTTAAGTCTAGAATGTCAAGCTTAGAGGCTCTAACACACACACACTTCTTCAATCCTTTCCAAGATCAAGCCAAATCACTTATTGAGTTCAAAATTCCCAATTCTACACCAATTTTCCCTTCTCCTCTCTCTCTAGTCGTTGGTCCCTCATGAGGATGGCTGATACGGCTTTCAATTTACAATTTTAAAGTTTAAAACACAAACAGATGTTTTGACACCGAACAGATAGAAACACATAATTCATGCAATGTACGTGCAAGTTAATTCCAGATTTCCTCTTAATTATTATTAGGCTTAATTAAGTTCCAATTAGTGTTAATCAGGGTCGGGGTTATTACAACAATGCTCCAGAGAAGATGAGAACGAAGATATGAACACAGAAGAGCTTACCAAAATATGCTGAAATAGAGGTCATCACTCGAGCCAACTATTGGTCGCTCGAGCGGTCATAGGGGTCTGCAAAAGTACTAGATGGGTCTTATTTACGCTCAAGCCAACTCTTTGTTGCTCTAGCGGTCCAACAATGTACAGAGGGTTCGCTCGAGTGCACACTTGGTTGCTTGAGCAGTCTACAAAGACTACAAAAGTACTGGGAGCTCGTCAAGTTCGCTCGAGCGCACATTTGGTCGCTCGAGCGGTTTGCAGATTTTCTAGGTTTTCCAGATTGCTTAATGAAGTTCAATGAAGTTAAAAAATGCATCTTTCAGGCTCAAAGCTTGCATGTCTTTCTAGAAAGATGTAGAAACTCTTCATAATGCATAAATTGATGGAGATTATGATACTTGAAACTCAAATCTCTTTAAATTTTCCAAAACAAAGTTCAAACTCCATGTTTTTGCCATGCATGTAATGATCTCTTTGCAAAACTCATGAACTTAACAATTTGAGCTGAAAGGCTCCACACATGTGCAAAATCCTTTTCCAAAACATGAATTTAAAGGTTAACACATGATGGATGAAACATGCATGTACAATATAACTTATAATTTCAACATGGATACTAGAATTCAAACTCAATGTGACAAAACTAAACATATTCTTGCATGCATGTAAAGCTTCTCTATCTTCTTGACTTTAATTAACAAAACACATGCAAACGGCCATGTTTAATCCATGAATACAACTCTAAAACATGATATCTTCAATGATTGAGAGATAAACTCTTACCTAGAGCCTTCAAACACACCAATTCAAGTTATATCTCCAAGTTTCCTTTAATCTCTACACTCTCTCTCTAAAAGTATAATCTTAGATTTTTGCACTCAATAATGAATAGAAGTGAGCTAAAGGCTCATATTTATAGTTGGAGTGGCTTAATACAATAATTAGAATAGTAGACCAATTAAACACAATTTAATTAATTAATCTGAATCAATTTTGGATCAAACTTTCCATAATGTTCTAAAAAATCCAATCAGTTTATTCATGTATCTAATTCCAACTTTTGATGCCATTAAGGCCTTCAATTTCAGATTCAGAGCAGAAATCACAGTAGATAATTTTTAATTTGAACAGATATACTCAAATAAATCACATGGCACATATCACAAATAATAAATAACATAATTAAATAATTATAATCATGATATGCATGTTAGGGCCGTTACAATTGATACATATGGTTGTTTGTTATTATAATTGTTGTCTAGAGTTCTATTCTTGGCCATCAATGGAGGATGGTATTGATTGTTGCTAGACATATGCTATGTATACTATTGTAGGATGGGCTATGTAATGTAGAATGATGCATTGTTGGTTGTAAATGGACATTGTGAATAGACAATTCCATTATTGAGTTGTGGATTATGTTGTTAGGAAAGGAACTAGAATGCTCATGAATGTTGTTTATGCTATGAGACTGTCGTTGGATAGTCGTGGTTTTGATGTTTAGTAATCCGTATTGTGTTTTGGAAACATTTTTGGGAATGTAGGAAAAATCATTGTTGAACGGTGGTGCGCGGAGCACATTTTGTTTTGAAGAAAGGGGTTAATGTATTTAACTATTAGCGATTATTGTTGTGTTGAGTGGATTAGGTGTATGCACTACACGCGTATATTTATTTGTGTATCTAGTAGGTTATGTCGTTGTGATGTTGTTTGGGGGTCTGTTTCCTGTCGTATCAAGTTGGCAAAACGGGGCACCTTGACAGAGGTTTCCTCGACCCTTCCAGTTTGTGCCTGGTAAAGTGTGAAAGGGGGTCCATTTCCTGCCATATTTGAGCCTGCAGAGCGTGGTGCCATGTGATAGGTTTTTCGTCCTTCTAGTTTGCACTCGGTAAAGTATGACCTGAGGGGCGTCCCATTCCAAGTGAGGCCCGGTAAAGCGTTATGTAGTATTTGTGTTGTCAGATCTGCCATCCCTGCTGTATGCTGGTTGAGATGGAGTTCGAAGTATGTATTACTCTTGGTTATTTATTTTTGGATATATGAGATATCATTTTGGTGTTGTGGTTGTCTCTTGCCCTTGGGCCTATGGCTTGGGAAGATAGTAGATATATTGGTGTGTAGATGCGTATAGTGTGTTGAGATGTGGGGCTGGGTTATGACTTGCGTATGGGGTTGGGTTGCAGAATATATGTTTAAGTGAGATTCTTTTACATTAATGTGGAAGATTTTATTAAAGAAAGAATGGGGTTTTGAAATGTTTTTGGGAGTAAAACGAGAATTTGACAGAGAGAAATGATTTTCATACTATGTTCTGTCAAGAGGATGTTTTTGGGAAAAAACGTGCTTATACGGGTATACTTTTGGATATTATTTGTCACACTACTTATATGGTATATCATGGTGCATGCATGGTCATTTCAAGCTATATGTTGTGATTGATTAGAATCTTTGGGATCTCTATTGGGTTTAGTGCTCATCCCATGTGTTGACAAATTTTTCAAGTACAGGGGTAGAAGATTGTACAAGGCTTGAAGTATTTTACTTTGTTGGTCACAGAGCCTTTTAATTTGTTGGCCGAGTGCCATGTATTATACAAGGGTAAATCCATTTTCTATATTGTTGTCCAATGTAAGCCTAAGGGCATTGGACCATGTCTTATTTATATATCATCATCATTGTTGCGAGAGAATGCTATTAATTGTCGTTTGTTCATTTCTCTTTGTCATTTCCGACGACCGGTGATCACATCTTCCTTATTCTCTTTCTCTTTCTAATATATAGTCACCGATGACCGATGACCACCATTGATTTGGGTTCACTAGCAATCACCAACCATCAACATCAACTCGTTACTTCATCCTTACTGACAGCGAAGAAGATGAGTAGATCTACATGAGATCCGACTAGATCTAAATAAAAAATAGTTGCCAAAGTACAATATTATTTTTATATCTATTCTTTCTTTCGATTTCTCAATTTTTCTATATTTTCTTTGTTACACACATCTATTTTCCTATTTTAATGGAGAAAATTTTCAAGTTCTGAATAAATTGTTTTTAAGTTTTAGTTACAGGCGGTGAAAATTGTAAAATTTTACAGTTTCATCTTTTTTTGGTGCTGAAATGAATCATGCTTTAAAACTGCAAAATTTTATAGTTTCATAACATTCTTTTGAACTGTAAAATTTTGCAGTGTCATAACATATTTTTCAGCTTAATAGAATAATGCTTTGAAACTGCAACATTTTACAGTTTCAAAGCTTACTTTTTAGCTTGATCAGTATTACAAATTATTTGCTTAGCTGTTTGTTGTTGTTATGTTTTTTAACTATAATTTCTCCATTTTATTCTTTTTTTTTTATTATTCCGGCAATATTCTGAATATTCCAATGAGTCTCCGATGATGTTCTTGCTATTTTCTAGTAATGTTCAGAACACTCCGGCGAACTTTTGGCGATACTCAAAACACTCCGACAAACTTTCGGTGATGCTCCGGCGACTTTACGATGATGTTGAATATTCAGGCGATTCTTCGGTGAGACTGACGGAAGTTGTTGGATGTAGCTGTTAGATAATGTCTCAATATGTCTCAATGGGACCACATAATTAAATGTGGTGTTATCATTTATAAGAAGCCTACAATTTAAGTGATTCAATTTAGTTAATAGGCTTAAGGGTATATGTGTTATGGACCTAATGTGTAGATACTAGTTGTATAATTTCTATTTCTATGAGGGGCAGAAATAGAAATTAAAACATATTGGTTAAAGTTGGTTTTCATTCCTTTTGAACTTCCACAACTTTTCAGTTTTGAAAACCAATTACAACCTTTAAAAGGTTATGGTCCCTATTCCTTCCCAAGTGAAAAGAAAAAGAACACTGCCATTTTTCTAAATCCTCTCAAGGAGAAACCTAAGGCACCAAAGGGGAAAGGATTAGAAGGCAATAACATAATCAATAACAAAGAGTTTATTGATAATCACGCTTCCGTTTAACCGTTCATCAATGGATTCAGGTATGTCATTTTGTCTTGATTTCTTGATAATACACATGGTAAATGATCCGAAGTGTAAGGTTTATGTTCTGAAATTTATGTTAACATTCTCAATATAAGTCAATTCAAACAAGATGTCACAAAAGTGATCTCTCTTGTCTAGATTGTTTTATATGGAATGTTTTGATGTTCATGTCTGTGTATCTCATGCGGGTATTTATCGGTCCAAAGACATGATTAAGACTTGGCAGAATTACACACACATTTTGTGGTGATAAACATGTGCCAATTGTCAAGAAAACCTAATGTGAATAATAAATCCATCAAAAGATAGATTTGTTATTTGACATAACTTATTGTCAATGTTTGATCATTACAACAAGAATACCACTTACAGTTAATATCACTACCCAAAGGCTTGGTATTAATGTTGTGCTAGGTATCTTGAGATGTTGTCATTAAATTAATTTATTTAGAGATTATCTGTTTGGTAACTTAATGTGAGCATATACTCATGAACGAAAATTGGACTCTAAAACCATTAGCAGCTACTTTATTGGCTATGCCGAACGATCACGGGGTTACAAGTTTTATGATCCCACAAATAGGTCAATATTTGAGACGGGAATTGCAACATTTTTTGAAGATGTTGAGTTTGGGGGAGAAATCCAGTTAGAGACATTGTCTTTGAGGAGGAAGCAGGAGTAATCCCACTTCCTACTACTACTTTTGACCAATCACAGGTTCTTATACCTGTCATTGCTTGAGAAGTAATTTCGGATCCTCAACCAGACAATGTTGTTCAAGATAATATAGTTCAAACCCCCATTCAAGATGAGGTAATTGTTCCTGAGGAACAAACTCTACAACCTCAACCTCAAGAATCTGTGCCATTAAGGCGATCCATAAGAGAAAGGAGATTTGCACTTTCAGATGATTATATTGTATATCTCCAGGAACATGAGGTAGAAAATGGAATGTCGAAAGATGATCCAATCAACTTTCGTCAAGCCATGGAAAGTTCCAACTCTCATAAGTGGATAGAAGCCATGAATGAAGAATATAAGTCTATGCAAGACAATAAAGTTTGGGAACTTGTCTCATTACCAGTTGGTGCGAAGCCCGTAGGTTGTAAATGGATATTTAAAACCAAAAGGGATTCAAATGGTAATGTGGAGAGGTATAAGGCACGTCTTGTAGCCAAAGGCTTTACTCAAAAAGAAGGAATTGACTTTAAAGAAACTTTCTCTCCAGTTTCTTCGAAAGATTCTTTTAGGACAATTATGGCGCTTGTTGCATATTTTGATCTTGAGTTGCATCAGATGGATGTCAAAACAGCTTTTCTTAATGGTGACATTAAAGAAACAATTTATATGGTGCAGCCAGAAAACTTTGTGTCAGGAGACCCAAAGAATATGGTTTGCAAATTGACTAAATCCATCTATGGACTCAAACAAGCTTCTCGTCAGTGATACTTCAAATTTCATCAAGTTCTCACTTCGTATGGTTTTGAAACTAATGTTGTTGATGAATGTGTGTATCACAAGTTCAGTGGGAGTAAACACATATTTTTGGTTTTATATGTTGACGACATATTGCTTGCCACAAACGATATAAACTTATTGCATGACACCAAGAGATTTCTATCTAAGAATTTTGAAATGAAAGATCTTGGTGATGCTTCCTTTGTATTAGGAATCGAAATACACCGAGATCGTTCTCGGGGTATTCTGGGATTATCACAAAGGAGCTATATCGAAAAAGTACTCAATAGATTTGGCATGCAAAATTGTAAATCAGGTGAAACCCCGGTTGCTAAGGGAGACAAGTTTAGTCTCAGCCAATGCCCGAAGAACAGTCTTGAAATTCAAGAAATGCAGAAGATTCCTTATGCCTCGGCTGTAGGGAGTCTAATGTATGCTCAAGTATGTACGCGTCCGGATATTGCGTTTATAGTTGGCATGTTAGGCAGATATTTAAGTAATCCTGGCATGGATCATTGGAAAGCAGTCAAGCATGTTATGCGATATTTACAGAGAACAAAGGAATATATGCTCACATATAGGAGATCGGATAAGTTAGAGGTCATTGGATATTCCGACTCCGATTTTGCTGGATGCCAAGACAGTAGGAAATCCACATCAGGCTATATTTATCTGTTAGCTGGCGGAGCAATTTCTTGGAGGTCTGCAAAGCAGACGCTCATAGCTTCATCCACCATGGCCGCAGAATTTGTAGCATGTTATGAGGCATCAAACCAAGGGATATGGCTGCGGAATTTTGTCACTGGGTTGCGTATTTTGGAAGGCACTGAAAGACCACTTAAGTTATATTGTGACAATAAGTCTGCAGTTTTATATTCCAATAACAACAGGAGCTCGACAAAATCAAAGCATATTGATATCAAGTTCCTAGTTGTAAAAGAAAGAGTGCAGAGTGGACAGATTTCCATAGAGCACATTGGGACAAACTCCATGATAGCGGATCCACTTACGAAGGGACTACCACCCAAGGTCTTTCATGAGCACACTGCTCAGATGGGTGTTGTTCTATTTGAGAACATTCTGGTTTAGTGGGAGTTTGTATTTATATTACTGCTTTATGTCAGCCTTGAGTTTTATCTATGTAATTAGATTAATTTCTGCAGAAATGAAATATTCAGTTTATTACGCTCTGTTACGTATTGTGAAGTATTGATCTCAATAAAGTTAAGTAGGACCAGTTGGAAATAGGCATGTATGGATCACATCACATGTAATTTCCATGCTACGCATCCATGATTGATCTATGTCATTTAGCTGTATTAGTATACGTGACCATCGGTGGGTCGAGTTACGATTGATGTAACGAAGACCGCTTTGATCCTATATTAATATAGTTAATGGACAAGATTGTTTGGATACCCTCAAGTTATGATAACAAATTTCCGAGCTCACTAAAGTTAAGCACATTTTTCAGGATACATATGTGGTCCAGTGGGAGATTGTTAGATAATGTCTCAATATGTCTCAATGGGACCACATAATTAAATGTGGTGTTATCATTTATAAGAAGCCTACAATTTAAGTGATTCAATTTAGTTAATAGGCTTAAGGGTATATGTGTTATGGACCTAATGTGTAGATACTAGTTGTATAATTTCTATTTCTATGAGGGGCAGAAATAGAAATTAAAACATATTGGTTAAAGTTGGTTTTCATTCCTTTTGAACTTCCACAACTTTTCAGTTTTGAAAACCAATTACAACCTTTAAAAGGTTATGGTCCCTATTCCTTCCCAAGTGAAAAGAAAAAGAACACTGCCATTTTTCTAAATCCTCTCAAGGAGAAACCTAAGGCACCAAAGGGGAAAGGATTAGAAGGCAATAACATAATCAATAACAAAGAGTTTATTGATAATCACGCTTCCGTTTAACCGTTCATCAATGGATTCAGGTATGTCATTTTGTCTTGATTTCTTGATAATACACATGGTAAATGATCCGAAGTGTAAGGTTTATGTTCTGAAATTTATGTTAACAATAGCAGCCTTTTTAAAGAGATAAAAATAAAAAAATAAAAAAAAGAGAGTTTTTTGTAATAATTAAAAATATGTAGAATTAATTGGTGCAAGTATTTTATTTTGGGATTAGATGGATTTGAATTTTGTGTATGGGATTTATTGGTAAGTGTCCCATATCAAATTAGGCATTTGTCTATGTATGAAAAATGAAAATATAATGTATAAATATCATGGAGATTATATCAAATGAAACATTTAACTAGGTAAGATAGTCCAATAACACTATCACAAGATACAATAAGGGTTATTTTGAGAAGTTGGTTAAAAATTAATTTTTCAGTTTTTTGGTTTTTGGTTTTTGTGATTTTTTATTTTTTATTTGTTGAAAAAATATATAAAAAAAAAAAATGATGTGATCCAAAATAAGTTAAAAGTTAGTTTTTAGTTTTTAGCCATCTTTCCAAAATGTGGCTGTTTATTGCTTATGATACTATTTTTACTTGAATCTATGTCAAAATATTTAGTGTAATTTCTATTTAGAACTTATGAAGTAGAAATAACTTAAATAAATTAAAAGTAATTTATTATTAGAAAACAAAAGAAAAAAAAATGTAACTTATTATTACTTTTTAACTTCTTAAAAATGAACCAAATAGGCTCGATAATCATAATATCATTCACTCATAGGAGCGATGAAAATAACTGAGATAATAATATTGCGAATTAAATGCATATGAACGATCAGCATCAACATCTTCTAGACCACTTGGCTGGTTCTGCAATTTCAAGCTGATTTGGATTAGTCTCAACACGTGAACGAGGCTTTCCTTCGTCCTCAATATAAGGACGCAAAACTATAAGTCTTTCCTTCCCTTCATTACAAGGACACAAAACTATATAAGTTTATTTTATTTTATTTATTTATTTATTTTACTTTATTTTAAAATGAGAACACTGGGACGGCCTAACATTAGGCATATTAGACTACGGTCTAAGGTCCGCCGCTAAGACAGCTCTCTTAATTATTAAGAAAGACCTCATATTAAAAAATGCCCCATCTGAAAGTTTCATTTTGTGAAGTCTCATACAAGCATATATATATTTCTCTACAAAGTAATTGCAATATATATTTATTTTTTCATTCATATGGGTACATGTGCTGAACAAAAGTATCAATTTCCTTAAAGTTAATGTTCTGTCCTTTGTATTTCTGTTTTAGTAGGTTCATCACATTTAGGTATCACAAAAATGGCATCTCATGTTACGCTAATTATATTAGCTAATAAGCTTCAAATTTTATTGAGAAATCACTAACACTTATGTGGGAAGTTAAAATAAGCTGCGCTTGATCCAGACTAGAATTCTGGTCAGAATAACTTCTTGGAACATTGATGGACCTGCCACTTGAGGAAACAGAGATTCAAGCCTTGATAGGCTGAATCTAGCATGAAGGTTCAGAACCAGAATGGCAGCCAGATGTTTAAGGGATTACGGACCAGGAAGCGCACTTTAGGAAGGTGCAAACTTAGTCAAACAAGTTCCCTTGAATCTTAGGCCCAATTAACTCTTAGAAATCCGCTAGGTGGAACACAATTCCTAAGAAAAACGGGTTGACATGAGGAGTGGAAGGAAGCTCAATGGCTAGTGGGAGCATGCTAGAAAAGGGAGGTAATCTACACAATGGAGTACAAAACCACTTCAACCGGAACCCTACTCTAATTATTCTGCACCTTTGTCTATCTTGTCACTAACTTGGGCATTGAAGTGTCCCCAAGCTGCTCTACCTAGCCCCTTTACTTTTTTTGTGAGTGTTTTTCAAGTCTGAAGTAGAGCTACCTCATTACTGTAGTGGCCTGGGTCGAGGCTGATCCATTTTATTCTCCCGGGCTAGGACATGGGGTTGTCTTAGGTGTTTATGGCCTTGTTGGTGTGGTGTAGGGCCTTGGAGTGCCTTGGACTGGCTGTGCAATAGCAGCAGAGAACTTTCGGTATGGGCAGGTCGCACCGGCGACCATGGGGCTTGTGGCTGCGATGGTCTAGTTTGGAGGCTATGCCCGCAATGGGCCGTGGCCAAGCCGCGACCAAAACATAGCTGCAGGTCGGTTAGCTAGGGAAAGGAGTGTGTTGCCCGCGAGGGGCCGCAGTGTCAGGCTGCGACTAAAGTAGTCGCGCCTGTGAGGGTCCTGATGGCGTCCACGACCAAGTATACTAGGTAGTCACGCCCATGCTGCTAAGCATCGCATCCACGACCTACTAGAGTGGCAAGTTCACGGCCGTGAGGTTTTGGACCGCGGCCATGATGAGTCGTCTATATAAGTCCGCAGTGCATTGAAAGCCAGTTTTCCTGATTCTTTCTCTTCTCTCTCTCTCTCTGCCATTTTTGTGTTTCTTCGATCTAAAAGCTTGGGTTTCATCTAGCTATACCCATTTCTTACCCCTACAACCTTAGATCAAAGCGTAGAGCATGGCGATGGCGTCGTTTTGACCTGAGTGGATCATGTTTTCATTGTCGGTGAATTTTTTATTTTTCTCCTCTTCGCTTCAAGAGGTAGGGATTCTGAAGCTTCTTTTCAATACCTCATTATAGATAGACCTATTACAATTTTTACGGCATTTAAAAATATAGTTTCTAGTTGATTTTGTTAAAATTCATATGGAATGGTTTGGGGTTTGAGCTATGTGTTATGGGTTGAAATTGGCGGTGGATTAGGTTTTGTTGATGATGTTTAGAATATAGGGTTCAGAACTCTAGGCTTCTAACCAAGAAATTGGAAAAAGATAATATGGTTTGTGTAGTGTAGTATTGGGGTATATAGAATATACCTAAATTGGGAATTGGAGTTAGGTTGATGTCATGACCCAAACCCGCTCCCATGGGTATAGACTATAACCGGCACGTAATCTTGGGTTACTTGGCCTCAAAGACAGAATTAACAGAAATATTTAATTAGTAACGGGGCTAGAACCGGAAGCAGACTATAAAATTATGTCCAATAAGCTGTGTGTATATGGCATAAACATAAACTCCTCATATAAGTAATAACTCATACCAATCACACCCAGGAGATAGAACTCAACCAAGACCATTCACAACATCATTATTATACAAGCCCAAAAGCTTATTTACAATGCATGGTCAACAACATGCCCAGCAAAAACAAAAAGACAAAAGCCTCTTGCGTGAGGCATCCTTGGCTGACTCCTTAAAACTTGGTATCCTCTCACAGGTTTAGTAGGGATGAGGTTGCACGTCTCACTGCTCATCTACATACATATATATATATATACGGAGTGAGCTAATGCCCAATGAGTAACACCAAAATAAAGAGGATCATGGATGAAGTCCAACATAATATAAAACATGTTTTACAATTCCCGAATGATTCATATTACACATTCATGTTAAAACATTTGCTATAATAGAGTCCATCATGTCACAAAACATATCTTCCAATTTCCACAACAATTCGTATATCCAATCATATAAATATTTGTGATAACAATATTTGATTGAGTCACTTACATGGTACATCCAATAGAGTAACAATGTAACAATGGGCCAAAGCCAATAGGTCCACTAGGGTCAATCAATAATCAGTGTGGACCATTAAGGTCTAACATCAGAGATCTCTGGTTTCAATTAATACAATGAGCCATGGTATTGCTTTCCCCAGGCGAGGGTCTATTAATCATTGGGCCACAGTATTGTTTCCCTCGAGGCAAGGGTCAATGCTCGATGGTGTTGTTTCCCCTAGGTGAAGGTCTATTAATCAATGGGCCACAATATTGTTTTCCCTAGGCGAGGGACAATGGGCCATGGTATTGTTTCCCCTAGGCGAGGGTCTAGTAATGGATGCCACCGATATATTTCAAAAAGGGATATTCATTCATTCATATAAAATAACATTTCAAAATCATCATCCCGTAGCAATTTTCAAAACATCTTTCGAACATATCTTTATAAAGGGTATTACTCACCTTGAGTAGGTTGATATTCGTCCACAATGTTCAAACCTACAAATTTCACATATACACATTTTGGAACACATTGTTTGAATCAAATACTTCAACTTCTCTTTCTAATTCAATCATTCATGTTGGTTCTTACTTATTGGTTGCTTAATGAGTCACAATTCATGTCTAGCAATGCTCTAAAGAAGGTGAGAATGAAGATATGAACACAGAAGAGCTTATCAAAATATGCTGAAACAGGGCTCTTCGCTCGAGCCTGCTATTTGTCGCTCAAACGGTCACAAAGGTCTACAAAAGCCCTGGATGGGTCTTATCTGCGCTCAAGCCAACACTTGGTCGCTTTAGTGGTCCAACAATATATACAGAGGGTTCGCTCGAGTGTACACTTGGTTGGTCGAGCCGTCTGCAAAGACTGCAAAAGTACTGGGAACTTGTCAAGTGAGCTTGAGCGCACACTTGGTCGCTCGAGCTGTCTGTAGATTTTTTGGGTTTTCCAGATTGCTCAATGAAGTTCAAAAATGCATCTTTCGTGCTCAAAGCTTGCATGTCTTACTAGAAAGATGTAGAAACTCTTCATAATGCATAAATTGATGGAGATTATGATACCTCAAACTCAAATCTCTTTAAATTTTCCAAAACAAAGTTCAAACTCCATGTTTTTGTCATGCATGTAATGACCTCTTTGCAAAACTCATGAACATAACAATTTGAGCTGAAAGGTTCCAAACATGTACAAAATCCTTTTCCAAAACATGAATTTAAAGGTTAACACATGATGGATGAAACATGCATCTATAATATAACTCATAATTTAAACGTAGATGCTAGAATTCAAACTCAATATGACAAAACTAAACATATTCTTGCATGCATGTAAAGTTTCTTCATCTTCTTGACTTTATTAACAAAACACATGCAAATGGTCATGTATAGTCCATGAATACAACTCTAAAACATGATATCTTCAAGGATTGAGAGGTAAACTCTTACCTAGAGACTTCAAACACTCCAATTCAAGCCATATCTCCAAGTTTTGTTCAATCTCTCTCTAAAAGTATAATCCTAGATTTTTGCACTTAAGAATGAAGAGAAGTGAGCTCAAATGAGCTTAAGGCTCATATTTATAGTTGAAGTGGCTTAAGACAATAATTAGAACATCAGACTAATTAAACTCAACTTAATTATTTAATCTGAATTAATTTTTGATCAAACTTGCCAGAAGGTTCTAAAAGTTCCAATTAGTCTATTCATGTAACCAATTCAAGTTTCTGATGCCATTAAGGCCTTCAATTTCATATTCAGAGTAGAAATTACTATAGATAATTTTTAATTTGAGCAGATATACTCAAATAAATCACATGGCACATATCACAATTAATAAATAACACATAATGAAATAATTATAATCATGATATGCATGTTGGGGTCGTTACAGTCTTCCCCCTTTTAAGAAGTTTGGTCCTCCAAACTTACATTACCTTGTGTCGGAAATAAATCAGAATACTTTGTATCAGAAACCGGTCAAATACCTCGGTCTCATATCATCCTAATTTTTTGCAAGCGGTTTCTTTCTCATCAACCTTATTACGAAAATTCAATCCATTCCTCTTTGTCATAGAAGTTAGATTTATTTCTTATCTAATGGTTTATAATTCAATTTGATCATTTAGTTCAGTGAATTATGATAGTCATTCAAAGTCATTCAGGTTTAGTAAGTGGATCCAGATATTAATCCCATAATAGCAAAGGTAATATTGAAGTAATCAATCACATGTTGTACCTAGTTCACATATCCCTATAGTCCGAATTGTAGAATACAATAACACTGAGTAGTCAATCACAAAGTATACCGAATTCACATACTTCCAGATAGTCGAGGTTTTTGATTCCAATAGTGTTCATAATCAAAATAGTTCATGGTTAACCATTCCCATAGCATGAATCGCAAAATCCGATAATACCAAAGCAACTAATTTTTCATTTAATTAATATTCCAATCGGTCAACAATAAACATTTAAATATTGTTTATAATCAAGTCGGTCTACTGCTAACAGTTGCCATACCATCGAGTTAAAAACACGGTAATATAGAAGCAGTCAATCTGTAACATAGTATGTGCGTTCCCAATCAATCGAAGGTACATGTTTAAATATTGTTCATAATCACATAGTTTGTTATTAATAATTCACATAAGGTCTTCAAGGTGGTAACCATTCAAATCAAACACAAGTCCTCGGTTTATCAATTCTCATAGTATCGGGTTTAAGACATGGTAACACAGAAGTAGACGTTCACTAAAACAGTCAATCACCGGACTTGCACAATTTAGTTCATATATAACGCATATATCTCTTAAAGTTGAGGGTTAGTTCTTAATAGTTTTCATGATTGGGTCAGTATACTGGAAGTCCACATAAAGTCTTCTAAATAAGTTAAGTTTTCAAAATAGATTCAAGCGCTAGGTCTATCAATTCCCTAGTCAAGAATAATAATAATTTGGTCATTTGTTCATGAACAGTTCATAATCTCATATTAACGATACAAAGTCGGATAACGGTTCTCAAATCAGGTCAAGGTTTTTATCGAATCAAATCAAGCAACAGTGCTATCAGATCACATTAGATGTAAGTTCTATCAAATCATATTAGATGAAGGTTCCATCAGATCAAATCAAATAAAGGTTCTATCCCATCATTCTCAAATAAGGTACATTTAGTTCTGTAGGTCACATTCTATTATGTTAGGTACATAGTCAATAGTTTCACATTCGTTCAAAATTTATTAGTTCTGAAAGTCATATTCAGAGTCATACATCACAATGGTTCACATCAAATTGTTTCACGTCATGTACAATATGGCGTTCTCCAAATAAGTTCACATTTAGGTGTACAGGCATGCAATTGTTCATATCAAGAGGCATGTATCATAATCAATATAGTAGTTCCCAAATAAGTCTTTAATGTGGGTATATGGTACATAGTAACACATCATACAAAGTTTCTCGGTGGCACATAATGGCGAGTTCGTTATGTAGAAGTTCCAAATCAGTCATATAATTACAAAAGCATAGGTCTAATAGTCTAGTCAAATAGTCCAGTCAATCTTAAACAACAAAATACACAGTCACACCGAATATATAGTTCATTATTTGGGGTGCCCAACTCAATCACATAATCACCGGGTCATAGTGTCAATGGTCTAGTTGGTAGGGATAAGTAATATGATAAGTCATTCCGAGCAAAGGCATAGATATTTATGTGTCCGAAATCTATTAACATTCTCAATACGTGTTCACAAGCATGATGCACGGATGAACACAAGACAAATTCTCCAGGTACAATAGATAAGGCAATGATTCCATAGGTCTACTCAATCTAGATGCAATTGTAGTAGAGACAATAGAATGTGTCATATCCGAATTAATTAACATCACAAGCAAAGGTGTATACATGTATGAATCTATAATCAATCAACACATAGGCATTTGTATATAAACAGAAAAGGTACCTAGGTCAATAGTTTTAGTATTCTGAGTGTTTTCTGGGACGAGTGCAATTATTCTATCCTAACTAGTAGTTCTTACCGTTGGTACAAATCCAATTGAGGTAGCGGGTCTATTCACATTTTGTCTAGTCTGTGGATAGTTCTTCACCATATGGCCTGTTTTACCACACCAAAAACAAGCTCTCGAAATACGGTAATAGACTCCTCGAAATCTCCTACCACATCCATTGCATTCTGGCTCAGAATCTCTAGTGACATTAGAAGTACTGGATGTTCCTTGATTTTGCTTATTAGACGACATTAAACCCTTATTTAAATAAGAGTCTTGTCTTTTTCTTTTCCATTCAGAAGTTCGGATCATGTTAGCTTCGGACATCAATCTAGTACTTCAACATATTTTGTTACTTTCAAAACATTCACTTGATGTTCCTGCATCGGTGGTAGCGAAGGTTCTTGTTGTAATGGTAGCTGTTGTTGCTGTCTTAAGGTATCTTCCATTTCTTGTATTATTCTTTCTAGTCTATTAAGTCAGGCTATGGGAGAGTCTTCCAACTCATTTTCCCTTGTTCTCTTTATGTTCTACAGAACCTCTTGCCAAGCCAAGTACAAAAATAAATACAGATACACATAGGCATATTTGCACATAGGGACATAGTCTCATATTCACACTTTACATATCATGAGTCCACAAATAATCGTATGCATCTAAACTTATAAGATAAGTACACACTTAACCATATTCATACCTTCATGTTCACATATTTGCAGTGTCTGAATGCACATAAGCATATACTTTCAAATGAATGCAATCTTAAGTCTTTTCTACACACCTTATTGCTCAATTGGACTAGTGTGTGAGTCATTAATTCATGCTCTAATGCCAACTATCATGATCCCAACCCGCCCTATGGGTTTAGACTGTAACCGGCCAGTAATCCCGAATTACCTAACCTCAAAGACAAAATTAACAGAAATATTTAATTAGTAACGGGGCTAGAATCGGAAGCAGACTATAAAAATTTTGTCCAATGAGCTATGCATATATGCCATAAATATAAACTCCTCATATAAGTAATAACTCACACCAATCACATGCAGGAGATAGAACTCAGCCAAGACCATTCACAACATCATTATTATACAAACCCAAAAGCTTATATACAATGCACGGTCAACATGACTAGCAAAAACAAAAAGACAAAAGCCTCTTGCATAAGGCATCCTTGGCTGACTCCTCAAAACTTGGTATCCTCTCACAGGTTCACTAGGGATGAGGTTGCACATCTCGCTGTTCACCTACATATATATATATATATAGAAAGCGAGCTAACGCCCAGTGAATAACACCAAAATAAAGAGGTTAATGAATGAAGCCTAACATAATGTAAAACATGTTTTACAATTCAAGAACAATTCATATTTCACATTTATGTTAAAATATTGGCTATAATAGAGTCCATCATCTCAAAAAACATATCTTCCAATTTTCAAAACAATTTGTATATCCAATCATATTAATATTGGTGATAATAATATCCGATCAAGTCTCATACGTGGTACATCCAATAGAGTAACAATATAACAATGGGCCGAAGCCAATAGGACCACTAGGGTCAACCAATGGAACCACAACGGGCCAATCAATAATTAATGTGGACCATTAAGGTCTAACATCAAAGATCTTTGTGTTTCAATTAATCCAATGGGCCATGGTATTGCTTCCTCCAAGCGAGCATTTACTAATCATTGGGCCATGATATTATTTCCCCGGGCGAGGGACAATAGGCCATGGTATTGTTTTCCCTAGGTGAGGGTCAAGTAATGGATGCCACTAATACATTTCACAAAGGGACGTTCATTCATTCATACAAAATAACATTTCAAAATCATCATCGTGGAGCAATTTTCAAAACATCTTTCGAACATATCTTTATAAAGGATATTACTCGCCTTGGGTAGGTTGATATTCCTCCACAATGTTCAAACCTACACATTTCACATATACACATATTGGAACACATTGTTCAAATCGAATAATTCATCTTCTCTTTGTAATTCAATCATTCATGTTGGTTCTCACTTATTAGTTCCTTAATGAGTCACAATTCATGCCTAACAATGCTGCAGAGAAGATGAGAACGAAGATATGAACACAGAAGAGCTTACCAAAATATGCTGAAATAGGGGTCATCACTCGAGCCAACTATTGGTCGCTCGAGCGGTCATAGAGGTCTGCAAAAGTACTAGATGGGTCTTATCTACGCTCAAGCCAACTCTTGGTTGCTCTAGCGGTCTAACAATGTACAGAGGGTTCGCTCGAGCGCACACTTGGTTGCTTGAGCAGTCTACAAAGACTGCAAAAGTACTGGGAGCTTGTCAAGTTCGCTCGAGCGCACATTTGGTCGCTCGAGCGGTTTGCAGATTTTCTAGGTTTTCCAAATTGCTCAATGAAGTTAAAAAATGCATCTTTCATGCTCAAAGCTTGCATGTCTTTCTAGAAAGATGTAGAAACTCTTCATAATGCATAAATTGATGGAGATTATGATACTTGAAACTCAAATCTCTTTAAATTTTCCAAAACAAAGTTCAAATTCCATGTTTTTGCCATGCATGTAATGATCTCTTTGCAAAACTCATGAACTTAACAATTTGAGCTGAAAGGCTCCACACATGTGCAAAATCCTTTTCCAAAACATGAATTTAAACGTTAACACATGATGGATGAAACATGCATGTACAATTTAACTTATAATTTCAACATGGATACTAGAATTCAAACTCAATGTGACAAAACTAAACATATTCTTGCATGCATGTAAAGCTTCTTCATCTTCTTGACTTTAATTAACAAAACACATGCAAACGGCCATGTTTAATCCATGAATACAACTCTAAAACATGATATCTTCAATGATTGAGAGATAAACTCTTACCTAGAGCCTTCAAACACACCAATTCAAGTTATATCTCCAAGTTTCCTTTAATCTCTACACTCTCTCTCTAAAAGTATAATCTTAGATTTTTGCACTCAATAATGAATAGAAGTGAGCTAAAGGCTCATATTTATAGTTGGAGTGGCTTAATACAATAATTAGAATAGTAGACCAACTAAACACAATTTAATTAATTAATCTGAATCAATTTTGGATCAAACTTTCCATAATGTTCTAAAAAATCCAATTAGTCTATTCATGTAACTAATTCCAACTTTTGATGCCATTAAGGCCTTCAATTTTAGATTCAGAGCAGAAATCACAATAGATAATTTTTAATTTGAACAGATATACTCAAATAAATCACATGGCACATATCACAAATAATAAATAACATAATTAAATAATTATAATCATGATATGCATGTTAGGGCCGTTACAATTGATACATATGGTTGTTTGTTATTATAATTGTCGTCTAGAGTTCTATTCTTGTCCATCAATGGAGGATAGTATTGATTATTGCTAGACATATGCTATGTATACTATTGTAGGATAGGCTATGTAATGTAGAATGATGCATTGTTGGTTGTAAATGGACATTGTGAATAGACAATTCCATTATTGAGTTGTGGATTATGTTGTTAGAAAAGGAACTAGAATGCTCATGAATGTTGTTTATGCTATGTGACTGTCGTTGGATAGTCGTGGTTTTGATGTTTAGTAATCCGTATTGTGTTTTGGAAACATTTTTGGGAATGTAGGAAAAATCGTTGTTGAACGATGGTGCGCGGAGCACATTTTGTTTTAAAGAAAGGGGTCAATGTATTTAACTGTTAGCGATTATTGTTATGTTGAGTGGATTAGGTGTATGCATTACATGCGTATATTTATTTGTGTATCTAGTAGGTTATGTCGTTGTGATGTTGTTTGGGGGTCTGTTTCCCGTCGTATCAAGCTGGCAAAACGAGGCACCTTGACAGAGGTTTCCTCGACCCTTCCAGTTTATGCCTGGTAATGTAATAACCCAACCCTCATCTATGATTCTGGTATACTTTCAGTTCCCTTATTCTGTATATTTATATGCTTATTGTGAAATTCCATGTGGAATTACGGTTAAGTAAGTGAATCCCACGTTTAAGGATGTCTATCTGTTGAACAAGAAAAGTATCTGTTACATGTAGAATGTTTGAAGCAGAAATTGGAAGCCTTAGGGGCTTAATTATCTGAAATTGATTTTGTATATGTGATCAGCATGTTTTTTAAGTAATATTAAATGATTCCGTGAAATTTCAATTTGGGATGTTTAAACAATTGATTTTCGTCCTATTCAACTTTTTCTTTTATATTACATATATGTGTGCATATGCTAGCTCTTTGACTTGGGACCCTTATATCAATATTTTCTGAGCCTAGGAGAGAGAGAGAATTAGAGAGGAGGAGGGTTTCTGAGGGAGTTCATCAAGGAAGAAGATTGAGAAATTAAAGGGGTTATAAAGATTGTAATGTAAGGTATGTGTAATTCATTCTAATTGGTTCCTCTCTTTGATAATTAAGTAGAAAGTTCTTTATGTTATACAAGTTAGGGTTTATGTTATGGAACAAGTATGTGGTGAATGATTAATTAGAATCATGTTTCTTGAGCTCATGTAGCTAAATGATCATGTGTGTATATATGTCTATGTATGTGAAGATGGGAATGTTATGAAGTTAAGTTGTGTTTGTGAGTTAAGATCAAAGGTCCAAATTGTATGAAGATTGATTTATGTTATAGCTCCTACTTACATGATGGTTGTTCTATGTTTTAACAATTAAAAGATCTATTTTGAGCTTCAAGAATACTCTCCAAAAACTGAGCTTTGCTGAAGCTTCGAACTACATTCTGCCAGAATCGCCGCACGTGCGGGGCTTCTTGCCGCACGTGCGGGAACCACTGACGTACGTGCGGGGCTCACAGCCGCACGTGCGGCCCATGCTGCAAAAATTTTGTCGCTCCGTTTTGCGTGCTTATGCTGCTGGTGTAGACACCGCATTTTTGACCGTCCTCAAGACTTGGACGTCACCGTTTGAACACTCGGTGATTATCCATGTTTGTGTTCGTTTGGAGTTCCCGGAGGTCTCGGCTACGCGCCCCGCCTCAGGATCCCCGAACTCGACCGTTTTGTGTCTGGTTTTGCACCAAACACCTGTGTTTTTGTCTTGAAGGGCAGGGAATGGCTTTTTGGCCATCCCCACACCCCACCGGCCCTCCCCTACCATCACCGGCCGCATATGTGTACCACCGGCAATGTTCTCTTAAAAACAATGGCCGGTCGGCACTATGTTTAGCCGACCGGCACTTTATTGTGCCGGTGAGACTTTTTGGTGGCCAACGTGCACCCTTTGCACCCCTGAGGCATGGTGCATGCCAGCTATGCCAGCTGGAATGCACCATCACATTCCCCCGTTCATAAGTGTGACCACTTTGCACCTTTGCACCCTTTAAGCTTCTAGAAGCTTGAACCTTTGGCCAAGCTTCTTGGAGAAGCTTGGCCAGCTGTCTTAGCTTCTCCAAGAAGCCTAGACCCTTTTGCACCCTTTGCCCCTTTTAGTTAGCTTATTGAAGAAGCCTTGAGCCTTGTTTTGTGCCTATATAAACACCATCTCTCTCCCTTTGAGGGGGGTTAGCCATTTTTGATCAAAAACCAGAGCTTCTATATCTATATATCTGTGTTATACTCTCTCTCTCTATATCTCTCTCTCTCTCATCATTGTGTGTGTGTTCTAAGCCTAAATAGTGTGTTTTTACCTCACTTTTGCACTAATACACACACCATTACACCTTAGTTCGAGATTGAGGGACTTGGAGGGTTGTTTGTTGAGTTTTTGGACTGGTTTTGATCAATAGAGGAGGGCTGCACCACTTGTTCTTCAAGTGTTCTTCAAGGGTGAGCACTTTACTTTAGATTCCCCATTTTTGCAACAAGTTTTTACCTATCTTGCTTTGTGTTTTGAGCTTTGTGTATAACTGAAAAAAGTCTTAAATTTTCTTGCTTTTGAACTTTCATTAAGGTCATTTTGTGGTTTGAGTGCAAACTCACCCTTTTAGGCCTTATTTTGGCCTATTTGGTGTCTTTACTTTGAGCCTTATTTGCCTCGTTGTTTTGGGTCCTTTCACCACTGAAAACCAGTGGGTTTTTAGTGGTAAAGAAGGTGGTTTGAAGTCTTGTATAGGGGAGGGACACCCCTCTCCCCTTTGTCCCTCTTTTGCCCTTGTCTTTGGCTTAAAAGGGAATATGCATGCTTGCTTATTTTTGGCACCATTTCAGAGTTTTTTTTGGATGTTTTGGAGCATGTTACATCTCTGTCTAATGGTGGTTTTGTGGTCCTTAGCATGCTTTGTATGCTTGCTTTGTAATCCTCCATTTTGCCTAGAAATGTGCCATGGGTTTAGCCTTGTATATCCTCATGTTTTAGCTTGACTTATTGAAGCTTTTGGCCATGATTTGTCTTGTTTTAGGTCTGTTGGCCACTGGTTTTACCATTTTTGGCATGCTTAATGTAGTTGTTTTGTATTGTTGCTTGTAAGCCTTGAGGATGTGATCCATGTATATGCATTGGATAGGTTATTTAGATGATTTGAAATCATTTAATATGCTATTTCAGTCCCTATACCATGTTTATATGTCCCCATTTGTCATGCCTTTCATGCTTTGAAACATTGGTCTTTTATGCCTAGGAATGGATATTGTGCATGCTTGCATATTTAAGGCATTTGGGACTACCATGTCAAAGGTGTGTGTGTGTATTTTTGCATGCTAGAAATCTGTTTTTGGTGGTCTAATACATGCTATGAATGGTCATGTTGGTGGTAGTGAAAAGCCCCTTGTTTATGCCTTGGTTTTGGGCCCATTTGCTTGCATGTTTGCATGAGTATTGGTCCATCATCTTGGACATTTTTCGCCACTGTTTTGGGGAGGTTTGAGGTCTGTCCCATTATGGTTTAAGTCAACTATTGCATGCTTGAATCATGTTTGTTGCATGCTTGATTAGCAAAGCCTTGTTATATGCTAGTTCTTTTACAAGAATTGTCCATGTTTGCATTATACTTTGCATCTTGCGTGCCTAGCATTGCACACTTGCCATAACATGTTGCATTGCATTTGGTGTCTTGCACTTCATGTCATGTTGCATCATTTGAGCCATGTTGTATACATGCATTCCATGTCTTGGTTTGGGGTGCCAAACCAAGTGTAAGGGTTGAGAGGAGTTCACACTACAAGTGGTGCAACTTGTCTCAACTCTTGGTCACTAAGGCCCTTGATCTATACATGATAGGGTCTTGGTCTCATTTGTGTGTTGCATGCATATTGACATTGAAATGCAATCTTGGTTCCTTAAGCTATCATGCACCAAGGTGCATAATTGATGGCCCAAGAACCAAGGGTCATGCTTCCTTGAGTCCCATGCATGATAGGAAGCATTGGCCATGCTTACATATGCTCAAAATCCCATACCATGCACTGTCTGTCTGCTGTTGCTGTCAAAACTGTCTTCTGCAGGAATTTTATGCCGACCGGCAGTATAGAGTGCCGACCGGCACTATATGGGTGGCCAATAACCCCCTAAGAAGCCGATGGAAATTTTAGCTGGCCGGTGGGCACTTCCTCCAGCCGATGGTGTACAGCAGGATGCAAGGAAGGTTTTCTGGGACTTTGGCAATTTTTGGAGAGACAGGGCAGTAAAAACAGAAGCAGCAGTGGCATGGTATGGGTTTCCCGGGCGAGTCGGATCCGAGCATGCATCATTCGCGTATCCCGAGGCGGAAGGCCGTGGCCTCCTTTCTTTTTGCATTTATTTACTAAGTAATTAGGAATTTTGTAATAATTTATTTATTCATTATTCGGACTGTATATTCTTTTGGTCCCTCCGAGTGAGGGCGTATTTGTAATAAGTGTGTGTGAGTGTGTGTATGTCTTCCAATCCCCATTTCTTTCTTCCCTTTTATTTACCTGCTTACGATGGTAGATTAGGGCATATTTAAATTAGCATACAGTATGATAGCATGCGTGCATCCATACATTTGTCTTACATGCACCGGGCTCGGTACATCACGCTAACTGCATTGTATTTCAATTTCCAAATTGAATACTTGTTACTTGTAGCATTTCACATGCCATGCTTAGGATAGCCGAGCCTGTCTAGATTACACCATTGCATGCGGTGCATTAGTCACTCTAACATAAGCTAGGGCATGCATGTTTGCTAACTAGTTTATTGTTTTGGCACGGAGTACTAGGTGAGTTTTTACGCTTTAGCATATCGCATGCGTGTGAATGTTAACATGACAGTATGATTACCATGTGGCTAAATGCTTATATGAGATAAACTGTTTGAATGCCTGTGGGTGGAGGTTGGATTGCTTGAGTTGGAAAAACTCGTTGAAATCCGTGTTTTAGCCTACTTGCGAGTAGCAAATTCCGAAACGCTTTCAAAACGAACGGATATGCAATGCTTGTTTCCAAATTAGGCAATCTAGTCTATACTTGTTTGCTGCGCGCATAACATAGTAATTCTAGGCCAATAATCGGAATAAGAACATAACATAGTAATTCTGTAAATACTCATATATGGCTTCCTTTACAGGGTGTATTACAATGTTTAAGCTAATCTTGGATTGCATGAGGTGGTGGAGCTGGCCCTCCTTCCGTGAGTACTGCGATGGTGTTGTCCAGACTTCCTGTGTTTGGGATATGTGGGCTGCTTGTCTCTTGGTTATGGCTACTTTTCTTAGCGCCGTGTGTGGAATCTTTGTCTTTACTTTATTTTATTTTTACTCATTGTGTTTGGACTCATTCATATGGTTTTGTTATATTTTCTTTTTGCCTATACATGCGGGTTGTGCATGGTTTCAGTTTCATCTTGCTGCTGGGATTGTGCACTGTGCTGTTTGGTGTTGGGCTGGTTGGTTCGTGGTTTTGTCTGCTCGAAGCGTCGTGTGGAAGTTGTTTTTAGTTTAATTTATTTCACTTTCGTTTTAGTAAATGATTACAGTGGATATTAGTTGGTAGGCCTTTGCAGCTTTTTTGTTTCATAGGGTTATTCTCTTGATCTCGCGGGTGTGTTCATGGCCCTCATCCGAAAGAATGTGGCCTATGAACATATTTTGGCTCCTGAGTTTAATCTTTTTGTTTGTTTTCTGTGCTGTTTTGGATGGCTGTTTTGCTTTGGTGTTTTTTTGTTTGTTTTGGTGTGTTCTTGGCTTGGCTGCGTGGGGTTTGCTGCCTCCGTGGTCTGGTCTGCTCTTGTATAGCTTTCGATAGGTCCTGGGGTATGCCCCTTGTAGCTGTGTATTATCTGTTTTTCTTTCATCTATGTCTTATTCATCCAAAAAAAAAAGAACATATAAACGTTTTCAAAATCGGATATCATGGTTAGTAGAGGCCGGTCTTCGGACCGGGCGAAAGGGGGTGCTCATAGCTGACCTTCCCCGATCGTACCCAAGCTCCCGAGCCAAGACAACTTTGGTGATGACGGACATGTGGCCTCCGGCACCGAGTCAGGGTTTCCTAAATTTCCCATTTCAAAAAAATATTTAGGTGGAGACTCTGTATCTGGCAAAGCAGTCCATGTTTGGCACTTCTTCTCAAAATCTGTTTTTTTCTCAAAACGATTTGCCAGAGTTGGACTCTTTGGTTCAGATTTAGAACCGACACAAATCGAGTCCGAACTGTAACCCCGTTGAGGTCCCTCGCGGGCATGTTACAGTTTCTGGCGACTCTGCTGGGGAATTTAGAGAGCTTGACTCGAACTCATGATGTCCTGTTTTGACTACATTTATGTGTCTCTTTGCATTGCATGTGCATTGGTGCGCCTAGGACACCGTGTTGGCCATTTGCTATTCCTGAGCGGTTTGCTGGAGGCTTGTCTTGTCAAGGCATGACCATAAGGCTGACCGGTTGCGGGCTCTGCCAGTATGGGAACACAAACCCCGGTCTTACCGGGGCACCCTTTTGACCATTCGACCTAGTGCATATCGGAATCCATAGTGACCATTCCAAACTAGGACAGGTTGCTTACCCGATATAGGTTGTTTGAAACCGCTGCGTGCATAGTGAAACCCTAGCTCCTGACAAAATAGGACAAGGAAACCCTACCCCAACGTAGGGGTGTTTTGGCTTTCTTTTACCTGCTATGTGCTTTTAGAATGTATCTCTGCAGGGAACGCACATATCAGTTTGCAAAGTTTGAGCATCAGGCCCGAGGGCACTAGTATCAGTGTTGTTGTGAATCAGTTATGTCTGCGGGTATCAGTTCAGTTTTGAACATTGATTCTGAGGAACAGTGATCAGTAGTAGAGTGCAGTTGTTCGGCTACACCCGTGTTTGATCTGTTTGGGGCTGAAATGCTGCTTGTTTTCCGTTTCAGTTCAGAGATTCAGAGAGTTGATCCAGAACAGCTAGTGTCTTCTCCTTGCTGAGGCAGGACTGAGCATGATGCAGAATTCAGAAGAGATCGTGGTCATGACGGCTGCGTTGAGTCAAGGAATCACCCCGCAAGGTGAGGCTGATATGGATCTGAGCATCCACCCAGGTCGCCTGCCGCACACCCAATTTGGACTCCTCAACTATATCAGGCTCGCGAGCCTACTACATTTGAACTAATGGGAATGATAGGTGATCTTCAAAGATCCGTGGCGGATCTCGCCTATGGAATATCTGTTTCGCCACCAGCCACACCATATGCCGGAGGCTTTGTACCCCAGGAGCCCCCGCTATTGGGACGGATAGTAATTGAACTCAGCCAACCGGAGATGACCTCCAGCTATGGCAACGACGCATCAAACCAAACTCTAGATCAGGTTGAGGCCAGAGACAAAGGTAAGATGAAGGCAGATGCCGACCCTATCGAACAACTGCTGTGGGCAGTAGAGGCTTTGAAAGCCGGGGGAATGAACAAGCAACAGATATCCGCAGTTATATCAAAAACTGTGGAGGATGCTTTTCCCACTCCGCCTGAGGGCAGTTCCAGTCAATCAGAGAATCGGGATAGGCCCCGTCACGCCAAAACAGTTCTTCCCGCTCCCAACCCTGCATCCGGAAAGGATCAGAAATCCAAGGCCGCACCCGCCGATCCGTTCACTAGTGCATCTAGCAAGAGTGCTCAGGCTCCAAAGTACCTGCCTCGAGGGCGCAGGGTCTTCCATGCTCTCTACATGCCATTGTCCAAGGCACTTCAGATCCTTGCCGAGAGGGGACACCTTAAACCCCTGGAGCCTCGGCCTCTCCCAAAGAATCTCCCTGCTACTCATGACCCTGCTCAGTACTGTGCGTACCACCAGCAGACAGGCCATGCTACCGACAATTGTTTCTGCCTCCGTCATGAGGTGCAAGATTTGATTGACAACGAGGTTATCCTCCCCCCCACCTCAGCAAAGTCCGTCACCACCCAGTTGTTGGATTTTGAGGACACAGATACTGCGAGTATGTAATCAGAAGGTGAACCGCCTGCGGGCAGTGCCTGGCGCATTTTTGGATGTGGCGTTTGGCACGCATTTTTGGGCATCTGTTAATGTTAATTTTGTAAATTCTGACTTGGGTGTCGAGTCAGTCTTTTGTTTTGTCTTGAGTCTGTCTCTCTGTATTGAGTCAGTCTTTTTTGCTTACAAGGTCTGTCTTGTTGTAATGAGTCAGTCCCTCTTGTATAGTATACCAGGTGATTCCGGGGTTGTTGCCTCGAACGCCGTTTTGTAATTATCCTTTTGTTTTTGCTTTTTGAGTCTGTTGCTGCCAAGGAGCCAGCTATACCAACAAACTTGAATGAAACAGCCGTGGCTATCACGTTCCGTACTTGTTGCTATTTGAGTCAGCCGTGCCAGAGGATGTGAATGGAACGACAGTACATACCACCTACTCTCTTGTGCCTTGAACATCGTTATAATGACCTAAGCTTTGCGTAAAACCCTTTTCGAACACTGCGGTGAGAAAAACGAAGAGGAATGAATTCCTCGGGTTTTGCAAAATTTTGATCATTTTGAGGGAAAGAGAGGTGTGCTAAGCTTTTAATGAATGAAATCATGCTTGTCGGCGTGAGTACTGAGAAGGATCCTGGTTCGATCCGGACTGGTTCCACACTATCTTCTGCGCGAGCGATTTGTCGCTTTCTTAAAAACTTTCAAAAACAAAATGTTTTGCGCAGTCTTGCGAAGACCTGCATGGAATCGCTCTTGAGATTGTGCAGCCCAGGATCGCTCTCAGCCTCAAGATTCAATTTATCTGTTTCAAACCTGGAGTCCGTTCAAAACATTCAGTGCCATGAAACGCCTGTGTGGCCCATTTTGAGGCAGCCCTCGAGCAAGAGGCACCAAAGCTAGATTAAGAAGATCAGAGTCCACCCGACAAGGCTCGTGAAGCAACCGTGATGGACTTTTCTGCAAATCAACACAACAGTCACTCTCCTGGATACAGAGAGGCTTCAATCTCAAAACCATTTGGCATGGGCTTATTACACTTTTTACCCTTTGAGAGGCTCGCTGGGCCGAAAACCCGAAAGGGCGATCCAGGCAAAAGTTAGAGCAAAGAAAAGAAAAGAAAAAAAGAAAAATACAAAAAGAAACAAAAAAGAAGAGAAAAAGAACGAAAAATAGCAAAAGAAAAGAAAGAAAAAAAATGAATGAAAATGCAAAAGAAAAGAAAAAAAGAAAAGAAAAAGAAAAAGAAAAACATAGCTCGCAAGGTCGAAAACCTGCATTGGGCACCTTGGCAAAAGTTAGAGCCTGAAAAGTGAAGGTTAAAATACCCGAGTGTACCTTAACCGGAACTACGTAAGGCTTGATTCCCATGTTTGGGATACGTAGGCAACTTCATCTTGAAGTCCAGCCCCCAACGCTTCCATAGCGTCTCAGTCCATGTCATGGTTTTGATCACTTTTGCCTCCTCCGAATCCAATGTCTCGATTGCAGCAACCTGGAACTACGTGACCAACTTCCTCTTGAAGTCCAACCACCAACACCTTCCAGGTGACTGTGTCCATATATTGATTCAAACCGTCTTCGTCTCCTCCGCGTCCGAGGGTCCGATCGTCGTCAACAAGGATTGGCTTACCGAATGCCGCGGCATCATCCAAACAAGGGGCAACTTTCCGTTGCCATGCATTGCCATAAGTTGCCCTGAGTTGCCGTCCAAACCAGGGGCAACTTTCCGTTGCCGTATTCCCCCCCTTTAAGCCAGGGGCAATTTTCCATTGCCTCCGATCCGAGGTTGCGCGTCTTGAGGGTAAGTTCCGTGCTCGTTGGGCATTGACTGTTTGCAAAAATAGTTTTTGAAAATTTTTACTGAGGTTGACTATTTTCTCGAAAACTATTTCATTTTCCAAAATTGGACCATGTTTGGCCCCGAAAAGGAGAATTTTCAGTGCTCACAGCCTGACTTGTATGATTTTCAAATCAAAAATCGAACAAGTGTGTTAATCCAACTCTCATTTTGATCAAAACTTGTTTTGGGAAGAAAACAAAAACATGGTCAAAGTGACGAACTAGGGGCACAATTGTGTCAGATCTTCTGTCTTTCCCCCGCCAAACATACTTGCCAGAAAGGCACTCTATCCATCGGAAGGAAATAGCCGTGGGCTAACAGTGCTGGGTGTGAACCTGCGACTTCCTATTCATCCATTAATCACCCTGGGGAGGGATGAAAAATGAGAGAATAAAGAATAGAGAGGTGTAAGCGGAGAGAGAAGTAAGCAAGAGGGTTTTGAGAGAAAAAATCGAGCCTGAGGGCCGAGTGATGTGAGTATCACAAATCAGAAAGGGTGGGAGATAATACCCGGAGGAATTGGCTCCTCGAGATTTGAGGTCTCTTTGTAAACATGTCCGCGTGTCGTGTCTTTTGATTTGTCGGTCTCGATTTTGGCTTTGAGTCTTTTCCGAATGTGTCTCGTTGTGATAGGTCGTGTGCCTTTTGTTTCTCTGTTTGAGTCTGTCTCGCTGTGTTCTGTGGTAGGCTCGATACCCCGGTTGTGAAACCCCTTTTCCAAAGATTAATCGTTTGTGCTCAGAATACTGTGCCATTCTCTACATTCGTGCGAAGCAAGAGAAAGAAAGGGAAAATTTGGGACATCTGAGTGTGTTTCAACTGCAACCGTGTCAGCTTTTGTGGTCCGTCTTGTCAGATTGGGGCTGTTTGTTCAAGGTTTGCTGTGTGCGGAATGAACCGAGTGCTGTATTATGGGCTGTATGCAGATCAATCCCCAGTAGAGTTTGGGCTGTATTATGCAGTTTGAGTAGTGGTTTGTATGAGTTGTTTGCTGTTAGTTGGTTGGTTATCCGATTATCATAGTGCAAGTGCTCAAATTACAAGTATTCATTGTTCAGACAACAGATCAATATCATTTACATTTGAGGTGTAATATGATGCAATACAGTGCAAGGTATGAAATGCGCAGATATAACACTCTTTTAGACAAAAAGTTTGTTTCATTTCATAATATTTTCAAGTACATAGTTTCGAAGAAAACAAAATCTGCCTGCGGCAGTACAAAGTACCCTAACCACTAACAAGAGGGGAAAATGCAAAAAAAAAAAAAAAAAAAAAAAAAAAAAGGGAGAAAAAAAAAAACAGTAAAATCTGTATCAAATGTCAAAAATGGCCCCGGAGCTATCAATTTGTCCTAGTCCTCTTCCTGGACGATGGTCCAGGGGCATCATCACCAGGAGCATCACCGGGGGCATCGCCATCTGAGCTCGAGTCCGAGCCATCATCGGTCTCCTCCGCCTCTGTCTCTGCCTCAGACTCATCATCCGGAACCGGAGCCCGCGAGCTGCTCCCGACATGAGTGCGCCCCCCTCTGGTGCGGGGATATGCTCTGCCATCCCGAGTAGAAATGGGAGGTCCAGCTGGAGCGCCGCCCACCGGAGGAATCTGGAAGGGAGGCTGAAAAAGCATGAAAGGCAAATGCATCAGAATGCCGTGAGCAGTAAATCAGTGCAGAATACAGTGTATGCGTACAGTGTGTGGATGCCGTGAGCAGTAAATCAGTGCAGAATATAGTGTATGAGTACAGTGTATGTACGCTATGAACAGTGAACCAGTGCAGGATGCAATGTGTGAGTATCGTGTATCAGATGCCGTGAGCAGTTTATCAGATGTTGTGTTGTGCATCAGATTATGTAAAGCAGTTTGTGTATGGTTTGAGGCCGTGGTCAGAAAGAACATACCGGAATGCTATAAAGGGCTAGGAGGTCGAATGTCCGCTGTAGCATCCCCATCATGGAGGCATTCATCTCCAATGACTGCCGGGTGTACTCAGAAGACGCCTGCAAAAGTATCAGATGTATCAATATTCTGGGGAATATCAAATAGACTGAAATGAAATAACTGTACAAGAATGAAGTAACACATACCGGAGGCAAGTCGGGGACACCGACAAACTCGTGATCAGCCGGCGGAGGAGCAAAAGGTATCTGATAGGTCGCCCCACCCTGTCCTCGGAAAGTCAATGAAGCGGGCAGAGCAGGCCAACCGGTCCCTCGCCCTCGCTGGACTCCGCCCCTGCCACGGACTCGAGCTCTCCTCGACACTCCCACTCCAGCCGCTGGCGCCGCTGGTCTCTCTCTCTCTACTCGGCGGCCGCCGCTCAGAGGTCGCATGATGAAGGTCCGGACGTACTCCAAGTAATCGCCCTCGCCTATGAAGTGGTCTGCCTCCCAGCCAATGGTGTAGTCCGCCATCTGCTCGGCAGTGAACCTCTCCGTATCCCGCATGTGCTCAGGAGGATGCACCGGGACTATCTGCTCAGGTAGGCCTAAGGTTTGACGCAAGAAACGCTCACCCAGGTACCAAGCCCGACAGACCGGGCCCTCGAGCAGAATCCGGTAACGTGAGGTCTCATCGGCACCGCAAACCGATCCCTCATCATCGCTGGCAGTGGAGCCCACGGCCGCCAGGTGATTTGAAAATGAAATACAGTTTGTTACCTACTGATATTGCAAATATGCAGTGGAAAGGCGAAACCTAAATGAACTGCAAGTAAAACATACCTCGGCAGGGGTGATGGTGTCGAAGTAGCGGCGGAAGAAGCTGAATGTCTCTCGCGGCCTCCGGGTGCATCTCCCGTCAAAGTGACGCGAAAAAGGGACGACCAGAGGGGTCTCTGCATCGGGTACAGGAGCGAGCCTAGGAAAGTAGGTGTAAACCCACAACTGCAAGATAAATACCAGTGCATTTATCAGATAAAGCAGAATACAGAATAGAAAGCAGAAATAGCAGAGCCGTGTGTTGTGCAGTGTATTGTGCAGAGTGTACAGTGTGAGCAGTATACAGTCAGTGTGAAGCAGAGTATGTGTGTGCCGTGTGTACAGTATACAGCAAGTGTAAAGCAGACTACAGTGTGTGCAGTGTGCAGAGTACAGAAAATAAAGAACGGAAATGAAAGGCAGAAAAAGAAATGTACCTCCCAAGCACGCCAGTAACCCCCGAGCAACTGTCCGCTGCCGCGGGAGGCTGAGCTCATATATCCATAAAGGATGGCCAGAGCGGCACCACCCCAGTCATAATGCAAAATGTCTCTCACATCCACCAGTGCGCTGAGAAGGCAGAGAGGCACGGTGTTCGCTCGGTCAGCGAAGATGGTCGTCCCGAACAAGAACATGAGGAAGCCGCGTGCATATCTCTCCACGGCCTCTGGGGTCATCGGAGCTGCATCGACAAGAAGGGGCTGGACCTTGAACTGCACCTCGAACCAGGAGTACCGGACGAAGCCAGGACGCGCGAGAGGCGGTGCCGCGCCAAGCAAGTAGACCTGAGCCGCGGTCCACTCATCCATGTCAATGTCAAAGGGGATCGGATCACCCCCTACCCCGATGCCTGTGAGCACCGAGAAGTCATAAGGGGTCATCGTCATGTCCCCCGTCGCAGAAAAATGAAACGAATTGGTGGTGTCCCACCACCTCTCCACCAAAGCGGCAAGGAGAGGTCTGCATGTCGTAAGCTGGGAGAGTCCCCTGCAAAATGCGCCAAAGCGGGCCTGGTCCACAATATGGCGAACTACGTCGGGAAGCTCGGCGTACCACACACGAGCGACAGTGTTCCCATACCCGCGGATGGTATGGGAATCTCCCTGTTTTCAAACAAATAATTGCGAAGCAATATAAAATGTACAGTTTTGAAGAAACAGTAAAAATCAGTGCAAATTTGGCATGCGTGCATATATTCAGATTCAAACAGGTACCGGGTGCCGGTGTGCTTTTAGTGAACTACAACGTGTGATGCGTCAGCGTGTTTGAGTGGTTCAGTGCAAATTTGGCATGCGTGCGTATATTCAGATTCAAACAGATACCGGGTGCCGGTGTGCTTACGGTGAACTACAACATATGATGCGTCAGCATGTTCGTGTGGCTCGGTGCAAATGTGGCATGCGTGCAAGTTTTTCAGATTCAAACAGGTACCGGGTGTCGGTGTTTGCAGTGAAATACGGTATGTGTCATGGTTTGAGTGGTTCAAGGCTAGTGCAGTGTGTGCGCGTGTGAGTCTTAAACAGATAATCAGTTGCAAACGCGTTTGTAATCAATTACAATATACTGTGTTTCAGTGTATCGGAACTAAGCAGTTAAAGAATGCAACCAGCTATGACAATTGGCGGTAAAAAAGTTCTACATTGCAGAAAGTAAAGCAGAGAAAGAAAGTTACCTCAGAAGCGCCGGAGGATAGGTGGGAGGCAGGCTCGCGTAGCAAGAGCTCAGGATCCAACGCCATGTCGAAGCTCCTGAACTGGCGTAGTCCGTCGGGTGGCAGAACGTGAATCGCCGGCCGGTAGGTCGCCGGGTCGAACGGGCGCTCGCTCAAAGGGAGGAGCTCGACCTCGGGATCCATCTCGTGATCCGAGGGAGTCCCACCGCGTGGAATGTCGTCGGCCATATCGAGAATGATGAGAAAATGGTCGAGGAATGGAAATCGGGTCGGAATACGAAGAGTCAACCGAAAAGTCAACCCCCGGGAGGGTGAAAAATGGCCGGAAAGGTTGGGATGGGAAAAAGGCGCGAAACTCGAGAGAAACTCGAGGGGAATGAGCCTCAAAAGGCGGAAATGGCAAAGGATGTGCCGAAATGAAATTTCAATCGGTCGAAAATGTTCGAAACGCGATGAACTTCACGAATCGAATGACGAAAAGGCGCGAGAACGCGAAGAAAATGAGGAAAAGAGGAGAGAAAAAGGCTCTAGAGAGAGGGGGAGGTGATTTTCGGCAAAGGAGAAGTGAGGAAATAGGGTTTAGAAACCCTATTTTAAAAGACCCGGGGTGAAAAGTCGAATCTGCCCCGACTCAGCAACTTTTTGCCGGTCGGGAACATTTTGTGCCGGCCGGCAGAATATTGTGCCGATGGAATTCTTTTGTAGCCGGTGGACAGCCGGTGGCCTCCCCTCTCGGCCGGTGGTGTTCCCACAGCCTTGTTTAGGCCATATGAGCAGTTTCTGGTCTTCATATCTCAAGAAAGTGCAAGAAAGTGTATCTCCGATGCTCAACCGGCCTCCGTTTTGACCTCGGACCGTGTCTTCTGTGCGTAGCACTCAAATTCATGCAATGATTGTATCCTTTTGTATCCTTTTGCCTTTTACAAAAACTCAAAAGTTGCCCCGTGTGCGTTGCACGCGTTCATCGCACTATTTCGGTGCATTGCATCGCGCCGTCACGCGCCTCACAGTTGCATTGTTATGCACGTACTACACGCGTTGTAACACGCACCCCTTGCATTGTCATGCACATCTCTTGTGCATTATCATGCATTTTATACCATGCATCGTCATGCATTCCGAAACACGTGCGTTGTTACGCATTTAAGTCCATCTGCATTGTCTTGCATCTTATGAGGCACGCGTGTCTCATTTGCATCATTTGCATCATTTTCCATTCTTATGAGGCATGCGTGTCTCATTTGTCTCATTCACTTTACATCCCGTGTGGCATGCGTGTCACACTTGTATCGTTTATCATGTCCATTGGCACGTGTGCCTCCTCATTTCCATTGGCATGCGTGCCTCATTTCCATTGGCATGCGTGTCTCACTTGCATTGTGCATCTTCATCACGGTCTAGGAGACCTTAAATCCTTGGGAGGTGTAAAACCTTCACTCGCGTTGTCTAACGCACCGCGCTGTTTTGCGCATCTCATTGCATTTGGCATGCATTCCATCACGCGATCTTGCGCATCGCACTGTCTTGTGCACCACATCTCAATTCATGCATTGCCCCAAATGGGTCTGGCGAGACCTTAAACACGCACGGTCTAGGAGACCTTAAATCCTTGAAAGGTGTAAGACCTTCGGTGCATTGGTGTGCACGGCTCACTTGCATTGCCATGCATTTCAAAAGCCGCGCGTTGTCGCGCATTTCGAGATCATACATCTCCATGCCTTCCACGGTCTAGGAGACCTTAAATCCTTGGAAGGTGCAAGACCTTCGGCGCATTGGTGTGCACAATACCGCATTGTCATGCATTGCATTGTAAATATTGCATATGTCATGCATCATCCAAAAAAACATGCATATGTCATGCATTTCAAAGAACACAAAAAAAAAAAACATGCATATGTCATGCATCAAAAAAGAAAAAACCGCAATGTCATGCATCATTGTAAATACTGCATATGTCATGCATTTCAAAAAATCCAAAAAACAAAAAAACCCATGCATATGTCATGCATTTCGTTGTAATATAGTGCATATGTCATGCATTTTCTGTAAACATCCATCTATATTGCATTATAGTTTGCATGCACCCACTGCATTATCCACTCGCATTGTCGTGCATTCTTCACTTGCGTTGACGCGCATGTTTCACTTCCACCTGCATTGTCGTGCATTCTTTACTTGCGTTGACGCGCATGTTTCGCTTCCACCTGCATTGTCGTGCATTCTTCACTTGCGTCGATACGCATGTTTCGCCTTCACTTATCCATTGTAAATATCCATTCCATTGCATATTGTATATATTGCATTTTAGTTGCATGCATCCACTGCATCATCTTCCATCTATGGCTCGCACCTTTCCTTGTTAAGCTTGGTCTGGTATATACCCTTACTTTTCACGTTAAAGCACAGTTTTGCATGTGTACGCGCCTATTCCTTGATGAGCTTGGTTTGAGGGTTGCGGCACCTTTTCTGTGTTAGACATGGCTTGTATAGGTACATGTCTTTCCTAGGCAAAATACGGTTTGGCTACACGCCATATCCATTTCTATTGCATTGTAGTGTAATTGTTGCATCCGGCATTAGGATCATTGTTCTCTCCTCAGCGGGTTGTCACCCCACTTATGTCATTCCATCCAATACTTGTTCTTGTGTCCGTCTACATCGCTCATAGTTCAGACATCGTTCTATGGTAGACGGACTTGTTACTTCCATCAATCTATTTGACATAAGTGTGTGGTTTCGAACCGCTCATGATTGAATCATGATTCAATTGCTCTGCATTTAGTTCGCATAGTTTCAATTGCATTGCATTATCATTTGCATTGTTTATACTTAGTTTTGTATATATTGCATATCATTTTGCATTCATTCCTGCATTGTCATGCATGTTGCTAACAATATCATTGTCCCTGTTAAGTTGTTTTCTTTACAGGTACGATATTGTATGTACGATTCATTTGAGGCCGGTGCAACCGGATGAGCCGCACAGGTATTGTATCCTCTGCGTGAGACGTATTGAGAATTGCATAATTCTCTTACATCCTTTCTGCATTGCAGTGTAGTCTGGCGTATGCTAGCTTATAACTGTCGCATTCGTGCTTCATTACAGCTTTCTTTGCATGATCATAAGTTATGCTCGGCTTCTTGCATTTTCAGCTGCATTTTGCCCCTGCCTTCGGGCGCATATCTTGTTTGTCTTGCATGATTGTCTAAGTATTCAACCATGTCAAAAATGGACCGTCTCTGGGCTTTGACATTCACTCCCGTCATTGTTATGACTTCCGAGTTCTGTCAAAGAGGGGCAACTGTAGACACCCCATTTTTGACCGTCCTCAAGACTTGGACGTCACCGTTTGAACACTCGGTGATTATCCATGTTTGTGTTCGTTTGGAGTTCCCGGAGGTCTCGGCTACGCGCCCCGCCTCAGGATCCCCGAACTCGACCGTTTTGTGTCTGGTTTTGCACCAAACACCTGTGTTTTTGTCTTGAAGGGCAGGGAATGGCTTTTTGGCCATCCCCACACCCCACCGGCCCTCCCCTACCATCACCGGCCGCATATGTGTACCACCGGCAATGTTCTCTTAAAAACAATGGCCGGTCGGAACTATGTTTAGCCGACCGGCACTTTATTGTGCCGGTGAGACTTTTTGGTGGCCGACGTGCACCCTTTGCACCCCTGAGGCATGGTGCATGCCAGCTGTGCCAGCTGGAATGCACCATCACATTCCCCTGTACATAAGTGTGACCACTTTGCACCTTTGCACCCTTTAAGCTTCTAGAAGCTTGAACCTTTGGCCAAGCTTCTTGGAGAAGCTTGGCCAGCTGTCTTAGCTTCTCCAAGAAGCCTAGACCCTTTTGCACCCTTTGCCCCTTTTAGTTAGCTTCTTGAAGAAGCCTTGAGCCTTGTTTTGTGCCTATATAAACACCATCTCTCTTCCTTTGAGGGGGGTTAGCCATTTTTGATCAAAAACCAGAGCTTCTATATCTATATATCTGTGTTATACTCTCTCTCTCTCTATATATCTCTCTCTCTCATCCTTGTGTGTGTGTTCTAAGCCTAAATAGTGTGTTTTTACCTCACTTTTGCACTAATACACACACCATTACACCTTAGTTCGAGATTGAGGGACTTGGAGGGTTGTTTGTTGAGTTTTTGGACTGGTTTTGATGAATAGAGGAGGGCTGCACCACTTGTTCTTCAAGTGTTCTTCAAGGGTGAGCACTTTACTTTAGATTCCCCATTTTTGCAACAAGTTTTTACCTATCTTGCTTTGTGTTTTGAGCTTTGTGTATAACTGAAAAAATTCTTAGATTTTCTTGCTTTTGAGCTTTCATTAAGGTCATTTTGTGGTTTGAGTGCAAACTCACCCTTTTAGGCCTTATTTTGGCCTATTTGGTGTCTTTACTTTGAGCCTTATTTGCCTCGTTGTTTTGGGTCCTTTCACCACTGACAACCAGTGGGTTTTTAGTGGTAAAGAAGGTGGTTTGAAGTCTTGTATAGGAGAGGGACACCCCTCTCCCCTTTGTCCCTCTTTTGTCCTTGTCTTTGGCTTAAAAGGGAATATGCATGCTTGCTTATTTTTGGCGCCATTTCAGAGTTTTTTTGGATGTTTTGGAGCATGTTACATCTCTGTCTAATGGTGGTTTTGTGGTCCTTAGCATGCTTTGTATGCTTGCTTTGTAATCCTCCATTTTGCCTAGAAATGTGCCATGGGTTTAGCCTTGTATATCCTCATGTTTTGGCTTGACTTATTGAAGCTTTTGGCCATGATTTGTCTTATTTTAGGTCTGTTGGCCACTGGTTTTACCATTTTTGGCATGCTTAATGTAGTTGTTTTGTATTGTTGCTTGTAAGCCTTGAGGATGTGATCCATGTATATGCATTGGATAGGTTATTTAGATGATTTGAAATCATTTAATATGCTATTTCAGTCCCTATACCATGTTTATATGTCCCCATTTGTCATGCCTTTCATGCTTTGAAACATTGGTCTTTTATGCCTAGGAATGGACATTGTGCATGCTTGCATATTTAAGGCATTTGGGACTACCATGTCAAAGGTGTGTGTGTGTATTTTTGCATGCTAGAAATCTGTTTTTGGTGGTCTAATACATGCTATGAATGGTCATGTTGGTGGTAGTGAAAAGCCCCTTGTTTATTCCTTGGTTTTGGGCCCATTTGCTTGCATGTTTGCATGAGTATTGGTCCATCATTTTGGACATTTTTCGCCACTGTTTTGGGGAGGTTTGAGGTCTGTCCCATTATGGTTTAAGTCAACTATTGCATGCTTGAATCATGTTTGTTGCATGCTTGATTAGCAAAGCCTTGTTATATGCTAGTTCTTTTACAAGAATTGTCCATGTTTGCATTATACTTTGCATCTTGCGTGCCTAGCATTGCACACTTGCCATAACATGTTGCATTGCATTTGGTGTCTTGCACTTCAAGTCATGTTGCATCATTTGAGCCATGTTGTATACATGCATTCCATGTCTTGGTTTGGGGTGTCAAACCAAGTGTAAGGGTTGAGAGGAGTTCACACTACAAGTGGTGCAACTTGTCTCAACTCTTGGTCACTAAGGCCCTTGATCTATACATGATAGGGTCTTGGTCTCATTTGTGTGTTGCATGCATATTGACATTGAAATGCAATCTTGGTTCCTTAAGCTATCATGCACCAAGGTGCATAATTGATGGCCCAAGAACCAAGGGTCATGCTTCCTTGAGTCCCATGCATGATAGGAAGCATTGGCCATGCTTACATATGCTCAAAATCCCATACCATGCACTGTCTGTCTGCTGTTGTTGTCAACTGTCTTCTGCAAGAATTTTATGCCGACCGGCAGTATAGAGTGCCGACCGGCACTATATGGGTGGCCGATAACCCCCTAAGAAGCCGATGGAAATTTTAGCTGGCCGGTGGGCACTTCCTCCAGCCGATGGTGTACAGCAGGATGCAAGGAAGGTTTTCTGGGACTTTGGCAATTTTTGGAGAGACAGGGCAGTAAAAACAGAAGCAGCAGTGGCATGGTACGGGTTTCCCGGGCGAGTCAGATCCGAGCATGCATCATTCGCGTATCCCGAGGCGGGAGGCCGTGGCCTCCTTTCTTTTTGCATTTATTTACTAAGTAATTAGGAATTTTGTAATAATTTATTTATTCATTATTCGGACTGTATATTCTTTTGGTCCCTCCGAGTGAGGGCGTATTTGTAATAAGTGTGTGTGAGTGTGTGTATGTCTTCCTATCCCCATTTCTTTCTTCCCTTTTATTTACCTGCTTACGATGGTAGATTAGGGCATATTTAAATTAGCATACAGTATGATAGCATGCGTGCATCCATACATTTGTCTTACATGCGCCGGGCTCGGTACATCACGCTAACTGCATTGTATTTCAATTTCCAAATTGAATACTTGTTACTTGTAGCATTTCACATGCCATGCTTAGGATAGCCGAGCCTGTCTAGATTACACCATTGCATGCGGTGCATTAGTCACTCTAACATAAGCTAGGGCATGCATGTTTGCTAACTAGTTTATTGTTTTGGCACGGAGTACTAGGTGAGTTTTTACGCTTGAGCATATCGTATGCGTGTGAATGTTAACATGACAGTATGATTACCATGTGGCTAAATGCTTATATGAGATAAACTGTTTGAATGCCTGTGGGTGGAGGTTGGATTGCTTGAGTTGGAAAAACTCGTTGAAATCCGTGTTTTAGCCTACTTGCGAGTAGCAAATTCCGAAACGCTTTCAAAACGAACGGATATGCAATGCTTGTTTCCAAATTAGGCAATCTAGTCTATACTTGTTTGCTGCGCGCATAACATAGTAATTCTAGGCCAATAACCGGAATAAGAACATATAAACGTTTTCAAAATCGGATATCATGGTTAGTAGAGGTCGGTCTTCGGACCGGGCGAAAGGGGGTGCTCATAGCTGACCTTCCCCGATCGTACCCAAGCTCCCGAGCCAAGACAACTTTGGTGATGACGGACATGTGGCCTCCGGCATCGAGTCAGGGTTTCCTAAATTTCCCATTTTAAAAAAATATTTAGGTGGCGACTCTCTATCTGGCAAAGCAGTCCATGTTTGGCACTTCTTTTCAAAATCTGTTTTTTTCTCAAAACGATTTGCCAGAGTTGGACTCTTTGGTTCAGATTTAGAACCGACACAAATCGAGTCTGAACTGTAACCCCGTTGAGGTCCCTCGCGGGCATGTTACAGCTGGTATTTTTGAAATATGTGTTTGATGTCATTAAGATACCTGTAAATTCGTTCGAAGTAAAATGAAGCATGAAGTGAATTAAGAAAGAAAAAGAACTAATGACTAAGTTATGTATGTGTACAGGGCACACTCCATGAGGGACAAGCACTCCGTTGCAGCACTGTGAGTAGTAGTACGGTAGTCGTACGTTCAATTGTCATTAATGATTCCTATTGTTAACATTCCGTTCCTTGCGTGTAATCATGTTAACGGTATATTGATTGGAAAATCTAAGGGCATTATTGCGCAGTACATTTTATTTACTGTTGATAAAGAATACTAACATTATTTGCAAGATAGCTGTAGTGATTCATGACGAACCAAGGGAACCTATAAGCACTATGGAACCATGGTATTCACGTATCTCTGATATTATTCAATCTGTACAATGTGCTTACCTTTTGTTAATAATTATCAGGAATGTCCTGTTAGACTTAAGTTAACTATGTTAACATATATGAACGATCAAACAAAGGTGTATGCTTCTATGTGCTACTGATTAATAGATTAAGTGAACTACGCCGTTCTTAAGGAATAAAGAGAAATTATGTTCATTCTTGAAGAACGGATTTTGAGTAAATATGAGACAGTTATAGGTTATCAAGGGTAGACACCTTTGAAGAATCAGAATAATTGGAAAGCTATGTGTATTTGTGTGAATTGGAAGTTATTCAGAAACCACGACATAAGGGCAAACGTCTAGCATTTTTATGTAACCCTCACGAGAATGTGAATTATTCTATCTTTGTTAAGCGTACGATAATAACATGATATGACAAGAAATGCTCTATTTTCTAACATGTTACGTTTTGAATCACTAAATGATTGTTCATTTATATAAAGGTATTCAAGGCATCCTTAGCACAAGGCCCTTACCCGGGGGTAATAATACCGTGGTTCACGTATGTTACAAGTTCACGTATATTACAAGTTTACGTATGTTACAAGTTTAAGTCTGTTACAAGTTCACGTATATTACAAGTTTACGTATGTTACAAGTTTGAGTCTGTTACAAGTTCACGTATGTTACAGGTTCTTAGTACCGAGGGATTCCTTTATGGAACTAACAAGAATGCTTTATATTGATTTGTTAGCGCTATTGAAGTGCCAGGTATAATTACGTATGAATTCTAATTTCTGTTTATGATTCAAGCATAATGTATATGTATGAATTTGTTTCTGTTTATGATATAACATGATATGTATGGTTGGTCTGTAAAACCTGTTAATCACTGGTATAGAACAAAGTGCTACTTGGAACTAAGTGCTACCGTGTGAGCCACCTCTAGAGTCCATGTGAGACACCTCTTGAATCTATACATATATGAACTAGGCTTAAAGCCAATCTGGGCCTATGGCCATTCTATATGATCTATTAGGCCAAAGGCCATTCTGTATTTTTGGTATGGAGCAACGTGCTGTACGAAACTAAGTGTTGCAGTACGAGTTACCTCTAGAATCAGTACGAGCCACCTCTTGAGTCCATACATATGTGAAAGTTAAGAGGCCTATGGCCATTTTGTATGATTTGTAAGATCTGTTAGTATGAAACAAAGTGCTGTACGGAACTAAGTGCTGCAATGCGAGTCACCTTTAGAATCCGTGCGAGCCACCTCTTGAGTTCATACACACAAGTTCAAGGGCTCAATGCCAACATGTTCAAGGGCTCAATGCCAACACGTTTAAGGGCTTAATGCCAATATGTTTAAGGGCTTATTGCCACTCTGTTCAAGGGCTTAAAGCCATTATGTTTCAAGATATTATGTTTAAAGTCATTATGTTTCAAGACTGGGCCTAAGGCCGTTATGAAATTAGTGCAGAATCAATTAACCTCATGCCCTCTTTATTTGTGTATGCATTGATATGTATTATACTTCAAGTTGAGCATTGAATCATTTATGTACTATTATTCACTGCGCTTCGCTCACTTTGTGTTATGTCTGTTCTGTAGGTAATCACTTTGGGAGTCTGTCTTAACCCTTGATGCTTACCCTTCAATTGTCAACCTTAGTATGCCCAGACTCCCAGACCAAGCCCATGCATTTATGTGAAGTTTTGTTAAGATTTTGACTTGCACTATAATAATTTACCTAAGGTTAAAATGTATGTATATACCCCCCTTTCTTTATCAAAGTTCGGATATACGCTCATTTATGTGTATGGGTATGTATATAGATAAATGGCTCTCACGTATGTGATCCTGGCATGTTAGTTTTAGCTCAATGGATGTTATTCTATGTTACTTTGTAATATTAAATGCTTCCGTTCAGGCCCTATATATTATGTATATCAGGTTATGTGTCTGTATCTGCATAAGTCATGCCCGAACTTTTAGGGACGAGTTTGGGGCGTGACAAGTGGTATCAGAGCACGAGTTGCTATCTCACACACGAATGCATTGGGCTTTAGGATGTCTAGAAAAGACTTAGGTATCATGCATGATATCCTTATTGCATATGAAAGAAAATGATGGCAACGTTAAATGTAAGCTGTTAACGCTAACGATTATGATCCATGTCTGTTGTACATTCCTTGTGTATATTGTAATTAGTTGTTGAGCAAAACATGACAAGAATAAGGATAGAGGATCCAACAGAATGAAAAGGGACAATGATTAGTAAGGTAATTTATACGTAATGATTAAGTAAGGTGTATGTTATCAGCTGTTCTTTTTGGATTAATAGTTACCTATCATCTGTTTAGGCAAATTGCTTCAACACTAATAAGTTTTAGATCTATGATTTTGAAAAGCTATTGTATTAGGCATTCTGATAAGTTGTGCTTTGCATGATCGTTGGATTATGTCGAGTGTGGCCGGCTGTAAGAGAAAGTTATGTATGCAGTGATTCCCGAGGTTAATTAAATGTAATTTTGTTTTTACTGATTGTTAAAATGGATAAGGAAATGGACTATTAATCTTGAACTGATTTGGTCAAGCACTATGAACTACAATTTCGAAACAAGTTATAATTAAGATGATTTTGTAAGCCGAGAAATTATTGACAACTCCTGATGGGGAATCAAGGGAATTATTGATGGCAAGTTAACGATATGTACTGGACATTTACCTCTTCTGATACATTAATATGCGCAATGTGATTCCGAATCGATTTTCTATCCTATTGAACTGATCTGGATAAGAATTCTACCTTTGATATTAATTGGCCAAATGATTTTGTCGCTAAATTGTTGAATCTCAAGACCGTATAGAATCTGGATGGATGTGAATACTGTATACCTTGTTATGTTAATTGACTGTGGCTGATTTCGTGTCTTACGATAGGAAGAGAAAGAACCATTTGAAATGGGGGATACTACAATGATTAAGAGGAGACTAAATTAGTTTGTGCTGTAACAAAAAGAAATGCTTATTAAAGAAAGATGTTACACCTTATGGTTACGATTAATTAGTTAAGCATGGTTTGATTTCTGGTTTTGGTTTTGAGTGGTTCCCTTTGTTCAAAATGATGGCTTTTATAGTTGTATTTATTATTCAGATTTAGACTTGTGATGACATCACTAAGTAACTACGATGGTATGTCCGCATGAAAAGCTGTATGTTATTTGCTTTGGTAACACTGTAATTATTTGATTTGGAATATGGTTCTTTTTGTGCTAATATATGTAGAAGTGCAACTATGAAGAATTAACGTTATTGACTTGGATTCTTTTCCCATTTTTATGACCTTGTCAAGAAGTAGTAGATATGATTTTGAAGCAATGGAATGATATGACCGTGTTATGTTTTTGGAAAAGGAGAAATACTAGAAATTAATAATGAAGCTAGTAGCTATGTACCTACACGACTTATTTGTGAGTGCTAAGATAAAATGTATCTTGTCAATTGGACAGAATCTTGCTTAAGCAGCTCTGAAGCCTGATTTAATTGTGCATACTCATATTTGAATCTAGCCACGTCATTGATTTCTTTTGGAACCTATATATGATCTTAATTAATGACTCGTCTTTGAGTGGCTTGTGATATGTAATTTACCCAAGGAATTACTTAACTGAACAAGTTGAACATGGCCCTTCTAATGAGAATTGCATATCACTTACTAATATTAGGTTGATCTAATTATGAATGTAATGAAGAACAATGTTTTTTATGGCAACCGAAATTAACGTATGTTATGGAAACACATGAGGAATATGCTTAAAGAAATGATATTTATTATGTCTCTGTATTTAAAAAAAAAAAAAACAATTTGTATATTTTGGTATATGAGAAAGGATGCTAAGGAACTTATTGTCAGGATATAGAACCTGCCTATAGAAGATTTTATGCCCTAAGTGTTCAGACTCTTGTGGTCTTATCTTATTTGATGTATGGATACAACTAGGAGATGCTCATTATATTGAGAATTTTGGAATAACTGTGGGGAATATCTAGTTAGCCTGTGACTAATTTGAACTGAAGAATTATATGAGCATTTATAACAGAATTACATGATAAAGCAAGTTTGAGGGACCAAACTTATTTTAAGGGGGGGAGAGTGTAATAACTCGACCCTCATCTATGATTCTGGTATACTTTCAGTTCCCTTATTCTGTATATTTATATGCTTATTGTGAAATTCCATGTGGAATTACGGTTAAGTAAGTGAATCCCACGTTTAAGGATGTCTATCTGTTGAACAAGAAAAGTATCTGTTACATGTAGAATGTTTGAAGCAGAAATTGGAAGCCTTAGGGGCTTAATTATCTGAAATTGATTTTGTATATGTGATCAGCATGTTTTTTAAGTAACATTAAATGATTCCGTGAAATTTCAATTTGGGATGTTTAAACGATTGATTTTCGTCCTATTCAACTTTTTCTTTTATATTATATATATGTGTGCATATGCTAGCTCTTTGACTTGGGACCCTTATATCAAAATTTCCTGAGCCTGGGAGAGAGAGAGAATTAGAGAGGAGGAGGGTTTGTGAGGGAGTTCATCAAGGAAGAAGATTGAGAAATTAAAGGGGTTATAAAGATTGTAATGTAAGGTATGTGTAATTCATTCTAATTGGTTCCTCTCTGTGATAATTAAGTAGAAAGTTCTTTATGTTATACAAGTTAGGGTTTATGTTATGGAACAAGTATGTGGTGAATGATTAATTAGAATCATGTTTCTTGAGCTCATGTAGCTAAATGATCATGTGTGTATATATGTCTATGTATGTGAAGATGGGAATGTTATGAAGTTAAGTTGTGTTTGTGAGTTAAGATCAAAGGTCCAAATTGTATGAAGATTGATTTATGTTATAGCTCCTACTTACATGATGGTTGTTCTATGTTTTAACAATTAAAAGATCTATTTTGAGCTTCAAGAATACTCTCCAAAAACTGAGCTTTGCTGAAGCTTCGAACTACATTCTGCCAGAATCGCCGCACGTGCGGGGCTTCTTGCCGCACGTGCGGGAACCACTGCCGCACGTGCGGGGCTCACAGCCGCACGTGCGGCCCAAGCTGCAAAAATTTTGTCGCTCTGTTTTGCGTACTTATGCTGCTGGTATTTTTGAAATATGTGTTTGATGTCCTTAAGATACCTGTAAATTCGTTCGAAGTAAAATGAAGCATGAAGTGAATTAAGAAAGAAAAAGAACTAATGACTAAGTTATGTATGTGTACAGGGCACACTCCAGGAGGGACAAGCACTCCGTTGCAGCACTATGAGTAGTAGTACGATAGTCGTACGTTCAATTATCGTTAATGATTCCTATTGTTAACATTATGTTCCTTGCATGTAATCATGTTAACAGTATATTGATTGGAAAATCTAAGGGCATTATTGCCCAGTACATTTTATTTACTGTTGATAAAGAATACTAACGTTATTTGCAAGATAGCTGTAGTGATTCATGACGAACCAAGGGAACGTATAAGCACTATGGAACCATGGTATTCACGTATCTCTGATATTATTCAATCTGTACAATGTGCTTACCTTTTGTTAATAATTATCAGGAATGTCCTGTTAGACTTAAGTTAACTATGTTAACATATATGAACGATCAAACAAAGGTGTATGCTTCTATGTGCTACTGATTAATAGATTAAGTGAACTACGCCGTTCTTAAGGAATAAAGAGAAATTATGTTCATTTTGAAGAACGGATTTTGAGTAAATATGAGACAGTTATAGGTTATCAAGGGTAGACACCTTTGAAGAATCAGAATAATTGGAAAGCTATGTGTATTTGTGTGAATTGGAAGTTATTCAGAAACCACGACATAAGGGCAAACGTTTAACATTTTTATGTAACCCTCACGAGAATGTGAATTATTCTATCTTTGTTAAGCGTACGATAATAACATGATATGACAAGAAATGCTCTATTTTCTAACATGTTACATTTTGAATCACTAAATGATTGTTCATTTATATAAAGGTATTCAAGGCATCCTTAGCACAAGGCCCTTACCCGGGGGTAATAATACCGTGGTTCACGTATGTTACAAGTTCACGTATATTACAAGTTTATGTATGTTACAAGTTTAAGCCTGTTACAAGTTCACGTATGTTACAGGTTCTTAGTACCGAGGGATTCCTTTATGGAACTAACAAGAATGCTTTATATTGATTTGTTAGCGCTATTGAAGTGCCAGGTATAATTAAGTATGAATTCTGATTTCTGTTAGTGATTCAAGCATAATGCATATGTATGAATTTGTTTCCGTTTATGATATAACATGATATGTATGTTTGGTCTGTAAAACCTGTTAATCACTGGTATGGAACAAAGTGCTACTTGGAACTAAGTGCTACAGTGTGAGCCACCTCTAGAGTCCATGTGAGACACCTCTTGAATCTATACATATATGAACTAGGCTTAAAGCCAATCTGGGCCTATGGCCATTCTATATGATCTATTAGGCCAAAGGCCATTCTGTATTTTTGGTATGGAGCAACGTGCTGTACGAAACTAAGTGTTGCAGTACGAGTTACCTCTAGAATCAGTACGAGCCACCTCTTGAGTCCATACATATGTGAAAGTTAAGAGGCCTATGGCCATTTTGTATGATTTGTAAGATCTGTTAGTATGAAACAAAGTGCTGTACGGAACTAAGTGCTGCAATGCGAGTCACCTTTAGAATCCGTGCGAGCCACCTCTTGAGTTCATACACACAAGTTCAAGGGCTCAATGCCAACATGTTCAAGGGCTCAATGCCAACACGTTTAAGGGCTTAATGCCAATATGTTTAAGGGCTTATTGCCACTCTGTTCAAGGGCTTAAAGCCATTATGTTTCAAGATATTATGTTTAAAGTCATTATGTTTCAAGACTGGGCCTAAGGCCGTTATGAAATTAGTGCAGAATCAATTAACCTCATGCCCTCTTTATTTGTGTATGCATTGATATGTATTATACTTCAAGTTGAGCATTGAATCATTTATGTACTATTATTCACTGCGCTTCGCTCACTTTGTGTTATGTCTGTTCTGTAGGTAATCACTTTGGGAGTCCGTCTTAACCCTTGATGCTTACCCTTCAATTGTCAACCTTAGTATGCCCAGACTCCCAGACCAAGCCCATGCATTTATGTGAAGTTTTGTTAAGATTTTGACTTGCACTATAATAATTTACCTAAGGTTAAAACGTATGTATATACCCCTTTCTTTATCAAAGTTCGGATATACTCTCATTTATGTGTATGGGTATGTATATAGATAAATGGCTCTCACGTATGTGATCCTGGCATGTTAGTTTTAGCTCAATGGATGTTATTCTATGTTACTTTGTAATATTAAATGCTTCCGTTCAGGCCCCATATATTATGTATATCAGGTTATGTGTCCGTATCTGCATAGGTCATGCCCGAACTTTTAGGGGCGAGTTTGGGGTGTGACAGGTAAAGTGTGAAACGGGGTCCATTTCCTGCCATATTTGAGCCTGCAGAGCGTGGTGCCATGTCATAGGTTTTTCGTCCTTCTAGTTTGCACCCGGTAAAGTATGACCTGGAGGGCGTCCCATTCCAAGTGAGGCCGGTAAAGCGTTATGTAGTATTTGTGTTGTCAGATCTGCCATCCCTGCTGTATGCCAGTTGAGATGGAGTTCGAAGTATGTATTACTCTTGGTTATTTATTTTTGGATATATGAGATATAATTTTGGTTTTGTGGTTGTCTCTTGCCCTTGGGCCTATGGCTAGGGAAGATAGTAGATATATTGGTGTGTAGATGCGTATAGTGTATTGAGATGTGGGGCTGGGTTATGACTTGCGTATGGGGTTGGGTTGCAGAATATATGTTTAAGTGAGATTCTTTTACATTAATGTGGAAGATTTTATTAAAGAAAGAATGGGGTTTTGAAATGTTTTTGGGAGTAAAACGAGAATTTGACAGAGAGAATTGATTTTCATACTATGTTCTGTCAAGAGGATGTTTTTGGGAAAAAACGTGCTTATACGGGTATACTTTTGGATATTATTTGTCACACTACTTATATGGTATATCATGGTGCATGCATGGTCATTTCAAGCTATATGTTGTGATTGGTTAGGATCTTTGGGATCTCTATTGGGTTTAGTGCTCATCCCATGTTTTGACAAATTTTTCAAGTACAGGGGTAGAAGATTGTACAAGGCTTGAAGTCTTTTACTTTGTTGGTCACAGAGCCTTTTTATTTGTTGGCCGAGTGCCATGTATTATACAAGGGTAAATCCCTTTTCTATATTGTTGTCCAATGTAAGCCTAAGGGCATTGGACCATGCCTTATTTATATATGATCATCATTGTTGCGAGAGAATGCTATTAATTGTCGTTTGTTCATTTTTCTTGAATGGGTTCTTTTTTTTTTTTGGATGAATAAGACATAGATAAAAGAAAAACAGATAATACACAGCTACAAGGGGCATACCCCAGGACCTATCGAAAGCTATACAAGAGCAGACCAGACCACGGAGGCAGCAAACCCCACGCAGCCAAGCCAAGAACACACCAAAACAAACAAAAAAACACCAAAGCAAAACAGCCATCCAAAACAGCACAGAAAACAAACAAAAAGATTAAACTCAGGAGCCAAAATATGTTCATAGGCCACATTCTTTCGGATGAGGGCCATGAACACACCCGCGAGATCAAGAGAATAACCCTATGAAACAAAAAAGCTGCAAAGGCCTACCAACTAATATCCACTGTAATCATTTAAAGGATTGGGTAATGGATTTGAGTAATAAAAGTTGGCGTGTTACAACTTGGTATCAAAACGAGTCGGGTTGAATACTTTGGGTTCGTGGGTAGTGGTTTTTACCACATCGAGTTTAGTATGCTTGGCGAGGCCGCTGCACATAGATGATTTATGTGTTAGGACTTTATGTGTTACATTTATGTGAGCATGGGGTTAAGATTCTGGGATAATACTTGTTGCCGGTGAACTTGCTTAGAGGTCTCATTGGAAACACGCTAAATCAATGTGGTTTCTGATGAGGATTCTTTGAGAGTTCCGAGATGAGTATGTCACAACCCAACCTCGGGTGCGTAGGGCTAGATTCACAACTAGCTAATTAATTCTAATTTTAACAAATTAAGTGGTGTAGGCGGAGACAAGATAAAGTAGTAAAGAAATTAAATAGGTAAATATATAATCAAAATACTCAATAATGTTTATAAAAAAAAAACATTACTTAGGTCTTTTATTTATTTTATTGATGATCGGATAATTATTACAAAAATACAATATGTCCGCATTAAGTCTTGTGCTAGTCCCACTACACGAGTTTACCACTTTTCCTTACATATCATCTCTGAAAGGGGACAACAGTTACAAGCACATAGCATAGTGAAAAATATTATATCAAGAGTATATGGTACAAAATTATCATGGATAATTATTTAGGCTAAAACATTGTACCTTATTTAATTGGAGTTAATCAATAATTTAAATAGCATAAATGAATTTTAGAATATAAGCAAAAAAAGTCATAACCACGGTACAAAAAGAAAATTAGAATAGAGGTCACCAAAGTGAAAATCAGAATAGAGGTCAATGGATCCATAATAAACAGAAGGCCACAAAGTGACTAATCAGAGGCTAATGGTTATTTAAATCCCCCAAGGCATGGGACTCCCGTAATGATTTTTTTTTTTTTTTTTTTTTGGGTGGGTATCCCGTAATGATTCTCACAAAAATAAATGTTTATATATTTCTAAAATTTAAACAATCATATCCATAGGTTTTAATTTTAGCAAATAAGGTTCATAAAATAATTAACGTAATTAGAAACAGTAATATAATTTATACCTTTGTCATGACCCTACCCTGTGTGCTTAGGGCTGCATTCACAACTAGCAAATTAATTCTTATTTTAACAAATTAAGTGGCGTAGGCAGAGACAAGATAAAATAGTAAGGAAATTAAACAGGTAAATAAATAATCGAAATACTCAATAAATTTTTTTTTATTTATAAAAAATACATTCTCAAGTCTTTTATTTATTTTATTGATGATTGAACAATTATTACAAAAATACAATATGTCCGCATTAAGTCTTGTCCTAGTCTCACTGTACGAGGCTACCACTTTTCCTTACATATCCCCACCTGAAAGGGGACAACTGCTATAAGCACATAGCAGAGTGGGAAATATTATATCAAGAGGATAGAGCACAAAATTATCATGGATAATTATTTAGGCTAAAACATTGTACCTTACTTAATTGGAGTTAAATCAATAATTTAAATAGCAAAAATGAGTTTCAAAATATAAATAGAATATTCATAACCACGGTACAGAAGGAAAATCAAAATAGAGGTCACCGAAGTGAAAATTAGAACATAGGTTAATGGATCCATGACAAACAGAAGGCCACAGAGTGACCAATCAGAGGCCAATGGTTATTTAAGTCCCCCAAGACATGGGACTCCCATGGTAGTTCTCACAAAAATAAATGTTTATATGCCCATTGTCCAATAATTTCTAAAATTTAAATAATCATATCCATGGGTTTTAATTTAAGCAAATAGTGTTCATAAAATAATTGACATAATTGAAACAGTAATATAACTTATAAAACATGAATTGTATAAAATAATTTATGGTAATTCAAGATATACGTAAAATATTTTATGGTAACTGAAGGTATAATATTATTCACCTTAACATTGATCCCTAATTTTACTCTCGTTTACCGCAATCAACCTCCCTTATTTTTCCTTGCTTTCAACTTACCAGCCCTTGTCCCTTATTTATACTGAGGTAAGTCGTGGCATCAATCCATGAGGATGCTAGATAATGACACGTTGCTCTTATCCATTAGGCTAAGTCTTATCATAAGACTTAACACTTATCTCCAATTTTGCTTAGCTTTAGGTTCATTTCACTTTGGCCCAATTTTCAGTTTAATTTCATTATGGTCCAATTCTTAAAATAATTATATACCATCTTTTTGATATGACACAACGACCTCCTAATTAAATTACATTTTAGCACATATAACTATTAAATTAAAAATATTATATATATTGTTGATATTAACATGATGTTAAAATTAATTAATCATTTGGGGTGTCACATTTCTCATCTCCTAAATAGGAGTTTGTCCCCAAACTTGTCGTACCTTGGTTTTCAAAAAGATGTGGGTATTTGGCCCACATTTGATTTTTAGTTTCCCATATTGCTTCTTTGACCTTATGATTTCTCCACAAGACTTTTACAAGAGGTATAAGCTTGTTTCAGAGAATCTGATCATGACAATCGAGAATCTGCACTGGTTGTTCTTCATAAGAGAGATCTTCTTGAACTTTCAAGTTCTCATAATAGACAACATGCTTTGAATCTTGAAGATATTGTCGAAGAATCGAAACGTGAAAAACATTGTGGACATTGGACAATTCAAGTGGCAGTGCAAGGCGATATGTCACAAGACCAATCCTTTCTTGTATCTTGAATGGCTCGATGTAACGGTGGTTTAACTTTCCTCGCTTTCTAAATCGGATAACCCCTTTTGTTTGTGAGATTTTAGAAAAACATGATCTCCTATTTGAAATTCCTAGTGTCATCTCCGTGTGTCTACATTGCTTTTCTGGATGCTCTGGGCAGTGCGAATTTGCTGTTGGATGAGTTGAATTTTATCACACATTATTTCCATGATTTCAGGGCCGAATAACTTTCTATCTCTGATTTCTGCCCAACATAGAGGTGATCGGCACTTCCTTCCATATAGTGCTTCATATGGTGCCATTCCAATGCTTTCTTGGTAACTGTTGTTATAGGAAAATTCCACTAAGGGTTGGTGCTCATCCCAGTTACCTTTAAGGTCTAGTACACATATCCGTAACATGTCTTCCAAGGTATGGATTGTCCTTTTAGATTGTCCATTAGTTTGTGGGTGATAGACGGTACTAGACTTCAGTGTAGTTCCCAAAGCTTGCAATTTGTTCCAGAAGTAAGACACGAATTAAGGGGTTCCCAAAGCTTCTTGCAATTTGTTCCAGAAATAAGACACAAATCGAGGGTCTCGGTCAGACACGATTGAAACTGGGGTGTCGTACAATTGAATGATCTCCTTGATGTATAAGGTGGCAAACTTATTAAGAGAGTACGTGGCTCTGATTGGTAGAAAATGCGCCGACTTTGTCAATCGATCATGTCAAGCCCCAAACTCGCCCCTAAAAGTTTTGGGCATGACCTATTCAGAAACGGACACTTAACCTGTTATACATAACATATGGGGCCTGAGCGGAAGTATTACCAATATAAAATAACATAAGACATCATCCATTGAGCTGCCACTACCATGCCAGGACCGCACACATTGCATTAGGTACATAATATATAGAAACATACACCCGAACTTCGGTTACACACTTATACATTTATACTTAGACCCACAATTAGGCATGTAACGAAAATATTAATGAAAGACAACCAAAGCATAAATCAATAACCTAACAACACTTTACAAAATGCACGCTTCAGGTGGTGCCTGGACGCATCAAAGTTGACAAGAGAAAGACGAGCCTTAAAGGTTAGGACTGAACTCCCGGTTGATTACCTACAGAAATAGACAGACAAAATACAGAATGAGCGAACTCAGTGAATAATAGTACATAAATAATGTAATATTTAACCTGAATAATAAAACATATAACTGCAGATACATATGATTAACTACATTCCGTAATTATTTCCAAAACAGCCATGGGTCTAGTTTCCGTAACAGAGTGGCTTTAAGCCCAGCATATACAGAACAACCATAGGCCTACAGATGCAGAATGACCATGGTCCAGAAATATCAGAATGGCCATTGGCCCAGAAATATCAGAACGGCCATCGGCCCAGAAATCACAGAAATAACAGAACGGCCATCGGCCCAGAAATATCAGAAATAACAGAACGGCCATCGGCCCAGAAATAACAGAAATAACAGAACGGCCATCGGCCCAGAAATATCAGATGTATGGACTCAAGAGGTGGCTCGTACGGATTCTAGAGGTGGCTCCCACCAGGGTGTAGCACTTAGTTCCGTACAACACTTTGTTCCATACCAGAAAACATCGGAACAGATTAACTTCAGAATCATACAGAAAGTACACACATTCTTCCCATTAATCACATGAATAAACATAGATAATATAAGTTTAACAGAACGTTGCCAATAATTGTTAGCAAAAGGTAAACATATTTTACAGCTTGAATGCTTTCAGAAATACGTAGATACCGCAGTTCCATAATGCATATACATCCCATTTGCTCATCATGTTTCAATGCCACTAACTAACAGTTAACAGAATGATAACATTAATTATCAATAGCAAACAAAACATATGGTACAATGTTACGCTTAGATTTCCTCATGGTTCTTTGTAAGTAGACATACTTGTTTCGTAATTAACAGAACCTTAACATTACCAATAATCCGAAGGTAAATGTACCATTACATCAACAGGCCAGAACAATTCATATTATAACATGAATTACATAACAATGTCGTTGATACGCAATTCTTTTCTATTAACCAACTTCACAGTGTTAATGGTTTGTATGCAATTCTTATACAGAATCATAGGTAATTCTTAGGATGATACATTGACAATAATCATTAGCCATAACCCAAAATACGGAGTAGGTTTAGAGTCATACCGATGTGTGCTAACTCTTTCAATGTTCACATCAATACCCAATCAATACACATGTTAACACATTAGCTCACAGAAAATAGAATGTTGTTAACAATATTTCTTAACGGTAAACAATGTACATTTGTAGTACTATTACTCACAGTGATCGGCTCCCGGTAGTAATGGGATGATGTCTCGACCTACAAGTACATTGCACAACACATTATATGAGATTATACTCGATCCTTTACTTATTCTCTTTGATCATTCAATCAATTAGCCATGGTGGTACCAAGCTCATTATTCTTCAATAAGTTATAATTCATGTCTCAGAAAACAGGAGAAATCGATGGGAAAAGGTTTAGGTGAAGAAATGGTACAAAACTGGTTGACTGAAAGTGAATAGTCGTCACTAATTTGGGCATAACTATTTATGTATTTATAATTTCGGTGTGAGACCACCGGCATTGGAAACTAGACTTCCGGGGCTTGATTTTAGGCTCAAGAATCACTCAAAACGGAGTCCGGATGTAAAAGATATGCTTGTTCAAAGTTGGCTAGACAGAGCTGTCTCCGCACGTGCGGGGGAACAGTGCCGCACGTGCGGCATGGACAGATTGCAGTCCGAAAATGGCTGAAAAATTGGGGTTTCTCATTTTCAAAATCAAACCCTAATTACATGTAAATCAAAACCCAAAGCCCTTTAATACATGACCAATTTCACATTATTACTCTTCATCAAACACCATAACTTCAAAATAAACAAATATAAAGAATTTAATTCTTCAATTAACCAATTCTTAAGGAATCAAGGTTCAATTGATGAAAAGAGTTTATCTAAACTTATATCTATCAACCCCAACTCAATTAGGTGGTTTCTCTCCATTTTAGATCATGAATTTAGACTAGTAATAGATCAATCTTAAGGGGTTAAGTTGATTTCACATACCTATAGCCAATCTCTTGAAGTAATTCCATCAATCCCCATCTTTCCTCTTCATTCTCATGCTCTTCCTTCATTCTTCTTCTTGAGTTCTCTATCTCACCCTCTCTCACGTGGTTCCCCCTTTCCTCTAGATATTTTTTTGTTTTTGATTCTAAGTAATGAGTCCATCCACTCATAAGGCACCCATTATATATAAATGTATACACACACACACCAACATAACACAATAAAGAGAGCCAAACGTGGCCTTACGAATCGCGTAAAATCAAATTTCAATTAAAGTTTTCAGGTGACTCTAAAAATTGTGCTGATCATAAATATGTCCCCTGTTCTGGTTTCTAAAGTCTCTAGGGTCTTCAATTTGCAGTACAAAGTTAACCACCCAAACGTGCATTAACGAATCAGATTTCCAATTAATTTTTCCCAATAGTTCTAAAAATTCCCATTAACATACCCAAGTACTCAATTTTAATTTTTGAACCCATAAAGGTCGGTAATTTCAATTTCAAGTCCGTAACTCAACAGATAATGCTTCAATTCTAATAGCTATAATTCAATTAAAACACATCCTCTCATAGGTAAATAAAGATGATTTCTTATACGCATTTTGGGGTCATTACAGATCAACTACAACCCATATCGCATCGTTCTTCGAGGCCAACTATGGTAGTCTAATAACGAAATCCATAGTAATGTGTTCCTATTTCCATTCAGGAATGGGAAGCAGTTGTGGCTAGTTTTTCGTGCTCCTCGGAGGGGTTTAGTCTCCTCAGATACGATAGCCCTACAGTTTGGACTCTCGTGGTTCTGAATCTGGTTTCACAAGGGCAATGTGAAACAGAAAAAAATAAATGAGAGTCCAAATCCGACAAATCAAAAAAAATCCATTAATTATCAAAGATGCCAAAAATGGCCTGCATTACCAGATTTCAGAGTCCCCACCTAACTATTTTTGAAAAATTTAGAAAACCCGTGACTCGCGCCAGAGGCTGCTTGTCTATCGTAACCAAAGTTGTTTCGGTTTAAGAACTTAGGTATGAGAGGGAAAGGTCATGAATTGAGCACCCCTCTCACCCGATCAAAGTTCAGCCTCTACTAATCATGATGTGAATTTTATCAACATTATATGCTCTTGTTTTGATTTTATTATGCTAACTATGTGAGACACACAAGTATAGGTTATTTTGTTTGCTTTGGAAATGACTTGATTTTATGTGATTTTTGTTAAAAGAGTTTTGAGTGCACACAACTCAAAAGGAAAGAGATGAGCTCATACATACAATTGATCAAAATCAACCCCAATGCAAGTAAAATAACGTTCATCCATAGGCATTCAAAAATTTCATTTTGAGTAAGCACGTGGCCTCATGGTAAGATGCTAAGCATAGTAACAGTTACACACATGAATATGCTAAAGCCATAAATGCTTTCCTAATACTCCGAGGTAAGCCAAAGAAAAAGAATACAATTAAAAAAATGCATGGCCCTAACAATGCACCTGACTAATTCAACACATACAAGAATGCAACTACTAAGTTTGGTTATTTAACATGTCATATTAACCAACTCAAAGCATGCGGTAACACACATATTCACGCAAGTAGGAAATGACAATGATATTCAAGAATGATGAACCGAACTTTAATGCATGCAAAAATGGTTGCATGTACGGCAATGACATGAAATGAAAATATGATACTACATACGACCACGATAAGCATAAAAATAAAGGGAGAAAGAAATGGGAGTTAGAAGACATACATCACATATTACAAATTTGCCCTTACACAAGAGGGCCGAATGCCTAATCAACTAATTATTATAAAGCCAGATGAAAGCTACTAATTATTGCAATACAAACGAGTGAACTAATTAGTAACATGATCTACTTAATTACAAACACAAATGAATTGGCTAATTAATTTAATACAAAATACGAACTGAAGTAGCTAAATTAAAAGGATAAGAAGAGAGGCAGTGGATCATGCGGACATGGGTAATAACATCCTCCTGAAATCCCCACTGCTAACTGCCAGAAGCTACTTTATTCATAGTTTGAAAATGACTCTGTTTTGGGACTCAGGATCTGCTCTGTTTCACTGAAAAAGCACCATAGTCGTACAAAAAAGGGGGTCAGCCAGCCTTAAGAAGTTGTCGGCCGTACAGAGCTCTAGTCGGCCGGCCATTGATTTTGGAAGGGGATCTGTTGGAATCAGAACTAGAACAGAGCAAAAATAGGGGATTTCCAATAGATGTTCATCCTTCCTTCTCTCGATGTCATGAAAAATTCTCAAGGAGAGAGTAGGTTTGCTTCACTAATCATCAATCATTGCAAATTTGTTGCATGATGATCTTTAAAAGAAAAAGGAAAAGACTTAGCTAAACACAAAAAAGGTGCTATGCTCCTTACATTCTTCCTATCATGAACTTATTCAAGGAAGAGGTAGATATGCTTCACTCACAAATCATCAAATCACAAGATAGTACATGATGATCATAGAGCAATCAAAATGATAAAAAGGTAACGACTCAAAAGTGTTGTCAACTCATTTCCCTACTTAAGGCCTACTCAAGGAATAATGATGAAACATCCATTTTCATGCTTCAAAGTAGAACTAGGAGAGAGTTTTCAACACTTCTCAAGAAAGAGCTCTTTAGAAGCAACAATGCAAGTAAGGGAATAAAACAAGAAAAAAAAAGCTATCTATCAAAGCTTAAACACATAACTTGCCAAATTTGTTGATAACTCCTCTTTTTCATGGAACAAGGATGAGACATCTATTTCTATGTTTCGAAAACTGATCGATAAGAGATTTTTTCTACACTTTGACCACGAAAGCTACTGCCTAGCATCAAGGTGGATAACAAGAATATGAAAGCCAGAAATTTACTGCTACGTAAGCAAACTTGTGGCGGTGTGGCTAAGCCTAAGCTCTAATCCTTCCATAACCACAAGGTTCCAAGTTTAAACTATAACAAGGTAAAAACGATCAACTCCAACAGATTGGCCGCTATGTCCTAAACACGCCAAATCTAGGAGGACTTACAACAACACAAATATGATATTTAAAGCATAATAAGTAAGAGCACAAGTAACGGGGAGGACTAGGACCCTTTTATAAGCCCATATTCAAGTCATATCATACAAAAACAACCTAAAAATAGTGCTAAAAAGTTACTAAAATTTAACCAAATGATGTGAAAAAACGGTAAAAAAATGAAAGAAAAACAAAAGGGGTGCATAACAAGTGAACTAGCCAATGAAAGGGTGGCTAGATCACTCACTTTCAACAAAGTTTTAATTACATTTTAAGCTTAAAAACAACTCTGAAATCAGTATGAAAGTACAAGAAAAAGAGAGAGAAAAGATGGTTGAAGAGTTCAAAGATTACCTCTTGAAAGAGAGAATGTTCTTCTTAGTTCACAAACCACACTCCTAACACTTTCTAGGATTTGAAATTATCTTTAAGAACCTTAGCAAAAACTTCAAGTTCAAGCTTGTATGGTGTATCTATTATGTACGTATATTACAAGAGAGAAGAGATGTGTGTTGGACAAGCGTTAGGCTCTTGGAGATTTTTTCTAACCCCAAACCATGAGGAGGGTCTTTTATTTATAGAAAAATAGCTTCTCACATCAGAAATATCTATAAGGAGATAGCTAGTCTAAAGCATGTGCATGGGAGCAGCTATAGCTGTCAAAAATATTTGCTATCGGCAAACATGGCTGGGCGACCATGATGGGGTACGGCCAACCAAATAAAATTGGTCTGCCGGCCATGTGATGTCCTACAGTTCTCTGGGTGGTTAGGGTAAAAGAAAAGTGGTTTTGGTCAAGAAGGGGTGCAAGGTTTAGGTTTTGAAGCTCAAAAGTGAATTCCTTTTACTGAAAACTTAAAGAATTGGCACAGTGTAACATTTCATCATCGAGTGTTCAAAGTGAAAGGCCCAAGTCTTAAGGGTGGTCAAAATGGGGTGCCCAGAATTGCCCTTCTTTTAGATAGAGCTCAAAGTCATTTCATGACATGAGTGAATGTCAAAGCTCGAAGACGACCCATTTGACAAGGCCATAATACTTAGGCAAACAAACAAAATGTAAATGTAATTGTTTGAACTTGAAAGTTGCCTACGTATCCCTTTGCAAGAAATCAAACCAACGTAGTTCAAGGGCAGGATGCAAATGATATGCTCATGCATTTGGAAACTGGACTTACACACTTCGCGAAGCTGATTATTTTTGAAAGTTCATGATTGTAAAACAATGTAATGAGTAATAAGAAGATAATAGCATATGAATGAAACAAGCCTTAAGTTTAAATCAAAATGGGTCTAACCTTGTCTCACACATAAAGGAGTAAGCAAACAACAATTCTAAACACGTTTCACGTGAAAGAAGGAAAGACGGTGTAACCAACAGGCGTATCTAACCGTATCTCATACAGAGAGAGGGAAGGTTTGGATTGACTTCAAATCAACATCCTAACGCGTTTCACACGAATGGAGAGAAGGGTGGGGCAACCAATAGGCATATCTAACCGTATCTCATCCGGAGAGAGGGAAGGTTATAACTAACTTCAAATCAACATCCTAATGCGTTTCACGCGAAAGGAGAGAAGGGTGGTCCAACCAATAGGCGTATCTAACCGTATCTCATACGGAGAGAGGAAAAGTTTTAACCAGGTAAAAAAAAATCCTAACGTGTTTCATATGAAAGGAGAAAAGGGTGGCATAACCAACAAGCATATCTAACCATATCTCATACAGAGAGAGGAAAGGTCAGCCAAACTATGTTTCATGTAGAGAGGATGAAAGATGCAAGCCAAACTACGTTTCATGTAGAGAGGTTGAAAGATGTAAGCCAAACTACGTTTTATGTAGAGAGGGTGAAAGAGGTACAAGCCAAACTACATTTCACAAAGAGAGGGTGAAAGAGGTACATGCCAAACTACACTTCGCACAGAAAGGGTGAAAGGGGTACAAGCCAAACTACGCTTCGCGCAGAGAGGGCAAAAGCTCTACGCCAAACTACGCTTCGCGCAGAAAGGATGGAGGGTGCAAGCCAAACTACACTTCATGTCGAAAGGGTAAAAGCTCCATGCCAAACTACGCTTCATGCAGAAAGGGTGGAGGGTGCAAGTAACGAGATGATACATGAAAGATACACACGAGTATAATGCAATTGTTGTAATTGATATGAAATATGAAGTGATGCATGTTCCATGCATAGGGATATGCCATTACATACCCAAAGATAGAAAACCTCTCAAGATTACGTCTCACGTGTCTTGAGGAAAGAGAACTGCTTGCGAACGTGTTTCATACATCCTGAGAAAAGAAAAACCGCTTAGGATTGTATTTCACACGTCTTGAGACAAGCACGGGTAAAAAAGATCCTAAACTCGCTTCGGTGTGAAAGGATAAATGATACAAGGTAATGTAAGATGTATATGGATGCAATGGATGCGATAAATGATATGGTAATGCAGAGGATGATGTTTAGGCAATGCAAAACAAAGCGGTACTTTAGAAGAAACCTCATAGAGATCTCTATTCCACCTCCGATTTATAGTTCGAAGGTCCTCAAATGCTCAAAAAAATAAAAAAAGGATACAACTTGCTCAAACTGGAGATCGGGGCACTTTCACACTTCGAAGAAAATGACGAGACCCAGATCGGTGCATCCAGAATGCAATCTCAGAATTTTCTGAAGTTGGAACAAACTCAAATACTTCCATTTTTCATCCTCAAGGTGAATACATGACCTCTCATGCCCAAAAGAGGTAAGATCTAAGCAAAACACACCAGGACCCACTTAAAGGCACGACCGGCCAAAAGATGGGCTAGCCAGCCAAAAAGAATGGTCGGCCGGCCACCCGACCCGAATTCAGGAGTAGTTTGGGGTTTTCACCTGATGGCTCATTAAAACAACCTCTTGGCTTCATTTTCACACACCTTGACATCCGAAAATACACTTCCTCTCTCTCTAGGCTCTTTCTCTCTCTAGATTTTCACTCTATTCATATTACCCAACGACCCACGCAAACTTTATTTGTAAAACCCTTTTGGCCCTTTATATTTTGAATCGATTGGATTTTGATTTGGTTGAGTTTTTTGGGTTTCTCAACGTTCTTGGCTCATTCTCACGAGTTTTCCTTGGTTTTCTATACTCACTCTCAAGTTTTCATTTTTTCCACTCTTTTTTTCTCTCTAAGGGTTTGGTTTTCGGTTGTTTCACCTATTTCTCTCGAGTTTTCATTTTTTTCACTCTTTTTGTCTCTCTAAGTGTAATAACCCGACCCTCATACATGTTTTCTGATATATTTTCAGTCCTTGTTTTGTGCTTTTAAATGTTACTGTAAAGTCCCATGAGAAATTAAGGTTAAGTAAGTGAACTCCATGTTAAGGATGTCTATCTGTTTAACAAGCAAAGTATCTGTTACATCTAGAATGGTTGAATCAGAAATTGGAAGCCTTAACGGCTTAATTATCTGAAATTGATTATATATCTGTGATCAGCATAATTTTTAAGTAATATTAAGCATGTTTACAAAATTTCAATTTCGGAATGATTAAACGATTGAATTTTGTCCTATATGCTTTTATATATGAATCTATATAAATCCAAGTCCTCTTAAGCTTGATAAAAAAAAAAAAAAAACTTGAAATATCTCCTAGAGAGGAAAAACGAAAGAAGAGAAAAAGGGAACAAAGGCAAAGTTCAACAAGGAAGGGAATTGGGATTAAATTAGGAGGATCTTTGAAATTTTTAAAGCTCAAGGTATGTTAAATTTATTGTACATGAGAATTCTCCTTTCAATTGTGAAGAAAGGTTTGTTTGTTTCATATGTATATTATTAGGGTTGTAATGGAGAATTGTGTATGATTCATGTTTGATTAAAGAGGGTATTCTCATCATTTGGTTGTTTTGACACCTAATTTAAGTGTTGGATGAAATTTATACTTCAATCTTTGGTTTTTATGCCAACCCCATGAAATTATGTTTATGTCATGTGTTATGTTGTATGACCATGAGGAATTTGAATCCAAGGATGGAATTTGGAAAGGTTGTGATTTGATTAAGCTTCTAAGCATGTTTATCTTGTGATATTCAAGTTGTAATTCATATATTGGTGATGTTGGATTAAGGTATTGCATTAGTTTAATCTTGGTTTGCATGAAAAATGAATTGGTATTGCTAAAATTTGTGTTGAAGTCGAGCTGCCCAAAACAAGGATCACCATCGCACGTGCGGAGGTCATGGCCACACGGGCGGCCAAGAGGAGAAAAAATGGAAAATGCATACTGTTTTTGGCCGCTCGTGCGGAGGAGGGGGACCGCACGTGCGGTGCATGTCCGCTCGTGCGGAGGGTCCGGCTGCACATGCGGCCCAGGTCTGAAAAAGTTTATCGCTTAATTTTGCGTGCTTGACTCTCTGGTATTTTTAGAATATTTTTCTGATGATCTTACGATGGTTGTAAATTCATGCAAAGTGTAAAGACTCAGGAAATGATTTAAGAAAGAGAAGGGAACTAATGTGCAAGTTTTGAATGTGTGCAGGACACACTCCGGGAGGAAGTAACACGTCATCTCAACACTGTGAGTAGTAGTACGTTTTACTTAAAGTTAACGAATGTCATTAGCCTTCTGTTGTACATGTTGCTTAGGCACTTATGCGAATGATTACAGGAATGTAAATGTATGATTACTTTGCTTACTCCTATGATGTCTGGGCCTATGGTCCATATGTTTCAAGGGCTTTAATGCCATATGTTTCAAGGGCTTCCATGCCATATGTTTCAAGGGCTTTAATGCCACATGTTTCAAGGGCCTTGTGCCACTATGCTCCAAGGGCTTATAGCCATCATGTTTATGTTGCAAGATTGGGCCTAAGGCCGTCATGTACTTAGCACGGAATCAGACTAACTATGTGAACTCTACATCCTTATATGCATTGTTATGTATTATGTTTCAAGTTAAGCATTGTTTTATTTATGTATTACTATTCACTGAGCCCGGCTCACTCTCTGTTATGTCTGTTTCTGTAGGTCACCAGTCAGGTGGTCAGTCCTAGCCACGACACCCGCTTTCTTTTATCAACCTTCGTGTGTCCAGGCACTATACAAGGCCATTCATTTTGTTAAGTTGTTAATATGTTGGCTTGTTTTTGAGTGTCCACCTAAGGTTGATGTATATAACTTTCATGTTTTGTATATGCCCAATTACAGGGCTGGGACTGTATATGTGTATGTATATAACCAATGCTCCGGGTTATAGTTTGGGACTTTATCTATCCACTATGATGCATGTGATGTATGAGATCCTGGCATGTAGAAGTAGCTCAATGGAGTTTATTCGTATCATTATTTTTATATTTCGTGCTTCCAATAAGGCCCCGTATATTATATTACCAGGTTACATGTCCGTTTCTGAATAGGTCATGCCCAACCTTTTAGGGGCAGGTTTGGGGTGTGACACTAAGGGTTTGGTTTTCGGTTGTTTCACCTACTTCTCTCATTTTTTTGCTTCTTTTTTTCTCTCACCACCCATTGCATTCTCTACAGCTGACGATGTTCCACATGATGAGGTACCCATTGTTCCACTTACTGTAGATATAGATGACTTGATGGCAGGTGAGGCGGATATTGCGGCGGGACATGTCCTTATTGATATAGCCGTGGAAGACGTTTACCTCTAGTGCCCAAGTTGTGACCGTTGAGGATGAGACCCTTTGACCCTATTGCTTACCAGCTATGCACTCATGTGATCGCCCTAGGTAGGATGTTGCAGTTCGAGGACTTTGCTCGGGGTGCGCCCGAGGACTTTCTCTTGAGGGAGCGTACATCACACCTCTTCCATAACGCCTTTGAGGTAAGAATCTTTAATCCTTCATGTACATTGCTTTTGGCATCATAATCTTTAATTGGTCATGTACTTAACAACGTTTCCTTTTAAAACAGACTAACACACTTCCTTGGAGAGGCTAAGGGGCTGTGACGATGAGGGACTGGTATCAAGAGCTCCCTTCTAGAGTCTGATAGTTGGTTGATAAGGTAGGCTTCGGCCTATTTTGCTTTGGGCTTCCGCGGCTGCAGGCGAGTCGATCCTTGCTTGGTGGCTTAGTGGAGAGGTGCTGGGACACCACCAACTCCTTTCACTTCTCCTCCATAGGGGAGATGACGATGACCCTGTAGCTTAGCTTTTTTGTGCCCCTTTCGAAAACTCGAAAAGAGCCCTCCAGTTCGAACTCCCGCAGTTTTGAATCTAATCTCACAAGTGTAATGTGAAATTGATAATCACCAAAGAGTCCAAATTCGACAAATCTTTTGGAAAATTGATTTTAGGATCAAAATGCCAAAATTGGACTGCTTTGCCAGATACAGAGTCGCCACCTAAACATTTTTATTTTGAGGAAATTTAGGAAACCCATGACTCATACCAAAGGCTACGTGTCCGTCATCACCAAAGTTGCCTCAGCTCGGAACTTAGGTACGAGAGGGGAAGGTCATGAATTGAGCACCCCCGCTCGCCCGATCAAAGATCGGCCTGTACTAATTATGATATGATTTTTTATAAACATTATGTGCTCTTATTCCAGTTGTTAGGCTAGCTTTACTATGTGATGTGCACAAGCAAGTATAGACTAATTTGCTCAATTTGGAACAATTCAACTCATGTTTGTTTTTGCAAAAAGGGTTTGACTTTACCACTTCAAGTGGGCTTAAAGTTTGCGAATTTGCCACCAAACATAGTGGGCTTAAAACTGGTTTGCCACTCAACAAAGTGGGCTTAAAAACACACATTCGTTGAATCATTCCAATTCAAACAACAAGCCTTCATCCACAGACATTCAAGCAATTTAGCAAGTAAGCATTTAGCCTCATGGTAAGCATGCTAATCATGGCAATCACTCACGTTCATGCAAGTATGCTAAAGCACCAGAAACTCACTTAGTACTCCAAGCTAAGAAAATATGAGTTAAAAAAATATGCATGATTCCTAACTATAAAAGATGCCTAATACAACACACGCAATATGCAGTTTAATAGGCTTGGCTACTAATATGGCATACAAATTAATTTGATAACATGCAGTTAACACATTCAAAGAAGTATTGAAACAACAATGCAATTTGAATGATGTGCCAAGCTTCAGTGCATGCAATACGAATGAATGGATGCAAGCATAAGGTATGCTAATTGAAACATGTCCCTAATCCAACAATCAAAAGCGATTAAGTAAAAGGGAGAAAGACATGGGGTTGGAAAACATACACATTATTGCATTTTGCTCTCACGAAGGAGAGTTTGAATGAATAAAAGCTAACTAACTAGCAACTAATTTAGGGCTAAGCTAATTAAGCTAATTATTACAAACCAAATGAAATAAAAAGCTAAGTTAATTACTTAATTATTACAACACTTGAATGAACTAACTAGTAAGCTAACTAATTAATTTAAAATACAAATGTAAGCAACCTAAGTAATTAAGATATTTAACTACGCTGCCACTACTCCACCTCAGGAAATGGAAGATGCACATGCTCGGATACCACCTGAAAAGACCTCCATTTTGCTCTCGAAATTCTTTGTTTGCACATTTGAACATTTCCAAAACCATTCTGCCCCACCTTACTAACATTCTACTTAAAGTTTGCATCAGTGGCTAGTCGGCCATGGATGAATGTTGCCGGCCATGAAGGTGGCTTGCCGGCTGTAGACACCCCATTTTTGACCGTCCTCAAGACTTGGACGTCATCGTTTGAACACTCGATGATCATCCATGCTCGTGTTCGTTTTGAGTTCTCAGAGGTCTTGGCCGCGCGCCTTGCCTTAGGATCTCTCAACTTGTCTGTTGTGTGCTTGGTTGTGGACCAAACACTTGTGTTTTTGCTTCTGAGGGAAGAGGGTGGCTTGCTGGCCATCCCCTCAACCCATCGGCCAAGGCATGATGCCATCGGCCTTGTGTTCTTTCCATCAGCCAAAAGTTTTGGCCGATCGGCACTCTTTTTGGTCGGTCGGCACTTATGTTGGTCGATCGGCCATATTTTTGAGCCGAGACCTTTCCATCTACTTTTTGCAGATGTTTTCTGCCAGCTGTGATAGCTGGTATCCACAATTCACATCCTCCATATACGTGTATGGAGGGATTTGTTTCAAGACTCAAGCTTGCTCAACAAGCTTGAGAATTGGAATTCTATAAGAAGGGAGCCCCTCCTCCCTTCTCAGAGGTTCAAAAAATGGAGTGTTGAGAGATAGATATACATTTGTATCTATATCTCCTTGTTGATCCTTGTTTTGTGCTCTAAAGTGTCTTTTTGTCTTACTATTGCACACAAACACCTAGTAGAACACCATCCTTTGGTTGCTGAGGTCCTTAGGAGTTGTTTTTAGTGTTCTTGAGCTGGTTTTGGCCAGAGGAGGCTGCTGGAGTAGTGTTCTTGAAGGTGTTCTTCAAGGGTGAGCTTCTTACTTTTAAACCTCCATTCTTGCTTAAGCTTTTAGACCTATTTTCATATTGTTTTAAGCTTAACTCTAAACTACAAAAAGTTATTATTTTTGATGCTTAAGACCTTTGTTTAAGGTCACTTTTGTGTTTGGGATTGTTTACCCCCCCTTAGGCCTTGTTTGGCCTTGCTTTTGTGCCTTCTTTGTGAGCTTCAGGATCACCTCATTTTGGCCTTCTCACCACTGAAATCCAGAGGGATTTCGATGGTGGGGATGGTGTTTTAAGGTCCCAAAAATGAGAGGCTTATCCCCTCTCCTTGTGTCTTCAATACTTGCCTTAAATGCCTCATGTGTGAGCATGTTTGTTAGGTTTGTTTTAGATTGTATATTAGCATGTATTTGTGGTTATTTTGCTGAGGCTTACCACTGTTTTTGCTTGGATTGATCACTCCATGCATGGTTTATACACTTGTAGTGTAAATCACACACACTAGTCTTGTATGCTTCATGAAGTAGTATATCATTCTAGCCTATGTTGTGTCCACTTCAGCATGTATTTGGTGTTGTCTTACCATGTCATATCTCTATTTAGGTTTGGTTTGATTAGCCTTTGCATGCCTCATGCACTTGTAGTGCATTTCCATGAAATTGCCTTAACATGCTTTGTGCTTTAAGCCATGTTTTTAGCATGATTTTGGCTTGACCTAAAGAAGCTTTTAGCCTTTTTTTACCATGCTTAAGGTCTGTTTGGTGTTGTTTTGGTCATGCTTGCATTGTTTTGTATAGCCATGGTTCAACCTAGCTTGTTGGCTTTGAGTGTCCAAGTCATTAGTATGCATTGCTAGGACTATTCATATGATTTGGCATCATTCCATATGAGATTTCAGTCCATGAAGTTTGGCCATACACTTGCATTTGTCATCTTCTCCATGCATTGGGAGGTTGATGTTTTATGCCTCATGAATGGATCATTGTGCATGCCTCCATGCTTAGGTCTTTGGGATGCCATATAAGTGGGTTTTTGGTCTTGTTTCACCATGCCATAACTCTGTTTTTCATTGGTTAAGTCATGCCATGTTTGGTTTTGATAGGTGTAGTATAACACCTCTTTTGTAGCCTTGCATGCCTCATGCTTTTGGGCTTTTGTTCTAGCTTGTGTTGGCTAGGTTTAAGCTTGTTTTTGGCCCTATCTTGACCTACCTTGGGACTGTTTTGGGTGCCCTTGGCCCTTTGGGGCTTGCCTTGTGTGGCAATGGTTTGAGTCCCTTGGCTAGCCTTAAGCTTTAGGCTTTCTTGCATGCTATACTTACTTTGTTTGGTTGATTTGGCATCATTCCTCACATATTTTCAGAGCTTATTGCATTTCCACGTGCTCATGTTTGTCACCCCTTGCTCATGTTTGAGAGTTGTGTCTTGTTGCCTAGCTTATGAGCCAATTGGCATGCATGTTTGTTTTGCATTTTGGTACCATCATTTTAGCACTTTTGGCCACTAATTTGGGCATGTTTGAGAGCTGTCCATTTTAGTTTAAGCCCATTTTTGCATGTTGTTGCATGCTTTCCTTACATGTTGTCGCATGCTTGTTGCATACTTGGTACATTGCATGTTGTTACATGCTAATTCCATTACATGTTGTTGCATGCTAATTTCATCGCATCATGCTTGCATGTTTGCATAGCATTATGTGTGCATGCCTTGCCTCTTGATCAAACATGATAGAGGTTGAGGTCTCTTATGTGATTTTGTGCATTCATTCCATATTGAATTGCACACTTGGCTCCTTTGGCCATCATCCATTGGAATGTGTGATTGGTGGCCTGAGGGTTGAGAACTACACACCTTTGATCCTTAAACATGATAAGGGGTGTAGTTGCAAACATTTTCTTGCAAATGTATTGCCATACCTCTGTTTCTCCTCTCCTGCAGCAAAACAACATTTTACAGGAAAAGATGGCCGATCGGCTATCTGGTGTGCCGATCGGCTAAAAGTGTTTGGCCGATGACCTCATAAATGGTCGATGACACCTTTCCTTTGGCCGATGGCTTCACCATTTGGCCGATGGCCTCTCAGCATGTCCATGAAGTGGTTATAGAGCATCACAGGACTTTTCACAGTTTTCAGAGGTACAACAGTGCAAACAGAGGCAACATGAAGCATGGCAATGGATTTCTAAGCGAAGCCGATCGAGCATGCATTTGTCCCTCTTATCGAGGCCGCTTTACTGTTTTTGAAGCTTAATTAATTTGTTTAATTATTTAAGAGTTGTGTATTAATTAATTAGCTTGTTAGTTGATTAATTAGTTGATTTGTATTATTCTTTCGGACCCTCCGTCGAGAGGGCCAATTGTTGTAATAAGTGTGCGTGTGTGTGATGCATGTCTTCCAACCCCACGTCTTTCTCCCTTTTACTTAACCGCTTACGATGGTTAGTTTTAGGGCATATTTCATTTAGCATCCTTATGCTATGCATGTTTGCATCATTCATCTGTATTGCATGCACTGGGCTCGGCGCATCATACTAACCGCATTGTATTTCAATTCCTACGTGAACACATGTATCGAGTTGTCGCATCTCATATGCCATCTTAGAGTAGCCGAGCCTATTTCTAGTTGCATTTTGCATGTGTTGCATTAGCCATCTTAACATAGCTAGGATCATGCATGATTACTAACTAGCTATTGTTTTGGCTCGGAGTACTAGGTAAGCTTTTATGCTTTAGCATCTTGCATATGTGTGAGTATTGCCATGATAGCATACTTGCCATGAGGCTATTTGCTTATGTGATATAACTGCCTGAATGCCTGTGGGTGAAGGTTGGATTGCTTGAATAGGAATAATTCATTGAATCCTCGATTTAGCCTACTTGCGAGTAGCAAACTTCAAACCATTTTTCAAACAACAAATATGCAATGCTTTGCTCCAAATTAGGCGATCTGGTCTATACTTGTGTGTTGTGCACATCACATAGTAATTCTTGCTAATAATTGTAATAAGAACGCATGTGTTTTCAAAAACAAGATATCGTGCTTAGTACAGGCCGATCTTTGATCGGGCGAGCGGGGTGCTCATTGCATGACCTTCCCCTCTCGTACCCAAGTTCCTGAGCCGAGGCAACTTTGGTGATGACGGACACATGGCCTTAGGCAACGAGTCAGGGTTTCCTAAATTCCCCCTGTGGGGGCCGAGTATTGGGAGTCGTAGATATTCCGAATAGTCAAACCTGGGACAGTCGAAATTCGTGGCACTCGGCATCGGCTCGCAAGCTCGAATCCAACTCTACTCGGCCAAATAGCCGATTAAGCAAGGGGCCAAGTAGAGAGCAGTCTACTACAGAATGTGCTGAAGAGGGAATTGGAAATGGACCTAATCCCGAGGCCCATGCAAGAAAAGATATAAATAGAAGAACATCAGCCAGAAAGAGGTATGTGAGAATTGTTACGCTTAACTTAGAATACAAGTAATCTTGAGTGTTGAGACTGACTTGTCCGTCGGAGTGCTAATTCTGGCACCCCCGACCGGAGTGTTTGTTCCTTTTCAGGCGACTTTCAGCAGATCACGAGCGTCCCCCAGGATCAGAAGAGTATTTCCAAACCATATCCCCACAATTGGCGCCGTCTGTAGGAATAATGAAACACATCCATGGCGGGCGTAACGAAAGACCCTTCGATAGTCACTTATGAAACCACGCAGAGAGACGACCTCATTCAATCAAACACCCTTGGACCGACAGCCATCCCCGTAAGACGCGCTCTAAACTTCGCCTCACCCTCGACTCCAGAGCATGAAGCAATGCAAGCAATCCTGGAACGAGCAAAGCAAAACGCACAAAGGTTGGAGAACATGATCGCAGAGAACGAACGGCTCCGTCAGGATTTAGCCTTGGAGGTGGCGAAGTCCGAACAAGCTGCACACCAAGGCCCGGAATGACCTGTGAGGGCAGATGGTCAACGATCTCGAGCCCGACAACAAGATACTGATAGCAACTCCGACTCACTATCCCCGGAGCCCAAGAAGAAGGGACGATCGGAAACTCCCAGTTCTTCTGAAGAGAGTCCTCGTATAAGGCATAAGCGAAGAAAAAATAGTTCGGATGAAGATCAACACGATCCTTTTATACAACGGATTACAAAGGTAGTGCTACCCAAGAAATTCGAAGCACCGTCATTCACCTTGTATGACGATAAATTGGTACAAGATGGCCGGCTACAACAGTATGTCCGAAAAGGCAACCCAACCAAAGCAACAGCCTTGAGACAGGATTCACATCCGCTCGGTGTGATCCACATGATATACAGCCTGCCAATGTCATCGGTGGTGCATGCGATTCAGTCGAAGTCTAACCCCCAAGACCAACTCACTCCAGCTAAATAGCCCCATGAAGCCAAGGTTATTACTTTTGATTATTCGGATCTGGCTGGAGTAACACTGCCCCACATTGATCCCTTGGTAATTGAGTTACGTGTAAACCGATTCGCAGTTGAGCACATACTCATTGATCTGGGGAGCACATCGGAGATTATGTACTATCAGACATTTACCAAACTCGGCTTCTCCGAATCGAATCTCTCTCCAGCCCCTTATCCACTATTCGGCTTCAATGCCAATCCAGAGTACCCGTTGGGGAAAATCAGACTACCCGTTCGAGCAAGTTTCCAAACAATAGACGTGGAATTCTTGGTCATCAAGCTGTCGTCTCCGTATAATCTCATCATGGGGCGATCCTGGTTGCATACCATGCGGGCCGTGTCAAGCACCTATCATCAGCTGCTTCACTTCCCGACAGAACGTGGAGTTGAGCAAATCCATGGCTCCTAGAAATCGACACAAGCATGTTACCTCCTTGCTGAAAAAATGCCAAAGGAACTACAGGTGAATTCCATTGAGGTGCCGGATCGAGAGAGCCTCGACGATGTTGGGCGGCTCCCAAATGAAAAGGCCACGAAAGGCTTAGACCGAGTTGAAATCGATGGAAGCCTAGACAAGTTCTTCATGGTCGGCGCCTCCTTGAATCAGGCCGACAGATAACAGCTAATCTCTTTCCTGCTCGGCAACCTCGACGTTTTTGCGTGGACTCCGTATGAGATGCCGGGTATAGATCCGTCAGTTTCATAGCACCATTTGAATGTTGACCCTAAGTGCAAGCCGATCATTCAGAAAAGCCGACGATCAGCCGTAGAGCACACTACCGCTATCGTCGAAGAGATTGATTGGTTGCTTGATGCCAGAGCAATCAGGGAAGTGACTTACCCCACATGGCTCTCTAATACTATGGTTGTGAAGAAGAAAAATGGGACTTGGCGAGTCTGCGTCGATTTTACGGATCTCAACAAAGCCTGCCCCAAAGACTGTTTTCCTCTTCCCAGGATAGACCAACTCGTAGATGCTACGGCGCGTCATCAGTGTATGAGCTTCCTTGATGCCTATAGATCAAATCGTTATGCATTCGGAGGACCAAGAGAAAACTGCATTCCTCACCCCAAGAGGAACCTATTGCTATAAGGTAATGCCTTTTGGGCTGAAGAATGCAGGGGCAACCTACCAGAGACTGGTCACCACCATGTTCAAGGAGAAACTTGGCAAAACTATGGAAGTGTACATCGACGATATGGTGGTCAAGTCCAAAGAAGAAAAGAATCATATCGCTGATCTGGAAGAGACATTCAGCATCCTATGCAAATATGGAATGAAGTTGAACACTTCCAAATGTGCGTTTGGTATCGGCTCTGGCAAATTCTTGGGTTACATTGTCAACCACAGAGGAATCGAAGCCAACCCAAGGCAAATCACATTAATCCTGGAGCTCAGCTCCCCTTATTCAGTAAAAGAGGTTCAAAAGTTGATGGGGATGGCCGCCGTACTCAACAGGTTTATCAGCCGGTCCACAGATCGCTGCCAACAATTCTTTCATACACTACGGCAGGGCAAGGCTTTTGAATGGTCCGCCGAGTGCGAAGCCACTTTCAACGGCCTGAAGAACTACCTTCGCTCAGTACCACTCCTGACAACACCTTCTGCTGGCGATCCGCTCATTTTGTATCTGGCAATTTTTGACTGAGCCGTCAGCGTTGTACTGATAAAGAAAGAGCTAAGGGAGCAGCGGCTAGTGTATTATGTGAGCTAGGCAATGGTTGACGATGAAACACGCTACCTTCCGCTGGAAAAGCTCATCCTAGCCCTAGTCATGGCGGCAAGGAAGCTGATACATTACTTCCAGAGGCATAGCATTGGGGTGCTAACAGACTATCCCCTCCGATCAGTACTACGTAGTGTGGAAGCATCTGGACGTGTTTCAAAGTGGGCTCTGGAACTTGGCCAGTACGATATTCAATTTCTACCCAGAACCTCAATCAAGGGACAGGTGCTTGTCGACTTTGTCGCTGAATTTACTGGGGGCCTTGCCGACTTCAAGTCTGATGAAATTCGACCGAAGCCAAACTGGAGGATTTATGTTGGGGACATCTAGCAGTTGTATTGGGATGGATCGTCCAATTAACGGGGCAGTGGAGCTGGAGTTGTAATCATGGCTCCCGACGGCACAATAATTGAGCAGGCCATCAAGCTCGGCTTCGAAGCATCAAATAACGAAGCTGAATACGAAGCCCTTCTAGCCGGTTTGCGAAATGCGCATATTCTGGGTGCTCGGCGTTTGCTTGTGTTTTGCGACTCAAAATTGATGATCAATCAGCTAAAAGGGGAGTACACGGCAAGAAACGACCGTATGGCGGCCTACATGAAAACGGCTAATGCCTTGTTGGCAAAATTTGACCATCATGAGTTGAACCAGGTAACACGTGATCAGAACACCCATGTAGATGCCTTGGCTTGCCTAGCCTCCGCTTTCAACTCACAGTTTAAACGGACCATTGAAGTAGGATTCATCCCGGAGCCAAGCATTGGCCCTTCGGAGGAAGTCCAGATCAACGTTATAGAATCTGCACCAAGCTGGATGGATCCCATTATTGCATTCCTATCTTCTGAACAACTCCCAGAGGACAAGAAAGAAATGCACAAGTTGCAAAACAAAGCCATGTGATACTACTTGGATCTGCAAGGAAGGCTTTATAAAAAATCCCTCTCCGGCCCATATTTGGAATGTGTGCACCTGGACAAAGTCGAGGAGCTTCTGACTGAGATACACGAAGGCAGTTATGGTGCCCATTCTAGCGGACGCTCTTTGGCCCATCGAGCTATAACGCAAGGGTATTATTGGCCGACAATGAGAGCGGACGCCGAGTGTTATGCAAAAAAGTGTGAACAGTGCCAGAAGTTCTCCCTGTTAAACCATCTGCCTGCTGAAGAGTTGAACTCTATCACCAGTCCCTGGCCGTTCGCCCAATGGGGGCTTGATATCGTAGGACCATTGCCGAGGGCCCCAGGAAACAAGCGATACCTGATCGTCGCAACAGATTACTTCACGAAATGGGTCGAAGCGGAGGCATTAACACACATTCGAGATGCTGATGTTAAGCGCTTTGTGTGGAGGAACATCATAACACGATTTGGCATTCCAAGAGCTCTTATCTCAGACAACGGCACCTAGTTTGATTGTGGCATGTACCGAGAGCTGTGCAGCAAGTATGGTATCCAGCCTTACTTTTCTACGCTGGCTTACTCCCAAAGCAATGGTCAAGCCGAAGCCTATAACAAATCCATCTTGGACGGCATCAAGAAGAGGTTGGAGAAAGCCAAAGGCAAATGGGGCGAAGAATTGCCGAGTGTATTGTGGGCTCATCGAACTACACTGAGAAGATCAACTGGGGAAACGCCGTTTGCCCTATGCTTTGGAACCCAGGCGATCTTACCCTTGGAGATCGGTCACCTGACCCTCAAGTCGCAAGTTTTTCATACGGGCCGAAACGACATGATGCTGGCCTTGGATTTGATTCTAATCGAAGAACGAAAAGACCGGGCCCTTGCGTCCATGGCACGGTACCAGCAGCAGTTGGCAAAGTCATATAATCAACGTGTTCAGCTGCGCCGTTACACACCAGGAGAGTTGGTCCTAAAGAAGGTGCTTCCAGCTGACAGGAAACCGGCCAATGGAAAACTGGGTCCAAACTGGGACGGCCCCTATCAGATTGATTCTATTACGGGAGTGGAGGCGTATCGGCTGAAAGATATATCAGGAAGGAGTCTTCCACGGCCTTGGAATTCCACGCATTTACGCAAATTTTATCATTGACCTGACTTGTGGGACATGATGCTTGTTCTGAACTGTTCGCCATGTACATCTCTTTTTCTAATATAAAGACTCACGTTCACTTACTATAGGATCTAGTTCAAACGTGTTCCTACAAAGCCTCTGGATTCAAAGCCCCATCGGCGCAGGACGTCTTTGGGCCAATAAAGCCTCCAGATTCAGAGCGCCCCTCGTAGATATCATGATTGGCCAAATAAAGCCTCTAGATTCGGAGCCCTATCGGCGCACGACGTCTTTGGGCCGATAAAGCCTCCGGATTCGGAGCGCCCTTCGTGGATATCACGATTGGCCAAATAGCCTTCGGATTCGGAGCCCCATCGGCAAATGACGTCTTTGGGCCAATAAAGCCTCCGGATTCGGAGTGCCCTTCATGGATATCATGATTGGCCAAAAAGCCTCCGGATTCGGAGCCCCATCGGCGAAGGACGTTTTTGGGCCGATAAAGCCTCCGGATTCGGAGCGCCCTTCGTGGATATCACGATTGGCCAAAAAGCCTCCGGATTTGGAGCCCCATCGGCGAATGACGTCTTTGGGCCGATAAAGCCTCCGGATTCGGAGCGCCCTTCGTGGATATCACGATTGGCCAAATAAAGCCTCCGAATTCAGAGCCCCAACGGCGCACGACGTCTTTGGGCCGATAAAGCCTCTGGATTCGGAGCGCCCTTTTGTGGATATCACGATTGGCCAAAAAGCCTCCGGATTCGAAGCCCCATCGGCGAAGGACGTCTTTGGGCCGATAAAGCCTCCGGATTTAGAGCGCCCTTCATGGATATCACGATTGGCCAAAAAGCCTCCGGATTCGTAGCCCCATCGGCGAATGATGTCTTTGGGCCGATAAAGCCTTCAGATTCGGAGCGCCCTTTGTAGATATCACGATTGGCCAAATAAAGCCTCCGGATTCGGAGCCCCATCGGCGCATGACGTCTTTGGGCCGATAAAGCCTCCGAATTCAGAGCGCCCTTCATGGATATCACGATTGGCCAAATAAGGTCTCCGGATTTGGAGCCCCATCAACACCGCCTTTGAGCTAATTAAGCCTTGGGATTTATTTCCAGGGCCGTGTAATATGTATGCTGAATAAATATTTAACGAAAAGCGCTCCGTTATGACGAGTTGGCAAAAACCATTTTTTCGAACAATGTCTGTCCAATAAAGCACAAAACATGCAAACATAAATGTGCCAAAGAAAAATTATAAAGCAACGGGAATATTGAAAATAGAGCATTTTATTCATTCAACCTATAATTACATAATTTTAGACGCAATCCGCGTTCGAACATTACAACGAATATTTTTATATGGCGTCTCCCTCATCGTCGCTCTTTTCGACTTCAAAGGCGGAAAAGGGCAAATGATCATGTTGGTACAGCGGTAACGCCGAATCGACACCCCTTGCTTGGAAAGCCTCCGCGGCCTGAAGCGCCGCGATCCAACTGTGTTTAAAGCCCCTATTCTCGCATCGACAGACCTCCTCTGCAAGTTTCTCTTTCGTTTTGTCGATCCCAACCTTCCGGCCCGCATGGAAGCCTTGCTCATAACCCTTGGCTCTCGCATTTTCTATGGAAAACATGCTCGCCGTATCTCGATCAGTGATGGCATGACTCAATAGCTGTTGGGTCACTCTCTCATCCACGATCGGGTTAGATTGACCTGCCGGGCTCAGCGGCTTTAGCCTTCCTAAGCTCCCTAAGCTCACGCTCGGCCTTCTCCGCACGAGCCTCTGAACTGCGGTTCCATTCGTCCATTTTCTCTATGTCCCGCTGTGCGGCGCGCAGGCGCATGCGGACTTCATAGGCGGTGTACAGCCCTTTCACCGCCCCATGGATGCCCTCACGAAATACGTCAAAATCCTGTCGACCAATTATTGACTGTTGGACCTCTGGTGGAAAAATCTGTCGAGCAAACTCGATCACCACACCTGGGTCCTTGATAATGGAGTCTGCCTTCGTCATCGGTTTATTCCCCACAAAAACTACAAAACTCAACGGTCGCGGTGCTACGTAGGCCTCGTTTCTGGGTCGCGGTGGTGGAGAACTTACTCGTTGCTATTTCTCATTTCGGGGCGAACTGCTTCGACGACTTGGAGGCTGATGCGTTCCCCGTTCTTTGGACGCCCTACTTCCCGCACGCGTGGGCTCTCTGCCGCGATTCATTACAGTATCAAGCTCAGCCAAAGTTCGAGCTTTGCCTCTGCTGTTGAAGAAAACTCTATTTGACATTCGCGACAAGTTGTTTTGAATTGAGACTGAACACAGTAAATGACATTACTGGCGCGAAGAGCCCATCCCGTTTATTTCTAATGCTTGCAATGACCCCAAGGCAAATTTCATTAACGCTTTTGGCAATTTCACCAAACGACGGATGCCGATTGATGTTTGCCATGGCGACTAATTTTAAACGGCCTCAACTAAACGACAATTATAGATGAATGCCTTGGAGTTCATGCATTGGCTGGGGTAAGGGCAGATTTGTTAATCTAACCGGCCGAGCATCTTGGCGCCATGCTGATTGTTATGTGCCATAGCCACTTCATGTTCTAATTTTTGGCTTTTTAAACGGCCTAATTATATAAACGACAATTATAGATGAATGCCTTGGAGTTCATGCACTGGCTGGGGCAAGGGCAGATTTGTTAATCTAACTGGCTGAGCATCTTGATCCCATGCCGATTGATATGTGCCACAGCCACTTCATGTACTAATTTTTGGCTTTTTAAACGGCCTAATTATCTAAACGACAATTATAGATGAATGCCTTAGAGTTCATGCACTGGCTGCGGCAAGGGCAGATTTATTAATCTAACCGGCCGAGCATCTTGGCCCCACGCCGATCGATATGTGCCACAGCCACTTCATGTACTAATTTCTGGCTTTTTAAATGGCCTAATCATCTAGTCAGCAAGTATACAGAACGTTTTATCCAAAACAACAACAAAACAATACCATTCATTAATAACAACAAAGTACAAAATGAATTTTCATTAAGTAAATTGGGCACAAATTGTAGTCATTTTACATATGAAAATTACTAAACAAAAACATACACGCAAATCCTAAAACAAAAACAAGAGCCGCCCAAATTAGTCATCGGAGTCAGACTCCAGCGGCTCAACATCCACTTGCTCGTATGGAATTGGCGTAGGCAATGTCACATCAGCAGCAACAAGGGCTTTGAGCTAGTCGTGTTTGAATCCCCGATTTTCAAATTTGGGGACTTCGTCTACGTATTCATCAAAAGCAGATTTTTTCCCGGCATCGAATGGGCTAGAAGCCTTCAGGTCGGTTGTTTCCTTCGCCGCCTTTATTTCTTCCAACTCAGCCTCCAATTTAGAGATCGCCACCCTCTTCTCGGTGACCGATCTCAATTCTTCAGCATTGTAGGCTCTCTCTATCTCGGCCTCGGCACAGGCGCCCTCCATTTTTGCCCTTATAACCTTAAACTCGGCCCTACTCCTCTGGCCCTCAACCTCTGCTTGTAAATGGCCAATTTGCTCGATGGCATCGTGATGGCAATGGCCCATCTCGGCTATCCTTCCGACGGCCTGCAAAACAGCAAGTTAAGACCAAAACAATATTTGTGTAAAGTGAAAAGACAAAGTCAAGATATATACCAAAAGAGCCGATTGCGTGGCCAACGCAATTGCAACCAGAAATGGCTCCGCTCGAAAAGCCGCCTTGTCAGCAGGTAGTGAAACGGACGTGGCCATGCTGAGTGCGACCGTTGGATCTTTGATTGTCGAAGCATCGGAGGAGATCGGCGTATTCTTTAGCTTTGGCTGAATAACAAAAGGTACAATCAAATCTGATTCCTCCAAACGAGGTCATTTGTCAGCGTGGTCTTCTTCTGAGCCGGCCTCGGCCTCGACCTCGACAGAGCGCTTCTCCACCCTTTGCTTAGTTTCTACACTTTCTTGCACAAAAGGTTCCGCCTCGACACTTCTATTTTTTGCCGTTCCCTCCTCAATAATAGGCAAGGAGGATTGGGACTCGCCAATAGGCGAGGGCTGAGATCCGCCAAGAGTCTGGGAGGGCTGAGATTTGGCAGCCCGAATGGCCTCTACCCTTCGCCTCGCAGCCATTCTTTCCGCATTCGCATTCTTGGCAAGTTTAGTGAGGCTCAACCCAGCCATATCTTCTGGGTACGCATCGGGAAGGTCCTCCAGACCGTGAAAGATATCGTCAAGTGGAAGGTCCTCTCGACCTGAAGTGGACGGAGGATCAACCGAATTGAGGCCAGCTTCTTCAAATGCTAACTCCAAAGCCTCGTCGACCTCGGCTTTGGATTGGTCTGACTCGGGCGCCTCAGCTACTTCTGGTCGCTCTAAATCTGATCTCTCCAAACCGACTTGCCTCAAATTTTTGAAATTAGTCAAGACAAGGGCGGTAAGAAACTCCTCATCCTTCGGAATTTGGATGTTTTCTGCCGCCGAAAAGGTTGTATAAGTCGGATCGTAGCGGAGCAGGACGCGGGCCACCCTCCCCTGCTTTTGAAGACTCAGTCGGCCGAAATATTTGAGCGCAGCCTTGATTTTCGAAAGGACGGCGTCGTCGGTTGAGGTCAAGACTTTCTTCAAATCGTTTCCTACAAAAGCAAAACCTTGAGGTCACGAAAATGAAGCTTTATAAATATAACAAAAAGTAAACAAATAAAAGAAGATACTCGGCCACCTGGTTCGCCCCTCCGTCTAGGAATACGATCAAGGCGATCCTCGCCTTCGCCGAATTCCCAGTTTCCTTGGACGAGGACCATAACATCATCGACTCGCTTCCCAGAGTTGGAAAGCATAGTCACTAGTTGATGGTAGGTGTCTTTGGCCCTAAGGAAATAGCACTCGTGCCGACCAGAAGACTTGGCCAAGGCGTAGCAATGCCGAATAGCGGGAATGCCAAGGTTAAGCCTAAGGCGACGGTTTAGTACGATAATCCCCATCACGATCCTAAAGAAGTTGACGTTGGGTTGGGAAGGGATTAAGCCCTAATGGCAGAGCACGGCCCTAAGGAGTGGGCGAAGGGAAAAACGGACTCCACCCTCTGCGATTGATAAGAGAGGGAAAACGATCGTGGTTTCATCAACCCTCTCCACATCGAGGGTGCCATCTGCCACAAGTGATAGACGGACGTCATCAGGAATGGAGAAATGGCGTCGGAAGCCAGAAATTCGATCTGGTGAGAGGAGATCTTTTAAATGTTTCGCCATTTCCCCCAGCTAATGAGAATATGCTAAGCCAAAACGCAAAACAAAGCAAGGAAAGAGATTCAAAGCAAAGAATGAGAGAACTTATAAGAGGCGAAGAAGATAGAGAAGAGAAGGAAGTTGTAGAGGTAATTCGGAAGGCAGTCTAGCGACGAGCGTCTAAAAGCATGTATGTATTTGAAAAGACGTCGAAATTTTAAATCACAATAAATAAAAGTGTACGAAGAGGCGGGCAATTGAAATGATAACCGAGAAACGTGTGTTCAGACATTTGCATTGGAATACGGTCATCCGCCGAATTTCGGCTCTGACTTTTCGAATTCGAAGCCAAACACTCCAGCCAACTGTCGTTAGTGGAGTGCTTGGGGGGCAATTGTGGGGGCCGAGTATTGGGAGTTGTAGATATTCCGAATAGTCAAACCTGGAAGAGTCGAAATTCGTGGCACTCGGCATCGGCTCGCAAGCTCGAATCCAACTCTACTCGGCCAAATAGCCGATTAAGCAAGGGGCCGAATAGAGAGCAGTCTACTACAGAATGTGCTGAAGAGGGAGTTGGAAATGGACCTAATCCCGAGGCCCATACAAGAAAAGATATAAATAGAAGAATATCAGCCAGAAAGAGGTATGTGAGAATTGTTACGCTTAACTTAGAATACAAGTAATCTTGAGTGTTGAGACTGACTTGTCCGTCGGAGTGCTAATTCCGGCACCCCTGACCGGAGTGTTTGTTCCTTTTCAGGCAACTATCAGCGGATCACGAGCGTCCCCCAAGATCAGAAGAGTATTTCCAAACCACATCTCCACACCCCCAAAATAAATATTTAGGTGGCGACTCTGTATCTGGCAAAGCAGTCCATGTTTGGCACTTCTTTACAAAAATTAGTTTTCCAAAACGATTTGCCGGATTTGGACTCTTTGGTGATTTATCGGTCTTGCATTGCACTTTGCAAGATTAGATTCAGAACCGTGACATTTGAGTCTGGATTGTAGTATGCTAGAGAGCAAACGAGATTTCGCGCCTTCGCAAGCGTGGAGCTTCGGGAGTCATCGAGGCGTGTCTACAGTTTCTGGCAACTCTGCTGGGGAGTTAGAGAACATGACTCGAACTCATGATATCTTGTTTCGACTACACTTATGTGTTTCTTTGCATTGCATTTGCATTGGTGTGCCTTGGACATCGTGTTTGCCATATGCTATTCCTGAACGGTTTGCCGGAGGCTTGCTTTGAGAAGCGTGTCATAAGGCTGACCGGTTGCGGGCTCTGCCACAACGGGAACACAAACCTCGATTTTTGCCAGGGCACCCTTTTTGACCATTCGACCTAATGCATATCGGAATCCATAGTGACCATTCCAAACTACGACAGGTTGCTTACCCGATTGTAGGTTGTTTGAAATCGCTGTGTGCGTAGTGAAACCTTAGCTCCTAACAAAATAAGACAGGGAAACCCTACCCCAACATAGGGGTGTTTTGGCTCTCACTTGCTTGCTATGTGCTTTTAGAGTGTGTCTCTACAGGAATGCATGTATCAGTTTGCAAGTCTAGGTATCAAGCCTGCGGACATCAGTATTTAAGAATCAGTTATATCTGCGGGTATCAGATTCAAATTCGGGGCAGTGATTTGGGAATAGTGATAAGCGGTTGAGAACAGTTCATTCAGCTTGTGCTTGTCAACTGTGTGTTTTCTTTATTTAAGCTGTTATGCTGTCCGTTTTTCTGGTCATTTTATTTCCTTATTATGCTTTATTTTTCTTTTTGCAAGGTAGTTTAGCACCATTGCATCCGACCAGATAGATATTCCCCGAGCACTCTGGATTAGAGGTCATAGAGTTAATCGATTTAGGGATCTGATAGACGGACAAGCAGTGTTCCTTTCTTTACCCCCAGTTGCCAGACGGAGGTTAAAAAGGCGTAGTGTATCGGTACAGCGGTCGCCAGATCAGTGGTCTACCCCACCAGTAAACAGCAAGCTGAGGTCTCAGTTTCTATTGTAGGGACAAATATACCAGTTATTCAGTTAGATCAGCACAGTATGGCAGGCTTGGAGGAGATAGTGCGTCAGCTCCGGGAGAGTATGAAAACCATACAGCAGGACGCTGCCCGTCAAACAGAATTCGCCACACACCAGGCCGAGGTTATAGCCCAACAGGCAGAGGTAATTACCAGGCTACAGCAGCAAACTGGAGCATCTGCTTCGCACCAAGTTCCTCCCCCACCAAGAGTTCCCATACTCAGGGAGACAGCTAACGTCCAGGATGATACGGACATCCCAATCGAGCCGGCTCCACCCCCGATCCTACCCCAGCTATCCAAAGCACAGACCAACCTACCGGATTCTCCCTTTGAGTTTGAGGTAGACCCCACATCATTAAAAGTGAGCAAGCTAGAAAAGCTGTTCAAGAAGTCTCAGGGTGTGAAGTCCATTCTGGATATTGAGGATGGGTATACTGACTCGGCCGTGACTCTGCTGGACCGATTTAAAATGCCGCACATAGACCGTTTCGACGGGTCTGGAGATCCTATGGTGCATTTGCGGCTGTTCTCGGACACACTAAGGCTGATGAGCCTCTCCAGATTGCAGAAGCTTTCCTTGTTTGGCCGGACCCTGTCGGGTTTAGCGGCTATTTGGTATGCAAAACTGGAGGACTCTGTTAAGAGGAACTGGGAGGAGATGGCCGAGGCCTTCATAGCTCAATACTCTTACAATACACAGATCGAGGTCACAACCCGTGATCTTGAGACAACTAGGCAGGAGCCAAATGAGAGTTTCTCCGATTTCGTAACCTGTTGGAGGGTCGATTGACAAAGACCAGATTCTGATGGTTGTGCGCAACCTCCAGCCCAAGCTCATGCAGAAGATGATCATTCTCCCCCTCCCCACCTTTGCGGATCTATATGAGATAGGGGTGCAGATTGAGGACGCTATGAAACAGGGTCTGATTGACCATGACAGAAAATAGCCCAAGAGGGCATTCAACTGCGGTACAAATGCAGGCACAAGCAATGCTGCTGCTGCCAGATCTTCAGATGTGGGCATGGTCACCACCACCACCCCAAGAACCCTTGCTGCTACGCCATTCACCAGTGCGTCCGGAAGTAGCTCACAAACAACCAAGTATTCACCTCGAGGCCAAAGAACCTTCACTGCACTATACATGCCCCTGTCCAAAGCTTTAGGGGTTTTGATCAGGAAAGGGCACTTGAAGCCCCTAGAGCCGAGACCACTACCAGATAAACTCCTTGCTTCCCATAATCCAACTAAGTATTGCGCCTTTCACCAACTGCATGGTCATGACACCAACTAGTGCTTTTGATTGCGTCATGAGATTCAGGATCTCATTGATAGTAGAGTGATCGTGCCTCCGGAGAAACCGAATGTCACAACCAACCCTCTCCCACCACATAACCAAGCTTTACCTGCCAAACGCATCAATCTTATCCAAACTGGGATTGTGTCATACGACCCTAGCATATATATCACCTCTTCTCACCTACCCAAGTCGGAGGTGTTCATTCCTGACAGCACTAACTTGTGCATGTTGGACATCTCCCGATCCCATCTTGAAACGGTGGTGGTGGCTATCGAAGATAGAACTTGGTCGACTACTGGGGCAGATGAGAGTAATTATACAGAGCCTGAGGGGTCTGAGAGTGTCATGAATGACCCGAGCGGTTACATTACATCAGCAGGCCTGGCTAGGCCGAGAATGGAATTGCCAGTGAGGGTAGAGATTTGTGTCGTACGGGAGAATGGACCTAATCAGGGGCTAGATGACCTAGCAAATCTGGAAGAGGACATTGTTAACCGTCAGTTTTTCGATGAGCAGGACTCAGGGGACGTGGCAGTCAATTGGTTTGATGAATTAGCAGAATCTACAGGGTGGCTTCAAGACCAACCGGATGTTGTTGAGCAACTTCAGCTAGAACAGGGTCCGTCAGGGACGGGGACATCAATAGTGGCCGGAAGGGCCGGCAATCAGTTTGCATCGCTGGAGAGCACCGGTGTAAAGAATTTTGTTCAGAACACGGACAGTTCGAGTATGGAAGATACTGAACAACAAGCTATACTGAAGCAGTTTGAGCGGGAAAGGGTTGAGGATTCTGAGAGGGTCAAAAAGGCCAAAGCCCCTGAGGGGACAGAACGTACTGTGTGCACAAGAACGGAACGTGCTGTGGGCACAGGAACAGAAGTTGTTGTGGGCACAGGGATAGTTGTAACGGAGCCGGACAGATGCCTGTCAGCTGCCGATGGTATGTGGTGGGAAGATGATGATCTATGTCTTACCCATATAGATGAAGACTAGGGACAAAGCCAACCGGATGATACCTGGTATATTGGCAAAGTTGACCACGTGACTAGGAGTGGGCGGTATTTCAAACCCCCACACTTAGATCAACCAGAGGTGTCCGGAAAGGGCAAGGAGGCGGAGAAGCAAAAAGAAAAGTTACTCGAAGAAGAGGCTGTGCTAAAACAGTTGAAGAAGATACAGGCAGACATCTCCATTTGGGGACTGCTTATGGCTTCAAGAGTACATAGACAAGCTGTCCTTTCTGCAATGGACAAGGCCAAACTCTCAATAGTCACCATGCTTGAGCAATTGGTAGGACTGGTCTTTCCGGGAGGAGCTTTCTCGACGTTGACCTTCATCGACAAGGAACTGCCGCCTGAGGGCGCAAACCATAACAAACCTCTCTACTTCTTTGTCGAGTGTAGAGAAAAATGGATACCAGTGGTTCTTGTCGACACAGGATCCGCCATTAACGTGTGCCCGTCGAGGACAATATATGCAATCGGGTTGAAGCCTGCAGACTTTGTGCCAACTGCCCAGGTGATAAGGGCCTATGACAATACAAGCAGAGAAGTGATGGAGACTGTACAGATTCAGACCCAGGTTAGTCTAGGACAACACGATGTTGACTTTCATGTCTTGGACGTTCCCGTAACCTTTAATCTACTCCTAGGGCGGCCGTGGCTGCACCAGGTACAGACAGTCTCTTCCACCTTGCACCAGATGTTAAAATACCCCCACGGGAAAGGGGTGGCTCTAGTTTTTGGGAATTCGTCAATCCATCCGCTGCTAGAGGTGTCTACGCCAATATTGGAGATCAAACACGACGCGGAGGATGTGTTCCTGTCGGGATTTACCCTAGCTAAGGCCCGGGTCGTACAAAACATTTTGGCTGTTGATGAAGGGTTATATGTCAGCGCACAATCAGTGTACCTCATGAACAAGCTCCAGCACATCCTTGGGATGGGACTAGGAAAAAGTGACCAGAAAGGCATTACTGTATCGGCCGAAGTGTGGCACAACCCGCGTACTTTTTGCTTGGGTTATCTGTCCACCAAAGAGGACTGGGTGAGGAAAGGCAAAGAAATGGCCGGGAGAGCCAGAGCCAAGTAGATTGGGAAGCATTTTGAGTTAATGCATCGGCCTATCCAAGGCACTCTGAACAGACGCTTTGTCCAGGAGGGGGAAGACCTTCCATTCTGCGGCTTCCCAGAGCCATGGCTAAACGCAGAGAAGAGGTGCCTGCTGGGATTTGTGATCTTCTTCGATTTGCAGTTATCCGGGGATGATGTTGCCGAGGAGCAGGCAGGTCCATCGGCTGATGTTGAGTAGTGTAAGGAAATAGATTTCGAGAGCACCGAGATCGAAATAGGGGTAGCACTGACTTGTCTACTATCAGATCCTCTGATCGTACATGAGTTCTTGGGGGATGATCTCTTAGTGTCTATGATCGGGAATGAAGCGGCTGCAAGCCCATCTTCAAACATTTTGGATGCATCCATCGCACCCTCCCTCGTCTGGTAGTACGAGGAGGGATTCTTATCGAGCAGCACCGGGTCAGGTAGTGAGCCAGAATCTGATTCCACCGAGTCTGTAGAGTCGGAATCAGGTTCCAGCTCGTCTGAGTCTGAGTCCGGTATTCTTGGGGGTGACAACCCGGATGCCATAGTCCTGTCCAGGTCATCTCTTTCTTTTTCTTTTGAGTCTGTTGTAACAGAGGAATCAGATGGATTGGATGAAGTGATTAATGAGAATTGTGCGGCTGTAGCCTTCGATTACTTTTCTGTGCCCTTGATTTATTGCATTAATTTAGACTTTCAAAACTTCGATGAAAACAACGAGGAAGAAATTCCTCCGATTTTGAAATATTTGCTAGAACAAGAGCAGGAGAGGTTTGTAAAGCCGCTGGTTGATGAAATCACCCAAATTAACGTTGGTACTGAGAAGGACTCGCGGCTGGTCCAGATCGGGTCCACGTTGTCTTCGGAGGAGCGCGAGCGCTTAGTCGCTTTATTAAAAGATTTCAAAGACGTTTTCGCGTGGTCCTACAAAGACATGCTTGGAATCGATCCTGAGATTGTACAGCACCGGATCCCTCTTGACCTAGAGGCCCGACCTGTCAAGCAGAAGCTCAGAAGGATCTGCCCAGATTGGGCTATCAAGATCAAAGAAGAGGTCACCAAGCAAATTGACGCAGGGTTCCTGCTGGTATCTGAATACCCAACTTGGTTGGCCAACATAGTTCCAATGCCGAAGAAAGACGGCAGAATTCAGGTATGTGTGGATTTCAGGGATTTGAACAAAGCCAGTCCAAAGGACGACTTTCCTCTGCCGCATATCGATGAATTAGTGGACTTCACTGCAGGGCATGCATTGCTCTCCTTCATGGATGGGTTTTCAGGCTACAATCAGATATTGATGGCACCTGAAGACTGGGAGAATACCGTTTTTACCACCCCGTGGGGAAGCTATTGTTATAGGGTAATGCCGTTTGGACTGAAGAATGCTGGGGCTACGTATCAACGGGCTGCGACCACAATTTTGCACGACATGATCCATAAAGAGGTGGAGGTGTATGTGGACGGCATGATTGTCAAGTCCAAAGAAAGAGAGGGCCACTACACCGCCTTGCAGAAGTTCTTTCAACGGATCAGAGAGTATCGATTGCGACTGAATCCTCAGAAGTGTACATTTGGTGTTACAGCAGGGAAAATGCTGAGGTTCTTGTTTACACAGAGAGGTATCGAAATCGACCCTTCCAAAATCAAGGCCATCTTAGAAATGCCACCACCAAGGACTGAAAAGGTGGTGCGAGGCTTTCTGGGTAAAGTGCAATTCATAAAACAGTTTATTACTAAATTAACCTTGACTTGTGAACCACTCTTTGGTCTCCTGAAGAAAGGAACGAAGTTCCAATGGGACGGCCGATGCCAAGCTGCTTTTGAACAGATGAAGCAATATTTACAGAACCCACCTATGATGTCACCGCTTGAGCCGAGGAAGCCATTGATCATGTACCTTTCAGTGACTGAAACTACGATGGGCTGCATGCTTGCACAGAAGTCTGAGGACAAGGTAGAGAGAGCTATCTACTACCTGAGCAAGAAGATGCTGGATTACGAGACCCGTTACACTCCACTGGAGAAGGCTTGTCTAGCCTTGGTATGGGCTACCAAGAAGCTGCGGCACTACTTGTTAGCTCACCCTGTAATACTGGTTTCGAGATTAGATCCCATCAAATATCTCTTCGAGAAACCAGCACTTATGGAGAAGCTAGCCCGTTGGTTGCTTCTACTTTCCGAATTTGATCTGAAATATGTGACGCACAAGTCAGTAAAGGGGAGAGCAGTAGCAGAGTTCCTAGCCGATCACCTAGTGGACGGGGATGAAGTAGCTAAGTATTTATTCCCAGACGAGGCTATTCTGCATGTCGAAGATGAAACTTGGACAATGTACTTTGACGGAGCGTCAAACCAATACGGGTATGGGATAGGGGTGTTGCTAATAGCACCCGACAATTCCCGTATCCCTCTAACATTCAAACTCCGGTTCAAAGTTTCGAACAATGAAGCAGAGTACGAGGCATGTATTGCTGGTTTAGAAGCCGCCCTAGAACTAGGGGCAAAATGGTTAGACGTCATCGTGGTCTCGAACCTTGTTGTATCTCAAGCTAAAGGAGATTGGAAAGTCAATGAAGAAAAGATGAGAATCTACCACCAGACCTTGGATTTGCTGATTCCTCGGTTTGAGAAACTGAATTTCTCTCATCTGTTAACAGAGAACAACAGGTTCGCAGATTCATTAGTAACTCTATCTTCTATGATAGACATCCCTTTTGGAGTCCGGATGCGTCCGATCATCATTGACCAGAAATTTGTGCCGGCCTACTAGCTGATTACTGCCATAGATGAGGTTCAAGAAGAGAACCCCTGGTATTACGATGTCTGGAACTTCTTGGAAAAATAGGCGTATCCACCAGGGGCAAATGCCAAAGATAAGAGGGCAATTCGAAGAATGGCTGCTCAGTTCATCATCTGCGGGGGAAAACTGTATAAGAGAGGTCATCTCGGGATGCATAAACTATGTGTTGATGCTGAAGAATCAAAGCGCCTAATGGAGGCCATCCATGGAAAAGAGTTGGGAGCGCACATGAACGGGGTGATGCTAGCTCGGAAGATCCTTAGATAGGGTTACTACTGGTCCACCATGGAGGAGGATTGTATTGGCTTTGTTCGGCGACGCCACAAATGTTAGATCCATGCAAACCGCATGAACATTCCGCCGTCAAAGCTGTACAACATGACTTCACCACGGCCATTTTCAATCTGGGGAATTGATGTAATTGGGGCTATCACTTCGAAGGGGTCCAATGGGCATGAGTTCATTCTGGTCGCGATAGACTATTTCACGAAGTGGGTTGAGGCCCAATCTTATGCGGTGTTGAAGGCTTCGCATGTTGCAAAGTTCATCAGGAGCAATATCATCTGTCGCTATGGGGTCTCGAACGAGATCATTTCAGATAATGGTTCCCACTTCAAGAAGGAAGTGATTGACTTGTTGGACAAGTACAACGTGGCTTTTCATAAGTCGTCTACATATCGGCCGCAGACCAACGGAGCAGTTGAGGCCACCAACAAGAACATCAAACACATACTGCAGAAGATGGTGGAAGCCTATCGGGACTGGCCAGATAAGTTGCCATTTGCTTTGTGGGGCTACCGGACTTCAATTAGAACTTCTACTGGGACGACTCCGTATTCCTTGGTCTATGGGATGGAGGCTATTCTGCCTATTGAAATTAAGGTTCCGTCATTACGAGTACTGGCTGAGTGTCAGATAGCCAAGGCAGATTGGTAGCAAAGCAGGTTCGAAGAACTCATGCTCTTTGACGAGAGAAGGCTGAAAGCATTGTACCATGTTCAGGGTTATCAACGCAGAATTGCCAAGGCTTTTAACAAGAAGGTTAAGTCCAGGAATTTGAAAGAAGGAGATTTGGTGTTCAAAGACAACCGAGCTCCCATCCATGACCCTAGGGGCAAGTTCAAACCCAATTGGACTGGCCCTTAAATCATTAAGTCTATCTGGTCGGGTGGAGTTGTCGTTCTGATGGACCTAGATGGCCTAGAGTTCTCCCGACCGATCAACATGGACAAGTTGAAGAAATACTTTCCCTGAGTGGCTCGGTAGGCTGAAAACCCGAAAGGGCGACCTAGGCAAAAATTAGAGCATGAAAAATTTGAAATTATAAAAACTGAGCTCGCAAGGTTGAAAATCTGCAAAGGGCAACCTTGGCAAAAGTTAGAGCGCAAAAGGAGAGTGTAAATACTCGAGTGAACCCAAGCCGAACTACGTAAGGCTTGATTCCCATCTTCGGGATACGTAGGCAACTTCACCCTGAAGTCCAGCCATAAACACTTCCCCGATCAACTTTGTCCATGTGATCATGTTTGGTCATCTTTGTCTATTCCGCATTCAGGAGCTCGGTTGTGATCTCCGGTACAGTACTATTCAGACTAGGGGCAACTTTCCAGTTGCTGGGATCCAGGGTTGTACATCTCAGTGATAGATCTCGGGCATGTCCAGTTGTGATCCATATCGAAAATGGTTATGAAAAGTTTTAGTAAAAGTTTATTTTGTTCAAATTAATCTTTTTACAATTTAGACCATTTTTGGACCAAACGAAAAATTTTCAATACCCACAATCTTCAATTTCATTGATTTCAATACAGAGTTCTCCTACTCTTGAATACAAATTGAAGTTGCTTTTATTACATTCATAAAGAAAACTTGAAAGTTCTGATTAAAGCAAATAAATTCGGGGCATAGTCAGGTGTTCCTGCGTCCCTGCGTCCTCTCCCAGAGCTGGTCGAAGCCTCTGATGCCAAAATGGGCCCAACCTATGCCTCTTTATTGAGCCAATCTATGCACTCATCAGAGAGGGTGCAGTTGAAAATGGGAGCGGGGGCTAGAAGCTCTCTCGTCCTCCATACTGTGGCATACCGGGCTAGCTGTGCGCCTTGTACCGGAAATGTAGCGGGGTACTCAATCCCCTCTTCTGGGCAAATCTGATCATGTCCGAATTGGCATTGGAACCGGAATGGGAAATAGAAGACACTGTGTGTCAAGCCGATCAACTGGATCTCGGGCTAGCGGGTCATGCTGTAGCTTATCGCCGATAAGTCAAGCCAGGTGCAGCGCCAAGCAATGTCTGTAGCGGACAAACTGCACATCTAGTTGTACCACCATCCCTCATTCGAGGCATCGACCAAGCGTCGTTGGAAGAAATAGTTGCGAGCCGAATATACCGGGCATGAGTCCACCACTCTCAATTTGTCCATCAGCCATACCTGGGGAGGGATAAAAAATGAGAGACTAAAGAATAGAGAGGTGTAAGTTAAGAGAAAAAGTAAGCAAAGGGTTTTGAGAGAAAAACGAGCCTGAGGACCGAGTGATGTGAGAAACATATGTGAGATGGGGTGGGAAACATTACCTGTAGTAGTAGTTAACTCCCCACAAAGCTAGCCGTCTCCCGGTGATGAAAAGCGTCTAATCCCATCAATGTTTCGGCTAGTGTCGTGGCAATACAGCTCTTACCCTCCTTAAGCCCTCGGCGACTTCGATCAAATGGGTGCTAAACCCACCAGAGCCTAGGGCAAGCAAGAAATGGGACAACATGCACAAGCAAAGCGCGTGTCGCTGATAATCCTGCCAATGATGGTCGCCCTGGTCACCGGCATCAGAAAACCGACGAACCAAGCTCGGAATGTCCAGCTCTCCGTCCTGAATCAATGACCAAGCGTCGTGCAAAGTAAGGCTGCACATCCGTCCTAAGGCTTGGACATGGCCGAACCGGAGTTGAGGCAAGATTTCTTCATCGCGCTCGGATTTCATTAAAGCTTGGAAATCCTCGAAAGTAGGACACACCTCTTGTCGGCCAAAGCTAAAGACGTGTGTTACCGGATTCCAAAATCTTGCCACGGCATAGAGGAATGGAAAACGCAGCAGAGTGCGATCCAACGTGAATAGTGCATTTATGTCGAAGCCCCGGAAATTCAACTTTTCCGAGCCATCTAAGTTGGCAATCCAATTTGTGAGATTTTGGACAAGAAGCTCTTACATTTGGTGCAACTCAGTGATGAAATGAGCAAACTATGAAGCTGGGGCTTTTGTAGAAGATAAGATGTGAGTGAAAGACAGGTGTCAACATTCTAGAGGTTCTTGCCTTTTTTTGGACGATCGGCCACAAATAGTGCCGACCGACCATCTTTTTTGGCCGATCGGCTAGAAATGTTGGCCGATGGCCATTTCTTGTGGCCGATGGCCTCTCCCTTTGGCTGATGGCCTTCCCTCTTATCCTCTGAGCTGTCTAAATGCTTAATATGTTGAGAACTTGTGACTGGTTCCACTTCAAGTGCCTTCCGGTGATGATTTTGCGAAGTCGCACCTGTGTTACTTCAATTTGCTTATCGAGTTGTTGTACTTTTGTTTATCGAGTTGTGTTTCGTATTCTTTAAGTCTTTGTTTTGCTTATCGAGTTGTATTTACATTTGGTTAACTTGTCGAGTTCTTTGTTTTGTTTGTCGAGTTGTTTTGTCGTTAGTTGGCTCACTACCTGATTAATGCAATTCGATTGTTTGGTTTTTAAAACAAAGTTCAATCTTATTTACATTGTTTTGTAATGCGATGCGATGCACAGAATGTACAAATGTAACACTTTAGAACAAAACAACTGTTTCATTTCACCATATTTTCTCTTGCAAAAAGTACATAGTTTTGAAGAAATTAAAAATTGCTTGAGGCAGTACAATGTGCTCAAACTACTAGTAAAAAGGAAAATAAAGCAAAAAAGGAGAAAAGCAACAAAATGTTTGAATAAAGCAAAAAGAAGAAAAAGAAGAGCAGTATCTGAAACAATGTCTGGATCAGCATCAGTTGTTTCAAGTGCGGGAGTCTGTCCTGGTTCTCTTCCTCGACGAAGGTCTAGGATCGCCGCCGTCATCTCCACTGTCTGAGCTGTCTCCGGCCTCACCCTGAGACAACTCTACCTCCTCATCTGATTCATCGTCGTCTGGAGTAGGCTCTCGTGAACTGCTCTCAGCATGGGTGCGCCTGTGTCCGCCCCGGCTATGTATAGTCATCCCGCGTCTGGCTCCCCTAGCTCCTCGGGCAGGTACAGATGGTCTAGCTGGAGCACCCCCTGTGGCCGATATTTGGAATGGGGCTTGAAAAGAACAAATGGAAAATGCATCAGTTATGCTATGCAAAACAGGGTATGAATACCAAATGCAGTGTATGAGTACAGTGTATGAATGCTGTGAGCAGTGTATGAATGCCGAGTGTAGTGTATGAATGCTGTGAGTTACAGTGTATTAGTGCCGTGAGTGGTATGTGAGTGCAGTGTATCAAGTGTCGTATCCATATATGCGATGCATCAGATCATGTATGGAACAGTGTGTGCAAAGTTTGGGACTGGGGTTGAAAGAACTTACCGGAATACCATAGATGGTCAGTAGGTCCAGCTCCTTTGTAGCATCCCCATCACTGAGGCCGTCAACTCCAGAGACTGACTAGTGTACTCGATGGAAGCTTGCAAAAGTGTTGAAGTAATTAGTATTCTGCGGGATATCAAATGAATTGAAATGACTGTACAGAATGCAAAGTCTAGCAGTACATACCGGGGTCGAGCCGTGAACTCCAACGAGCTCATGATCAGCCGGAGGAGGAGCGATGGGTATCTGATAAGTCTCCCCACCCTGCCCTCGGCATGTCATGGTGGTAGGCAGTGCTGGCCACTCAGCTCTCCGTCCCCTCTGGGACCCACCCCTGCCACGGGCCTGAGTCGCCCTCGGTGCTCCTGCTCCTGCCGCGGGCACCGCTGGTCTCTCTCTCTCTACTCAATGAGCACCGGTCAGAGGCCGCATCAGGTAGGTCATGATGAACTCGGCGTAGTCGCCCTCAGCTCAGAAAAGGTCCGAATCCCAGCCGATCGTGTAATCCGTTATCTCCTCTGGGGTGTACCTCTCGGTAGCCCTTGTATGGGTAGGAGGCGGCTTGGGGACTATCTGCTCTGGCAAACCGAGGGTCTGCCGTAGGAAGTGCTCCCCAAAGTGCCATGCCTGGCAGACTGGGCCCTCTAGCAGAATCTGAAATCGGGTAGTCTCCCGAGCACCCATGTATCTGTCTCTCACTACATCAGGCAACACCGTCCAGGGCTGCCAGGTGATCTGCAAATGACAGGACATACAATTTGTTATCTGTTATCGAAAGTACAATGTAAAGTGAAGCTTAAATGAACTGAAAATTTTGAAATACCTCTGCGGCGGTAATGGTGTCGAAGTATCGACAGAAAAACAGGAAGGACTCCCATGGCCTCCGCTCGCACCTCACATCGAACCGATGAGAAAATGAGATGCCGAGGGGGATCTCCACATCTGGCACTAGGGCAAGCCTCGGAAAGTAGGCATACACCCACGACTACAGAATGTAGTAGAGTAGCAGTGAGTACACTTATCAGACAAAGCAGAATGTAGATAAAGTAGAAATCAGAGAATGTGTGCAGTGTATTGTGCAGCGTGTGCAGTGTGTTGTGCAGTGTGTGCAGTATATAGCCAGTGTAAAGCAGATTGCGTGTACATAGTGTGTATGGTGTATAGATAATATAAAGCAGAACTGTAAAACAGAAAGGGAAGGTGTACCTCCCAGGCTCGCTAGTAGCCTCCGAACAAGCACTTGCTACGGCGAGAGGATGAACTCATGTATCCGTAGAGAGTGGCCAAGCCTGCGCCACCCCAGTCATAGCGGCGGATCCGCGTCACATCCACTAGTGCACTCAGCAGGTAGAGGGCAACTGTGTTCGCTTGGTCAGTGAAGAGGGTGGTCCCTAGCAGGAACATGATGAAGCCGTGAGCATACTGCTCCACCTCCTCCCGGGTCGTAGGCGCCTGAATCCTGAAGTGGTCCTCGAACCAAGAGTACCTGACAAATCCTGGACGGGAGAAAGGTGGCGAAGTGCCGAGTAGGTAGATCTGCACAGTGTCCCACTCGTCCATATCAGTATCGAAGGGGATCGGATCACCCCCTACCTCGAGGCCGGTGAGCATCGAGAAGTCGAAGGGGGTCATCATCATCTCCCTTGTAGCAGAAAGGTGGAAAGAGTCGGTGGTGTCCCACCACCTCTCTACTAGTGCACCCAGAAGGGGCCTACTCGCAGTGAGGCGCGAGAGTCCCCTGCAGAAAATGTCGAGGCTGGCCTGATCAACAATCTGACGAATTGCATCGGGCAGCTCCATGTACCAACCTCGGGCGATGGTGTTCCCATACCCCCGGAAGGCATAGGAATCTCCCTATATTCAAAACAAACAGTGGCGAAGCAATGTTAGAAATACAGTGTTCAAATGAGTTCAGAGTGGATGAAAATGCAGTGTGTGTGCATACGTTTGAGTTTACACAGATATCGGGTGCGGATGTGCTCTAGGTGGACTAAGCATGTGATGTATCAGTGTATTTGGGTTATTCAGTTGAAAATGCAGTGTGTGTACATGCGTTTGAGTTTACACAGATATCGAGTGCGGGTGTGCTCACAGTGAACTAAGCATATGATGTATCAGTGTGTATGGGTTATTCAGTTAAAGAACAGTATCGACTATCGAAGTTATACAGTCTACATTGCAAAAAGTAAAGAGGGGAAGAATATACCTCGACGGCGTCGAATGATAGGTGTGACTCTGGCTCGCGTAGCAAGAGCTCTAGTGGTGCGCCTCGTGCGTAGCTCCTGAAGTGGCAGATGCCATCGGGAGGCAACACGTGTATGGCCGGCCGGTAGGTCGCGGGGTCGAATGGTCAGATGCGAAGAGGTAGGAGCTCGACCTCGGGGTCCATGTTCATCTCTGGGGGAGCCCCACCTCGTGGAATGTCGTCTGCCATGTCAAGAAGAGTGCAAAAATGACCGAAAGTGTGAAGAAGGGGTGAAAATGCGAAAAGTCAACCCAAAAGTCAACCCCGAGGGGTGAAAAATGGGAGAAAAGGTCGGAGTTTGGGAAAAGGCACAAAGATCGAGGGTAACTCGGGGGAAACAAAACCCCAAGTGGTGGAAATCGAGAATGTGACACCGGGAATGTGTTTCGTTCGGTTCAAAGTGTGTGAAACGGAAAGGGTTTCGCGAATAGAACTATGGGGGAGGCTCGAAAACAAGAGAAAAACAAGGATCTAAGGTTGGGAAATCACCTAGAGAGAGAAAGGAATGATTTTCGAGCTTGGAGAAGTGAGAATATAGGGTTTGGACCCTATATTTAAAAGACCCGAGGCAAAAAGACAAAACTGCCCCGAAATTGTCATTTTTGGCCGATCGGCCAAATTGTTAGTCGATCGGCTAAATATTTGGCCGATGATCTCGTTTGATGGCCGATGCACTTCAAATACCCTTGTTTGGGTCAGTTATGTTGTTTGGAACCCTCATTCCTCAAGAAAGTGCAAGAAAGTACATTTTTGAAGCTTAACCGGCCTCTGTGTTGACCTCGAACTGTGTCTTTCATGTGCGATGCTCGGCACGGGCAAGGTGTATCCTTTTTCGTATCCTTTTTGTATCTTGCGAGATTTGAAAATTACTTTAAATATGTTACATTACAATGTTTTGTCATGTTTTTAATAAGCGTGCTTGGCATACGTGTTTTCGCTCTTGCATTTTGCATGCCTCATCTTTGCTTTGAAGTTGCATCTTGGCATCGCGAATAGCGTACCTCTACCATGCTTGCATTGTCATGCACATCTCTTTCTTGCTTCACACATTGTACGCATTGTCGCACATGCTTTACTTACATATGTTTTTTTTATGCCTTTCTTGCTTTACACGTTATTTGCATTGTTTTGGATATCATCTATAACTTGCGTTGTCTCGCTCGTTATTTGCATTGTTTTGCATATCCTTATATAACTTGCGTTGTCTCGCTCGTTATTTGCATTGTTTTTCATATCATCTATAACTTGCGTTGTCTCGCTCGTTATTTGCATTGTTTTGCATATCCTTATATAACATGCGTTGTCTCGCTCGTTATTTGCATTGCGTTGTCTCGCTTGTTATTTGCATTGTTTTGCATATCCTTATATAACTTGCGTTGTCTCGCTCGTTATTTGCATTGTTTTGCATATCATCTATAACTTGCGTTGTCTCGCTCGTTATTTGCATTGTTTTGCATATCCTTATATAACTTGCGTTGTCTCGCTTGTTATTTGCATTGTTTTGCATATCATCTATAACTTGCGTTGTCTCACTCGTTATTTGCATTGTTTTGCATATCATCTATAACTTGCATTGTCTCGCTCATTATTTGCGTTGTTTCGCACCCCATCTAACTTGCATTGTTTTGCACCCTATCTAACTTGCATTGTTTCGCACCCCATCTAACTTGCATTGTTTTACACCCCACCTAACTTGTATTGTTTCGCACCCCATCTAACTTGCATTGTTTTGCACCCCATCTAACTTGCGTTGTTTCACACCCCATCTAACTTGTGTTGTTTCGCACCTTCATATAACTTGCGTTGTTTCACACTTTATCTAACTTGCGTTGTTTCGCACGTTCTACTTACTTTGTTATGTATATCTCTAACTTGCATTGTTTCGCACGTTCTACTTGCATTGTCATGCACTTTTCACTTGCATTGCTATGCATATTTCTAACGATATTGTACCTGTTAAGTTTCTTTCTTTTGCAGGCACGATATTGTATGTATGGTTCATTTGAAGCTAGCGCGATCAGACGAACCGGACGGTATTGTATGTACTTCGCGTGAGACATAACAAGAATTGTATAATTCTCTTACATCCTTTCTGCATGTAATGTAGTTTGCTTTTTATCCGCTTGCTTAAACTGCTGCATGTTATGCTTCATTACAGCTTTCTTTGCATAATCATAAGTTATGTTCGGCATCATGCATGTCATTTGCATTTGCTCCTGCTTGCGGGCACATATCTTTATTATCTTGCATGCTTGTCTAAGTCTTTGGCCTTATCAAAAATGGGTCGTCTCTGGGCTTTGACATTCACTCCCGTCACTTATGACTTTCGAGTTCTGTCAAAGAGGGGCAACTGTAGACACCCCACTTTTGACCATCCTCAAGACTTGGACGTCATCGTTTGAACACTCGATGATCATCCATGCTCGTGTTCGTTTTGAGTTCCCAGAGGTCTCGGCCATGCGCCTTGCCTTAGGATCTCTCAACTTGTCTATTTTGTGCTTGGTTGTTGACCAACCACTTGTGTTTTTGCTTCTGAGGGAAGAGGGTGGCTTGTTGGCCATTCCCTCAACCCATCGGCCTTGTGTTCTTTCCATCGGCCAAAAGTTTTGGCCGATCGGTACTCTTTTTGGTCGGTCGGCACTTATGTTGGTCGATCGGCTATATTTTTGAGCCGAGACCTTTCCATCTGCTTTTTGCAGATATTTTCTGCCAGCTGTGATAACTGGTATCCACAATTCACATCCTCCATACACGTGTATGGAGGGATTTGTTTCAAGACTCAAGCTTGCTCAACAAGCTTGAGAATTGGAACTCTATAAGGGAGCCCCTCCTCCCTTCTTAGAGGTTCAGAAAATGGAGTCTTGAGATATAGATATACATTTGTATCTATATCTCCTTGTTGATCCTTGTTTTGTGCTCTAAAGTGTCTTTTTGTCTTACTATTGCACACAAACACCTAGTAGAACACCATCCTTTGGTTGCTCAGGTCCTTAGGAGTTGTTTTTAGTGTTCTTGAGCTGGTTTTGGCCAGAGAAGGCTGCTGGAGTAGTGTTCTTGAAGATGTTCTTCAAGGGTGAGCTTTTTGCTTTTAAACCCCCATTCTTGCTTAAGCTTTTAGACCTATTTGCATATTGTTTTAAGCTTGACTCTAAACTACAAAAAGTTCTGATTTTTTATGCTTAAGACATTTGTTTAAGGTCACTTTTGTGTTTGGGGTTGTTTACCCCCCTTAGGCCTTGTTTGGCCTTGCTTTTGTGCCTTCTTTGTGAGCTTTGGGATCACCTCATTTTGGCCTTCTCACCACTGAAATCCAGAGGGATTTCAGTGGTGGGGATGGTGTTTTAAGGTCCCAAAAAGGAGAGGGTCATCCCCTCTCCTTGTGTCTTCAATACTTGCCTTAAATGCCTCATGTGTGAGCATGTTTGTTAGGTTTGTTTTAGCTTGTATATTAGTATGTATTTGTGGTTATTTTGCTGAGGCTTACCACTATTTTTGCTTGGATTGATCACTCCATGCATGGTTTATACACTTGTAGTGTAAATCACACACACTAGTCTTGTATGCTTCATGAAGTAGCATGTCATTCTAGCCTATGTTGTGTCCACTTCAGCATGTATTTGGTGTTGTCTTACCCTGTCATACCTCTGTTTAGGTTTCGTTTGGTTAGCCTTTGCATGCCTCATGCAGCATGCTTTGTGCTTTAAGCCATGTTTTTAGCATGATTTTGGCTTGACCCAAAGAAGTTTTTAGCCTTGTTTTACCATGCTTAAGGTCTGTTTGGTGTTGTTTTGGTCATGCTTGCATTGTTTTGTATAGCCATGGTTCAACCTAGCTAATTGGCTTTGAGTGTCCAAGTCATTAGTATGCATTGCTAAGACTATTCATATGATTTGGCATCATTCCATATGAGATTTCAATCCATGAAGTGTGGCCATGCACTTGCATTTGTCATCTTCTGCATGCATTGGGAGGTTGATGTTTTATGTCTCATGAATGGATCATTGTGCATGCCTCCATGCTTTGGTCTTTGGGATGCCATCTAAGTGGGTTTTTGGTCTTATTTTACCATGCCATAACTCTGTTTTTCATTGGTTAAGTCATGCCATGTTTGGTTTTGATAGGTGTAGTATAACACCTCTTTTGTAGCCTTGCATGCCTCATGCTTTTGGGCTTTTGTTCTAGCTTGTGTTGGCTAGGTTTAAGCTTGTTTTTGGCCCTATCTTGACCTGCCTTGGGACTGTTTTGGGTGCCCTTGGCCCTTTGGGACTTGCCTTGTGTGGCCATGGTTTGAGTCCCTTGGCTAGCCTTAAGCTTTAGGCTTTCTTGCATGCTATACTTGCTTTGTTTGGTTGATTTGGCATCATTCCTCACATATTTTCAGAGCTTATTGCATTTCCACATTCTCATGTTTGTCACACCTTGCTCATGTTTGAGAGTTGTGTCTTGTTGCCTAGCTTATGAGCCAATTGGCATGCATGTTTGTTTTGCATTTTGGTACCATCATTTTAGCACTTTTGGCCACTGATTTGGGCATGTTTGAGAGCTGTCCATTTTAGTTTGAGCCCATTTTCGCATGTTGTTGCATGGCTACCTTACATGTTGTCGCATGCTTGTTGCATACTTGGTACGTTGCGTGTTGTTACATGCTAATTCCATTACATATTGTTGCATGCTAATTTCATCGCATCATGCTTGGATGTTTGCATAGCATTGTGTGTGCATGCCTTGCCTCTTGATCAAACATGATAGAGGTTGAGGTCTCTAATGTGATTTTGTGCATCCATTCCATTTTTTTTTTTTTTTTGTGGATCATCCATTCCATATTGAATTGCACACTTGGCTCCTTTGGCCATCATGCATTGGAATGTGTGATTGGTGGCTTGAGAGTCGAGAACTACACACCTTTGATCCTTAAACATGTCTTACAAATGTATTGCCATACCTCTGTTTGTCCTCTGCTGCAGCAAAACAACACTTTACAGGAAAAGATGGCTAATCGGCTATCTGGTGTGTCGATCGGCTAAAAGTGTTTGGCCGATGACCTCATAAATGGTCGATGACACCTTTCCTTTGGCCGATGGCTCACCATTTGGCCGATGGCCTCTCAGCATGTCCATGAAGTGGTTCTAGAGCATCACAGGACTTTTCATAGTTTTCAGAGGTGCAAAACAGTGCAAACAGAGGCAACATGAGGCATGGCAACGGATTTCCGAGCGAAGCCGATCGAGCATGCATTTGTCCCTCTTATAGAGGCCGCTTTACTGTTTTTGTAGCTTAATTAATTTGTTTAATTAGTTAAGAGTTGTGTAATAATTAATTAGCTTGTTAGTTGATTAATTAGTTGATTTGTATTATTCTTTCGGACCCTCCGTCGAGAGGGTCAATTGTTGTAATAAGTGTGCGTGTGTGATGTACGTCTTCCAACCCCACGTCTTTCTCCCTTTTACTTAACCGCTTACGATGGTTAGTTTTAGGACATATTTCATTTAGCATCCTTATGCTATGCATGTTTGCATCATTCATCTGTATTGCATGCACCAGGCTCGGCGCATCATACTAACCACACTGTATTTCAATTCCTACGTGAATACATGTATCGAGTTGTTGCATCTCATATGCCATCTTAGAATAGCCGAGCCTATTTGTAGTTGCTTTTTGCATGTGTTGCATTAGCCATCTTAACATAGCTAGGATCATGCATGATTACTAACTAGCTATTATTTTGGCTTGGAGTACTAGGTAAGCTTTTATGCTTTAGCATCTTGCATATGTGTGAGTATTGCCATGATGGCATGCTCGCCATGAGGCTATTTGCTTATGTGATATAACTGCTTAAATGCCTGTATGTGAAGGTTGGATTGCTTGAATTAGAACAATTCATTGAATCCTCGATTTAGCCTACTTGCGAGTAGCAAACTTCAAACCGTTTTTCAAACAACAAATATGCAATGCTTTGTTCCAAATTAGGTGATCTAGTCTATACTTGTGTGTTGTACGCATCACATAGTAATTCTAGCTAATAACTGGAATAAGAACGCATGTGTTTTCAAAAATAAGATATCGTGCTTAGTATAGGACGATCTTTGATCGGGCAAGCGGGGGTGCTCATTGCATGACCTTCCCCTCTCGTACCCAAGTTCCCGAGCCGAGGCAACTTTGGTGATGACGGACACATGGCCTTAGGCAATGAGTCAGGGTTTCCTAAATTCCCCCAAAATAAATATTTAGGTGGCGACTCTGTATCTGGCAAAGCAGTCCATGTTTGGCACTTCTTTACAAAAATCAGTTTTCCAAAATGATTTGCCGGATTTGGACTCTTTGGTGATTTATCGGTCTTGCATTGCAGTTTGCAAGATTAGATTCAGAACCGTGACATTTGAATCCGAACTGTAGTATGCTAGAGAGCAAACGAGATTTTGCGCCTTTGCAAGCGCGGAGCTTCAGGAATCCTCGGGGCGCGTCTACACCGGCCATCTATAGTGCACTGCCAGCCATGGATGGTGGCTTGCCGGCCATTGATGCACTGGATCACCATGCTGCAATAGAGTACAAATAGAGCAAAAAGAGGGTATTTCCAAGAATTTTCTGCACAATTCACCCCTCCTTTTCGTGGATAAATCCAAGGAGTTATGAGCTTAAACCACAAACCACCAGCCCAAGCAATTTCATTGCATGATGGCTTGTGATTCAAGATGTTCAAGCTCAATAAATGCAAAACAAGATATTCAAGAACCATTACCCTATCATGCATGATCGAGGGCAATGCAGACCTAGGAAACTTGAGACATTTTATCACTTTGAGTATGAAATGTCCCAATTTTCCTTGTGTTCAATTAACGTCTGATTGAACACGCAACATACAAGTTATTATCTTGCTCAATTTTAGTCCCAAGTTGTTAGTTACTCATTTTAACTTACCAACCATTCTTTATTCCAGTTAAGTCCAAAAGTGAGTTAGAGTCCTCTAATGGAAAGAAGGCTCAAAATACAAGTTGCTTTGGGTATGAAAGAAGTCTCATACCGTTGGTAATGAACCCCCAAAGGGATTAAACCATTAAGTATAAAGCCTCAATTCCACGCTTAAGCAAACAAATGACTTGAAATAACTTTTAAAGCAAAAAGAAAAACCAAGAAAGGAGGGAGGTTGCAGAGGCAATTAGTGTTGAAATGAAATGCAAAACAACACTAAAGCATGCAAAACAACACTAAAGCATGCAATCAACTCAAACAAGGGGTGCTTAATGGCCTAAAACACCACCCTTGTGAGGACCTTTACACTATAACCATGCAAAACAAAACTCAATTGACCTAAACAGCCCAAAACAAAGCTAAAGCAATCTAAAACAAAGGCAAAAACATGGTGGAATATAGTTACAAAAAGCTAGAAAATCATGCTAACACATGGAGTTAACTAGGCTAGCAAACAAGACACAAGGAGAGGAGGCTAACTCCTCCAATTTTGGACTTCAAAATATGTTTTTTGCCACTGAAAATACTCTAAAATTCAGTGGTTAAAAGCCCCAAAAAAGATGATTTGAAAATCGGAAACAAATGTGCAAAAGCCTTAGAAGCAAAGAATAAAGAAGGGTGAGACACCCCCAACCTTAAATGACTTAAAACACCAATCTCGGCCCATTAAAACATAGATTTTTATAGCTCAATAATAACCCAAAATAGTGGAAAGAAATAGAGAAACAAGTATACTAAAACAAGTTAATAGACAAGGTTATACCTCTTGAAGCCAAGCACAACTATAGGCACAAATGCAAACCAAAACCACCTTCAAGAGCTCCAACAAGACCTCAAGGGACCTCAACTCAAAGGTGATCAATTTCGGTTAAGGGTGTGTATGCAAAAGAGTGATATAACTAGGCAAGTATACACAAAATTACAAGAGAGAGAGAGAGAAAATAGTTTTAAAATCTTCTGACCTCAAAACATGAGAGAGGGACTCCCTATATATAGAAAACATGAATTCTATATAAGGAGATCCAGCCCTCTACGTGTGGACAGATGCAAGCATCTGTGAAAATAGCTGGCATAAAATATCTACAGAAAACACTGGTGGCTGGTCGACCATCAGTGATGGCCGGCAAGGCACATCAATGGCTGGCAGACTAGAAGCTCTAGCCGGCAGCTTTCATAGATGGTCGGCAGTCCACCAGAGATTGTAGGCTGGCAGCACCAAGGCATGGTCCAAAAAGGAGACAAAATGGATGCAGGATTTGAAAGGCTTAAACCTGTGGCGTTCTGCTGAGGACTTCAAGCGCTCGGCTTGTAATCAGACTCATCATCGGATGTACCTGCAAGAATATCCAAGTCTTGAAGGGCTGTCAAAAATGGGGTGTCTATACCTGCAAGAATTTGGTTGCGCCCACAGGCTGCCTACGTATCCCTTTGCAAGGAATCAAACCAGCATAGTTCTGGGGCAAAATGCAAATGATATGCATGATGCAGGAACATAACTTATGATCATGCAATGAGGCTGTGCAATGAAACATTTAAATGCAAATGCTATGCAAAGAAATGCCATAATTAAACAAATTGAAACAAGGCACAACAATTCCAAGCATGAAAAGAAAACCACGCGCCACGCGCTAGAAACACAAACCCAAACTACATTTTATGCAGAAAGGATGTAAGAAATTATGCAAGCTTAACTATGCATCACGCAGGAAAGGCGAAGGGCGACGTAACCGTTGGGTACACTCGAGGTCTCAACCAAGATCCTAATGTGCTCACGCGGAAGGAGAAAAAGGATGGTGTGAACATCAAGCGCACCCAAATGTTTTTAACCGATACAAACAATCCATGCGTCTCACGTGAGAGAGGAGAAAAGGTGGTGTGAACACCGGGACGCACCCGAATGTTTTTAACTGAAGGGGTGGTGTGAACACCAGGACGCACCAAAATATTTTTAACCGAGGGGGTGGTGTAAACACCGGGATGCACCCAAATGTTTTTAACCAAAGGGGGTTGGTGTTAACACCGGGACGCACCCAAATGTTTTTAACCAAAATAATCCTAACGCATCTCACGCGAGAAGAGGAAGGGGTGGTGTGAACAACGGGACGCACCTGAATGTTTTTAACCGAAACAATCCTAATGCGTCTCACGCGAGAGGAGGAAGATGTGGTGTGACACCAGGACGCACCCGAATGTTTTTAACCGAAACAATCCTAACGCGGCTCACGCAAGAGGAGGAAGGGGTCGTGTGAACACCGGGACGCACCCTGAATGTTTTTAACCAAAACAATCCTAACGCATCTCGTGCGAGAGGAGAAAGGGTGGTTCTTACGTGTCTCACATGAGAGGAGAAAGAGTAAAAGGATGCGATTCAAAGGGTATGAATGATTTAACCTGGAATTCCTCTGAATGAACCATACATACAATATCGTGCATGTGTAGGAAAGGGACTTAACAAATGCGATACAGTAAGAATGCATGTTCTATGTCAGACAAATAAGAGCATAAGCATATTCTATGCATGATTGGTATGATTGGTAACAGAAGCATATTCTATGCATAAAAGCGGATGTACGTTCCATGCATGATTCAAGAGCAAATGCAAGATGAGCATGCAATTCCCGTGAGATGCACATCTTACAACAACACATATGAGATGCATATTCTATGCCACAAAGTGAAGTGCATGTTCCATGCAATAACGAATAAGAAATGCATGTTCTATGCAAGAAATCAAATCATGATTTGACGAGAACAAACTCAAAGGTAACTTCCGATTCACTTCTCAAAAGAATTACAATGTATTTAAAGGATACACCTCATTCATTTTGACAAGTGATGAACATCGCGCACCGAAAACACAGTTTTAAGCTTCCATAGAGACATTCTTAACCAAACAATGAACAATCCCTTCACTTATTGGAAACCAAGGACACAAAACAGCATCAAGAACCTAAGGAAAGCTGTCGGCCATGAGAGAGGGCCGCCGGCCAGGTACCGGCCAACAATGGTCCTTGCCGGCCATCGATGGCAGATCGAGAGTAATTTGGACAATTTGGTTCGGGTCTTTAAATATGAGCCACTAGGGCTCATTTCCTCACACCCCCTTGTCCAAAAATCATCTCCCTCTCTCTCTAGACACTCATTCTCTCTAGTTTTGCACTTTCTACGCATTTTCCAACGCCCCACGCGAATTTGATTCGCTAAATCCTCTTTGTTCTCTTCACTTTGAACCAATTGAAACTTGATTTCGGTGCTTCCTTCCTCATTTCCACCATCCTAGGCTCATTCTCCTCGAGTTTCCCTCGAGTTTTGTGCACTTTTCCTGACTTTGACTTTTTCCTCCATTTTCTCTCTCCTAGGGTTTGACTTTTTCCAAGTTTACCCTTTTTCTTCATTTTTCACCCACTTTGCACCTATTTTCAGATAGCGGATGAGGTTCCTCATGACGGGGCTCCTCGGGAGATTCCCTCAGTAGTTCCACCTGTGTCGGAGGTAGAGGAGGCGATAGTTGATCTTGAGGCTGACTTAGAGTCAAAGTTTGAGCTCGAGGTCGAGCTGGAGCCGCTACCACTGAGGGTACTGCCTTTCGATCCGGTGAGATATCACCTATAGACACACATATTGCCCACTTCCGAAGGCATCAGACGCTTCATCAAGTTCGCCCGCGGTGCACCGGAGGACCTTTTGTTGAGGGAACCAAAGTCTCACTTGTCAGCCATTGCCATTGAGGTAAGAATTCTGTTTTTATGTATTTCTGCCTTTAGTTACTTGCAATTCTTGCACTGTCTTGTATTTGGATCCACCTTACTACATTTCATACACTGCCTTGTACTTAACCGTGCACTACTTTACATCTGATCACATTTCATGCACTACCTTATACCTGATACATTGTCTTCATCTGATTGCATTTCATGCACTACCCTATCTGATGCATTGTTTTCTGCCATAGGGCGAGTCTCGCACCTTCAGAGGCTATGGTGCTACGATTGCTAGAGACTGGTATGACGAGCTCCCAGCTAGAGTTCGAGACATCATCGACGAGGCGGGCTTTGGCCTCTTCTGCTCTAGCTTGACCCGAGTTACCGCGAGCCGTCCCCTCCTGAGAGCACTGGTGGGGAGGTGGTGGGACACCACCAACTCCTTCCACTTTTCCACTGTAGGGGAGATGACGATGACTCCTTACAACTTTGCCATCATCACTGGCTTAGACGTAGGAGGCGATTCGATCCCTATTGATATAGATATGGAGGAGTGAGAGGCAGCCTGGTTCGAGCTGCTGGGGGCATACCCACCCATATACTAGACGGGGATGGTCAGGTATACTTGCTTGGCTAAGCGATTCAGAGGGACTGAGCCCGAGATGATAGAGAAGACAGAGCATTATGCCAGGGGTTTCCTAATGTTCATCTTTGGTACCACCTTGTTTTCAAATAGGTGGAATATCGTTGGCCAGTATTTGTTGAGTGCCCTAGTGACCCTTCCTCGAGTTCGTTTCTACGACTGGGGCAGAACTGGCCTCACCACATTATATGGATATATGAACTCTACCTCCCATTTGCGGCGAGACCTGATTGGAGGCTACTAGCGAGCCTTGGAGGTAAACATCACAATTCTCTCTTTGTACTTTATATTTACTTTACAATTTCTGCTTTAAATCTATTTCAACACATGCTTTTTGCTTCACATTTCTGTACCTTCTCAAACACTGTTCATACACCGTGCTTTATGTTTTGCACTTTCTACATCTACTCGATACTGTACTAATCACATACCGCTGCATTTTCCCTGCCGCTGTGGGTATACTCATACTTTTCGACTCTCGCCCCAGAGCCTATAGAGGAGCTTCCGTTGACAGTACCCTATTCATGGATATACGATGGTCAGTTTTGTCGTAGGACCTGTGAGCCTTTCACTTTCTTTCACTGGTACTTTGACACGGTAGCCACCCATGAGGTAATCCGAAACACAGTCATTTTTGCTTTGAAACTATTCTGCTTTATAGATTTAGCAACTGATAGCAACTAATAATCTGTACAACTCCTGTTTGCAGATCATGTGGCAGCCGTGGGCCTTGATGCCAGGAGGGTGCGGGACCAGTTTGTCGGTGCCTTGGCTGTCTCCTACTACCGCATTCTGCTTGAGGGTCCGGTCTGCTGGGCCTGGTTCTTGGGTGAGCACTTCATGCGCCAGATTATGGGCATGCCAAACCCAGTCGTCTTGATGGCTCCACTAGAGTCCATGCAGTCCACAGAGAGCCTATCTGTTGAGAAGGTCAACTAGTTCATTGTGGGCCTCGACATCAACTTCTTTTGAGCAGAGGGCAACTATGCGGCTTTCATCCAGACACACTTGATGCCGCCGCTGACCGGCAATTGTGGAGATGAGGGAGCGAGAGCTCCTGCCGCAAGAGCGAGGCACAGAGTGACCCGGGCAAGCACGGCCCGTGGCAGAGAGGTTTCCCAAGCGGGGCGGAGGCCTGATTGGCCAAAGCTCCCCACCACACTAATTTGCTGGCGAGACATCGGGGAGGCCTACCAGGTCCCGATTGAGTCCGCAACGGCTGGTCATGAGCTTGTCGGGGTCCGAGGCCCGACTTCGGTATGAACCACACTTTAGCACTTGCACTTGCACTCCATATGTCATTTCAGATATATCTATGACAGATACTAATCATTCAAATACATTTCCAGGCACCGATAGAGTATACATGAGATGCCCTCGAGCTGATAGCCTCACTAATGAGGATGATACAGAGGAGAGAGACACTGCTCAGCCTCTACGGTGTTCAGGTAATTTATTCAATCTTACATTCCAAACATCAACTTTCCACTGACACATTGACACTGACATTGAAAACTTTCCAAACTGCACTGATACATTGCATCGATAGACCACATCTGACACACTACACTTGCACACTGTATTCACACTGTATATGACTTCTGCATATACTCATTCTGCATACTATGCTTGCATCTGATACACATGTTATAACTAATACGTAACAACTGTCTTTTCAGATCCCACCCATGCCGATGGCGCCAGTGGGAGCTATAGCACTTGCACTAGCAGTACTTCCTCCAGCAGCAGGGAGGAGAGAGAGAAAGGCTCCGGCATGCAGCCGAGGCAGAGCTAGGGGCACCCGAGCTGAGAGCGGCCCTTTAGAGCCCATTATGAGTGATGATGATGCCGAGACAAGTGACTCTGAGGACGCAGCTAGTTAGTATTCAGAGTCATCTGAGAATGGAGATGATGACACCAGCTCAGGTTTCAAGAACGGGGGCGATGCCAAGGCGAGCTTCGAGGCAGAGAGCGGAGATGGCTCTGGTTCGGACTCTGGTTTAGGTTTAGACAGTGGCTCTGACGGAGACAGTGCCCCAGAGTCCTCTCCTCGAAGGAAGAGGACGAAGAGGGCTTCTCGGGCCTGAGGCGACCGACGCTGATTTATGTATTTTTGCTTAGTTTCTTTTCGTTTATAGTTTTAGCACATAGTACAACTTTGGGAAGGTTTTATTTTTTAAAAAACTTGTACTACACTTTTGTAAAAACAACTATGATCGGAATGAAAACCAGTTTTTATTTGAAAAAGTGTTGTATTTTGCATCACAAGCACCACTTAGCATGAAAATGAGATTGAACTTGATAATGAAAACTGAACACTTGTATTGCCACAACAATCTTAATCGGGGTAATGAACCGACCAACAACTGAAATAACAGCAATATACAACTGGGTAATCAACACAACAATAACTCGATAAACGAAAACAACAGAAATACGACTCGATAAGCAAAACAAAATGAATAAAACTCAACAAACATGCTAAAGCCCAAAAGGACTCAAAACAAGACTCTAAAACTCACAAAGAACAGAACAAAACACATGCTTTCAGCACTTTCCAACACAAAGAAGGACAGCAGGTTAGAGTGAGAGACTGCCGGCCATGAGTGGTGATTGCCGGCCATGTGCAGGCCATGTGAGATGGCTTGCCAGCTATCAATGCCTCTTTCCGGCCATCGATGTATAGTACCTCCAAATTGTTGACACCTGGCTTCCACTCACTGCCTTATCTTCTACAAAAGGTTGGACTTCGTAGTTTCTTCATTTTACCTGCAAATTCTTCACAAATGGAGCCATTTTTTGCCGAAAAACTCTCGAATTGGATTGCAACTTTGGATAGCTCAAAAAAGGTGAATTTCTGGGGTTTCGGCATAAATGCACTTTTCCCGCTGAGTCATTCTCTGCTCTGCTTTCCGTTCCTACATGCCGCGACTAGATGTTGGAACCCGATTACACACGTCTTTAGATTTGGGGGACAAGAGATATGCCCGACAATGGAAGAATTTCAAGTGCTAATGGAATCCCGGTGTGAAAAGGAAATCATACCTCAACCCCACTTTGGCCACATCCAAGCTTTGGGATGGATGTGCGGGCTTACTCTACACAAGGCTCGATCCTTGGTCCACAACAGAGAGCTGGACATTCCCAGCTTTATCCATCGATTTTCTGAAGTTGGCGACCGAGATAATCTTCTTTGGCAGGGTTTTTGGCAACAAGCCCTTTGTTTGTGCATGTTGGCTCATTTCCTTTTTGCCCCTAGTTTCGGAGAGTCTAACATACGGCTAATTGAAGTAGCGCAAGGCCTGAAAGAGGGCAAGAGTTGTATTGGCTTGACATTGGCCGAGACTTTGATGGGCTTAGACGCCTTCCATCGGCGAGAGACAAACAAATTCGTAGAGAGTCCACTACTTCTTCAGGTAATGATTCCCGCCCTTTCTAATATGTTTTTCTCACGTCTCTCGGCACATGCTCTGTTTTTCTCTCAAAGCCCTTTTCTCACTATTCTCTCAACATACATCTCTCTGTTCATTAATCTCCCTTTTCTTTCATCCCTCCCCAGATATGGCTAATGGACAAGCCGAAGGTGGTGACTCTTGCCCTACATACTCATCTCAGGCATACTTTTTCTGCCAACAGCTAGTGGATTTCCCGAATGAAGGATGGTGTTGCCCTTGGATGTGCAAAAGGTCTGCTGCTGACATTGCTTGGCGTTGCCCTGGGCTTAATCTAACTGAAATGAGCTACAGCATGACTCGGTAACTTGGTATTCAGTTGATTGGCCTTACAAACCGCGCATTCTACTTCATTCCGGTTCAGACGTCAATTTGGACATGATCAGACTTGCCCGGAGGAGGGAGTAGAGTACCCGATTTCGTTCCCCATCCGAGCTTCATATTTGGCTAGATACCTCACTGCTTGGAGGACGAGAGAGCCTTTGGCCCCTGCCCCTAGGTTTAGCTGCGCCCTTTCTGGCAAGTGCCTGACTTGGCTCGAAGATAAGGAACAATCCAGGCCCACTTTAGCATCAGAAGCTTCCACAAGCACGAGCAGGGGACGCAGAAGCACCTGACTTATCTATGCCCCTAGTTTATTGCTCTGATCTTACTTTTCAAGTTTTATGCATATAATAAAAGCAACTTTGATTTGCATCGAGAGTTGGAGAACTTTGTATTGAAATCAATGAAATTAAAGTTGTGAGCACTGAAAGTTTTCCTTTTGGTCCAAAAATGGCCTAAGTTGTAAAAGGTAAAATTTGAGCAAAAATCAACTTTTATTAAAACTTTTCAAAACCATTTTTGAAAAGGATCATCACTGGACATGCACGGAATCAATCCTTGAGATGTATAACCCCGAATCCAAAGATCACAAATTGCCCCTTGACTGAATAGCACTGCTCAACACTGTAACCAGTTCTCAGAGAGGATTACAACCGAACATTTAGATAAAGAATAGATAGAGATGACTTGATCAAACACATGGACAGGACAGTTGAGTGTGGAGGTGTTTACGGTCGACCATCAGGATGAAGTTGCCTACGTATCCTGAAGATGGGAATCAGGCCTTACATAGTTCGGTTGAGGTTCACTCAAGTATTAACGCTCTCCTTTTGCGCTCTAACTTTTGCCAAGGTCGCCTTTTAAGGTTTTCAACCTTGCGAGCTTAGTTTTTCTGTAGTTTCAATTTTTTGTGCTCTAACTTTTACCTAGGTCACCCTTCTAAGTTTTCGGCCTAGCGAGCCTCTCAGGGATAATATTTCTTCAACTTTTCCATATTGATTGGTTGGGAAAATTCTAGGCCATCTAGGTCCATGAGAATAATAGCTCCACCTGACCAGATAGTTTTAATGATGTAAGGACCAGTCCAATTGGGTCTGAACTTGCCCCTAGGGTCATGGATGGAAGCTTGGTTGTCTTTCAGCATCAAATCCCCTTTCTTAAGATTCCTGGACTTAACCTTTTGGATAAAAGCCCTAGCAATCCTGCATTGATAACCCTAAACATGGTACAATGCTTTCAGTCTTCTCTCATCGAACAACATCAGTTCTTCGAACCTGCTATGTTGCCAGTCTGCCTCTGCTATTTGACATTCAGCCATAACTCGCAACGGCGAGACTTCTAGTTCGATTAGTAGAATAGTTTCCATCTCATAGACAAGAGAATACGGTGTTGCCCCAGTAGATGCCTGGATTGAAGTTCTATAGCCCAGAGTGCAAATGGCAATTTATTTGGCCAGTCCTTGTAGGTCTCAACCATCTTTTGCAGAATATACTTGATGTTCTTGTTGGCGGCCTCGACAGCTCCGTTGGTTTGCGGCCGGTTGTAGACACCCCATTTTTTACCGTCTTCAAGACTTGGACGTTATTATTTGAACACTCGATGATCATCCATATTCGTGTTTGTTTTGAGTTCCTGGAGGTCTTGGCCGTGCGCCTTGCCTCAAGATCTCTCAACTTGTTTGATTTGTGCTTGGTTGTGGACCAAACACTTGTGTTTTTGCCTCTGAGGGAAGAGGGTGGCTTGTTGGCCATCCCCTCAAACCATCGGCCAAGGCATGAAGCCATCGGCCTTGTTTTCTTGCCATCGGCCAAAAGTGTTGGCCGATCGGCACTCTTTTTAGTCGATCGGCCCTTGTGTTGGTCGATCGGTCTTGTTTTCTGGCCAAGCCCTGTTCATCTACTTTATGCAGATATTTTATGCCTGCTGTCACAGTTGGCATGCACAATTCACATCCTTTATACACGTGTATGGAGGAAATTGAACCTTGTTTTAGCTTGCTTAGGAAGCTTTGGAATTAGAATTCTATAAGAAAGGAGCTCCTCCTCCCTTCTCAGGGGTTCTGGAATTTTGAGATAGAAGTTCTATATCTATCTCTCTCTATATTTCCTCTCTCTCTATATTTGTGTGTGTGTTTGTGCTCTAAAGTGTCTTTTGTTCACACTTTTGCACTAGAGCACCTAGTAGAACACCATCCTTGGTTGCTGAGGTGCTAGGGAGTTGGTGTTAGAGTTCTTGAGGTGGTTTAAGCTTGGAAAACCTGCTGAAGCTTTGTTCTTGAAGGAATTCTTCAAGGTTGAGCAAACTTGCTTTTAAATCCTCATTCTTGCTTAAGCTTTTAGACCTATTTGCTTATTATTTTAAGCTTAACTCTTAACTGATAAAAGTTCTGATTTTTTATCCTTTAGATCTTTGTTTAAGGTCACTTTTTGGTTTGGGGTTGTTTACCCCCTCTTAGGTCTTGTTAGGCCTTGTTTGGAGCCATCTCTTTTGGCCTTTGTTCTTGTCTTTGCATGGCCTTTCTACCACTGAAATCCAGAGGATTTTCAGTGGTGGAAAGGTAGTTTTGAGGTCTTAAATAGGAGAGGGTCATCCCCTCTCCTTGTTGTCTTGTATGCTAGTATAAATGGCTTATATTGGTAGCATGTTTGCTTAGCTTGTTTTAGCTCCATTTCAGCAAGTATTTGGTGTTATTTTTCCATGTTTTACCTCTGTCTAAAGTTGGTTTAATGGCTTCTTGCATGCACCATGTACTTGTCTTGTAATCCTCTCTATTGCCTTAACATGCATCTTGTGTTTAGACCATCATTCTTGCATGTTTTGGCTTAACTTTAAGAAGTTTTTGTCCATGTTGTAGCATGCTTAAGCTCTGATTTTGGTTATTTTGATCATATATGCCATGCTTTGTATAGCCCTAAGGCATTCTAGCTTGTTAGCTTCAAGTGTCCAAGTCACTAGCATGCGTTATTTGGACTATTATCATGATTTGACATCAATTGAAATGTTATTTCAGTCCATGTTTCATGCTCATATACTTGCAATTACCACTCCTTTAATGTTTTAAAGAGTTGTTGCCTTATACCTCATGAATGGACCATTGTGTATGCCTCCATGCTTAGGTCTTTGGGATGCCATCTAACTGGGTTTTTAGTCTTATCTTGACATACCATAAATCTGATTTTATTGGTTTAAGTCATGCCATGTGTGGTTGTAATAGGTGTAGTGTAACACCCCTTTTTGTAGCCTTGCATGCCTCATGCTTTTGGACTTTTGTTCTAGCTTGTGTTGGCTAGTTTCAAGCTTGTTTTCGGTCTTGCATTGACCTATCTTGGGACTATTATGATAGCCCTTGGCCCTTTCGGGCTTGCCTTGTATAGCCATGGTTTGAGTCCTTTGGCTAGCCTTAAGCTTTGGGCCTTCTTGCATGATTTGCTTGCTTTATTTGGTTGGTTTGGCATCTTTCCATGCATGATTTCAGAGCTTACCATGCTTGTAACATGTCCATATTTGTCCCCTTTTAAGTGTTCTTGAAAGTTGCCCTCCCATGCTTAGGTGATAGACCATCACATGTGCATGTTTGTATGTGCTTTTGTCTATTATTTCTTAGCATTTTGGCCACTGATTTGGGCATGTTGAAAGCTGTCCATTTTAGTTTAAGTCCATATTCGCATGTTGTTGCACGCTTGTTGCATACTTGGCACATTACATGTTACATGCTTGCTAATTGACATGTTGTTGCATGCTCATCCATCTTGCATACTTGTTAGATCACATGTTGTCACATGCTTGTTGTTGGTATTGTTGTCACATACCTATGCCTTGCATCTTTACATGTTTAGGCTGTATGCCTATTGCATATTAGTTGCATTGCATGATATTGTTGCATACTTGTTGCATGCTTGAGTTGTTTGCATACTTGCTTGCATGCTTAGATTGCATAGCATTGTGTGTGCATTGCCTTGCCTCTTGATCACACATGATAGAGGTTAAGGTCCCTTATGTGTTTTGTGCATTTAATTTCATATTGAACTGCACACTTGGCTCCTTTGGCCATCATGCAATGGAATGTGTGATTGGTGGCCCGAGGGTCGAGAGCCACTCACCTTTGAGTCTCAAACATGATGAGGGGTGTGGTTGCAAACATTTTCTTGCAAATGCATTGCCATGCTCTGTTTGTCCTCTACTGCAGCAAAAGAGCCTTTTACAGGAAAGGATGGCCGATCGGCCATCTTCAGTGCCGGTCGGCTACAAATGTCTGGTCGAGAGCCTTATTTTTGGTCGATGACCTTCATCTCTTGGCTGATGGTCTTTCCATTTGGCCGATGGCCTCTCAGCATGACCATGAAGTGGTTCTGGAGCATCACAGAGACTTGTGCAGTTTTCAGAGGTGCAAAACAGTGCAAACAGAGGCAACATGAGGCATGCCAACGGATTTCTGAGCGAAGCCAACCAAGCATGCATTTATTCCTCTTCCCGAGGCTGCTTTACTGCTTTCATAGCTCAATTAATTTGTTTAATTAGTTAAGAGTTGTGTAATAATTAATTAGCTTGTTAGTTAGTTAATTAGATGGTTTGTATTATTCTTTCAGTCTCTCCCTCGAGAGAGCCAATTGGTGTAATAAGCGTGCGTGTGTGTGATGCATGTCTTCCAACCCCCACTTCTTTCTCCCTTTTACTTAGCCGATTACGATGGTTAGTTCTAGGGCATGTTTCGATTAGCATACTTATGCACGCATGTTTGCATTCATTCATCAATATTGCATGCATCAGGCTCGGCGCATCATACTAACTGCATCGTATTTCAATTCCAAGTTAAATACATGTATCAAATATTGCATCTCACATGCCATTTTAGAATAGCTGAGCTTATTTCTAGTTGCATTTTGCATGTGTTGCATTAGCCATCTTAACATGAGCTAGGATCATATATTGATTACTAACTGGTTCTTTGTTTTGGCTCGGAGTACACTGTAAGCGTTTATGCTTTAGCATCTTGCATGTGTGTGAGTGTTAACATGACAGCATGCTTGCTATGAGGCTAATTGCTTATGTGATATAACTGCCTGAATGCCTGTGGGTGAAGGTTGGATTACTTGAATTGGAACAATTCATTGAAATCCGTGTTTTAGCCTACTTGCGAGTAGCAAACTTCAAACCATTTCTAAACAAACAGATATGCGATGCTCTGTTCCAAATTAGGCGATCTAGTCTATACTTGTGTGTTGTGCACATCACGTAGTAATTATAACTAATAACCGGAATAAGAGCACATGTGTTTTCAAAAACAAGATATAATGCTTAGTACAGGCCGATCTTTGATCGGGCGAGCGGGGGCTCATAGATGACCTTCCCCAATCGTACCCAAATTCCTGAGCCGAGGCAACGTTAGTGATGACGGACACGTGGCCTTAGGCACGAGTCAGGGTTTCCTAAATTCCCCCAAAATAAAAAATATTTAGGTGGCGACTCTGTATCTGGCAAAGCAGTCCATGTTTGGCATTTCTTTACAAAAATTAGTTTTCCAAAACGATTTGCCAGATTTGGACTCTTTGGTGATTTATCGGTCTTGCATCGCACTTTGCGAGACTAGATTCAGAACCGTGACATTTGACTCCGAACTGTAGTATGCTAGAGAACAAAACGAGATCTTCTCGGGAGTCCTCGAGGCGCGTCTACACCGGTATGTAGATGACTTATGGAAAGCCACGTTGTATTTCTCCAACAAGTCGATCACTTCTTTCTTGAAATGGGAACAATTATCTGAGATGATCTCGTTTAGGACTTCATAATGCCAAATGATGTTGTTTCGGATGAACTTAGCCACATGCGCTACTTTCAACACTACATAAGACTGAGCTTCCACCCACTTTATGAAGTAATTAATTGCCACTAGAATGTATTCATGTCCATTCGACCCTTTCAGTGTGACTGCGCCGATGACATCGATTCCCTAGACTGAGAAAGTCCATAGTGAAGTCATGTTGTACAGCTTCGACGGTGGGATGTTCATGTGATTGGCATGAATTTGGTATTTGTAACATCGCCGAACAAAATTGATGCAATCCTCCTCCATGGTAGACCAGTAGTAACCTTGCTTGAGAATCTTCCGAGCTAACATTACTCCATTCATGTGCGCTCCGCACTCTCCTCCATGGATGGCCTCCATTAGGCACTTTGATTCCTCTAAGTCAACACACAACTTGTGTATTCCCAGATGACCCCTCTTGTATAGTTTACCTCCGCAAATGATAAATTGAATGGCCATCTACCGTATTGCCCTCTTATCTTTGGCATTTGCCCTTGGTGGATAAAGCTCCTTTTCGAAGAAGTTCTAGATATCATAGTACCAAGGGTTTTAATCTTGAACTTCATCTATTGCGGCGATAGTCTCGTAGGTTGGCGTATATCTCTGCTCAATGATGATTGGACGCATCCGGACTCCAAGCGGAATATCTATCATAGAAGATAGAGTTGATAGAGCGTCAGAAAACCTGTTGTTCTCTCTTAGTAGGTGCGTGAAGGTCAGCTTTTCAAACCTAGGAATCAGAACATCCAAGGTCTGGTGATAGATCTTCATCTTTTCTTCTTTAACCTTCCAGTCTCCTTTTGCTTGAGACACAACTAGGTTTGAGTCTCTAATGACGTCCAACCTTTTTGTCCCTAGTTCCAAGGTGGCTTCCAAACTGGCGATACATGCCTTATATTCTACTTCGTTGTTGGATACCTTGAACTAGAGTTTTAAGGCTAAGGGTATATGAGAATTGTCGGGTGCTATCAGCAACACCCCTATCCCATAACCATATCGATTAGACACTCTGTCAAAGTACATTGCCCAAATCTCTTCTTTGACTTGCAGAATAGCTTCATTTGGAAACAGATATTCTACCACTTCATCCCATTCTACTGGATGATCTGCCAGGAACTCCTGCTACTGCTCTCCCTTTGATAGACTTGCGAGTAACATACTTCAGATCAAATTTGGAAAGGAGAAGCAACCAACGGGCTAGCCTACCCGTAAGCACTGGTTTCTCAAAGAGATATTTGATGGGATCTAATCTCGAAACCAGAATTATGAAGTGAGCTAACAAGCAGTGCCTCAACTTCTTGGTAGCCCATACCAAGGCTAAGCAAGCTTTTTCCAGCGGGTGTAACAGGTCTCGTAATCCAACATTTTCTTGCTCAAGTAATAGATGGCTTTCTCCACCTTATCCTCAGATTCCTGAGCAAGCATGCATTTCATCGTTGTGTCTATTACTGATAGATTCAAAATCAAAGGCTTCCCTACTCTAACAGTGACAACACAAGTGGATTCTGAATGTACTGCTTGATCTGCTCAAAAGCGAATTGACATCGATCATCCCATTGGAACTTCTTCCCTTTCTTTAGGAGACCAAATAGTGGTTCACAAGTCAAGATCAATTTAGAAATAAACCGTCTTATGAATTGCACTTTACCCAGAAAGCCTCGCATCTCATTTTCAGTGCTTGGTGGTGGCATTTCTAGGATGGCCCTGATTTTGGAAGGATCCACCTTGATGCCTCTCTATGTAATCAAGAAACCCAGCATTTTCCCTACTGTTACGCCGAAAGTACACTTATGTGGATTCAACCTCAGTTTGTATTCTCTAATCCGTTGAAAGAATTTCTTCAAGGCAGTGTAGTGGCCCTCTCTTTCCTTGCACTCGACAATCATGTCATCCACATACACCTCGACCACTTTATGGATCATATTATGCAGAATTGTGGTTGCAGCCCTTTGATAGGTAGCCCCGGTATTCTTTAGCCCAAACAACATCACTCGATAGCAGTAGGTTCCCCACGGTGTAGTGAAGGTAGTTTTCTCTCTGTCCTCGGGTGCCATCAGAATCTGGTTATACCCGGAAAATTCGTCCATGAAGAAGAGTAATGCATGACCTACGGTGAAGTCCATAAACTCATCAATATGCAGCAAGGGAAAGTCGTCCTTTGGACTGGCTCTGTTCAGATCTCTGAAGTCCACACACACCCGAATTCTGCCGTCTTTCTTAGGCACTGGGACAATGTTAGCCAACCAAGTTGGATACTTAGATACTAGCAAGAACCCTGCTTCTATCTACTTGGTTATCTCTTCCTTAATCTTCAAAGCCTAATCCGGGCATATTCTCTACAACTTCTCTTTGATGGGTCGGGCCTTGGGGTTAAGAGGGATCCGATGTTGTACAATCTCAGGATCGATTCCAGGTATGTCTTCGTTGGACCACGCAAAAACATCTTTGAAATATTTTAATAAAGGGACTAAGTGCTCGCATTCCTTCGAAGACAACGTGGACCCGATCTGGACCAGACGCGGATCCTTCCCAGTACCCACATTAAAAGTAATGATTTCATCAGCAAGGGGTTTTACAAACCTCTCCTCATCTCGATTAATCAAAATTTTCAAAACCAGAGGAATTCCTTCCTCATCGTTTTCATCCAAAGTTTGAAAATCGTGATCAATGCAATAAACAAGAGGCACAAAGAAATACTCAAAATGTGCAGTGGTATTCTAATTCACAAGGTTAAGCTGATCCAGTTCCTCGATTACAATCGACTCAAAGGAAAAACAAAAGGACGACCTAGACAAAACCTCGGCATCTAGGTTATCAATCCTAGGAATACCGGACCCAGACTCAGAAGAACTGGAATCTAATTCCGACTCCACAGACTCTATGGAATCAGATTATGGTTCACTACCCGACTCAGAATTGCTAGACATGTAGCCCTCCTCCAACTGCCAAATGAGAGATTGTGCATCAGATGCATCCAAGATACTACTCGAAGGGTTCACACCCGGTTGGTCCCCGATCATGGAAACACTTAGGTTATCCCCCAAGCTCTCTAAGTTGATCGGAGGATCCGAAAGGAGACATGCCAGCGCTACTTCCACTTTAAGCTCGCTGCTGTTGGAATCACTTTATATGTTTTTCGCAGCTTCAGCAGTTGGTTCAGCCATTTCTTCTGTATCACTATCTTGCAACTGCAAGTCAAAGAAGATCTCAAAACCAGGAACCCGCTGTCTGTCAGAGTTGAATCAGGGCTCGGGGAAACCACAGAATGGGAAGTCTTCCCCCTACCAAACAAAATAACCATTCAAGGTTCCCTAGATTAGTCGGTGCAAAAGCTCGTAGCACTTCCCGGTCTGCTTAGCTCTGACTCTACCGGCCATTTCTTTCCCTTTCCTAACCCAGTCCTCTTTGGTGGGCGTATAGCCAAGACCAAAGGCATGCGGGTTATGTGGCACATTGGCCAATGCAGTAACGCCCTTCTGGCCACTTTTTCCCAGTCCCATTCTTGGCATGTGTTGGAGCTTGAGTTTGTTCATGAAGTAGATCGATTGGGCACTGACATATAAGCCCTCATCGACAGCCAAGATATTCTGCACTACCCAGGCCTCAACCAAGGTAAACCCCGAAAGAAAAACATCCTCTTCGCCATGCACAATCTCCAGCACAGGTGTAGTGACCTTTAGCAGAGGATGAATTGATGAATTCCCAAAGACTATGGCCACCCCTTTCCCATGGGGTACTTCAGCATTTGGTGGAGGATAGATGAGACAGCTTTCACTTGGTGCAGCCAAGGTCACCCAAGTAGTAAGTTGAAAGTGGCCAAAACATCCAGGACATGGAACTCGATATCCTGTTGAGCTGGGCCGACCTGTACTCTGATTTGTACTGTTCCCATTACCTCTCTACTGGTATTGTCATATGCCTTGATCACCTGGGCTGTAGGCACGAAATCTGCCGGTTTTAGTCTAAGAGCATAAGCCGTGCGACAAGGACAGACGTTGATTGCTGACCTGGTGTCAAACAATACCGCTGGTATCCATTTTTCTCGGCACTCCACTAATATGTATAGAGCCTTATTGTGTACAGAGCCTTCTAGCGGCAGTTCCTTATTTGAAAAGGTCAAAGTTGGCGTAGCACCTCTTGGGAAGACTAATCCTACCAGTTGTTCCGGGGTAGTGTCGATAGACAACTTAGCTTTATCCATCGCTGGCAGTACAACCTGTCTGTGCACTCGCAAAGCCACAAGCAGACCCCAGATAGATATATCAGCTTGAATCTTCTTCAACTGTTTCAACACAACCTCTTATTTCAACTATTTTTCCTTCTACTTCTCGACTTCTTTATCCTTCCCGGATGCTTCGGGTTGGTCCAGATGCGGTGGTTTAAAATATCGGCCACTTCTCGTCATATGGTCGACCTCTTCCACATACCAAGTGTTGTTAGGAAGGTCTTCACCCCAATCCTCATTAGTACGAGCTAGGTGTAGGTCGTCATCATCCCGCCAGATTACTTCGACAGCCGACAAGCATTTGTCTAACTCTGTTCAGATTACTTTCTCATCACAAATCTCCCCTGCAGGGTATTAGGCTTTTCCAGCTTTCCAATTGTTTTCACTTATTTCTTGCTCAAAACGCTTCAATGCAGCTTCTTGCTCTGTATAACAATGCCCAGTTCCTGAGCCAATTGTTCTGCACCGGTGTTTTCCAACAGTTTACTCTTTCCATCGGCCATTCCTGCCATTACAGCAGTTCCCGCTCTCTGTTCTTCCAATTTCAATTTAGTTCCCTCATCCCTATTGGGTTCATCACTTAGCCACCCAAAATTGTCTGTCGACTAGTTCAGATCAAACTAATTAATATGCACGTCTCCTTGATCTTGCTGATCAAAGAACTACAAATTGTCTATGTCCTCCTCTTGGTCAGCCAGATCATCCAATCCCTGACTTGGGCTATCCTCTTGAACTACACTGACCTCCATCTCAGTTGGCATCACCACTTCTGACATAGCTTCATTGATTGGCACAATATAGCAGTACGGGTTGTACACCTCTTCAAATAAGTCCTCAGAGCCCTCGAGCAACGGACTGACATTTTCCACCAAGATCAACCTCCCTTTATCTACCACTGTCACCACCACGGGTTCAATTTGGAGTATAGATGCGTTCATCATGCACAAGTCTATGCTCTCAGGGATGAACAACACCGGTTTCGGTATGTGGGAAGGGGTGATATATATACTAGGGTCATAAGGGACGGCCAGTGTGTGGATGAGGTTTATATGTTGGGGTGGAGGGACTTGATTATGTGGTGGGAGAGGATTTGTAGTGACATTAGGCTTTTGGGGAGGTGTTATCACCTTATTGTCAATGAGATCTTGAATCTCATGATGCTGCCTATAGCATTGATCAATGTCATGACCATGCTGCTGGTGAAAAGCACAGTATTTGGCCGATTTGTGTTTTAGAGAGAGAGGATCGAGTAGAGGACGAAGCTCTAGTGGCTTAAGATGCCCCTTTTTTTATCAGGACCCCTAGGGCTTTGGATAAAGGCATGTAGAGCGGGATAAAGACCCTTTGAGATCGAGCCTGGCTAGTTGAGGTTTGTGGAGTTGTATTGGATGTATTGGTGAAAGGGTTGGCAATTTTGGGTGTAGTGGTGACCATACTCACATCCGAAGGCCATGCAGAGGTGCAACCACTCGTGGTTGCATTGGAACTGCTTGTAAAGGGCCTCTTGGGTTGTTCCTTCTCATCGGCTATTAGCCCCTATTTCATCGCATCCTTAATTTGAACCCCTATCTCATGGAGCTCAACGAATGTAAACAAAGGCAAGACTATCATCTTCTGTAATAATCTCCCTTGTAGGTTGCAGACCACCATTCTGATTTCGTCCTTTTCAGACGGCCTGATAGTCATTATAGAGGCCTTGGCCCTCTATCTCGTTACAAAATTCGAGAAGCCCTCATTTGGCTCTTGACAAGTCGCTTCAAGATCATGGGTTGTGACCTCGATCTGGGTATTGTAGGAGTATTGCACGATGAAGGCCTTAGCCATTTCCTCCCAGCTCTGTTTCACAGGGTCCTCAAGCTTTGCATACCGGATGGCCGCTATACCTCCGGCCAAAAAGCGACAGCTTTTGAAGTCTAGTCAGGCCCATTGGCCTCAGGATGTCTGAAAATAACCACAAATAGACCATGGGATCCCCAGAGTTGTTGAACCGATCTATGTGCGGCATCTTGAACCTGTCTGGTAGAGTCATTGTGGAGTCTGTGTATCCATCCTTAATGTTAGGGATCGAGTTCACACCCTGTGCTTGCTTAAAGAGCTTTTCTAGCTTATTGACCTTCAGTGCAGTAGGGTCAACCTTGAATTCAAATGGCGCCTCAATCTGGAATACTGGTGCCTAAAGTTTGTGGTGGAATCGGATCTACTAGAATGCCCAGATTCTGTTCGACGTTGATAGTGACTCCGGGTGCTGAAATACCTACTGGAGGTGCATGGGATGCAGAGGCTACTGCCGGTTGTGGTTGTTGTTGCTGAAGCCTATTTATCACTTTCTCTTGGTGGGCTGTGACCTCAACTTGGCGGGCAGCATCTAGCAGCATGGTTTCTATGGTCTACTGGAGCTGACGAACCATGTCTACCATGCTAGCCGGGGGATGTTGAGCCATCAGATCTGGAGAATACTCTCTCACTGGAGTAGAAGTAAAAGATTGAGCCTGGCTGGTCGCAGGTGAAGTAAAAGGTGACTGCTGGACTGGTAAATTATACTTAACCCTCCTCCGTCTAGTAACTAGTGGGAGTGGAACAAACACTGGTTGTCCCCTAACACAATCCCTAGATCTGTAAAGTATTCTTACACGGGTCCAGAGTGCTTGAGGGGTAACAGAATTGTCCGAAGCAATTGTGAAAAACTACCTTGCGAAAAGAAATAAAGCAAAGAAAGCAAAAAAATCAGAAACCGCACAGCACCTCGGTTTAGATACTTACAACACGTAGTTGCAATCATAAACTATAAAACTATACACAACACTGATTCTTGCCCCTACCATTGATATTGAAACTTGCAACTGATATATATGCATTCATGTAGAATTTCACTCTAAAAGCACATAACAGTTAAGTGAGAACTAAAACACCCCTATGATTGGGTAGGGTTACCCTGTCCTAGTTTCGTCAGGAGCTAGGGTTCACTATTCACACGAAGTTTTTTACACAATCGTGAATTTAGGTAAGTAACCTGTCCTAGTTTGGAATAGCCTCTATGGTTTTTGATTTGCAACTAGGCCGATTGGTCAAAAAGGGTACCTCAGCAAGACTACCTAATATACCTCTCACACCAAACACCGAGAAGTGAAAGGAGGATCAAACGATACAGCAGTGGTCCAGATCCAAGGGTTGTGTTTCCATCGTGGCAGAGCCTGCAACTGGTCAACCAATTGGCAACTGGTCAACCAATTGGCAAGCTTTTCCAAGCAAGCCTCCGACAAACCGTTCAGGAATAGCAGATGGCAAACACTGTGACTTAGGCGCACCGATGCAAATGAAAATGCAAAGTAACACATAAGTGTAGATAAAATAGCATATCATGAGTTGAAGTCAAGTTCTGTAAACCCCCAGCGGAGTTGCCAAAGACTGTAGCTCGGCTTTTTTGCCCCCCTTTCGGAAACTTGAAAAGAGCCCTACAGTTTGGACACCTGCGGTTTTGAATCTAATCTCACAAGTGCAATGTGAAATTGATAATCACCAAAGAGTCCAAATTCGGCAAATCTTTTGGAAAATCGATTTTAAGATCAAAATGTCAAAATTGTACTGTTTTGCCAAATACAGAGTCGTCACCTAAATATTTTTATTTTGGGGAAATTTTGGAAACCCATGACTCGTGCCAAAGGCCATATGTCCATCATCACCAATGTTGCCTCCACACGGAACTTAGGTACGAGAGGGGAAGGTCATGAATTGAGCACCCCGCTCGCCCGATCAAAAATCGGCCTGTACTAATCATGATATGATTTTTTATAAATATTATGTGCTCTTATTCCAGTTGTTAGGCTAGCTTTACTATGTAATGTGCACAAGCAACTACAGACTAATTTGCTCAATTTAGAACAATTCAACTCATGTTTGTTTTGGCGAAAAGGGTTTGAATTTGCCACTTCAAGTGGGCTTAAAGTTTGCAAATTTGCCACCAAACATAGTGGGTTTAAAACTGATTTGACACTCAACAAAGTGGGCTTAAAAACATGCATTTGTTGAATCGTTCCAATTCAAACAATAAGCCTTCATCTACAGGCATTCAAGTAATTTAGCAAGTAAGCATTTAGCCTCATGGTAAGCATGCTAGTCATGGCAATCACTCACGCTCATGCAAGTATGCAAAAGCACCAAGAATTCACCTAGTACTCCAAGCTAAGAAAATATGAGTTAGAAAAATATGCATGAATCCTAACTATACAAGATGCCTAATGCAACACACGCAATATGCAATTTAATAGGCTCGGCTACTAATATGGCACGTGAATTAATTTGATAGCATGCGGTTAACAAGTATTCAAAGAAGTATTGAAACAACAATGCAGTTTGAATGATGCGCCGAGCTTCAGTGCATGCAATACGAATGAATGGATGCAAGCATAAGGTATGTTAATTGAAACATGTCTGTAATCTAACCATCAAAAGCGATTAAGTAAAAGGGAGAAAGACTTGGGGTTGGAAGGCATACACATTATTACATTTTTCTCTCACGAAGGAGAGTCCGAAAGAATAAAAGCTAACTAACTAACAACTAATTTAGGGCTAAGCTAATTAAACTAATCTAATTAAGCTAATTATTACAAACCAAATGAAATAAAAGTTAAGTTAATTACTTAATTGTTACAACACTTGAATGAACTAACTAGTAAGCTAATTAATTAATTTACAATACAAATGTAAGCAACCTAAGTAATTAAGATGTTTAACTACGTTGCCACTACTCTGCCTCGGGAAATGGAAGATGCACATGCTCAGATACCACCCGAAAAGACCTCTGTTTTGCTCTTGAAAGCCTCTGTTTGCACAGTTGAACATTTCCAAAACCATTCTGCCCCACCTTACCAACATTCTGCTTAAAGTTTGCATCAGTGGCTAGCCGGGCATGGATGAATGCTGCCGGCCATGAAGGTGGCCTGTCGGCCATCTATTTTGCACTGCCGGCCATGGATGGTGGCCTGCTGGCCACTGATGCACTAGATCATCATGCTGTATTAGAGTACAAACAGAGCAAAAAGAGTGTATTTCCAAGAATTGTCTGCACAATTCACCCCTCATTTTCATGGATAAATCCAATGAGTTGTGAACTTAAACCACAAACCACCAATCCAAGCAATTTTATTGCATGATGGCTTGTGATTCAAGATGTGCAAGCTCAATAAATGCAAAACAAGACATTCAAGAACCATCACCCTATCATGCATGATCAAGGGCAATGGAGACCTAGTAAACTTGAGACATTTCATCACTTTGAGTATGAAAGGTCCCAATTTTTCTTGTGTTCAATTAGCATTCGATTGAACACACAACACACAAGTTATTATCTTGCTCAATTTTAGTCCCAAGTTATTAGTTACTCATTTTAACTTACCAATCGTTCTTTATTCCAATTAAGTCCAAAAGGTGAGCTAGAGTCCTTTAATGGAAAGAAGGCTCAAGATACAAGTTGCTTTGGGTATGAAAGAAGTCTCATACTGTTGGTAATGAACCCCTAAAGGGATTAAACTATTAAGTATAAAACCTCAATTCCACACTTAGGCAAACAAATGACTTGAAACAACTTTTAAAGAAAAAAGAAAAACCAAGAAAGGAGGGAGGTTGCAGAGGTGATTAGTGCTGAAATGAAGTGCAAAACAACACCAAAGCAAGCAATCAACTCAAGCAAGAGGTGCCTAATGGCCTAAAACACGACCCTTGTGAGGACCTTTACCTTCAACCATGCAAAAAAAAAAAAAAAAAAACTCAATTGACCCAAATAGCCCAAAACAGTGCTAAAGCAGTCTAAAACAAATGCAAAAACATGCTGGAATATAGTCACAAAAAGCTAGAAAATCATGCTAACACATAGAGTTAGCTAGGCTAGCAAACAAGACACGAGGGGAGGCTAACCCCTCCAATTTTGGACTTCAAAACATGTTTTTTGCCACTGAAAATACTCTAAAATTCAGTGGTTAAAAGCCCCAAAAAAGATTATTTGAAAATGGGAAACAAAGATGCAAAAGCCTTAGAAGCAAAGAATAAAGAAGGGTGAGACACCCCCCTAACCTTAAAGGACTTAAAACGCCAATCTCAGCCCATTAAAACAAAGATTTTTACAGCTCAAAAATAGTCCAAAAATAGTGGAAAGAAATAGAGAAACAAGTATACTAAAAGAATTTAATAGACAAGTGTTATACCTCTTGAAGCCAAGCACAACTTTAGCACAAATGCAAGCCAAAACCACCTTCAAGAGCTCCAACAAGACCTCAGGGGATCTCAGCTCAAAGGTGATCAATTTTGGTTAAGGGTGTGCATGCAAAAGAGTGATATAACTAGGCAAGTATGCACAAAATTGCAAGAGAGAGAGAGAAATCTAGAGAGAGACAGAATTTTTGAGTTTTAAAATCTTCTAGCCTCAAAACATGAGAGTGGGACTCCCTACATATAGAAAACATGAATTCTATACAAGGAGATCTAGCTCTCCACGTGTGGACAGATGCAAGTATCTGTGTAAATAGCCGGCACAGTTGGCATGAAATATCTGCAGAAAACACTGGTGGCCAGCTGACCATCAGTGATGGCCAGAAATGCATCATTGATAGCCGGTAGGGCACATCAATGGCCGGTAGACCAAAAGTTCTGGCCGGCAGCCTTCATAGATGGCCAGCAGGCCACCAGAGATTGCTGGCTGGCAAGACCAAGGCATAGTCCAAAGCGGAGACAAAATGAATGTAGGGTTTGAAAGGCTCAAACCTGTGTGTAGACCGTCCAAACTCGCTCTGCACACCCCCCCTTTCGGAGAGGGCGCAAATTGTAATTCTAGCTACTGCAGTTCGGACTCCTATCACGGTTCTGAATCTAATCTCACAAAGTGCAATGTAAGACTAATAAATCACCAAAGAGTCCAAATCTGGCAATTGGTTTTGAAAAATCAATTTTGAATCAAAAGTGCCAAACATGGACTGCTTTGCCAGATTTCAAAGTCGCCACCTAAATATTTTGTTTTGGGAAATTTAGGAAACCCTGACTCGTGCCTAAGGCCATGTGTCTGTCATCACCAAAGTTGCCTCGGCTCAGGAACTTGGGTACGAGAGGGGAAGGTCATAACATGAGCACCCCCGCTCGTCCGATCAAAGGATCGGCCTCTACTAACATGATATGTTGTTTTTGAAAACACATGCGTTCTTATTCTGGTTTATTGGCTAACTTACTATGTGATGCACACAGCATACAAGTATAGACTAAATCACTCGATTTGAAACAAAACATCTCATGTTTGTTTTTTTGAAAGTGGTTTGGAAGTGCTACTCGCAAGTAGGCTAAGACGCGGATTTGCCACCCTCAAGTGGGCTTAGAAAAACATGATTTTGCCACTCTCAAGTGAGCTTAAAACTCACATTTCGATGAATTGTTCCAATTCAACCAATAAAGCCTTCATCCACAGGGATTCATGCAGTTGTATCAGTTAAGCAAATAGCCTCATGACAAGCATGCTATCATGGCAGTCACTTACACACATGCAAGGATGCCAAAGCGTAAACACTCACAGTGTACTCCGAGCCAAAACAGAAGCTAGTTAGTAATTATGCATGATCCTAGCTATGTTAAGATGCCTAATGCAACACATGCGAAATACAACTAAGTAGGCTCGGCTATCTAGGATGGCATATGAATGCGACAATTTGATACATGTATTCAAAGAAGTATTGAAATACAATGCAGTTTGAATGATGCGCCGAGCCTGGTGCATGTAATACAAATGAATGATGCACGCATGCAAAGCATAAGTATGCTAATTGAAATATGCCCTAAAACTAACCATCAAAAGTTAGTAAATAAAAGAGAGAAAGACATGAGGTTGGAAGACATTCACAAACACACGCACACTTATTACAGCATTTGCCCTCTCGACGGAGGGTCCGAATGAAATGAAAGCTAACCAGCTACGCTAATTAAACTAATTATTACAAATCAACTAATTAACTAACTTAGCTAATTAATTATTACAAGCCGAATTGAATCAACTAACTATTCTAAGTTAATTAAGTACAAACCAAATTAATTAATTAAACACTTAACTAATTAATTACAAATAACTAAGCTGATGAACTAGTTTAGCTAAGCAAATTAAACAAATGGCCTCGGGAAGCGAGGGGGGGATATGCATGCTCGGTCGGCTTCGCTCTGAAATCCATTACCATGCCCAGCATTGCCTCTGTTTGCATTTGATTTGTTCTCTGAAAGTTGCACAAACCTCCAAATTGCTTCTGCTCCAACACAGGGAGTCTCTAGTGGGCTGCCGACCAGAAAAGGGGGGTGTAGACCACATGCAGACCAGAAAAACTGGTTGTAGACCAGAAAAAGTGGTCGGTCGACCACCTTTATTGGTCTGCCGATCAAGAATTTTGCCAAACTCCAGTTTTGCTGCAACAGAGAACAACAAGGGGCATAGCAGTGTATTTGCAAGATATGTGTGCACAACCACCCTCCCTATCATTTCTCAAGCTCAAGGGAGTGCGGTACTCGACTCTCGGACCACCAACCGAGCATCGCAATGCACGATGGCCGAGAAGCCAAGTTTGCACAAGTCAATGTCAATGAATGCACAAATAACACATAAGGGCCTCCACCTCTATCATGCTTGATCAAGAGGGTCGGCGACCAAGAAACGCAACACGTTTCATCACTTTGAGTACGAAACGTGCCACATTGCTTGTGTTTGGATCAACATTCGATCCACACACAATGCAACACATATAGCATGCCTATCTATCAATGTTAATGTGGCATGCACAAGGTTCTATCATGTGAACAATGCATGCAAGACATGCTCGGAGGCCAAGAACATCAAAGCTAGTAAAGAGCATCTCACAAGAGGCATGCAATACCAAGTTTAAATGGCTAAACCAACTATGGACAGACCTAAACCATGCCAAAACAGTGGCCTACATGCGCTGAGATGATAGCATGAAAGACAAGAGAGTGATGTTCATGCATTAACCCATGAACAAAGCATAGAAGTACAACTCTCAAACATAATGAAGAAGTGACAAATGTGAGAGTGTAGCTAGACTATATGCACTGAAATCATGTGTGAAATGATGCCAAATCATCCAAACAACACAAGCATAACATCCTAAGGATCTTGAATCATTAGGCTAGTCAAAGCTATTGCACTACAACCATGCATAACAAATCCCATATGACCCAAACTACTCAAAACAGAGTTGAGGCATGCTAAATCAAGGCCGAAAGCATGCTAAAACATAGGCTCAAAAGGGAAGGAAAGCATGTTCATTCATTGGCTCACAAACAAGGCATAATGCATAACCCTCAAGGGCAATGAAAGAGTGATAAACATGGGAGTATAGCAAAGACATAAGCTCTGAAATTACATTCCAAATGATGCCAAATTATGCACATATCACAAATAAGGCATGCTAGGAGGCTCAAAGCTCAAGACTAGCTAAGGTACTTGCACCATAGCCATATCAAGCAAGCCCCAAAGGGCCAAGATAATTCAAAAAAGTCCTAAAACATGCCAAAACAAGGTCAAAAACATGCTCAAACATAGCCAACATATGCTAGAATAAAAGGCCAAAACACCAAGTAAGCTAAGCCAATGAGCATGATTACACTACAAGTGTAAGAAACAAATGAGGGATGCTTTGAGCAACCAAAAACAGAGTTATATCATGGCAAAATAAGACAAAAAATACACTGAGATGGTAGCCCAAAAAGCTTAGGCAAGCATGCATGCCAATTGCCTCATGATTGAAGCATAAAGCATAACCCTCCAAAAGCATTGAAAGAGTGAAGCATGGGAGAGTATGACCACACTTCATGCACTGAAATCATATATCAAATGATGCTAAATCATGCAAATAGCCCAAGCAATGCATGCTAGTGGACTCAAAACACCAAGCTAGTGAGCAAGATTGCACTATGGCTATACAAAGCAAGGCATGCATGACCAAAATCACTTAAAATAGAGTAAAAGCTTGCTAGAGTGCAGCCAAAAACATGTTAAAATGGTGGTCCAAAGCATGGTGCATGTTAAGGCTATAGGGAGGATTGCACTACAAGGGTATGAAGCATGCAAGAGGCAATCAAACCGACCCGAAACAGAGCTAAGGCATGCTAAAATAACATCAAAAACATGCTGAGATAGAACCAAAATAGGCTAGTATGATGGATCAAAGCATTGAGCACACAAGGCTAAATGGTAAGATCACACTACAAGTGCAAAAAGCATGCACGAGGTGACTCAACCAAGCCAAAACAGAGTTATGCCATACTGAAATAGGGCCAAAAATAGGCTGAGAACAAGCCAGCACATGCTAGAAACACATGCTCAATAATGAGGCCAACAAGGCAAGCAAACAAGACAAGAGGAGAGGGGACCACCCCCTCTCATTTTGGGCCTCAAAACCACATTTCTACTACTAAAAATCCACTAGATTTCAGTGGTTAAAAGGCCAAGAGAAGGTGACCTCAAAGGCCTAAAAGGATAGCTCAAAACAAGGCAAAATAAGGCACAAAAGGGGGTAGACCACCCCCAACACCAGAGAGGCCTCAAACAAACACTTCAAACACTTAAAAAAAAGAATTTTTTCAGTTGAAAGTTAAGCCAAAAGAAGCATGCAAAGGTGGCCTAAACTAATACAAAAACAAGCCTAAAAGGGGGTATATGCTTACCCTTGAAGAATAACAGCAAGCTAGCAACCTTTCTAAGCTAAAACTAGTCCCCAAGACTTCAAACCAAGCTCCAAGTACCTCAGCTCAAGAGTGAAGGTGTTTTACTAGGTGTGAACAAAACTCACTTTAGGGCATAAAATGGAACAAATATAGAGAGAGAGGGAGAAATCAAGATAGAGATAGATATGTATAGCCCTAAGAAAAATTTCTGAACCTAAAGCAAGAGGGAGGAGGCTCCCTTATATAGAATTTCATGTCTCAAGCTTGTTTGACAAGCTAGAGGCTTGAAGCAATCCTTCCATACACGTGTATGGAGGATGCCTTCTGTGCCCAACAGCTGGCACAGCTGGCAAGGAAAATATTTGCAGAAAATACAGGAAGGCCACTGACCAGTTAAAGTGGTCGATCGACCACTAAAAGTGGTCTACAGGAAATGAAACTGGTCGACAAGGGGGAGAGAGGGTCTGCAGGGAGAGTAGAAGGAGGTGGCCCATAGACCACCCACTCTAGCTGGCCGACCACCAAAAGTGGTCTACAGGGACAAAAAGTGGTCTACATGGGAAAAAACTAGTCTATACCCCTGTTCCACCCTCCAGACAAAGGGTAACAAGATTTAGTTAAAAAACAAACCAAAAAGGAAGCAAGACAAGAGTCCGCAAGGCGAGGCACTCAGCCGGGAGCCCCGAAAACTAGTCTACGGGTACAAAAAGTGGCCTCCGAGAGGGAAAGGTAGTCTACGGCTATAAAAAGTGGCCTACAGACCTCTGTCTCCCTCTAGGCAAAGGCAGCAAGGCATTGTCCAAAACCAGGCCAAGAGGAGGAAGTTAAAAGGTCCCGAGACAAGGTGCTCGGTCGAAGGCTCCGGAAACTCAAAACGAGCACAAACATGCACAATCATCGAGCACTCAATCGATGACGTCTGAGTCTTAAGGTCGGTCAAAAATGGGGTGTCTACACTGTGGCGTTCTGCTGAGGACTTCAAGCGCTCAGTGATCAATCAGACTCGTCATTGGATGTACCTGCAAGAATATCCAAGTCTTAAAGGGCCATCAAAAATGGGGTGTCTACAAACTCCTTTTGATTTTTCCATGATTACGGGGCTACGAGTAGGGGGTGATCCGATCCCTTTCGATCTTGACATGGGCCAGTGGAAGACTGCTTCGATCTATCTGCTTGTAGCATGCCCTCCCTTGGACAGGTCGGTTATGGTGAGGTAAAACTGGTTCTATGACCACTTCTATGGGAGTCAGCCAGAACAGATCGAGCAGTACACCCCGAGGCTCCTTGATCTATCTTCTTGGTACCACCTTGTTTACGAATAGGTGGAACACTGTAAGCCTATACCTGTTCAGTGCCCTAGTGGTGTTGCCGTGGATCCGCTATTACGACTGGTGTGGTGCTGGCCTTGCCACCCTGCACAGCTACATGAGTTCAGGTTCCCGCAAGAAGGAGAACAAGGGCGGAGGATACTGGAGAGCTTGGGAGGTACATACTGCACTTTTTGTTTCCATTTCTGTTGTAGACCATGCTTTCTGCTTTGCATTTTCTGCCTTTATTTCTGTTTCTTCTTGTTAATTTACAAACTGTTCTCTTCTCGCAGCTCTGGGTCTATGTTTACTTCTCTGTCCTTGCCCCAGTTCCACGGGATGAGGTGGTACTAGCTGTTCCCCATTCAAGGCTATATGATAGCGGATGTTATCCTTATCGCCGCAGTGTCACCACCTTCGCCTACTATCGTTGTTTTTTTGACAAAGTGACGGCTCGCGAGGTACCCTAAAACTCATATTCACTTCTATTCTATTTCTATTGCTTTGATCCATATCTTGACAACTGATTTCAACTACGAATTCTCTGTTTACAAGTTACCTGGTAGTCGTAGGCGACCATGCCAACTGGGATGAGAGATGACTATGCCACTTTGTGGGAGATTTCCTGACTGAGGATTTTGCTAGACAGTCCCTTCTGTTGGACCTGGTACTTGGGCGAGCGGTTTGTGCGCCAGACCTTGGGTTTTCTTGACTCTATTGTTCCTACTCCTCCCCCCACATCCACAAGGACTGCCAATAGCCTACCAGTCAAGGCTATTGTGATGTTTATGGCGGGACAGGATGCCGATTTATTCCATGGTGTTGGGGACTACATGGATTTCATCCAGACCCACCTCATGCCGCTTTTGACCAGAGTTCACGTGACTAGTGTTAATGGTGTACCCGCTGCTAGAGGCGCCATTCTTGAGGCTGAGCCAGATGCTCAAGGTGCTCCCCATGTCGTACATCTTGCTGGTTTGCCTACAATTCCAATGGCGATCACTTACTGGCAGCCAAACAGGGCAGCCTATTAGATTCTGCTTGAGCACCTAGAGGAGCATGAGTATGTTTGGGGCCTCGATGTCCAGTAGGTATGCACTTTGTTTCATAGTTTATACTTCCTACTGCCTTTTCTTTATATTCTGATGGTCAAACTTAATTTGCAAGTGCTTATAGACTACGTGGACATCCTCCTCGAGCTAGTTGACTCCTTAGTCCACATGGTGTGGACGAGGGAGGTATTGCTCACTTTCCATGGTCACCATGCACTCTACTTTTCTTATTCATCTTACTGCTCTGATTTCCTTTCTACCATACTCATATTGATTCTGCACTAGCCTATTCTAATACTCTGTTTCTTGCAAACACTTTTCAGCCTCCGCTTGTACCAGTGGCCCTGGTGGCACCAGCGGTACCTCCTCCAGTTGTAGGGAGGAGAGATAGACGAGCTCTTGTACACGGTAGGAGTGAGGGTAGAGGTCCGGGCAGAGGTAGACGTGCCCAGTGTCAGAGTGGAAAGTCTTAGATACAAGAGACTTCCTCATCGTTAGAACGGACTTTGAATGGAGCTGATGCCGAGACTAGTAGCACAGAAGAGATAGTGAGTAAGCACTCTAAGTCTGAGAGCAGAGAGGATGATGCTGGCTCTGAGTTACACTCTGATGACAACGGTGTTGACGGTGACAGTGATCCTAAGTCCCCTCCTCAGAAGAGGACAAAGAAGGCCTCTTGATGCACCTGAGGCGACTAACACTGATTTTTGTACTCTTTTTATTTTTTCTTTTGTTTTGGTAGTTTAGAACTTTGTATAACTTAAGATAGATCTTTTACTTTTTCGTTGCTTTTATTTTTTTGACAACTTGCATTCTTTTGTAAAAGCTATGATCGAGGTTTGACCCTACAATTTTATGAAAGGAATTTGTTTTGCACATCATGTTAAGAATGGCACATCATTTTAAGCACACAAAAATGGATTTCTGAAATTCAAACTAAGAATGAGTTCTTAATCGGATAACGAGCTAACAACCAACTAAAGTAAAAAAATGACTCAACAAAATACGAAATGAAGTAAAAACAACTAAACACACTTATGAACACTTTACCAAAATAAAAGACTCAAAACAAGACTTAAACAAAAATAGGAAAACACAAAACTGTAACCAAACCAAAATTGTTGGCCCACTTGGTCGGCCGGTCACTAAAGTGGACGGTCGGTTGATGAGATGGCCGGCTAGCCAGGACTTGCGACTGGACGACTGGAGACAACTATCAACCCCTCAGACACCCTTCTTTCCTATCAAGGTCTTCTCTTACTGTTTTTCATGACAGAACATCACTTTTTTGCTAGTTCTCTCTAAAAATGGTGATCTTCCTTATTGATAGGCTCAAAGATTGGACGATCATTTTCGATGGCATGGAAAAGGTAAATTTTTGTCCTCTTTTTTTTTTTTTTTTGGGTGAGTAAGTCATAAAATAAAGACAATGAAATTTACAAGTTTACAAGAGGCATACCCCAGGCACGCCCAACAACAAATAAAGAAACGATTACATAACCAACATAAAACTACCACTACACCCCTCTAAGATAGGGAGGAGAAATACCAAAACAATAGAAAAAAAAATAATCCAACTTTGCCCATATATCTTTTTATCCCCAAGTAACCCCTACCATCAGAGATAATAGATAGAAATTTGGGATGAATATATGGGCAAAGATACAAACAAACACCAAAACCACAAAACTTATAAAATACTAACATACATACTCATAAAGCAACAACCATCAAGCCAAAACAAGAATGATAACCAACCCCATAGGCCCCCAGTCTCTACCGCAGATAAACACGTGGAATCCAATAAGCATCCCACTCCTCACAGCCGTGACATCCTAGCCACTAACCAAAGCCATGACAGAGGAAAAAATCTACCCCATGAGAAATCCCGACAGAGTCACATGAAGCTAGCACGATCAGTAACCATAAGCAATGGTCTTGGAGGTTGTAGCGAAAAACAATAGCCCCAAAGCAACAAACTAATACATAGCCAAAAATAGCATGGGAGCAATCATCACATCCCCCAGTCCCTTGGTAAATCACACACCTCAAACCCCACGGCAGTGTGCCATTCACTCCATGTCAAGCGTGGCAATACGATCAATTAGGATGGGTCACATGAAGACAAGAAGCAACTAGAAAACTGGTAGCTAACCTCTCGCTCATCTTCCAGTCTCTAACTCAGCTAGTCATCGAACCACTATTCCCCAAATCAGTGACCCCTCAATCACTCTTGGCAGAGATGGCTCAAAACTAACCTCATATCGAGTCACATGAGAATCACACGATCAATCAACATGAGAAAATCAACTATAAATGGTTCGGTACATTGTGGCTAAACAGGAATTTATGGGCTTACCAATCATATAAATATATGCAATATGTCCTCAAAGAATCAATGAGCCCAAATAAACAGCAAACACGTGGGTCAAACCCACTATTCCATTGCAACAATAGGCCCACCACTTAACGAATACTCACATATTAACAACTGGCAGCCCAAATAAAATCGTAGGCCCAACGGGACCCACAGCCCAATACCAACTCAAAATCAACCACCACCATGTTGGAAAAAATAAATGCAATATCCACGAAAGACTACTGTAACATGGCAACACCATAGCAAAGCTTATGCTGTCACATGGAATCTTTCAAAAACAAATACCAGCACACAGTTTTCATATACCACCAAGGAAGCTTACCCATAAAGTAGAAAGGCGATTCACCCAAAAAGTAGAAGGGCGGGAAGCCACACGCAACCAGCCCCACGCGCAAGGTTTATCGTGGCCTACACTCTTCGTCTTGCAAGGGACACAACCACCATGGCCAGAAACTAAACGCGCTGTTCACTGAACATATACGCCGTCGGGTATACTCCAGCAAATACCCAATCCAGTCGGCATCCACGTTTTGTAGTAGAGACGTCAGACGCAATCTGAAACCCATCATTGACGGTGAGATTCTCTACATCTGCGAACCAAAGGATTAGAACACACCCCACCACTCCAAAAACTCCGGAGACTGGAAAGCTACCAGCGAAGCTCACAAACTCAGCAAACCCATGAATGATGGAAAGATGAGTCCACCGCCAGGACCGGCAAGACCACCTCAACAACTAGACTCTCACGCACTCCCTGTATCAACGGCTACGGAACAACTTGACCACGAAATCAAACACGCCGTTGCCGGAGAACACAGACCACGATCATGACACACACAATGAAACAAAGCCATCGCTGTCGCTACAGAACTAGTCAACACAGAACCAGAACTAGAACCAGCCGATTGCAATAACCTTCGGCGAGGATAAACACTGCGCCGGCAAAACAGGGCATCTGCACCTAGGAATTGGACGTCCATCTTCATAAGCTCTTTCTTTCCTCAAACAGCCGGAGCTTAGATTTGATTCTTTGACACACAGCTCCAACTTTCATGAAGCCATGGTCACCATAACACACAAACCCCACTGAATATTTCAAAACCTCATAGATACAGAGGCTTACACACTCCCTACCTCACTTACATCACCGGAACAAACTTCAAAACCTCCTAAATCTGGACAAAATAAACCAGATTCAGTAACAACACCTTACCACCCAAACCAGACCAAGAATCTGCTAAGGAACCCTCAAAACTCCATGGGTAACAACAGAGGGAGCTTTCTCTCTCTAGATTCTTAATTTTCGTCGTTTAAGCATAAACCCTATTTTTTCCTTGAGCCACACTTCACTTTGCTTTCCATTTCTCCATGCTTCTGGCCGCTATTGGGACCCAGTTACTTATGTGTTTAGCTTTGGATCACAAGAGATGTGTCTCACTCTTGAAGAGTTTCAAGCATTAATAGAGTTCCGGCGTAATGAAGAAATTATGCCTCAACCCCTCTTTGGCCATGCACGTGCTCTTGAATGGATGTGTGGCCTCTCTTTTAACGAGGCTAAATCTTTAGCTCGTGATGGATAGTTGAACATTCTTAGTCTGACTCACCATTTTGTCAACATTAGAAATAGGCGTAATCTTCTTTGGCGAGGTTATCGCCAACATGCTCTCTGCATATGCTTGCTTGCCCATTATCTTCTTGCCCCTAGTGGCAATGAAGTCAGCATCCAATTGATGGAAGTGGCTCAATGTCTTAAGGAGGGCCAAAGAGGTATAGGCTTGGCACTGGCCGAAACCATAATGGGTTTGGATGTTTTCCATAGGTGAGAGACTTCTCGATTTGCGGGGAGTCCACTGCTTCTCAGGTATTGTTTCCGACCCTTTCTTATTTTTGATTTCTCACATCACTTTGGCACTCACTCTCTATTTTCTCTCAAAGCCCTTTCTTTACTTTTTTTTTCTCAATGCACATCTCTCTATTCTTTAATCTCTCTTACTATTTTTTATCCCTTCCCAGGTGTGGTTGATGGATATGGTGGACCCTTGCCCTGAGTATTCGGCCATATCCTATTTCTTTCAGTCGTAGCTAGTGAGTTTTCCCACAGAGGGGTTGTGGTGCTACTGGATGTGTAGTAGATTTGCGACACAAGGCTAAACACATATATGACTCAACTCATAAAACATGATTTAATTATTATAAATCGTAATTTTTCAAAATTTCAACGTAGGATCTAAAACTCATGCTAATCATAGATATGAAGTAGGTTTTGGTTTATCGTACCTTTAAGGCTTTCAATTTTCAGTTCAAAGTTCCAATTGCAATAGATATTTTTTCAAATTCACATATTTCACATGCTCAAACTTGAAACTTCATATCAAACACATAATCACATGCATAATTAGGCATAGTACGAGTTGGGTTATCACAATGTGGTATCCGGAAAAGGGGTGACTGTAAATTCTTCTAAGATAAAGGCAATGTAGAATTGGAAACGACCTACGAATGCCTTTGAGATCCAGAGTTTCTTGGGGTTAGCCAAGTATTACCATCGTTTTGTGAAGGATTTCTTTAGATTGGCCTCCCCTTTGAATAGACTAATGAGGAAGGGAATCAAATTTGTGTGGAGCGAGACTTGTGAGAAATCATTTCAAGAGCTTAAAGTTAGACTTACCACTGCTCCAATGTTGATTATTCTGGAGAGGGGTTTAGGCTATTTAGTGTATTGTGATGTGTCTTAGAAAGGTTTGGGTTGTATCTTGATGCAAGAGGAAAAGGTAGTGGCATATGGCGCATGTCAGTCAAAAACATGCGAGAGAAATTATCCTACTCATGACCTAGGGCTAGTAGCTGTGATCTTTGCCTTGGAAATTTGGAGACATTATCTGTATAGTGAGAGGTTTGAGATATTCTCCAATCATAAGAATTTGAAGTATATGTTTTCACAGAAGGATTTGAATCTAAGACTAAGGAGGTGGATGGAGTTTCTGGAAGATTATGATTTTGATTTGTATTATCATCTGGGGAAGGCCAATGCAGTGTAGCTAGTATTGCCATCCGAGAATGGGAGATATTGGGTGCTATTGGTGAGTTTGACTTGCATCTTGGAGAGTCCATCGAGTCTGTAGCCTTGTTTACTGTAGTTTCATAACATATGCTTGTGAGCTGAGTTATAGAAGCATAACGGGGCGATTACGAGGTAGAGTCTATCCGGGAGAAGATATCTAGTAGGAAGGTAGAGAAGGGCTTGAACGTGTATTCTGACTCGAGTGTTAGATATCTTGACCATCTTTTTATGTCAGAGTCTTGTAGAGAGAAGGTACTTCGAGAGCTCTACCATTCGCGTCTTGCGATACATCTGGGAGACACAAAGATGTGTCATGACCTTAGTCTCCAGTTTTGGTGGAGGGGGATGAAGAGAGACGTAGCCTTGTTTGCTTTGAGGTGCCTTACTTGTAAACAAGTGAAGGCCGAGCATCAGAGGCCAACGAGTTAGTTACAACCCTTGCTTATAGTCAAGTGGAAGTGGAAGCATGTCACGATGGATTTTGTTGTGGGTCTTCCGGGGACTCAATGGGGTAATGATGTCGTGTGGGTGATAGTTGATTGATTAACTAAGTCAGCACACTTTGTACCAATGCACATGAAGACTCGATACATTACCTTGCTAACCCTTATGTTAGGGACATAGTTTGACTTCACAAGGTCCATGTGACTATTATTTTGGATAGAGATCTGCATTTCACGGCTCGATTGTGGCAGTGCCTAGAGAAAGCCTTGTTCACTAGATTGACATTTAGGACCGCCTATCATCGTCAGACTGACGGGCACTTAGAGCATACCATTCAGATCCTAAAGGCTTTGTAAGGCTGACCATGTAGATCTTCAATGTGTTGGGCTGAGGTGGGTGATAGACCTATGTTAGGTCCTGAGTTAGTCTTGAAAACGACAGAGAAGGTCACACTTATCCGTAAGAGGTTGGTTTCGGCTCAGAGTCGTCAAAAGAGTTATGCCGACTGTAGAAGGAGACCGCTATCATTTGAGGTAGGAGATCACGTCTTCTTGAAGATATCACTGAGACTGGGTTTAATAAGGTTTTGGAAGAGTGGGAAGTTGTCTCCTAGATTTATTTGACCTTTTGAGATCCTAAAGCACATTAAGGAGGTAGCTTATCGTTTGGCCTTGCCACCACAGCTTTCCAGGATTTATGACGTATTTTATATCTATATACTCCGGAAGTATGAGCCAGATTTGTCACATGTGCTGGATTGGACTAAGTTAGAGGTAGATGAGGATGCCTCGTATGAGGAGAAACTGGTTAGAGTCTTAGATACATGAGATCTAGTCTTGCGAGGCAAGACAATTCCTTTGGTAAAAGTGTTGTGGCAACACCACAGGGTTGAGTAGGCGACTTGGGAATGTGAGGCGGAAGTCCATGAGAAGTATCCGAACCTTTTTGTTAATGTTGGAAACTTGTAATGAAAATCTTGTTATGCTGATTAAATGTGAACATTGTATATGTTTTGGGAAAAATGAATTGCATATTCAGTATTGAAAACTTGTTTATCATTGTTTTTAGAATGAATCACCAGTGGATAGGTCATGGTTACAGATTCAACTTGTTATCATCATTGTAATGGATTTAAACACGGTGTTGTTATTGAATTTTAAATTTCGGGGATTAAATTTCTTTAGGAGGGGAGGTTATAACGATTCTCATTTAGACCGGACCCGTTTATTGTTTTTGATCTAGATTCCTTGCTTTACCTAGTTGTTTATATACTTGTTCATCATATTCCTTGTTGAGTTGGGTTATTTGAGTATTATGGTTGTGTTTGAAACAGGTTGGGAGTTCGTTTTTCAAATGAGTCTTTGCCGAGGTTTTGGTCAATTTGCTCGAGTGGTCCTTCTTGCGCTCGAGCGGTCATTGAGAACTCTTCGTACTTTTGCAGGCCTGCAAAAGTATTGTGAGTGTGGTTTTCTCACTCGAGTAGTGTTTCTTGAGCATGAGCAACCGTGGCTCAAGCTATGCTTCTTGCGCTTGAGCGGTCTTTGGGAACTCTCAGTACTTTTCTAGGCCTGCAAAAGTACTGGGAGGGTGTTTTTCTCGCTCAAGCGGTCCTTCCTGCGCTCGAGCGGTCCTTCCTGCGCTCAAGTGGTTAGGCTTTGTCTGCAAAACTTCTGAGAGTATGTCATTGTGCACTTGAGCGGTACTTTATTCGCTCGAGCGGTCTCACTTATTGTGTCTGGTCGCTCGAGCAGTGTTTATCTCGCTCGAGAGGTCTACACGTATCAGTTTGTAACAAACACTTTTTGAGTCATTTTCTCATCTCTCTCTCTCTCTCTAAGCATTCTAAAATCTCATATTTTCTTCTTCTCTCTCTAGAAACCATATTTAAACCTCAAAAACACTATCATCCATTGATCTCTCAACCATTGCCCTTTGGGAAAAAATAGTAAAGCACACCAAGAGCTTCCTTTGATCAGAACAAAATTCTTTTTGGTTTTTCTCAAGTTTCAACCCTTGTTTTTCTTGGTCCTTGTCTTTGCGGTAGGGATTTCTCCACATGTTTGTATGGTTTTTAACTTAGTTATTTGATTTTCTAAACAAAAATGCGATTTGGGGATTTTTGACAAAATCTATGGTTTTGGTTCAAAAATTAAAAAGGGTTTGTGAATATGATCGTGGATTCGTAAATATGGTTGAGTTGTGATAAAATGGTAGATTTTTATCCTTGGAATGGAATTGTTTTGTTTTGTTTTTCTTTTCTTTTTTTGTTTTTGTTTTTGTTTTTTAAGAATGGGGATTTTGACCTAAAATGTGAATATTTGATTTTCTAAAAAGGAAATGGAAATGAGGTTGAGCTTTGTGGAACTGGAATGATGTTGATGATGATGATGGTGGAGTTGGATATACATTATCACTCCTATCTTGAAATTTTGAAAAGTTTATCTTTGTTGGAAATTATATATCTGTTTTAGGTCTGTTTTGGACTATCGGTGCAGATAGCTACAATTGTTGTAGAAATTGATGAGAATTAGGAGAATTGGAAAAAATTTCTCATCTATTTGCATTGAGCATTATTGCATATTTAACGCATTGGAAATGTATATTGTTTTGAGAAAATGGGTGAATACCTTGGTGAATCTGGGTAAGAGGTGTGGTTGTGGTATTATTGTTGGCCTGTGTGTCATTGGTGAAAGTCCACAAACTCGGCGCGGTTAGGTGCCGAGCCTTTCAGTTAGTAATGGTAAAAATGACAATTGGTAGTGCTTGTATAGCCTACTTGCAGACACGTACCTAGAGATTCACAGTGTTGTATCCACTGCCCTATTTTCTATTGTAAAGGAAATGATTACATGAATTGTGATATAACCAAGCATGGCATGGTTTTTGGAAAGAGATATAAAATGTTTTGGCAGGAGCATTGCATATGCATTCACCTTATAACTTTGTTAAGATTCATACACTGTGTTGGAGTAACTCTACTAGGTTTTGGTTTGTAATAACCCGACCCTCGTATGTGTTTCTGGTAGACTTTCAGTCCCCTATTCTATGCATTTAAATGCTTATTGTGAAATTTTATGTGAAATTAAGTTTAATGAAGTGAATCTTATGATTATAGATTCATATATGTGTAATAAGAGGAGTATCTGTTACAACTATAATAGTTGGATCAGAAATTGGAAGCCTTAGAGGCTTAATTATCTGAAATTGATTCTATATTTGTAATCAGCATAATTTTTAAGTCATAATATGATTTTCTGTAAAAATCTGATTCAGAATCATTAAACTGATAGAATTTTGTCCTATTTAACTTTATATATATATATATATATATATGTGTGTGTGTGTGTGTGTGTGTGTGTGTGTGTGTCTTTGAATATTTGACTTGGAGCTTTATACAAAACCTCCTGAGAGAGAGGAAAGAAAAGAGTTGAGAGGAAGAGGAAAGTTCTTCAAGGAAGAAATTGAGAAAATTAAGAGGGATTGTGAGGAATTTAACTCAAGGTATGTCTAATCCTTTCTGATTGATCCTTCTCTTTGAATTGAGAAGGAATTCCTCTATATTATTGTGTTAAGTGAGCAATTGAGTTGTTGTCTCTTGTGTTGAAATGATTTGGAATTGTATTCAATCATCTAGTGAGGAATTTCATCTTATTTCTTCAATTATCAAGCTTGAACTCATCTACATGAATAAAGGGTTGCATATGTGTGTGTGTGTGTGTGTGTGTGTGTGTGTGGGTGTGTGTGGAAGATGGAAATATTTTGGAATTGAGTATGTTTATGAGTTTAAGATTAATGATCTAATTCATATTTAGATTGATGTATGTTTGTAATTCCTATTTACATGATTCTTGGCCCATATTCTAGCAAATAATGGACTTATTTTGAGCCTTGCAAACACTCACCAAATTGGGCTTTTGGGTTCAATTTCGGACTGTGCAAATAGGGAAAATCGCATGGCCACACGTGCGGGAAATGGAGAATTTTGGGACTTTGGCTACTGCTAAAAAGGCACGTGCGGGGCTTTACTGCCGCACGTGCGGGAACCCTTGCCGCACATGCGGCCCATGCTGGAAAAAATGGTCTGCTTCGTTTTACGAGCTTGACCCTTTAATATTTTTGAAATCTGTATTTGATGCCTTTTGATGTTTGTAAATTCATTTGAAGCGAAGCGAGTCCGAAAATGACTTAACAAGGAATAAGAACTAATCTATGGGTTGTGCACGTGTGTAGGTCATAACCCAGGAGGAACAAGCGCTTCGCTACCACACAATGAGTAGTAGTACTATAGTAGTACACTTTACTAATCGCTAATAATTACCATTAGCACTCTGTTAATCGCAACTTAACTTTGTTAACTTATATGAACGATTGAAAGAATGTGTGTACTCTCGTGTGACTCTGAAACTCTGTATGACTCTGAAACTAGTCTGCTCTGATGATATCTGGGCCTATGGCCAATCTGTGGAATTTGTTAGGCCTATGGCCAATCTGTAAAATCTGACAGGCCTAAGGTCGTTCTGTATATCTCTGGGCTTAAAGCCACTCTGTTTAAAAACTGGGCCCAAGGCCATTCTAGAAATAGTTACAGAATCAGATTAACCACTTGCCCTCTGCATTTATATACGCATTGATATGCATTATAATTCAAGTTGATCATTGCATTGCTTTGGTACTATTATTCACTGAGCCTGGCTCACTCTGTATTTTGTCTGCCTAAGGTTGAAATGTATATAAGCCCTTCCTTCAACAACGTTTTTGTTATACGCCCAATTACGGGGCTGGGTCTATGTATGTGTATGTATATAATTGAAGCTCAGGTGTATGTTTACTGTGTATTATCTACCTGATGCGATGCTTGTGATCCTGGCATATTAGTGGTAGCTCAATGGATATGATTTATGTTATTAGATGCTTCCGTTCAGGCCCCATATGTTATGTATATCGAGTTACGTGTCCATCTCTGAGGTGATCACACCCAAACTTTTAGGGGCGGGTTTGGGGATGTGACAAGTGGTATCAGAGCACGAGTTGCTATCTCACACACGAATCCCTTGAGCCGTAGGATGTCTAGAAAAGGCTTAGGCATCATGCATAACATTCTGAAAGCACGTGAAAAGATTGATGGCAACGTTAAGTGTATGTGCATTATTTGCTAACTTTAATGATTATGATCTATGTCCGTTGTATACCTTTTGTGTATATTGTAATTGGTTATCATGTAAAAAATAGTGAGAACGGGGACAGAAGACCCAGAAGATGTTACTTTTGCATGGTTGGACAGGATGGAGAGAATGATCGTGGAAATGGTGGAGACTTTACGGCAACAACAACAACAGCCACAACCACAACCGCCACCGCCACCGCCACCGGTATCGGTACCTCCACCTGTGGTACAAGATTTTCATGTTAAGGACCGAACTATCACACTCACGAAGGAATTTAAGAACATGAAGCTGCCATCATTCAAGGGAGGAATAGAACCGATGAAAGCTGAAGCGTGGTTGTTGGGAATAGAAAAACTGTTCGAGGTATTTCCGTGTGCCGAAGCCCAAAAAGTACAACTTGCTGCCTTCACTCTTGAAGACGAAGCACGGAGGTGGTGGATGCTTACGAGAACTGTACACCAGGGGTTAACATGGGATAGATTCTTGGAGCTATTTTATGACAAGTACTTTCCCCAAAGTATGCGAGATAAGAAGGTGATCGAATTTGAGACTCTGAGACAAGGGAATAAGACCGTTGCAGAGTATGAAGCACAATTTGCAGAACTAGCCCGGTTTGCACCTCATATTGTGGATACAAATTATAAGAAGGCACAGAAATTTGAAGGGGGATTGCGGAGTGCTATCCTGGACCGAGTCAACATGTTAAAGCTACCTACCTATGTGGATGTATTGGAGATGGCTGTTATAGCAGAGGGAAACATTGCTACTCAGACTCGGATTTCTGAATGGAAAGGAAAGAGACAGAACACGCAATTGTCAAGGGAGTCAACTACTCCACCTAGCAAGAAACAAAACTCAGGGACTTCTAGTACGTCCACCTTTACTTCAGATTCAACCCATGTTTGTTCAGAATGTGGAAAGAAGCACCGTGGGACTTGTTATTTGTTGTCTAGGGCCTATTTTCGATGTGGCAAAACGGGTCATTTGGTAAGGGATTGTCCTCAAAGGAATCAGCAAAATGGCAATAAAACTGTTACAAGTTCAGTCGGATTTACACCAACTTCCAACACCAAGTCAGCTGCCAAACCTGTTAACAATAAAGACACTGCAAGACAAGGCAGGGTGTTTGCATTGGTCCCAGGAGATGTGCAAAATGTGGCAATAGTGGTGTCAGGTACGTTTATTGTTCACGGTCATTCTGCTCATGTGTTGTTTGATTCTAGCCCTACCCATTCCTTTGTGTCAAAACTATTTGCACAAAAATTTAGATAAATCCGAGGAAGTGTTATCTTACATGTTATGTGTGTCTTCACCTTTAGGAGACTCTATGATCTGTACCTCTGCATATTTTGCTTGTGAACTCCTACTTGGAGACATCCGAGTATATGCCAATCTATTACCTCTTGATATGACTTATTTTGATATTATTCTGGGAATGGACTGGTTGAGCGAATATGGTGCAACTATCGACTATTTGACTAAGCAAATCAGTTTTCAACCTCCGGGACAATCAGAATTTACTTTTCAAGGACATGGAGTGACTTCTCCACCTTATTTAATTTCTGCAGCAAAGGCTTGTAAATTAATTCAGAAAGGGTGCCAGGGGTATTTATGCAGTGTTTTGGAGGAACAAGTGATGAATAGGAGTACTGACATGATCCCAGTTGTCTGTGAATTCTTGAATTTTTTTTCGAAAGAATTACTAGGGGTGTTAGTGGACCGTGAAATTGAATTTACAATTGAAGTGATACCGGGAACCCAACCCATTTCTAAAACTCCGTATCGGATGTCACCAGTTGAAATGAAGGAATTGAAGACTCAGTTGCAAGATCTACTGGATGAGGGGTTCATTCGCCCTAGTGTCTCTCCATGGGGTGCACCAGTTCTGTTTGTGAAAAAGAAAGATGGAACACTCTGATTACGTATAGATTACAGGGAGCTTAATAAAGTAACAATCAAGAATAAGTACCCATTGTCGCGGATCGATGATTTGTTTGACCAGCTACAAGGGGCACAGGTCTTTTCGAAAATTGACTTACAGTCTGGGTACCACCAACTGAAGGTAAACCTGATGATGTTGAGAAGACAGCTTTTCAAACCCGGTATGGTCATTACGAATTTCTGGTTATGCCCTTTGGAGTTACTAACACACCAGCAACATTTATGGATTTGATGAACTGTATCTTTAAGCCTTATTTGGATGAGTTTGTGGTGGTATTTATTGAAGATATCCTTATCTACTCGAAGAATGCAGAAGCTCATGAGAATCATCTTCATTCAATTCTTCAAACACTCCGAGAAAAGAAACTGTATGCAAAATTAAAGAAATGTGAATTCTGGCTACAGGAGGTGGTATTTCTGGGGCATGTTATAACAAAGGAAGGGGTCTCTGTTGATCCACACAAAATTGAGACGATCATGAATTGGCCAACTCCTACGAATGTGACCGAGGTGCGTAGCTTTATGGGATTAGCCGGATATTACAGGAGGTTTGTCACACCCCAAACCTGCCCCTAAAAGTTTGGGCATGACCTATTCAGAAACGGACATGTAACCGCGTAATATAACATACGGGGCCTTATCGGAAGCACGAAATATAAAAATACAAAGAAACTCCATTGAGCTACTTCTATAAGCCAGGATCTTATACATCACATGCATCATAGTGGATAGATAGAGTCCCAAAACTATATCCCGGAGCATTGGTTATATATATACACATATATAGTCCCAGCCTTGTAATTGGGCATATACAAAACATGAAAGTTATATACATCAACCTTAGGTGGGCACTCAAACAGCAAGCCAACATCTTAACAGCTTAACAAAATAAATGGCCTTGTATAGTGCCTGGACACACGAAGGTTGACAAAAGAAAGCGGGCATCATGGCTAGGACTGACCACCTGATTGGTGACCTACAGAAACAGACATAACAAAGAGTGAGTCGGGCTCAGTGAATAGTAATACATAAATAAAACAATGCTTAACTTGAAACCTAATACATAACAATGCATATAAAGATGTAGAGTTCACATAGTTAGTCTGATTCTTTGCTAAGTACATGACGGCCTTAGGCCCAATCTTGCAACATAAACATGATGGCTATAAGCCCTTGAACATATGGCATGAAGCCCTTGAAACATAGTGGCTATAAGCCCTTGAAACATGGTGGCACAAGGCCCTTGAAACAGGCGGCATTAAAGCCCTTGAAACATATGGCGTAAAAGCCCTTGAAAGATTGGCATAAAAGCCCTTGAAACATGTGGCATTAAAGCCCTTGAAACATGTGGCGTAAAAGCCCTTGAAAGATTGGCATAAAAGCCCTTGAAACATGTGGCATTAAAGCCCTTGAAACATATGGCGTAAAAGCCCTTGAAAGATTGGCATAAAAGCCCTTGAAACATGTGGCATTAAAGCCCTTGAAACATATAACGTAAAAGCCCTTGAAACATTATGTGTATGGACTCAAGAGGTGGCTCGTACGGATTCTAGAGGTGACTCACATTGCAGCACTTAGGTCCGTACAGCACTTTGTTTCATACTAGAAATCATTAGCTCTTAAAGACCGATCAATTCATATCATGTCATAACATAGCATAAACGGAACGGATAAACAGAAACATGTTCATACATATTCTTAATTATGCTTGAATCATAAACAGAAATCAGAGTTCGTGTTTGATTATACATGGTACATTCAATAGCTCTAACAAATCAATATAAAGGACATGTGTTAGTTTCATAAAGACATCTTCGGTATTGGGAACTTGTGACATACTTGAACCACGGTATTATTACCCCCGGGCAAGGGCCATAAGACCACAGTATTATTACCCCCGGGTAAGGGCCTTGTGCTATGGAGGTCTTGAGTACTTTTATATAGATGGGCAATCACTCATTGATTTAAAACATAACATATCAGAAAACAGAGCATTTCTTGTCATATCATGTCCTTATCATACACTTAATAAAGATAGAATAATTCACATTCTCATATGGGTCACATACTGATGTTAACCTTTTTCATTTATGTCGTAGGTTTTGAATAACTTCAAGTTCATGTGTAACACAACAAAATAACTTCAGATTCATATTCTTATTCTTCGAAGGTGTCCACACTTAATAACTTATAACTGAATGGCCTGTGGTCTATTAATAACAAAACAACATGCTTTCATTTTTACACAAAATCCGTTCTTCAAGAATGCACACAAATTCGCTTTATTCGTGAAGAAATGGCGTAGTTCACTTGAGATATTAATCAGTGCATGTAGAAGTGCACACATTCGTCTAATCGTTCATATATGTTAACATAGTTGACTTGCAATTAACAGATTACTAATGGTAACCGTTGCATCATTCTCATACGTCCATTTAATCGTCATGAATCACATAGCTATCTTGCTAATAACATAATGTTAGTATTCATTGTCAACAGTAAACAGAACATACTGCTCCATAATACCTTTGAATTTTCTAAGCAACATATTGTTAACATAATTGCTTGCAAGGAATAGAACGTTCATAAACGAGAATTATTAACGGTAAATAAATGTACGATTACAGTACTACTACTCATAGTGCATGGATGAAATGATAGTCCTTCCAGTAGGTGCCCTTGAGCTTTAAAATTTTCAAAGATCCTTCTAATTTAATCCCAATTCCCTTCCTTGTTGACTTTGCCTTCATTGCCTTTTTCTCTTCTTTCGTCTTTTCCTCTCCAGGAGATATTTCAAGGTTTGATCAAACTTAAGAGATATATAGGTTCATATATAAAAGCATATAGGACAAAATTCAATCGTTTAATCATTCCGAAATTGAAATTTCGTAAACATGCTTAATATTACTTAAAAATTATGCTGATCACAGATATATAATCACTTTCAGGTAATTAAGCCGTTAAGGTTTCCAATTTCTGATTCAACCATTCGAGATGTAACAGATACTTTGCTTGTTAAACAGATAGACATCCGTAAACATGGATTTCACTTACTTCACCTTAATTTCCCATGGGATTTTACAGTAAACATTTAAAAGCACAAAACGAGGACTGAAAAATATATCAAAAAAAAAAAAACATGTGCGAGGGTCGGGTTATTACACTCTTCCCCCCTTAAATAAGTTTGGTCCTCCAAACTTGTTGTACCATGCAGATCTGTTATAGAAGCTCATGTAATTCTTCAGTCCAAACAATTCACAGGTTAACCAGAGATTCCTCACTATTAATGTAAAAAAAAACTCAGTCTTACACGCTTATTCCATTATGTTATAGATGTTCAATTCATTTCTCTGTGCGAACCATACATAGGGGAATTCAATATTCATCACAATTAGTCAAAAGTCCTCGTCATAATAAACATCTTATCGTTTTAAGCAATTGGTTGTTGTGTAAAAATAAAACATCCATTCAATATCTTTATTTCATACGATCCTATGTTGAATGAGACGAAACTACATGAATTCACTACGGAATATTCCCAGCATAAATCCCCAATAGGTAGGGCTTATAATTACAAGATTTCCCTATCATTAAGTTCTACGGTGTCAATTCCCAAATACAAAAACATACAATCGTAAGTACAAAAATATAGTAGATTCCGTTTCTCTAGGTACAGAGTTCCTACATTTCACAGCATACGTTAATTTCAATCACAGTATGTTCTTTACTATGTTCGTACCCAGCTTGACCCAACATTAATAGTTCATATACAAATCTCACTACTTAGTAATTCCCAATAGAAGTCACTTAGAGATAGGCTGGTAACCCAAACTGTACATCACTCCGACAGACATACTAAGCCGCGTAGGCATGTAGTCACTAGCTTTACAATTGTTCTTAGCATTCTCTATTTCCGAAAACATATCAAAGTCATATCGTTACCTTGCTTCAAAACTATATGTATTACTTTGACAAGATCAGAAAAATGAGAAAAAGGATCCCAGTCAATATCGTTAATTCTTCATAGTTTCACTTTTAAACATATTAGCACAAAGAGAACCATATTCCAAATCAAATCATTACGGTATTACCAAAGCAAATAACATACAGCTTTGTAAATTCATACAGACATAGGTATGTCATCCTAAGTCCAAATCTGAACAATAAATACAACTATAAAAGCCATTACTTGAGCAAAGGGAACCACTTAAAACCAAAATCAGAAATCAAATTCAAAATCATGCTTAAATACTTAATCGTACCATAAGGTGTAATATCCTTCTTTAATAAGCATTTCTTCTTGTTACAGCACAAAGTAATTTGGCCATCTAATATCAGAGTTAGAATTCTTATCCAGATAAGTTCAATAGGACAGTAAATCGATTCGGAATCACGTTGCGCATATTATACAACTCTGAATAAGCAAATTAAAAGAGGTAAATGTTCAGTACATATCGTTAACTTACCATCCATAATTCCCTTACTTTCCCATCAGAAGTTGTCAGTAGTTTCTCGGCTTACAAAATCATCTTAGTTATAACTTGTTTCGAAATCATAGTTCATAGTGCGTGACCAACTCGATGCAATCTTAATAGTCACTTTCCATATCCGTTTTAGGCATCAGCAAGAACAAACTTACATTCAATTAACCTCTCACATAATTTTAAGGGGAATCACTGCATACGTAACTTTCTCTTACAGTCGGTCACACTCGACATAATTCAACGATCATACAAACACAACGTATCAGAATACCTAACACAACAACTTTTAAAAATCACAAGTCTAAATATTATTAATATGTAGTGTTTAAGCAATTCGTCTCAACAGATGATAGGTAACTATCAATCCAAAAATAACAACTGATAACATAAGCATATAAATTGCCTTACCAATCGTTGTCCTTTTTCTTTATATTTAACCTGACGGAGGTAGGATCCTTCGGATCCTCTATCCTTATTCTCGCCATGTTCTGCACAACAATCACAATATACACAAGGAATGTCCAATCGACATAGATCATAATCGTTAGCGTTAACAGATTGCATTTAACGTTGCCATCATTTTCTTTCATATGCATTAAGAATGTCATGCATGATGCCTAAGTTTTTTTTTTTTTTTTTTTTTTTTTTTTGTAGACATCCTAAAGCTCAATGGATTCGTGTGTGAGATGGTAACTCGTGCACTGATACCACTTGTCACACCCCAAACCTGCCCCTAAAAGTTTGGGCATGACCTATTCAGAAACGGACATGTAACCTGGTAATATAGCATACGGGGCCTTATTGGAAGCACGAAATATAAAAATAATGATACAAAGAAACTCCATTGAGCTACTTCTATATGCCAGGATCTCATACATCACATGCATCATAGTGGATAGATAGAGTCCCAAAACTATATCCCGGAGCATTGGTTATATACATACACATACACATATACAGTCCCAGCCCTGTAATTGAGCATATACAAAACATGAAAGTTATATACATCAACCTTAGGTGGGCACTCAAACAGCAAGCCAACATCTTAACAGCTTAACAAAATAAATGGCCTTGTATAGTGCCTGGACACACGAAGGTTGACAAAAGAAAGCGGGCGTCATGGCTAGGACTGACCACCTGATTGGTGACCTACAGAAACAGATATAACAGAGAGTGAGTCGGGCTCAGTGAATAGTAATACATAAATAAAACAATGCTTAACTAGAAACCCAATACATAACAATGCATAAAAAGATGCAGAGTTCACATAGTTAGTCTGATTCTGTGCTAAGTACATGACGGCCTTAGGCCCAATCTTGCAACATAAACATGATGGCTATAAGCCCTTGAACATATGGCATGAAGCCCTTGAAACATAGTGGCTATAAGCCCTTGAAACATGGTGGCACAAGGCCCTTGAAACAGGCGGCATTAAAGCCCTTGAAACATATGGCGTAAAAGCCCTTGAAAGATTGGCATAAAAGCCCTTGAAACATGTGGAATTAAAGCCCTTGAAACATATGGCGTAAAAGCCCTTGAAAGATTGGCATAAAAGCCCTTGAAACATGTGGCATTAAAGCCCTTGAAACATATGGCGTAAAAGACCTTGAAAGATTGGCATAAAAGCCCTTGAAACATGTGGCATTAAAGCCCTTGAAACATGTGGCGTAAAAGCCCTTGAAAGATTGGCATAAAAGCCCTTGAAACATGTGGCATTAAAGCCCTTGAAACATATGGCGTAAAAGCCCTTGAAACATTATGTGTATGGACTCAAGAGGTGGCTCGTACGGATTCTAGAGGTGACTCCCATTGCAGCACTTAGGTCCGTACAGCACTTTGTTCCATACCAGAAATCATTAGGTCTTAAAGACCGATCAATTCATATCATGTCATAACATCGCATAAACGGAACGGATAAATAGAAACATGTTCATACATATTCTTAATTATGCTTGAATCATAAATAGAAATCAGAGTTCGTGTTTGATCATACATGGTACATTCAATAGCTCTAACAAATCAATATAAAGGACATGTGTTAGTTTCATAAAGACATCTTCGGTATTGGGAACTTGTGACATACTTGAACCATGGTATTATTACCCCCGGGCAAGGGCCATAAGACCACGGTATTATTACACCCGGGTAAGGGCCTTGTGCTATGGAGGTCTTGAGTACTTTTATATAGATGGGCAATCACTCATTGATTTAAAACATAACATATCAGAAAACCGAGCATTTCTTGTCATATCATGTCATTATCGTACACTTAATAAAGATAGAATAATTCACATTCTCATATGGGTCACATACTGATGTTAACCTTTTTCATTTATGTCGTAGGTTTTGAATAACTTCAAGTTCATGTGTAACACAACAAAATAACTTCAGATTCATATTCTTATTCTTCGAAGGTGTCCACACTTAATAACTTTTAACTGAATGGCCTGTGGTCTATTAATAACAAAACAACATGCTTTCATTTTTACACAAAATCCGTTCTTCAAGAATGCACACAAATTCTCTTTATTCGTGAAGAAATGACGTAGTTCACTTGAGCTATTAATCAGTGCATGCAGAAGTGCACACATTCGTCTAATCGTTCATATATATTAACATAGTTGACTTGCAATTAACAGAATACTAATGGTAACCGTTGCATCATTCTCATACGTCCATTTAATCGTCATGAATCACATAGCTATCTTGCCAATAACATAATGTTAGTATTCGCTGTCAACAGTAAAGAGAACATACTGCTCCATAATACCTCTGAATTTTCTAAGCAACATATTGTTAACATAATCGCTTGCAAGGAATAGAACATTCATAAACGAGAATTATTAACGGTAAATAAACGTACGATTACAGTACTACTACTCATAGTGCGTGGATGAAATGATAGTCCTTCCAGTAGGTGCCCTTGAGCTTTAAAAATTTCAAAGATCCTTCTAATTTAATCCCAATTCCCTTCCTTGTTGACTTTGCCTTCATTCCCTTTTTTCTCTTCTTTCGTTTTTTCCTCTCCAGGAGATATTTCAAGGTTCGATCAAACTTAAGAGGTATATAGGTTCATATATAAAAGCATATAGGACAAAATTCAATCGTTTAATCTTTCCGAAATTGAAATTTCGTAAACATGCTTAATATTACTTAAAAATTATGCTGATCACAGATACATAATCACTTTCAGGTAATTAAGCCGTTAAGGCTTCCAATTTCTGATTCAGCCATTCGAGATGTAACAGATACTTTGCTTGTTAAACAGATAGACATCCGTAAACATGGATTTCACTTACTTCATCTTAATTTCTCATGGGATTTTACAGTAAACATTTAAAAGCACAAAACGAGGACTTAAAATATATATATAAAAAAACATGTGCGAGGGTCGGGTTATTATAAGGTTTGTTTAAGATATTTCCAAAATCGTTGTACCGCTTACATAATTGACTCAAAAGGGGGTCGCGTTTGAATGGTCAAAACAGTGGGAATCTGCTTTCCAAGAATTGAAAATGAAGTTGGCTACAGCTTCGGTTCTTGCTTTACCATCTGGTACTGAAGGATTTGTGATCTACAGTGATGCTTTTCATAAAGGGCTAGGTTGTGTGCTTATGCAAAATGGAAAGGTTATCGCCTATGCTTCTTGACAGTTTAAACCCCATGAAAAGAATTATCCCACACATGACCTTGAGCTAGCCGCAGTAGTTTTTGCTTTGAAGATATGGCGGCACTATCTGTATGGGACTACCTGTGAAGTTTATACGGATCATAAGAGCCTCAAGTACCTTTTTACGCAGAAGGAGTTGAATATACGACAGCGACAGTGGTTGGAACTTATTAAAGATTATGATTTACAGATCCATTACCATCCTGGTAAAGCCAATACAGTTGCAGACGCAGTTAGTCGGAAGAATATGGGAAATTTGGCAAATTTGCTTACGGGACAAGAGGAGTTAGTGATTGACTTGGAGGAGATGGAGGTAGGCTTGGTGATGCATGGACAGGAAGCAATAGTAGCAGTAGTGATGGCCCAACCGACATTACTTGAAGAGATCAAACTACGTCAAATGGAAGATAAAACTTTAAAGAAGATATGTGATGAGTTAGAGACAAAACCGAAGCCGGGATTCAATTTGATAGATTCAATACTCAAATTTCAACACCGAATATGTGTCCCTAATGTGTTGGGACTTAAACAGAAATTAATGGCAGAAGCTCATGCCTCAAGATTTTCATTACATCCTGGGAGTACTAAAATGTACCGGGATTTGAAACAAAATTTTTGGTGGCCAAGTATGAAAAAGGAGATCGCAGAGTTCGTCTCTAAATGTTTACAATGTCAGCAAGCAAAGGCAAAGCATCAGAGACCAGCAGGATTACTGCAACCCCTTTCAATCCCGGAATGGAAGTGGGAACATCTTACCATGGACTTTGTTATGGGGTTACCACGGACTCCTCAGGGTATGAATTCTGTATGGGTCATTGTGGACCGATTAACTAAGTCCACTCACTTCTTACTTGTGAAGACTCAGTATAATGTGGATAAGCTTGCTGCGATTTATGTGAATGAAATTGTAAGACTCCATGGTGTTCCGGTCTCTATTGTGTCAGACAGAGATCCAAAATTTGTTTCGAGATTCTGGAAAAGTCTACAGAAAGCAATGGATACAGAATTAAAGTTTAGCACAGCCTTCCATCCTCAAACGAACGGACAATCCGAGAGGACGATACAAACATTAGAGGATATGCTCCAAATGTGTGTTCTGGACTTTCAAGAAAGCTGGGAAACCCATCTACCGTTGGTAGAATTTGCATATAATAATAGTTACCATTCGAGTATTGAGATGGCACCCTATGAGGCTCTGTATGGAAGACCGTGTCGTTCCCCCGTGTGTTGGGCCGAAATTGGAGATAGATCTTTGTTAGGGCCCGAAATTGTTCAGTTGACGACTGAAAAGGTTAAAACTATTCGAGAAAGATTGAAAACTGTTCAAAGTAGGCAGAAGAGTTATGCGGATAACTGACGAAAGAATTTAGAATTTGAAGTGGATAGTCATGTTTTTGTGAAGGTCACTCCGATGAAAGGACATCCAAGATTCGGAAAAAAGGGGTAAATTAACACCCCGATATGTTGGCCCATTTCAAAATTTGGAAAGAGTGGGTCCGGTAGCTTACCGAGTTGCTCTTCCGCCAAGTATAAGCCAAGCACATAATGTGTTTCACATATCTACGCTCCGAAGTTACCTCCTAGATCTGACTCACATTATAGATTATCAGCATGATACCCTTGACGAAAAATTAACCTATGAAGAGAAACCAATTCGAATTTTGGACCGACAAGTGAGACAATTACGAAATCGAGAAATTCCAATAGTAAAAGTTGAGTGGCAAGAACATTACGGAACCGAAGCAACTTGGGAAAAAGAAGAGGAAATGCAACACCAATACCCACATCTGTTCCTATCCTAAGGTAACACAAGTTTAGGGGACCAAACTTATTTAAGGGGGGGAAAGTGTAATAACCTGACCCTCGTATGTGTTTCTGGTATACTTTCAGTCCCCTATTCTATGCATTTAAATGCTTATTGTGAAATTTTATGTGAAATTAAGTTTAATGAAGTGAATCTTATGATTATAGATTCATATCTGTGTAATAAGAGGAGTATATGTTACAACTATAATAGTTGGATCAGAAATTGGAAGCGTTAGAGGCTTAATTATCTGAAATTGATTCTATATTTGTAATCAGCATAATTTTTAAGTCATAATATGATTTTCTGTAAAAATCTAATTCAGAATCATTAAACTGATAGAATTTTGTCCTATTTAACTTTATATATATATATATGTGTGTGTGTGTGTGTGTGTGTGTGTGTGTGTGTGTCTCTTTGAATATTTGACTTGGAGCTTTATACAAAACCTCCTGAGAGAGAGGAAAGAAAAGAGTTGAGAGGAAGAGGAAAGTTCTTCAAGGAAGAAATTGAGAAAATTAAGAGGGATTGTGAGGAATTTAACTTAAGGTATGTCTAATCCTTTCTGATTGACCCTTCTCTTTGAATTGAGAAGGAATTCCTCTATATTATTGTGTTAAGTGAGCAATTGAGTTGTTGTCTCTTGTGTTGAAATGATTTGGAATTGTATTCAATCATCTAGTGAGGAATTTCATCTTATTTCTTCAATTATCAAGCTTGAACTCATCTACATGAATAAAGGGTTGCATATGTGTGTGTGTGTGTGTGTGTGTGTGTGGGTGTGTGTGGAAGATGGAAATATTTTGGAATTGAGTATGTTTATGAGTTTAAGATTAATGATAAGGGGAAGAAAGCAGAGCATCTCTCTCTAAATCTAGAGAGAGAAAGCTCCCCCCGGAGGTGATTTATGGTGACAACATTCTGGTGCAGGTCCGACCAGCTTCGTTAGCTCCTCCATCCAATAATATGAGTGTAAGTGAGCATGTCTTCTATGTGATTTTAACGAGGTTACAGTTTGTTGGATTATGGTTTTAGTGGTGATGGGTTCTCTGTGTGTAACCGTCCATGGAGATAGGTTTCATCCATCGGCTGTGGGGTTTGTTGATTATGTTGTTTGCGTGGGGCACTAGCTTGATTCCAACCACCAACGCTGGGTTCTGACTTTTGTCCGGCAATCCACTCTGGCGAGAGTACACCCTGCTCAAGTAGTGGTTTTGTGCAAGTCCACGCTGTGTTCTCTTTCATGAGTACTGCTGGTAGCAAATCCAGGTCTTGGAGGTCTGCCGGCAGAAATGTTGCATGTTTGGTGTTCTATCCACTAGTTGGCGTTCCAGTCGTGGGTTTCCTTCGTTACTGTGTTGTCTAGAGTTCGTGATGGAACACAAGAAGCATAAGGTATTGGTCTTCTAGTGTCAGTGTCATTGTGTTAAATAAATGCAGCTCGTTGGTGGACCGGTGTGAGGTTTTGGTTTTCCGACACGAAATGGCCTGAGGTCATGGTGGTCTGCTGTGAATTTTTGAAATGGTTGAACATTAGTGCTTTCAGCCACGACTATTCTCCAGCTTCGGTCTGCTGGTTCTGTTCGGTCTTCCGTCGCTGGTGATGAGTTTGTGTGCTGGGTGTGTTATGTGGCGCCGGTATGTTTTCTGGTTCACCGGTTTCCAATGCCGGTGTTATCGTGACTTGAGGAAGTGAAGGCGTAGTTGTATGGCTCATGTATGTCAGCGCGTGTGGAAGGGCGTTGGTCTTCCTACCCACGTTGGTCTGTCAGCGTACTGTTCCCACTTCTCCTTTTTATATATATTTTATATGTATAAAATCTGAGTTATGGGTGGTTTTAAAGTAAACCATGGGTTGGTTTTGAGGTTTGGTTGGGTGGAGTGCTACAGCTCTGTTTTGCAAATGATGTAGGGCTGTCACCTACTCACGTGGGTGAGATAGGGCTTCGGTTGGAAAGAAGTTGTTATTATATATATATAATTATTTATATATATAAATAGTATATTAGTGGTGTATACTGGAACACCATAGTACGTGGGTACTGTTTTAAGGAGGACTTCAAATTGTTTTGCTGGGAAGTTACACTGTTAAGTGGGGTGCTTTCACGAGGAAAATGTTGGGCAGCTGGTTTTTTATTTTCTTTTTAGCCACTTTCCAGCGGATCATGTTGTAGACAGGTCCGCGGGGGACCTCGCTACAGTTCGGACTCGATTTTTGTCACGGTTCTAAATCTGAACCAAAGAGTCCAAATCTGGCAAATCGTTTGAGAAAACAGATTTTTGAAAAGAAGTGCCAAACATGGACTGCTTTGCCAGATATAGAGTCGTCACCTAAATATTTTATTTTGGGAAATTTAGGAAACCCTGATTCGGTGCCAAAGGCCACGTGTCCGTCATCACCAAAGTTGCCTCGGCTTGGGAGCTTGGGTACGATTGGGGAAGGTCAGCTATGAGCACCCCCTCTCGCCCGGTCCGAAGACCGGCCTCTACTAACCGTGATATCCGTTTTTGAAAACGTTATGTGTTCTTATTCCAGTTATTAGCCTAGAATTACTATGTTATGCGCATAGCAAACAAGTATAGACTAGATGGTCTAATTTGGAAACAAGCATTGCATATCCGTTCGTTTTTAGAAAATGCTTTGGGATTTGCTACTCGCAAGTAGGCTAAAAGACGGATCTCAATGAGCTGTTCCAACTCAAACAATTCAGCCTTCACCCACAGGCATTCAGGCAGTTTATCTCACATAAGCATCTAGCCACATGGTAAGCATGCTGCCATGATAGCACTTACACGCATGCGGTATGCTAAAGCATGAAAATACTTACATCATACTCCGTGCCAAAACAATAAACTAGTTAGCAGATATGCATGGTCCTAGTTTATGTCAAATTGACTAATGCAACACATACAGGATGCAATCAGGGTAGGCTCGGCTAACCTAAACAGGTCATGTGAAATGCAATCATTTGATGCACGTATTCAATTTTTGGAATTGAAGTACAAATGCAGTTAGCATGATGCGCCGAGTCCGGTGCATGCAAGACAAATGTATGGATGCACGCATGCATAGCATAAGGTATGCTAATTTAAACATGCCCTAATCTACCATCATAAGCGGGTAAATAAAAGGGAAGAAAGAAGTGGGGATTGGAAGACATGCACACACACGCACCCACACTTATTACAGATTTGCCCTCGCTTGGAGGGACCAAAAGAATAATACAAATTAACTAACTACGAGCTAATTAAATATTACAGATTACCTAATTAGTTAACAAACTAACTAAGCTAGGAAAAACAGTAAACCGCCTCGGGAGGAGAGTCTGGTGCAATGCATACTCGGGCTTGCTCGGAAGTGCACTGCCATGCATAGACTGCCTCTGTTTTCCCTGCTCTACCCCTCTGAAGACCGTCAAAGTCTCTGAATTGATTCCCTGGATACTGGGGAACACTGCCGGTTGAGTAGAATTACCACCGGCAGTGGGGTGTGGTCATCGGCACAAGATGCATCCATCGGCCACCAATGGATGGCCGGTCGGCACTATATGTTGCCGGTCGGCCAAAAATGCCTACAGAACCTGTAACTTACAGCAGCAGAGGACAGAACTTGCATGGCAATGCAATTCAAACCATGTATGCCCTAACCATACCCCTTATCATGTGTAGAACTCAAAGGGACATGGTCCTTGGTTTTCGGACCACCAATCAAGCATTTTGATGCATGATGGCCCAAAAACCAAGTGTGCACATTTCAATTTCAAATGAATGCAATGCACATAATCACATAAAAGGGCCAACCTCTATCACGCTCACTTCAAGAGGCCAAGCATGCGCATTGATGTAATGCAATCCTAGGCACATTGACTAGTATGCAACCATGGCCATGCAAATAAGCATACAAGCTAACAAGCATACAAGACATGAAACATCAATGTTAACCAACAAGTATGCAAGATGTAATGTGGATGTTCAAGCATGCAAACAAGCATATGACTTCATTCAATCATGCAAATTCCAACATGCAACAACTTACGAATATGCTACAACACACAAGGAGCATATGCAACCAATGAAGGGATGGACTTAAACATGAATTAGGCAGCTCTAATTAGGCCCAAAACAGTGGCCAAAATGCTCAAATATGAGGGCTAAACACACATACACACATGCACATGTTAAGACACAAATCTAAGCATTAAGCAAGTAACTCTCAAGCACACTTGAAAGGAGTATAACATGGACACTAGGCATGCAACATAAGCTCTGAAAATCATGCTATAAGAGGTGCCAAACCAACTCAAACAAGACAAACATTAGCATGCAAATAGTCCAAGTACTTGAAGCAAGTCAAAGAGGCTTAAACCATGGCTAAGCCAACCAAGCCACGTAAGGCCAAGAAGGCTTAAAATAGGTTCAAGGCAGTCCTTGACCATGCAAAAGGGACCCTTAGATGGCATCTAAGTGGCTCAAATTCAAAAGCATACACAATGGCCAAAACATGGAGCATACAACACAAGCCTTCAAAACATTAAAGAGATGCCTAAGGCAAGCATACAAGCACATCAAAGGGGCTGAAATGATGTTACAAATGGTGCCAAACCACTTAAACCGAAGCAAGTAATGCAAGCTACACACTTATACACTTAAGGCCAACAAACCAAAATGCAAAGGGGCCACACAAAGCATGCCAAGATCGACCCAAATAACTATGGACAGACCTTAAACATGGTAAAATAAGCACAAAAGCTTCACAAGACCAAGCCTAAAACATGCTAGAATAAGGGTTTACAACCTAAGACACATTAAGGCATCAAAGTGGCATTACATGGCATGTATGTTAAACTAACATGATGCACCAAAACCAACACACAGCAATGTTATATCATGGCATAATAAGCATAGAAAGCAGCTATGGCATGATCAACAAACACTTAAACATGATGCTCCGTCAAGAGGCCAAAAAGTGCCCTTTTCAAGGACAACAAGGAGAGGGGGTGGCCCTCTCCTTCTTGAGACTTTAAGGCACCATCCTTACCACTGAAATCTCTCGAGATTTCAGTGGTGAGGAGGCCCAAGCACCAAAGTCTCGGAGCTCACCAAAAATGGCACAAAATGAGGCCTCTCAAGGCTTAGGAGGGGTCTAACACCTCCAAACCACAAAACACTCTAAATAAACTATTAAGAGGGCTTAAAAACAGAACTTTTTTGTATTATACACTAAGCTCAAAAACAGTTCTAAGATAGGCAAAAGTAGTGTGCAAAAATGGGGTAAAAAGGGGTTAGTGTCTTACCCTTGTAGACCTCTTCACAAAAGATGATTTTGTTGCCTCCTTGAGCTCAAATCTAGCCAATAACAGCAAGAACAAGCCTCAGGTCCCTCAAGAACCAAGAAAAGGTGAAAGACTAGGTGTTTATGTGCAATAGTATGGACAAAAGCACCTAGAACATAAAAGAGAGAAAAAGAGAGATAGAATAGTTACAACTTTCTAACCTTAGAACTAGAGCTCTCCTTTGTGTTTTTCTCAGAAAATTTCTCTAACCCCCAATGCCAAGAGAAGACCCCTTCTCTTATAGGCAACCCATCTTGCAAAGCTTATTCAATAAGCTAACAAGGAGGCCATGGAGGGGAACCAAATGCCACACAGCTGTCCTAAAATATCTGCAAAAGCAGATGAACAGTAGTCGGCTGCTCAAAATTGCCATTTTGACAAAATTGCCATTTTGACAAAATTAATGGCCGGTCGGCCAACAAGAGTGCCGGTCGGCCAAATATATGGCCGATGGACACAAACAACAGCCGGTGGCCTCAAGCCACGGCCGGTGGAGTGTGGGGAGACCTCACAAGGCATCCCCTGCCCTTCCAAGGCAAAACACAAGTGTTTGGTGCAAAACCAGACACTAAACGGTCGAGTTCGGAGATCCTGAGGCAAGGCGCGTAGCCGAGACCTCCGGGAACTCCAAACGAACACAAACATGGATAATCACCGGATGTTCAAACGGTGACGTCCAAGTCTTGAGGACGGTCAAAAATGGGGTGTCTACAGTTGCCTCTCTTTGACAGAACTCGAAAGTCATAACAATGACGGGAGTGAATGTCAAAGCCCAGAGACGTCCCATTTTTGACAAGGCCGAAGACTTAGACAAACATGCAAGGCAAATAAGGTATGCGCCCGAAGGCAGGGGCAAAATGCAAGACAATGCACGAAGCCGAGCATAACTTATGATCATGCAAAGAAAAACTGTTAACAAAGCACACACCAAACTACACTACAATGCAGAAAGGATGTAAGAGAATTAAGCAATTCTCGATACGTCTCACTCGGAGGATACAATACCTGTCCGGTTCGTCTGGTTCCACCAGTGGTAAATGAACCGTACATACAATATCGTGCCTGCAAAGAAAACAACGTAACAGGTATGATATTGTTAGCAACATGCATGACAATGAATGCAAAATGATATGCAATATATACAAAACAATGTATGAATAATGCAAATGAAAATGCAAACTATATGCAAAGCAATTGAATCATGATCCAATCATGAGCGGTTCAAAACCACACAAATGTCAAATAGATTGATGGAGGTAACAAGTTCGTCTACCATAGAACGGTCTATTGAATTATGAGTAATGTAGACGGACACAAGAACGAGTATTGGGGAGATGACATAAGTGGGGTAACGACCCGCTGGAGAAAGAATGATGATCCTAATGCCGGATGCAAAAATTACACTACAACGTAATATCTACAATGGATATGGCATGCAGCCAAACCAAATCTTGCCTAGGAAAGGCATGTACACAAACAAGCCGCGGCTAACATAGAACGGTCTACTGAACTATGCTTTGACACGAGAAGTATGCGCACATACCAGACCAAGCTCAACATGGAAAGGCGCAAGCCATAGGTGGAAGGTGATGCAATGAATGCATGCAAACTACAATGCAATGGAAATGGATACAATGGATATGGCACGCGGGCCAAACCAAATCTTGCCTAGGAAAGGCATGTACACAAACAAGCCGCGGCTAACATAGAACGGTCCACTGAACTATGCTTTGACACGAGAAGTATGGGCACATACCAGACCAAGCTCAACATGGAAAGGCGCAAGCCATAGATGGAAGGTGATGCAATGGATGCATGCAAACTACAATGCAATGGAAATGGATACAATGGATATGGCACGCGGGCCAAACCAAATCTTGCCTAGGAAAGGCATGTACACAAACAAGCCGCGGCTAACATAGAACGGTCCACTGAACTATGCTTTGACACGAGAAGTATGGGCACATACCAGACCAAGCTCAACATGGAATGGCGCAAGCCATAGATGGAAGGTGATGCAATGGATGCATGCAATCTAAAATGCAATATCTACAAATATGCAATGGGATGGAAATTTACAAAAATGCATGACAATGCAGTATGATGCGGTCTGCTGGGGAAAATGCAATGGATGCATGCAAGCTACAATGGAAATGCATGACAATGCATGTTTATTTTCTACAATGCATGACAATGCAATATTTACCATGTATGCATGACAATGCACTACTTACAATGGATGCATGACAATGCACTATGATGCAACGGCTATGATTGCAGCTTTCCCTATCTTACCAACAGGGCGATATACTAGGTTGGTTCAGTATCCAGAATTGAGGCGCAGACATGCCGCCTCAACCTATGGGGCTTCCATACAAATTTCAAGCCGAGGATACACCCCTGGGTATTTAAACCAGACTTTAGTCTCGGAACTCCCGAACCTTTACGTTCGAGGCATAAGCCGTTCGAACTCTAGTTTTCACCGCCCCAGTTGGTCTTCTAGGAACCCACCGCAAACACCGGCAGGTGGCTTTACCAGACCACCGAAAGTCGTTCGGGCACAACAAACACCAAAGGAATTGCACCTTTAGAGGATTTAGGGTCTCCTAGATCGGGATGCAAAATGTATGCATGACAATGCACGTTGCATGGAATGTGTGACAACGCAAGTTTACTTGAAATGCATGACAATGCATGAAAATTTGATGCGCGACGACGCGCGGCTTTAGATGCATGACAATGTAAATGAGCGGGCTTACGGTCTCGCCAGACCGCACGTGTTTTTGGTCCCGCCGGACCGTGGCGTGTTTTCGGTCCCACCGGACCCAATTTGGGGCAATGCATGAATTGAGATGCGGTGCACAAAACAGTGCGATGCGCAAGATCGCGCGATGGAATGCATGCCAAATGCAATGAGATGCGCAAAACAGCGCGGTGCGTTTTAGACAACGCGAGTGAAGGTTTTGCGCCTCCCAAGGATTTTAGGTCTCCTGGACCGTGATGCGGGAAAAGTGCATGATGATGCAAAATGTGCGCGTTACAACGCGTGCAGTCATTCAAAACGATGCAAGGGATGATGTGTACTACAACGCATGCGGACATGCGTAACAATAAAGGTTTTGCACCTTCAAAGGATTTAAGGTCTCCTAGACTGTGATGCGGGATGCAAAGTGATGCACATTGCAAGTGCATAACTTATGATCATGCAAAGGATGTTGTGATGAAGCAAATATGCAAAAATAAATGCAACATTTTAAGCGAATGCTGTGCAAGCAAGTAAACATGAACCAAACTACATCTCATGCAGAAAGGATGCAAGAGCATTATGCAATTCTCACGGTGTCTCACGCGGAGAAGGCTAAAAGCGACTACCGAGAATACCCGGAGTCTCAAACACAACATCTCTCAGCGTGTCGTACACAGGAGAGGAAAGAGCAACACTTCTCAACGTAGTACACGTGAGAGAAGAAAGAAAGGCAAAGAGAAACCTCATCAGCACAGTACACGCGAGAGAGGAAAGAGAAAAGCCTCTCAGCGTAGTACACGCGAGAGAGGAAAGAGGAAAGCAAAAAGAAACCTCTCAGCGTAGTACACGCAAGAGAGGAAAGAGAAAAGCGAAAAGAAACCTCTCAGCGTAGTACACGCGAGAGAGGAAAGAGGAAAGCAAAAAGAAACCTCTCAGCGTAGTACACGCGAGACAGGAAAGAGAAAAGCCTCTTAGCGTAGTACACGCGAGAGAGGAAAGAACAACAACGCAAGTAAAAAAGGCGCACAACAATGTGGGCGAAACATGCGTGATAACGCAAGTGAAATGAGTGCATAACAATGTGAGCGAAACATGCGTGACAACGCAAGTGAAATGAGTGCATAACAATGCAACTGGGATGTGCATCACAATGCAAATGAAGTGGGTGCATAACAATGCAATTGGAACATGCATCATAATGCAAGTGGAACGAGTGTGCATACACATTCTGTGCACAATAATCAATGCATATTCGATGCAATCTCAACAGTGTGTTTGAAATAAAATGTTGAATAAGGAAATACACGCCTTAACGAGACCAATTCAAACGCAACCTCCGATTTACCTCTCGGAGGAGTCACAATAGATTCCAAAAGGATACAACTCGTGCATGCAAACTGACAATGAGCTACGCATCGGAGACATGAGTTGATACTTCCACAGAAACATTTTGAGCTTGAGGTAGAGGCACACCCATACTTCAGAGCATTGACAAGGCTTGAAGGGGTACATCCCACGGAATTTGCTGGAGGTGAAACACACTCAGATGCTTCGATTTTCCCTCTTTTCTTTTGCTTTGCAGTGTGGAACCTATATAGCTTCAGATAGATCCTGATTTTACTGTTCTCACATGACCTGGGTTGAACCCTGCAGTTTTTGAAAGAACAAATTCCTTTTTTGCATAAATGTGGAGAATGGCATAGCACTCTGAGCACAAGATGATTTTTTTTTGAAATTAAGAAATGAGTTCTTAACTGGGTATTGAGCCTACGACTGAACACAGCGAAAAAGACTCAACAACGGAAAACAATAGGTAAACAACCTAAACACATCGAGTAACACTCGAGACGACTCAAAACAAGAATCGAGATAAAACAAAAAGACACGACACTCAGACATGCACAGGGAGCCTGTTTCACCGGGTAGTGTTTCCCACCCTTTCTCATTTGTGATCCTCACATCACTCGGCCCTCAAGCTATATTTTTCACGAAAAAGCCCTTTTCTCACTTTTTCTCTCAACGCACATCTCTCTATTCTTTAATCTCTCATTTTTTATCCCTCCCCTGGGTGGTTGATGGATAAACAGGACGTTGCGGGTTCTTGCCCCTAGCATTCTGCTAGATTCTTTTCTTGTTCACAACAGTGAGTTTCTTCCACAGAGGGGTCGCGCTACAATTGGGTGTATAGCGAATCTGCGGCTGACATCGGTCGACGATGCTTTGCCGGGGAGTTTGGACATGGTTAGATCTGTCCAGATGATGGAGTGGAATATCTTGCCCGAGTCCAGTTCGTGCTTCGCACTTGGTTTGATACCTCGTTGCTTGGAGGATGTTGAGAGCTTTCAGCCCTTTTGTTGTTAACCTCAGTTGTGCCCCCTTCTGGCAGGTAGAGTGCCTTTCTGGCAAGTATGGTGGCAACGGGGAAAAGACAGGACACCTGACTCAACTGTGCCCCTAGTTCATCATTTTGACCATTTTTTGTTTTTTGGCTTTCTACTAAAACAATTTTAACCAATGTAAGAGTTAGATTAGCATGCTTGTTCGATTTTTGATTTGAAATCATGCAAGTCAGGCTATGAGCACTGAAAATTTTCCTTTTTTGGGTCCAAGAAATGGTCCGGTTTTTGGAAAAGATGGAACAATTTTCGAGAAAATTAGTCAACCTTAGTAAAAATTCTCAAAAACTATTTTTGCAAACAGCCACTTGCTCAACGAGCATGAAACCTACTCCTGAGATGCACAACCTCGGATCCAAAGGAATTGAAAATTGCCCCTTGTCTGAAGGACACTTCATGGCAACAGAAAGTTGCCCCTTGTTTGGACGGCACCGTAGCGCATTGAATGGCAACGGAAAGTTGCCCCTTGTTTGAATGGCACCGCAGCGCATTGTAGTCAGCCCTCAGAGTGATGATTGCGACCAAACTCTCGGATACAGAGAAGGCAAGGATGGTCAAAACCATTACATGGACACAGTCGAATTTGAAATGTTTTACGGCTGTACTTCAGAATGAAGTTGCCTACGTATCCCAAAGATGGGAATCAAGCCTTACGTAGTTCGGGGTTAAGGTACACTCGGGTATTTTAACCTCTCCCTTTTAGGCTCTAACTTTTGCCAAGGCGCCCGATGCGGGTTTTCGACCTTGCGAGCTTCTTTTTTTTTCTTTTCATTCTTTTTCATCATTTTTTTTTCTTCATTTCATTTCTTTTTCTTCTTTTTTCCTTTTTTTTTTTTTCTTCATTTCTCTTTTTTGTTTTGTTCTTTTTCTTGCTCTAACTTTTGCCTGGGTCGCCCTTCCGGGTTTTCGACCCAGCGAGCCTCTCAAAGGGTAAAAGTGTAACAGGTCCATGCCAAATGGTTTTGAGATCCTGAAGTCATCTGAATCCAGGAAAATGACTGTTGTGTTGATTCGTAGAAGGATCCACCTTTGGCTCTTCGAGCACATCTGACATTTTTGCCCCTAGTTCGAGGGGTGCTTCTGATTTAGCTTCGCAAGCTTCTTCTGATGAGGTCTGATCTTCTTGATCTAACTTTGGTGCCTCTTGTTCGAGGGTTGCTTCAAATCTGGCCACACAGGCCTCACATCATGATTGACCTTTGAACGTTCTGAATCCAAGTCCAAGGTTTGAAAGCAAAGGGGTTGAGTCTTGAGGCCGAGAGCGATCCTAAGCTGCACAATCTCAAGAGCGATTCCACACATGTCTTCGCAGGACCGCGCAAAACATTTTTTTGAAAGTTTTTAAGAAAGCGACAAATCGCTCACGCTGAAGACAGTGTAGGACCAATCTGGATCAAAGCTAGGGTCCTTCTCAGTACTCACACTAACAAGCATGATTTCATTCATTAAGGGCTTAGCACGCCTCTCTTTCTCTCAATTTGATCAAAGTTTTGCAAATCCCGAGGAATTCCTCCCTCTTTATTTTCACCGCAGTGTTCAAAAAGGTTTTGAAAAACTCAGGTCATTATAATGACTTCAAGGCACAAGAGAGCAGGTGGAATGCACTGCCCTTTCATTCAAATCCCGGCACAACTAGCACACGGCAGAAGCAAACACAAGAGTGTGAAAATTACTGCTGTTTCAATCAAATCTGTTGGCACAACTGGCTCCTCGGCAGAAACAGACTCAAAAGAAAGCAAAGAGACAGACACAAAACAAGCGAGTGATGTTCGAGGTAACACCCCCGAAATCACCCGACTCTAACAAAACAGGACTGACTCGATATAACAAGACAAGACTGACCCAATACCCAAGTCAGAAAGCAAAATTAACAGCATTTGTACATTGCTCAAAACAGTGCATGCCCTCCACCACATCTGAAGTAAACTGAACGCCGCCCGCAGGTGGTTCATCTCTTGATCACATCACATTATCCCCCAAGTTCACCGATCCAGTGCCGATAGACTTTGCAGGGTCTGGTGCGACGATAACTCCTTTATCAATCAGATCTTGTATTTCATGGCGAAGACGGTAACAATTATCAGTGACATGACCGACTTGTTAATGGAAGGCACAGTACTTGGGCGAATCATGGGAGGGAGGAAGTCTATTTGGCAGTGGCCGCAGCTCTAGGGGTTTCAGGTGCTCCTTTTTAATTAGGACCCTCAAGGCTGCTGATAGAGACATGTACAGTGGTGCGAACACCCTCTGGACTCGAGGTGGGTGTTTTAAGGTTTGTGGAGTTTTGCTGGATGCACTAGCAAAGGGATTGGCAGGCGTTGACTGGGTTTGCTGATCTCTTCCGAGCACGGGATTAGGGCTGAAAGGAACATTCCTAGTATAAAGGCCCTTCTCCCGGCTCACCCCTTGATTCAAACTGCCCCCAACTTGAGTGGCGAAAGTGTCATCCACAGCCTCTGTAACAACCGCAGGGACTTGCTCTTTGTTCAGTCCTTTAGTTTTCAAAGCCTCAATATCCCACCGAAGGTGTTCATGGGGGCCAATGCCTGCCCCTACCTTGTTCTTTCCACTTGCTTCCACTTCGTCAAGGGATTGGCCTTTTTCCAATGCAACTTGTCCCAAGGTTAGGGAGCCTTTAGACACAAACTCCCTGGTACGTGATATGGTCGATGATGGGGCCAAAACCCCAAAGGCTAGATCTACCACAGTTCTCTGAAGGTCTTCAATCATTTTCATCAGCTCAGAAGTAGTGGGTTCATGGATTTGAGATGATTGGGGTTCAGATGCACCCATCATGCATAAGTCCATGCTTTCCGGGATAAACACCTCCGGTTTGGATAAATGGGCTGGGGTGATGTATACGCTGGGGTCGTAAGGGACAGCCAATGTGTGGATTAAATTGAGATGTGGATGAGGTACCTGGTCATTGGGGTCTGAAGGTGGAGCTATCGTTCGGTTGTCAATAAGATTTTGGATCTCATGACGAAGACGAAAGCACATGTCAGTGTCATGGCCAGCTCGCTGATGGAAGGCACAGTAGTCAGCTGGGTTATGTGGGGGAGGGGGTTTCTTTGGTAATGGTTGTGGCTCCAGTGGCTTCAGATACCCCTTTTTGATCAGGGTCATCAGGGCCATTGACAGAGACATGTACAGTGGGGTAAACACCCTTTGGCCCTGAGGTGGGTATTTGGCTATTTGTGAGCTAGTTTCGGATGCACCGGTGAATGGGGTGGTCATTTTTTGTGTGGTGGTGGTGACCATGCCCATGTCTGAAGTTATAGCAGCTGTGTCACCACTGGTGGTCGCATCCGAACTGTGGGCAAATGCTTTCCTGGGTTGCTCTTTCTCCTGGTCAATAAGGCCCTGCTTCATAGCGTCCTCGATCTGTACCCCCATCTCGTGTAGGTCTGAAAAGGTGGGGAAGGGGAGCACAATCATCTTTTGCATAAGCTTGGGTTGGAGGTTGCGCACAACCATCCGAATCTGATCTTTGTCGGGAGGCCTTGTAGCCATCATCGAGGCCTTTGCTCTCCACCTCGCCACAAACTCTGAAAAAACCTCATTTGGCTCTTGGCGGGTGACTTCAAGATCACGAGTTGTGACCTCGATTTGTGTGTTGTAGGAGTATTGAGCAATAAAGGCCTCAGCCAGCTCTTCCCAGTTCCGTTTCACAGAGTCCTTCAATTTTGCATGCCAGATTGCGGCTATCCCAGACATGGTTCGGCCAAAGAGAGACAACTTCTGAACTGTGGTCAAACCCATTGGCTTCAAGATATCGGAAAACAGGTGGAGGTGCACCCTTGGGTCTCCAGAGCCGTCAAAGCGATCGATATGCGGCATTTTAAACCGCTTTGGCAAGGTAACTGCAGATTCAATATACCCGTCCTCTAAATCTGGGATGGGGTTCACTCCATGTGCTTGTCTGAACAACTCCACCAGTTTATTGACCTTAAGTGCAATAAGGTCAACCTTAAATTCAAAGGGCGTGTCCACTGGATTAGCCGGTGCTTTGGACAACTGAGGTGGGATTGGCAGTGGGACTGCCCCTGTCAGAACATCCGTACTTTCCTGGACGTGAGCTGCCTCTCTGGGTATTTGAACCATAGGTGGGGGTGGAGCTGGGTGCGAAGCAGACGCTCCGTCTTGTTGGGGTTGCTGTTGCTGCTGAAGCTCGGTGATTAAGTCTGCTTGTTAAGCCAGAACCTCTGCTTGGCGGGTGGTAAACTCTGCCCGATGAGCAGCATCCTGCTGCATGGCTTTCATACTGTCCTGGAGTTGGCGCACCGTCTCTTCCATACTGGACATATTATCCTGATCTAACTGAGCAACAGGTGTATCTGTGTCTGCAGTAGGCTCGGAAATCTCAACCCGACCGCTCAAAGATCACTGATCTGGTAACTGTTGTACTGGTGGTCTGTGCCTGACTAGCCTTCTCTGGCCCTGATTACCCTTGAACTGAGTCTCTGATCTGGCAAAGTCTATCAGCACAAATCCAATGTACTCGGGGGATAGTGGAGCCTTCTGAAGCTATGATTCCAGGACTACCTAGCAAAAGAGAAAACAGACAGCATCTCAACTCAACTTCACTGAAACGGATACGAGCAAAGCTGAACGACTGTATTCTATTACTGATCACTGTTCCCCGAAATCACTTCCCAAATCTGAATCTGATACCCGTAGATATAACAGATTCTCAAAATACTGATACTGGTGCCCGCAGGCCGGATACCCAAACTTGCAAACTGATACACGCATTCCCTGTAGAGATACACTCTAAAAACACATATCAAGTAAATGAGAGCGAAAAACACCCCTATGTTGGGGTAGGGTTTCCCTGTCCTATTTTGTCAGGAGCTAGGGTTTCACTATGCACGCAGCAGTTTCAAACAACCTACATTGGGTAAGCAACCTGTCCTAATTTGGAATGGCCACTGTGGATTCCGAATATGCACTAGGTCGAATGGTCGAAAAGGGTGCCCCGGTAAAACCGGGGTTTGTGTTCCCATACTGGCAGAGCCCGCAACCGGTCAACCTTATGGTCATGCCTTGACAAGACAAGCCTCCGGCAAACCGCTCAGGAATAGCAGATGGCCAACACGGTGTCCTAGGCGCACAAATGCACATGCAATGCAAAGAAACACATAAGTGTAGTCAAAACAGGATATCACGAGTTCGAGTCAAACTCTCTAAACTCCCCAGCAGAGTCGCCAGAAACTGTAGACAGGCCCGCGGGGGACCTCGCTACAGTTCGGACTCGATTTTTGTCACGGTTCTAAATCTGAACCAAAGAGTCCAAATCTGGCAAATCATTTGAGAAAACAGATTTTTGAAAAAGAAGTGCCAAACATGGACTGCTTTGCCAGATACAGAGTCGCCACCTAAATATTTTATTTTGGGAAATTTAGGAAACCCTGACTCGGTGCCAAAGGCCACGAGTCCGTCATCACCAAAGTTGCCTCGGCTCGGGAGCTTGGGTATGATTGGGGAAGGTCAGCTATGAGCACCCCCTCTCGCCCGGTCCGAAGACCGGCCTCTACTAACTGTGATATCCGTTTTTGAAAACGTTATGTGTTCTTATTCCAGTTATTAGCCTAGAATTACTATGTTATGCGCACAGCAAACGAGTATAGACTAGATCGTCTAATTTGGAAACAAGCATTGCATATCCGTTCATTTTTAGAAAATGCTTTGGGATTTGCTACTCGCAAGTAGGCTAAAAGACGGATCTCAATGAGCTGTTCCAACTCAAACAATTCAGCCTTCACCCACAGGCATTCAGGCAGTTTATCTCACATAAGCATCTAGCCACATGGTAAGCATGCTGTCATGATAGCACTCACACGCATGCGGTATGCTAAAGCATGAAAATACTTACATCGTACTCCGTGCCAAAACAATAAACTAGTTAGCAGATATGCATGGTCCTAGTTTATGTCAAATTGACTAATGCAACACATACAGGATGCAATCAGGGTAGGCTCGGCTAACCTAAACATGTCATGTGAAATGCAATCATTTGATGCACGTATTCAATTTTTGGAATTGAAGTACAAATGCAGTTAGCATGATGCGCCGAGCCCGGTGCATGCAAGACAAATGTATGGATTCACGCATGCATAGCATAAGGTATGCTAATTTAAACATGCCCTAATCTACCATCATAAGTGGGTAAATAAAAGGGAAGAAAGAAGTGGGGATTGGAAGACATGGACACACACGCACCCACACTTATTATAGATTTGCCCTCGCTCGGAGGGACCAAAAGAATAATACAAATTAACTAACTACGAGCTAATTAAATATTACAGATTACCTAATTAGTTAACAAACTAACTAAGCTAGGAAAAACAGTAAACCGCCTCGGGAGGAGAGTCTGGTGCAATGCATGCTCGGGCTTGCTCGGAAGTGCACTGCCATGCATAGACTGCCTCTGTTTTCCCTGCTCTACCCCTCTGAAGACCGTCAAAGTCTCTGAATTGATTCCCTGGATACTGGGGAACACCGCCGGCTGAGTAGAATTACCACCGGTAGTGGGGTGTGGTCATCGGCACAAGATGCATCCATCGGCCACCAATGGATGGCCGGTCGGCACTATATGTTGCCGGTCGGCCAAAAATGCCTGCAGAACCTGTAACTTACAGCAGCAGAGGACAGAACTTGCATGGCAATGCAATTCAAACCATGTATGCCCTAACCATACCCCTTATCATGTGTAGAACTCAAAGGGACATGGTCCTTGGTTTTCGGACCACCAATCAAGCATTTCGATGCATGATGGCCCAAAAACCAAGTGTGCACATTTCAATTTCAAATGAATGCAATGCACATAATCACATAAAAGGGCCAACCTCTATCACACTCAATTCAAGAGGCCAAGCATGCGCATTGATGCAATGCAATCCTAGGCACATTGACTAGTATGCAACCATGGCCATGCAAATAAGCATACAAGCTAACAAGCATACAAGACATGAAACATCAATGTTAACCAACAAGCATGCAAGATGTAATGTGGATGTTCAAGCATGCAAACAAGCATGTGACTTCATTCAATCATGCAAATTCCAACATGCAACAACTTACCAATATGCTACAACACACAAGGAGCATATGCAACCAATGAAGGGATGGACTTAAACATGAATTAGGCAGCTCTAATTAGGCCCAAAACAGTGGCCAAAATGCTCAAATATGAGGGCTAAACACACATACACACATGCACATGTTAAGACACAAATCTAAGCATTAAGCAAGTAACTCTCAAGCACACTTGAAAGGAGTATAACATGGACACTAGGCATGCAACATAAGCTCTGAAAATCATGCTATAAGAGGTGCCAAACCAACTCAAACAAGACAAACATTAGCATGCAAATAGTCCAAGTACTTGAAGCAAGTCAAAGAGGCTTAAACCATGGCTAAGCCAACCAAGCCCCGTAAGGCCAAGAAGGCTTAAAGTAGGTTCAAGGCAGTCCTTGACCATGCAAAAGGGACCCTTAAATGGCATCTAAGTGGCTCAAATTCAAAAGCATACACAATGGCCAAAACATGGAGCATACAACACAAGCCTTCAAAGCATTAAAGAGATGCCTAAGGCAAGCATACAAGCACATCAAAGGAGCTGAAATGATGTTACAAATGGTGCCAAACCACTTAAACCGAAGCAAGTAATGCAAGCTACACACTTATACACTTAAGGCCAACAAACCAAAATGCAAAGGGGCCACACAAAGCATGCCAAGATCGACCCAAATAACTATGGACAGACCTTAAACATGGTGAAATAAGCACAAAAGCTTCACAAGACCAAGCCTAAAACATGCTAGAATAAGGGTTTACAACCTAAGACACGTTAAGGCATCAAAGTGGCATTACATGGCATGTATGTTAAACTAACATGATGCACCAAAACCAACACACAGCAATGTTATATCATGGCATAATAAGCATAGAAAGCAGCTATGGCATGATCAACAAACACTTAAACATGATGCTCCGTCAAGAGGCCAAAAAGTGCCCTTTTCAAGGACAACAAGGAGAGGGGGTGGCCCTCTCCTTCTTGAGACTTTAAGGCACCATCCTTACCACTGAAATCTCTCAAGATTTCAGTGGTGAGGAGGCCCAAGCACCAAAGTCTCGGAGCTCACCAAAAATGGCACAAAATGAGGCCTCTCAAGGCTTAGGAGGGGTCTAACACCTCCAAACCACAAAACACTCTAAATAAAATATTAAGAGGGCTTAAAAACAGAACTTTTTTGTATTATACACTAAGCTCAAAAACAGTTCTAAGATAGGAAAAAGTAGTGTGCAAAAATGGGGTAAAAAGGGGTTAGTGTCTTACCCTTGTAGACCTCTTCACAAAAGATGATTTTGTTGCCTCCTTGAGCTCAAATCCAGCCAATAACAGCAAGAACAAGCCTCAGGTCCCTCAAGAACCAAGAAAAGGTGAAAGACTAGGTGTTTATGTGCAATAGTATGGACAAAAGCACCTAGAACATAAAAGAGAGAAAAAGAGAGATAGAATAGTTACAACTTTCTAACCTTAGAACCAGAGCTCTCCTTTGTGTTTTTCTCACAAAATTTCTCTAACCCCAAATGCCAAGAGAAGACCCCTTCTCTTGTAGGCAACCCATCTTGCAAAGCTTATTCAATAAGCTAACAAGGAGGCCATCCCTCCATACACGTGTATGGAGGGGAACCAAATGCCACACAGCTGTCCTAAAATATCTGAAAAAGCAGATGAACAGTAGTCGGCTGCTCAAAATTGCCATTTTGACAAAATTGATGGCCGGTCGGCCAACAAGAGTGCCGGTCGGCCAAATATATGGCCGATGGACACAAACAACAGTCGGTGGCCTCAAGCCACGGCCGGTGGAGTGTGGAGAGACCTCACAAGGCATCCCCTACCCCTCCAAGGCAAAACACAAGTGTTTGGTGCAAAACCAGACACTAAACGGTCGAGTTCGGAGATCCTGAGGCAAGGCGCGTAGCCGAGACCTCCGGGAACTCCAAACGAACACAAACATGGATAATCACCGGATGTTCAAACGGTGACGTCCAAGTCTTGAGGACAGTCAAAAATGAGGTGTCTACACATGTATAGTCGATTTTATCATGATGATTGATCGTGTGATCCTCATGTGACTCGAAATGAGGTTAGTTTTGAGCCATCTCCGCCAAGAGTGATTGAGGGGTCACTGCTATGGGGAATAGTGGTTCGATGACTAGCCGAGTTAGAGACTGGGAGATGAGCGGGAGGATAGCTACCGGTTCCGGTTGCTTCTTGTCTTCGTGTGACCCATCCTAATTGGTCGTATTGCCACGCCTGACATGGAGTGAAGGGCACACTGCCATGGGGTTTGAGGCTTGTGATCTACCAAGGAAGGGACTGGGGGATATGATGATTGATCTCAGGTTATTTTTTGGCTATGTATCGGTTTGTTGCTGTGGGGCTACCGTTGTCACTACGACTCGCAAGACTGTTGCTTATGGTTACTGATCGTGCTAGCTTCATGTGACTCTGTTGGGATTTCTCATGGGGTAGGTTTTTTCCTCTGTCATGGCTTTTGTTGAGTGGCTAGGATGTCACGGCTGTGAGGAGTGGGATGCTTACTGGATTCCATGTGTTGATCTACGGTAGAGACTGGGGGCGAATGGGGTTGGTTATCATTTTTGATTTGTCTTGAGGGTTGTTGCTTTGTGAGTATGCTTGTTGTGGTTTTTAAGTTTTATGGTGTTTGTTTGTATCTTTGCCCATATATCCATCCCAAGTTTCCGTCTATTATTTCTGATGGTAGGGTTACTTGGGGACAAAAGGATATATGGGCAAAGTTGGGTTATTTTGTTTTTTCTGTTGTTCTTGTGTTTCTCCCCCAATCTTAGGGGGGTGCAGTGGTAGGTTATGTTGGTTATGTATTCGTTTAATTATTTGTTGTTGGGTGTGCCTGGGGTATGCCCCTTGTAAACTTGTAAATTTCATTGTCTTTATTTTATGACTTACTTACCAAAAAAAAAAAAAAGATTAATGACCTAATTCATATTTAGATTGATGAATGTTTGTAATTCCTATTTACATGATTCTTGGCCCATATTCTAGCAAATAATGGACTTATTTTGAGCCTTGCAAACACTCACCGAATTGGGTTTTTGGGTTGAATTTCGGACTGTGCAAATAGGGAAAATCACCGCACATGCGGGGATCAGGGCTGCATGTGCGGGAAATGGAGAATTTTGGGACTTTGGCTACTGCTAAAAAGGCACGTGCGGGGCTTCACTGCTGCACGTGCGGGAACCCTTGCCACATGTGTGGGGCTCACAGCCGTACGTGCAGCCCATGCTGGAAAAAATGGTCCGCTTCGTTTTACGAGCTTGACCCTCTAATATTTTTGAAATCTGTATTTGATGCCTTTTGATGTTTGTAAATTCATTTGAAGCGAAGCGAGTTCGAAAATGACTTAACAAGGAATAAGAACTAATCTATGGGTTGTGCATGTGTGTAGGTCATAACCCAGGAGGAACAAACGCTTCGCTACCGCACAGTGAGTAGCAGTACTGTAGTAGTACACTTTACTTATCGCTAATAATTACCATCAGCACTTTGTTAATCGAAACTTAACTTTGTTAACTTATATGAACGATTGAAAGAATGTGTATACTTTCATGTGACTCTGAAACTCTATATGACTCTGAAACTAGTCTGCTCTGATGATATCTGGGCCTATGGCCAATCTGTGGAATCTGTTAGGCCTATGGCCAATCTGTAAAATCTGGCAGGCCTAAGGCCATTCTGTATATCTCTGGGCTTAAAGCCACTCTGTTTAAAAACTGGGCCCAAGGCCGTTCTAGAAATAGTTACAGAATCAGATTAACCACCTGCCCTCTGCATTTATATACGCATTGATATGCATTATAATTCAAGTTGATCATTGAATTGCTTTGGTACTATTATTCACTGAGCCGGGCTCACTCTGTATTTTGTCTGCCTAAGGTTGAAATGTATATAACCCCTTCCTTCAACAACGTTTTTGTTATACGCCCAATTACGGGGCTGGGTGTATGTATGTGTATGTATATAACTGGAGCTCAGGTGTATGTTTACTGTGTATTATCTACCTGATACGATGCTTGTGATCCTGGCATATTAGTGGTAGCTCAATGGATATGATTTATGTTATTAGATGCTTCCGTTCAGGCCCCATATGTTATGTATATCGAGTTAAGTGTCCGTCTCTGAGGTGATCACACCCAAACTTTTAGGGGCGGGTTTGGGGATGTGGCATGGTTCACCCTACGTTAAAACCATTTTTAGGTGCTGATGATATGCCTCTGCCAAGGCCGTAGCTTGGGAGGACTTAGAGCCAAGAGCTTCTTTTTGTTAATTTGTAATTATTTTTGTACAAGCCTAGGGCCTTATTTGTATTGAGTTTCAAACTCACTTTTGTTGTAACCAAGTATCGTCTTGGAAAGTTATAGCCAATAGGGCATTATTTTATTTGTTTAACTCTTATTTCCTATTGCTCACTTATGACACATGCTATAGATTCAGGGCTAGAACTTATGAATGTATCGCTGCATTTGTTATCTTTTGTAAAAGCCAATCATATGAATGAAAGGATGTTATATTCAGAAATGTGTTGTTATGTAATATTGTGAGATGGTTTTATTATTATATTTTCGGGGCGTTACAAAGAGGTTAGAGTGGTGATCGGCCAATAATGATAGATTACATATGGCCTGAAAACCAAATCAAAAAATATTTATTTAATATTGCGGCCTAAAGCGGAAGCAAAATAGAAAGATTCATTTCTTAGGCAAAAACAACTTGGGTATGGAAGGTTGGGATTGTTTAGAGCTCAAATTCGGATTCCTTCAAACCACGTACACAATATAACTTTCATCATCTAATGATTGGAATAAAGCACCCAAGTCTTGTAGGCAGTAAAAAATCAGGTGCCTACAAAATGATATCACTATATCATTGTACCTTCATGTCATTTAACGTTATAATATGAGATTGCTTGGTGACACTACAACAAAAGTAACTTATGGTGACGAAAAGTAGTGAAGAAAATACATTTTGTCACTAAATAAGAATATTTCATGACGAATTATAAAATTTTGTCACAAATAATAACAAAATAAAAATAATATGTGACAAATTTTGTTTTTGTCAATAAATACTTCTTTTTAGGTGAGGAAAAATTCAATTTCTTCACTGAAGGTTTTCCCACTATTATTTTTAGGTGGACCCAAAATTTTGAGACTTTTGGTGAGAAACATTTGTCACCAATTATAAAATTATTAGTGAGAAATATATTTTTGTCACCAATAATTAATTTTTTTTTTTTTTTTTTTTTTTGCAAAACTTGATTTTAAATATTTGGAGACCGTTTGATGAGGAATATATTTTCGTCGCCAATAATGTTTAATCTTTTGAGACTTTTGGTGAGGAAATTATTTTTTCACCAATTTTGGAGGAAGAATTTTGGGAAATTAAGCGTCAATAATTTTTAATATTTTAAGACTTTTGATGAGAAAATTATTTTATCTCCAATTTTGGAGGGAGAATTTTGAGAAATTGGGCAATAATGAAAAAAGAAATGCTAGGGTACAAATTTTTTCCCCTTTTTTTTTGTGGTTATTAGTTTCCTCTCATCCCTCTCTCAAAACACAATACCCTTCTTCTCCTTCAGTTTGTTCTCTTCCTTCAACACTACCACCGACATCACTCGTTCTCCTTCAGCACCGCCACCAACGTCACCTGTTCTCCTCCTTCAGTGCCGCTACCGATGTCACCCGCGTTCTCCTCCGACCAATCATCAGCACTGCTGGCGTCGCTTCAAGTATTATTCGATTATTTCTCTATTTTTCTATTTTCAAGTATAGGTCCTCTCTCTTTCTCTCTCTCACTCAATTTCTCTATTTTTGTATCTTTGTTGCTAATTTCCCTTGCTTATTGAACATTTGCACTCATTAATTTTCATCAGAATTACAAACTTTGAACATCTTAAAAAAGAAGTAAAATTTTCACTTCATTATGGGTAATATTTGAAATAATAAGAAAAGAACCTGATTGGAAACCTTTGAATTTAATTGAATTGTGCATTCAAGATTTAATTGGTTTGTAGCTTCTGTAATTTTTGTCGATAGTCATTTATCCAAAATCCTTTTAGATTTACAGTGATTGCTTATGAATAATGAACTCCATGTTTTAAAAAATTAAGAAGGTTGATTGTAACATTCCTTTTGTCTACAAGTTTTTCTTAGATTTCTTTTTTTAGCTTTTTTAAATTTGTTTCTTATTTATGTACTTGTATTTCTTCATGCCAGTTGCAAAACTGTTAAAACATGAAATCGATAAGTGTAAATGATTTATTGTTCAATATAAAAGGGATAAGAATTTTGAAGATATTCTATTTATGTTTATGTTTGATTAAAGATTGGAGGTTGATTGTGTCTGCTTTTGCTAATAGTGGATGAGGTTGCTAATTTATTTCAAAGAAAATTGTGAAAACAGGGGCTTCATGACTATGTTTTATTTTATTTTATTTTATTTTATTTTTTTTGGTATTAGACAAACAAGGGGATTGATACATCTGAATTATTCAATGATTGTTTTCTTGCTAACGTTTTATTATTTGTGATGTAATCAATAATTTGATTTTGTTTTTCGCCACCAGAAAGTCTTTATCAAAACACAAGTAGATTACTTGAGTGTTGTAGCACTTGGTTTGTTATGTGACTTAAAAATTAAGGTGTTTGTTTAACATTTGGACAACTAAAAAAGTAAAAGTATGTGAATTAAATATGTAAATGATTTTTTTTCTTCCTTATTTTTATGAAAGAAAAAAAAAATCATCTACAAAATGGCCTACCACAAGAGTTTTCAAAATGCCTACCAACTCATTACCTACCTTATTCACTGTACTAATCTTGGTAAATCATAATTTTCTTAAAACTCAAGAATTAGGTAGTATGAGAAGATTCTGTAGTTTATGGCTGCAATACCAAACAAAAATAGAATTTACAGAGGCGAAGCTAGAGAAAGAGAAAAAAATTCAATGTGAGGACTCTCTTTCTGAGAGAATCCAACCATTTTAACAAACTCAGGGAGAAGCAAGCACTTGGTAAAATACACTCTTTTTATTTTTTTTTATTTGCTCATTTTTATCTTCATCTCTTTCTGTTTTTTATTATTATTATTATTATTTATTTTTAATTCAATGATGGTTATACATTTAGTGGAGCGCTGGGAACAAGAGATGGTCTATAGTTTCTACTGATGGGGAGATGAACATAAACTTCATGAATAAGAGATGGTCTATGGTTTCAATGCTTTGCTCGATTAACCATACTTTTGGCATTGATAGTTTTTCAAATGATGAAAAATCTAGAGTTGTCCATATGATTTGAAGACTTTCTTCCATGTTTCAAGCATGATTTTTTTATTTTTTATTTTCCTTTTCCCCTTGGAACACTATATATAATAATCTCTTAGCAGCAAACAAATCTATTGATATCTACACCAAAAACCTCGGGCAGATCCAAGTCAGATAAACAATAGTTAGGCACGACAAGTGCCATTAATAAGTTAATACAACTTTACATAATATGTCTCCTACACAAACAATGTTAGATGCAGATAGAACAAACTATTCTTCTCAGTGAACAAATGGATCACACAGTGAAATATGCACACCAGAGATCCGAAAACAACATTTTCTTTGATTTCTTTATAGTATGTGTGGGGAAGTGGTTTTTTGGAAATACTCTTCTGATCCTGAGGGATGCTCATGATCCACCGACAGTCACCTGAAAGGAAGTAAACACTCCGGTCAGGGGTGCCGGAATTAGCACTCCGACGGACAAGTCAGTCTCTTGTTCTAGATTACTTGTATTCTAAGTTAAACACCACAATTATCACATACCTTTCTCAGTCTGCTATTCCTTTATTTATACTCGTTCCCTGGGCCTCAGGGCCTGGTCCACTTTTCGCTCATTATGTCCATATTTACTCGGCTCCATAGCTCAGTTCCTATTCGACCCATCTACCTTTTATATTCGGCATCCTTAGGGTTTTGGATAGAGCTGGGCAGTAGTTATGTTAAAATATCCCTCCTTTAAAACTCAGCTCCCACAATTGCCCCCCAAACACCCTTCTAGCATCAGTTAGTCAGCGTGTTTGGTTCCTGGTTAGGGAAAACAGAAATTCAGCGGTTAATCCTCTTCCCGATGCATGTCAGGATGCGTACATGTTTTTTGGTCACTGTAACGCCTTCCTGCCTCATTCGTGCCTCTCTTGCATTTATTATGATTTGAAGTTTAAGTCCCTTCGAACACACACATTTTCGAATATTTGAACCTTCTGGACCGCCTATCGGTATTTCTTCTCCAACATATTTTTTGTAACTCCTCTCCGTCCTCTTCTCCAAATATAATCCTTCGTTTTTGCAGGCAAGAAGTTGAAGAGGGTTCTAACCTCGGCTGACGATGCAGTACTTTCAGACATTAAGACTACGCTAAAGTATTTTGGCCATCCAAACGTACAGAAACAAGGCAGAGCCACCCATATTCTTCTGAGGTACGAGCCTACCTATAATACGTTCTCGGCCGCAGACAACATTCCGGTCCCAACCGGTGAACAACACCATTCGGCTATTATCTTCCCCAGCTTCAAGTCCCTAAGACAGATTGGTCTCGAGACTTCCGATTTGAAGCAAGACTTAGAGCTGGAAATTAAGGTGGTCGCCGAATCAACCAAGGAGTTCATTACCGAGGCTGAAGAGGTCGATGAAGCTCTGAAATTAGCGTTTGAAACTGCCAGTCTTAACCAGCCTAACTCATCGTCCATTTCGAGTCGGGTAGAGTTTTCTTTCGGAGACATTTTTATGGATTTGGGGGACCTGCCCGGCGATTTTTCTGAAGGCATGGCTGGGGAAAATCTCGCACAGATGGCGAGAGAGAGAAATGCCGAGAGAATGGCCGCTCAAAAGAAGGCAGAGGCCGCTCGTTTTGAGACTGCCCCGATTGAATCTTTACAACCCGTTACTACGGAAGAAACAGCTCAAATCGTTTTGGATGAGACAGAGAGGGAGCCCGAACAGCAGGTCACGGAAGAACGACTGGTTCGTAAAGAACGGGGTGAAAAACATAATGTCGAGGGAGACGCAGGCTCAAAGGATAGTCTTGTTGGCAAAAGGCCTCATTTAGAGGAATCCGACATGGTTGTTCCTTTTCTTGTTCAACTAAAGATCAAAAACATGCCAATCTCTAATGACGCATCCGTCATAAAGGATCCGGCCGTAGCGTTGAGCTTGGCCACCTCAGTTTTACTGCCGGCTTATAAAGCCACCGTAGCGTTGAGCTTGGCCACCTCAAGCTGAAGGTGAAAGGAGCAGGGCCGAGTTCGAGGCGATGAGGGCCGCTATGGAAAATACGCGAGCTGCAGCGGAAATGGAAAGGGCTCAGACTGCTGACCAGCTCAGATCCGAAGCTGAGGATAGGGCGAATGCGAGCGAGGAATCGCTCGAGTTAGCCAAGGAGGCGCTTGCCAAGGCAGAGGCTGAGTTAAAGGAGTTAAAGGCGGCCAAGGAAAAAGCCGAATCCGAAGTTTCTACATCGCTTGAGGCTGGGAAGAGCTCCGCCTTCAAGGAATATGTAGACGAAGTCCCCAAATTTGAAAATCGGGGATTCAAACATGGGTGGCTCAAAGCCCTTGCTACCGTTGGAGCTACATTGGCCGTGCCAATTCCATACGAGCAAGTGGACGTTGAGCCACTTGAGTCTGATCCCGAGGATTGATCTGGGAGACATTCTAGTTTTATTACGTATATTAAATGTATTTGGATTTTCATATGTAAAATGTCCGCTACCAGCGCCCAGTTTATGAATGAAAATTTTATAAGCTCTCGAGTTATTTTTCGTATTGTCTATTATATGAGCGTATAGTTAGGAGAGTCAGCAGTTAGAACAAAATGTCAAGCATGCGTGAGACAGCAGACTTAACTGTCGAGTAAAACGTAATAAATTTTGCACGCAAGAATCGATTCGTGGAACGGCTGGGGCACTCGAGCCGTATAGATTGATGAATCTGCCCTTGCCCCAGCTGGTTCAGGAACGTAGAACGACGAATAAAACGTAATAAATTTTGCACGCAAGAATCGATTCGTGGAATGGTTAGGGCACTCGAGCCATATAGATTGGTGAATCTGCCCTTGCCCCAGCTGGTTCACGAATGTAGAACGCCGAATAAAACGTAATAAATTTTGCACGCAAGAATCGATTCGTGGAACGGCTGGGGCACTCGAGCCGTATAGATTGATGAATCTGCCCTTGCCCCAGCTGGTTCATGAACGTAGAACGCCGAATAAAACGTAATAAATTTTGTACTCAAGAATCGATTCGTGGAACGGCTGGGGCACTCGAGCCGTATAGATTGGTGAATCTGCCCTTGCCCTAGCTGGTTCACGAACGTAGAACGCCGAATAAAACGTAATAAATTTTGCACGCAAGAATCGATTTGTGGAACGGCTGGGGCACTCGAGCCTTATAGATGGGTAAATCTGCCCTTGCCCCAGCTGGTTCACGAACATAGAATGCCAAATAAAACAAAATAAATTTTGCACGCAAGAATCGATTCGTGGAACGGCTGGGGCACTCGAGCCGTATAGATTGATGAATCTGCCCTTGCCCCAGCTGGTTCAGGAACGTAGAACGACGAATAAAACGTAATAAATTTTGCACGCAAGAATCGATTCGTGGAATGGTTAGGGCACTCGAGCCATATAGATTGGTGAAGCTGGTTCACGAATGTAGAACGCCGAATAAAACGTAATAAATTTTGCATGCAAGAATCGATTCGTCGAACGGCTGGGGCACTCGAGCCGTATAGATTGATGAAGCTGCCCTTGCCCCAGCTGGTTCATGAACGTAGAACGCCGAATAAAACGTAATAAATTTTGTACTCAAGAATCGATTCGTGGAACGGCTGGGGCACTCGAGCCGTATAGATTGGTGAATCTGCCCTTGCCCTAGCTGGTTCACGAACGTAGAACGCCGAATAAAACTTAATAAATTTTGCACGCAAGAATCGATTTATGGAACGGCTGGGGTACTCGAGCCTTATAGATGGGTAAATCTGCCCTTGCCCCAGCTGGTTCACGAACATAGAATGCCGAATAAAACATAATAACTTTTGCATGCAAGAATCGATTCGTGGAACGGCTGGGGCACTCGAGCCGTATAGATTGATGAATCTGCCCTTGCCCCAGCTAGTTCATGAACGTAGAACGCCGAATAAAACGTAATAAATTTTGCACGCAAGAATCGATTCGTGGAACGGCTTGGGCACTCGAGCCGTATAGATTGATGAATCTGCCCTTGCCTCAGCTGGTTCATGAACGTAGAACGTTGAATAAAACGTAATAAATTTTGTACGCAAGAATTGATTCGTGGAACGGCTGGGGCACTCGAGCCGTATAGATTGATGAATCTGCCCTTGCCCTAGCTGGTTCACAAACGTTGAACGCCGAATAAAACGTAATAAATTTTGTACGCAAGAATCAATTCGTGGAATGGCTGGGGCACTTGAGCCGTATAAATTGATGAATCTGCCCTTGCCCCAGCTCGTTCATGAACGTAGAACGCCAAATAAAACTTAATAAATTTTGTACGCAAGAATCGATTTGTGGAACGGTTGGGGCACTCGAGCCGTATAGATTGATGAATCTGCCCTTGCCCCAGCTGGTTCACGAACGTAGAACGCCGTATATCAGCGGTCGATGGGGCGATTAGGGCGAGTGGGACTGGTACAGGACAGTACAGGATGGGCTATTGATGCTTCATTATTAATGAGGTAGCCTCGGAGATGCTGCCCTTGTTGGGAATAAATGGGCGTGTACTTCGTGAACGAGGGTCCTATTTACGTGCTAAATGAGCATCTCAGTCCCGCTCTTTGAGAAAGGCAAAACAAGTGCGAATGTCAAATAAGCTTTTCTTCAACAGCAGAGGTCAAGCGAAGACGCTAGCTGAGCTGGGAGGTGCCATGAATCGAAGCGGTGAACCGTCACGTACGGGCGATAGGATGTCGAGGGGTCAGGAGAGACACCAATCTCCTCGACGTCGAAGTAGATCGCCTAGGAGGGGTAGTTAGCCACAGCATAAGTCTCATCCTGGAAGGGAATCTGACGCAACTCCTTGCCCATTGAGTTTTGCAGTCTTCGTGGGTAACAGACCGATGACGGAGGCGGATTGCATCATTCGTGACCTAAATGTGGCGGTCGAGTTTGCTCGACAAATTTTTTCGCCCGAAGTTCAGCAGTTGATGGTAGGCCGTCCGGACTTCGAAGTGTTTCGTGAAGGCGTTCATGGGGCGGTGAGGGGACTTTACACGGCTTATGAGATCTGTATGCGTCTCCGCGCCGCTCGTCGAGACATAGAACAGAGAGACGAACGCATTCGGAAGTTAGAAGCTTGCGCCGAAAAGGCCGAGTGCGAGCTGAGGAAAAACAAGCTTGCGTCGCCCCAATCAGGCGTCCCCTCCAACCCGGTTGTCACAGAGAGGGTTACTCAAAGGCTAATTAATGATGCGATCGCCGATCGTAATACGGCGAGCATGTTTGCGATCGAGACTGCGAGAAATGTGGCCTATGAAAAGGGCTTTCATGATGGCCGACTGGTCAGAATTCAAAAGACCAACGAGAAGCTCGTCGAAGAAGTTTGCCGATGTGAGAATCGTGGCTTTAAGCACGGTTGGATCAAGGCATGTCAAGTCACGAAAGCTCTCCGAGCGTCGGGAATTGATTCGGCACTGCCACTCTACCAACGTAATCATTTTCCGTTTTCTGCTTTTGAAGTTGAGAAGAGTGAGGATGAGGACGACGCCGTATAAAAATACTATGTAATTGTGTAATTGTTGCCTGATTGAATAAAACGTCCTATTTTAAATGTTTCATTGTAATCTATATTCGGCACACACGTGTTTGCATATGTTTTCATTCTATAAACATTGTCTGGCTCAAGCAGTCATTTAATTCCGAACGGTTACGTGCCGGCTTGTCATGTTCGCTCCGCCGATTAGGATCCGAATTCGGAGACTTGTATCGGTCGACGTGATGCGGCGATGGGGTTCCGAATTCGGAGGCTTAATTGGCCCAAACGTGCCATGCTCCAGGGGCTTCGAATCCGGAAACTGTCATCCCATCTTTAATTGCCATAATTAGTCCATTTTGACTCAAAAAAGCCAAAAATTAGTAGATGGATTAGCTATGGCCAACATCTATCAGCATCCGTCTTTTGGAGTTCAGTATTAATGACGTTGCGTCAGGGTCACCGCAAGGATTAAAAATAGATTGCCTTGGACTTTTCACCCTAGTAATTTCACTTACTGTGTTCAGACTTGCTTTAAAACAACTTTGTTACATGGAACAGACAAATGTGAATGTCAAATGGAACTTTCTTCAACACCAGAAGCGGGGCTCGAACCTTGGTTGAGCTTGACATTGCAATGAATCGCAACAAGGAACCCACCCGTGCGAGGGGTGGGGCGTTCAAAGAACGGGAAAAACGTCGACCTCCAAGTCGTCAAAGCAGATCACCCTGAAGGAAGGAAGCGGCCGACGTAGCGCTAAAACCGTTGAATTTTACTGTTCTCGTGGGGAATTCCTTTCTTGTCCTGGATCTTGGCCTTGACATTGTCTATGGTGTCAAGGCTCTTGACCTTGAGGATGATTGTCGCGCCGGTGTGAACATTGTGGGTTCAAACGCGGTCAAATCGAAGAATTTCGAGCTACGGACGCCCTCTGGGCAGCAGGCGCCGATCCGACGCTGTCGCTGTACCTTCATGACCGCTTTCCCTCTTTCGCCTTCGAAATTTGAGAAGGGTGAGGATGAAGGTGACGCCATATGAAAGTAGACTTTGTAATGTTCGAACGCGAATTGCATTTTTGTAATTATTGTTTAATCAAATAAAATGTTTTATTTTAAAAGTTTGTATTTCATTGTGAATTTTTGTTAAGCATCTTATTTCGAGTGTTGGCACGTTTTGTTTCGTTTATGCCGTTGTGCCGGCTCGAGTTACATGTCTCTGCTCTGTTGTGCACTGAGAGCGCTCCGAATTCGGAATGTTATTCGGCTTTTGGAAGCTTTATTGACCCAATGGCATTATGCGTCGAGGGCGCTCTGAAGCCGGAGACTTTATTGGCCCAACGGCGTCATGCGCCGAGAGGCCTCTGAATCCGAAGGCTTTTATCGGCCCAACGGCGACATGCGCCGAGGGGGCTCCGAATCCGGAGGCTTTACTTGGCCAATCGTGATATCCACGAAGGGCGCTCCGAATCCGGAGGCTTTATCGGCCCAAAGACGTCATTCGCCGATGGGGCTCCGAATCCGGAGGCTTTACTTGGCCAATCGTGATATCCACGAAAGGCGCTCCGAATCCGGAGGCTTTATCAGCCCAAAGACGTCATTCGCCGATGGGGCTCCAAATCTGGAGGCTTTACTTGGCTAATCATGATATCCACGAAGGGCGCTCCGAATCCGAAGGCTTTACATGGCCAATCGTGATATCCACGAAGGGCGCTCCGAATCCGGAGGCTTTATCAGCCCAAAGACGTCATTCGCCGTTAGGGCTTCGAATCTGGAGGCTTTACTTGGCCAATCGTGATATCCACGAAGGGCGCTCCGAATCCGGAGGCTTTATTGGCCCAACAGCGTCATGTGCCGAGGGGGCTTTTTGGTCGGAATGCCCGTTTTAATTAGATTTTGCAGAGGATGGGATTATATCTACCCAAGAAGAATCCTTGCATTTACAGAGGAGGAAGATGTACATGGAGAATCATTGTAGAACTGAGATCAGTCCCCACAAATCGGGTTTAATGACAATTCTCGAGTTCCAGGGCCGTAACGTGTTTCTATGCCGATATGGAATCCTTCCGATGATGAACGTGTTAGTCGAGGATGTTTCGATTCGGTCGTTCTGGAGGAGGACAGAATGCTGGTGCGGCGTGCCGGGAACCACAGATTTGCTCAATACCGTGTTGGGTAGGAAAACGCAGCAGCTGATGGTAGGTGCTAGGCACAGCTTGGATAGCATGCAACCAAGTTCGCCCCATGATGATATTATACGGCGATGGGAGCTTGATGACCAAGAATTCTACATCCATCGTTCGGGAGCCGGCTCGAACGAGTAGTGTGATCTTTCCCAATGGATACTATGGATTCACGTTGAAGCCAAACAATGGATGGGGAGCCGGAGACAGGTCTGATTGATTGAAACTGAGTTTGACGAAGGTTTCATAATACATAACCTCCAAAGTGCTTCCTTGGTCTATGAAGACGCGTTCAACGAAGAATCGATTTACGTGTAGCTCAATGACCAGTGGATCACTATGGGGGAGTGTTATGCCGATAAGATTGGAATCATTGAAGATAATACTCGGAGCTTCGTAGGGCTCCTTCGATGATGTGCGTCGCTTCTGGGGGGCTTGAATTGCGTGTATAGAAAGTGGCGTTGGAAGGCCGTATATCATATGAATGATGCCGAGCAGAGGTGAATCCTGCTGAAGGGCAACAGTTTTGATTGCGTTCTTTCGTACGTGTTGCTGAAGCCGACCATCTTGCACCAATTTCTCAAGGTGGTCTTTCAGAGCATAGCAGCTATCCGTATCATGACCATGATCTTTGTGATATTCACACCATCTGTCTCGTCTTCTCATATCGGGAGGTCCCACCATTTTGGATGGCCATTTAAAAAACGGAAGATGTTGGATTTGGGACATAACCGAGCTGATTGAACCTGACAGCTCCGTATATTTCTTATCGGCGCGCTTTGTGCGCCTATTATCAACTTGCAGTTGCTCATTTGTTCAGTGTGGGCATTGATCGCTTGGTCGGCGAGAATCTCATTTCTTATCTCGTTTGGTCCGCTGGCGTGGTTCATGGCTCTGAGGAGGTACGGAACTTATCGGTTGGGCAATCTTAGGGGGGGCCGTTTTGGTGGTACTGTGTCCGACTTTAACCCGCAAAGCGTCATCTTCTACTTTGCAGTATTCTTCTAGTTTCTTCATCAACCCCCAGACTATTTTGGGGGGTCTTCTGGTCAAGGAACTGCGGAGGGCACTATTTGGGTGTAGTCCCATTTTGAAGGCGGTGATGGCCATGGAGTCATTGCAAGCATCGTCTACAAGATTAAAGCATTCCCAATATCGTGCCGAATATGCTCTTAGTGTCTCTCCTGGCAGGATTTGCATTGCCCAGAGGGAGTCGGCTTGTTTCGGCTGGACTTCATTTGTGATGAATCTGGCCCTGACAGACTTCTGTAATTGGTGGAAGGTTTTGATCGAAGCCGGCTCCAGTTTGTAGTACCACCTGACAGCCAGTGGTCCCAAACTGCTGGGGAATATTCTGCACATGAGGGCTTTGTAACGACCCCAAAATGCGTATAAGAAGTCACCCTTATTTAATTAGTGGATAATGCGTTTTAATATTGGAATCGAAGAACTATCTGTTGAGTTATGACTTTAAAACTGGACTTGACGACCCTTACGGGTTGAAAAATCAAAATTGAGTACTTGGGTATGTTAATGGGAATTTTTAGAACTATTTGGGAAAATTAATTGGAATTCTAATTTGTCTGATTCGTTAAAGCACGTTTGAGTGGTTAATTTTGTACTGTAAATTGAAGGCCTTACAGGCTTTAGAAACCAGAATAAAGGGTATATTCATGATCAGCGTAATTTTTAGAGTCATCTGAAAAGTTTAATTGAAATTTAATTTCGTACGATTCGTAAGGCCACGTTTGGCTCTCCCTTGTGTGTGTGTATATTTATGTGAGTAGAAGCCTTATGAGTTGTAGAACTCATCTATTTTGAACCAAAATATCTAGAGAAAGGGGGAAGACCCGTGAGAGAGAGAGAGAGAGAGAGAGAGAGAGAGAGAGAGAGAGAGAGAGAGAGAGAGAGAGAACTCAAAGAGGAAGGAGGGAAACCTTGGAGATTGAAGAGCTTTAAGGGGGGAATTCAAGGATTTGGGTTAAGGTATGTGGTTTTAACTATTATCTTTGTAAATAATTCAATTACTACATGAAATCAAGGATTAATTTGGAAGTTTAAAATGTAAATGAACTAGTGTTTTGGGATTTTGGGTGAAATGGGTTGAATTCATGGAAATGAACTTTGCTTTCCTTAAATTTGTTTAAATTGGGTCCAATCTTAACAAAGATTTGTGGAATAACAAGTTTTGGTGTGAAACTCGACCATAGGTAAGATATATTCTTCTGATTTGAGAGCATATATTTTGGAAGTTTGATTATATAGAAAGATGAGACTTGGATTTTTAATTTGAGACATAGATTGTTTTATTTGAGAGGAGATTATACTTGGTTGATTTTAGTTTATCATGTTATTAGGCAATTGTACATGTTTTTGAGTGAATTATGTTTAGAACTAAGTTTAAGAATGGAAAGAATCAAGTGTTGGAGCAAAAGACCCATTTTTGGATTGATGTTTTTTGCCCAGACCGCACGAGCGGCCACGGGCACCGCACGAGTGGACATGAAGAAGAAAAAGGGATTTTCATTCTGTTTTTCGGCGCTCGAGCGGCCGGGTCCTTCCGCTCGAGCGGAATTGGGCCGCACGAGCGGCCAAAGTGGGCGCACGAGCGGCCACCCCTATTTCAGCATAGACCGGGTAAATTTGAATAGGCATATCTTTTGCATCCGGATTCCGTTTTGAGTGATACTTGAGCCTAAAATCAAGCCCCAGAAGTCTAGTTTCCAATGGTGGTAGTCTCACTCCAAAATTTTAAATACAGAAATAGTTACGTCCAAATTAGTGATGACTGTTCACTTTCTAGTTACCAGTTTGTACCGTTTCTTCGTCTGAACCTTTCTCCTATCGATTCCTCCTATCTTATGAGGCATGGATTATAACCTATGGAGGACTAATGAGTCTAGAACCACCATAGCTATTGAATGAAGAATAAAAAGAGATTGGTTTTATTCTTATAATCTGTTATATGCATTGTGTTCGTAGGTCAAGACGAGGACATCGTTCCACCGCTATCAGAGACCTACCGCTGTGAGTAGTAGTACTATAGTCGCACGTTCAAGTATTGTTAATGATTCTCATTGTTAACATTCTGTCCCTTACAAGTAATTAAGTTAACAATATGTTGATTGGAAAATCTAGAGGCATTATTGAGCAGTCCATTCTGTTTACTGTTGACAATGAATACTAACTTTCTGTTATTTGCAAGATAGCTATAGTGATTCATGACGAACAAATGGAACGTATGAGCATTATGGAACTATGGTATTCCGATATCTCTGGAATCATTCAATCGGTAAAAAGTGTTTACCTTTCGTTAATAATCATCAAGAACGTTCTGTTAAACTTAAGTTAATGCATTAACTCATGTGAATGATGCAATGGTTACCATTAGTACTCTGTTAATTGCAGGTCAACCATGTTAACATATATGAACAATTAAACAAAGGTGTATGTTACTGATTAATAGCTCAAGTGAACCATGTCATTTCTTAATGAATAAAGAGAATTTGTGTTACATATGAACTCGAAGTTATTCAGAATCTACGACATGGATGCAAAAGTTTAACATCATTATGTGACCCACATAAGAATGTGAATTATTCTATTTTGTTAAGTGCACGGTAATGACATGATATACCAAGAAATGCTCTATTTTCTGATATGTTACGTTATGAATTAATTAATGATTATCCATATATGTAAAAGTATTCATGGCATCCTTAGCACAAGGCCCTTACCCGGGGGTAATAATACCGTGGTTCAAGTATGTTACAAGATATCTCTTGCCATCGACGGTCTTGTACGGATGGTACCACCGACGATCTTGTACGGGTGGGTTATGATCAAGCATGAACTCTGATTTCTATTTCTGATTCAAGCATAATTAAGAATATGTAAGAATATGTTTCTATTTATCCGTTCCATTTATGCTATGTTATGACATGATATGAATTGATCGGTCTTTAAGACCTAATGATTTCTGGTATGGAACAAAGTGTTGTATGGAACTAAGTGCTGCAATGCGAGTCACCTCTAGAATCTGTACGAGCCACCTCTTGAGTCCATACATATATTCAAGGGCTTAATGCCAACTTTTCAAGGGCTTCATGCCAATCTTTCAAGGGCTTTATGCCATATGTTCAAGGGCTTAATGCCAACTTTTCAAGGGCTTCATGCCAATCTTTCAAGGGCTTTATGCCATATGTTCAAGGGCTTAATGCCAACTTTTCAAGGACTTCATGCCATGTGTACAAGGGCTATATGCCAACATGTTTAAGGGCTTCATGCCATATGTTCAAGGGCTATCGCCAATCCATTCAAAGGCTTAAAGCCATAATGTCTTACGATTGGGCCTAAGGCCATTTTGAAATGAAAACAGGAACAGATTATTCATGGGATCTTTGCATTTACTTATGCATTGCTATGTATTATGTTTAAATTGAGCATTTAGGTACTATTATTCACTGAGCCTTGCTCACTCCGCTTTTATGTATATTTATGTAGGTGAGCCATCGGGGGATTGACACTAGAATTATATTGAGGTCTACCTGTCTGCGAAGCCGTCTGGGTTACGCCTCCATGTTGAGGCCTTAATTTTGGTATTCTAGGGATTGTATATTTCTTTTTGGAGTCTTATTCAAGTGTGTGTGAGATCTATATAATTCTATGGTTGTATATGTAACTCTGGAAATGTATCTAATTAAGCCATCATGTATGCACAAGCTCAATGGATGTTGTCCTTTCTTGTTATTGCTTCCGCTTAAGGCCCCGTATGTAATTAAATATTATTTAAAAATTCTGTTTGAGGCCGATATACGGGCCGGTCATGGACCAAACCTCTAGGGGTGGGTTTGGGTCATGGCAGGCTTTGTCATCTACATGCAATGTCATAGCTTGCTTGTAGTGGCGGATATGATCAGTGGGGTCTGACTTGCCATCATAGAGAGTAAATGACGGAGCTTTAAACTTTTTGGGCAAGATCGCCCTTGCGATCCGTCGCATAAAAGGATCATGCTGGTCCTCATCATCTGAGTCGTTTCTCCTGCGCTTATACCTTACGCGTTGGCTCTCTTCAGAGGAGCTGGAAGTTGTAGATCGTCCTTTCTTTTTGGGCTCCGGAGATAGTGAGTCGGAGTCGCTATCAGTGTCTTGTTGCCGGGCTCGAGGTAGTCGACCGCCTGTTTTCAGAGGTCGCTCCGGGTATTGGCGCACGACTTGTTTGGACTTTGCCACCTCGAGTGCCAAATCCTGACGGAGACGCTCATTCTCAGTGATCATGTTCTCCAACCGCTGCTCGTTTTGCTTTGCCTGCTCCATGATCGCCTGCATTGCCTCATGTTCTGGAGTCGAAGGTGAACTGAAGTTCAAAGCGCATCTTACTGGGTTAGGCTCCGGTCCGTGCGTGTTTGTTGGAGTGAAGTCGTCTATCTGTGTGGTGTCACCAGCAACTATTGAAGGGTCCTCCGTCACGTCCGCCATGGATGTGCTTGAGTATTCCCACAGATGGCGCCAATTGTGGAGAAGTGGTTTTTTGGAAATACTCTTCTGATCCTGGGGGACGCTCGTGATCCACCGACAGTCACCTGAAAGGAAGTAAACACTCCGATCGGGGGTGCCAGAATTAGCACTCCGATGGACAAGTCAGTCTCTCGTTCTAGATTACTTGTATTCTAAGTTAAACACCACAATTATCACATACCTTTCTCAGTCTGCTATTCCTTTATTTATACTCATTCCCTGGGCCTTGGGGCCTGGTCCACTTTTCGCTTATTATGTCCATATTTACTCGGCTCCATAGCTCAGTTCCTATTCGGCCCATCTACCCTTTATATTCGGCATCCGTAGGGTTTTGGATAGAGTCGGGCAGTAGCTGTGTTAAAATATCCCTCCTTTAAAACTTGGCTCCCACAGTATGAATTAGTAACTGCAAATACGAAAAAAATAAAATAAAATAAAAATTATTGTTTCCATAAAAAAGCCAAGCAGCTTAAGAGCTCAAGAATCAGGTAAATCATAATATTCACTGTACTAATCTTGGTAAATCATAATTTTCTTCGAACTCAAGAATCATATAGTATGAGAAGGTTCTATAGTTTATGGATACAGTACCAAACAAAAATAGAATTTGCAAAGGCGAAGCCAGAGAAAGAGAAAAAAATTCAATGTGAGGACTCTCTATCTGAGAGAATCCAATCATTTCAACAAATCCAGGGAGAAGCAAAGACTTGGTAAAATACACTCTTTTATTTTTATTTTTTTTATTGTTTGCTCATTTTTTATCTTCATCTCTCTCTGTTTTTCATTGAATTCTCATCTGTCTCTCATTGAATTCCCAAAACTCCACTAAATGTATAACCATCATTGAATGCCCCTTGTATATCTCTATATTTTATCATTTTATTTTAGGATTTATTCACCAAAAAAAAGTTACTTATGTTGCTTTTGTGATTTCACTTTAATTAGTTAACAACCATTCAATATTATGTCTTTAAAACAGTGCCTAGTAGACACCATCGTGGCTTGACCCAAGGGCTGAAGGTTCAAGCAATGGTTGAGAAAGTTGGAAAGCTCAAAGTCCTATACCACATGAGTATCGTGCACCAGTGGGGGATCATGCCTCTCAATTTGTCTCCAGATTGGTGTTGAGGTCCAAGCACACTTGCCAGAGGTGGAAACATGTCAACAAAGAAGTCACGGCACCTATGATGCAGCATCTAACGGTAAAAGTATTACATAATGGATTGAATTCATGTAATACAATTAATTATGACTTACAATATTTGTGGTTGTTGCGAAGATCAATTTGACGTGCAAGGTGAATCCACAGATGTTAACAAAGCAGTGGTAACAAAGTGTGGACGGAGCTTGAGCACCCACACCTACAGACTACGAAAAAAAATACCTAAATCTTAAGAGTGCTAAGGGAGAGGAGTATGCTAGAAGCCACCCATCGCCTGAATGTGACCTCGAGAAATGAAAAAACTTGATTGACAAGAAGTGGAATGATAGCAATTGGTTGGTAAACTTTTCTTATGTTTATTTATTGTTGACAATTACCTTATGTCTTCCTAATATATATATTTTTCTATTGGGACTTGCTTCTTGTAGAAGCAATCAATAGCTAACATTAACAATAGAAAACAATTGAATATGAAGCATAGATATGGGTCGAAGTCTCTCCCAGTTAGGGTACACGAGGCGGTGAGTCTTCTTTAATATATTTTTTTTAAAAAAAATTGATTCTACTACCATCATCCTTATTTAACTTACTAGTTGAACAAAAAAATCAGACAATTGCAAATGGGAGCCAACTGCCAGAGTCGCCACATGTTTACAAATCCACACACTTTAATGATGTCACAAAGTAGTGGATTTCTCTGGAGTGTGAGAAGAATTATGTATATAAATTTACCTTTTGTATTAGGATGATTGCAGCTTTTATTGTATCATTATTCATTTTTCTGTTTTTATTGTATTGTTTTCAAAGTATGCTCAAAATGCCAATCCAGACCCTAGAGCCTCTGTTACCAATTCCCATAAAAGGTAACCATCTACCTCCTATCACAGCATACTTTGAACAAATAATTCTTTTCCATAGAGCATGATCTTCATTAGCATACCTCCACCACCATTTAGAAAGAAGACAATCATTAACCTTTGTAATCCTCCTTATTCCTAGCCTACCTCTCTATATTGTGTAGAGAAGGTAAAATGGTAGAAGCCAGAAGGCTTTTTAATTCATTTTCCTAGAAGAATTGTGTTGTATGGACAACTATGTTTTATGGGAATGTGAAATCTCATCAATGTGAGGCTGCCTTTGATCTTTTAAATGAGTTTAAAGCAAAGAAATAGACTGTTCTTGATGCTTTGATCCTCATTAGTGCACTTGGTGCCTGTGCAATACAAGCGGCTATGGATCCTACCAATCAAATTCATGCTTACATATTGTGAATAGGAACTGAAATGGAAGAGAAATTGAATAGTGCATTGGTTGATATGTACTCAAAATGTGGGAATATAACATATGCACAAAAACTGTTTGAAAGGGCTATTTTAAGAGATTCAATCCTTTACAATGTGATGATAGCTGGCTATGCATATTGAGTCCTGTGATTCTCTCTAGTTCTTGTTGGCATTAGTGCTAGTGATACATGGTATTCCTACAATCTTTTGGCATCTTCTGTTATCCGTGTTGCTTATCATCAAGGATCACATCAACTCTTTGAAATTTTGGATTGTTATATGCATTTATACTAAATTGGTTTATGAAATAAAATTATTTATATATGAGTTTAGATGTAGTTGATAATATATTAATATTTTCTTTATTTATTTTCTTTGCAAATTGGTTTTTGATGACATAGGGAAGCACAATTTCAAATCAAGATCAAGTGTTGAATTTTTATTTATTTATTTATTTATTCCTAAACTGATACTTAGTTCTAGTGGCAAATCAAGATCGAGTGTTGATTTTTATTTTGTGGACTCCATGTTAGTTCATTTTGGGATTACCATGATGGATTTTTTGTTATACTTAATGGATTAATATTAAATTTGTTTGACAGATATATTTTGATTTATAATATAAATTGTTTAGTGATTTTTTTTTTTTTTTTTTTTTTGGTGGAGTGGTGTATGATAGCTAGTGGATTTCTTAGTATATTTAAAAGGCTATTGGGATATGAGCAGGGATATTTGTGAGATAATAATTTAAATTGAAATATAAAATATGGAACAAGTTTAGTGACAAATTTTTTCGTCATTTGTACTTGTTATTATGACAAAGTGATTATTTGTCGATAATAAATATTTTTTGTCCAAAATTTATCGCAGCTTATATGAGAAAGTTTTCATTAATTTTATTGTTTGATGACTAAAAATTTCGTCACATATACATATTTTTGCCATGAAATATATTTCGTCACCCATGTCTGACTTTTGGTGACGAAACATTTTGTCAACTTTACATCTTATTCGTCAACTAAAGTTATAACTATGGTACTAAATAACTATTTGGTGACAAAAATTAGGATTTTTGGCGACAAAATGTTGTCTTATCGGTGACAAAAGTTTTTGTCACTAAAGTAATTTCATTGGTGACGAAATTATTTTTCCTCATAGCAATTTTTAGTCACAAACATTCAATGACGAAACTGATGAGGAAAATATTTCCTCACAAATATCTATAGTGACAAAATTAGCTCTTTGGAGGCAAAAAAAATCCGTCATTCAAGACCTAACTTGTTATAGTGTGAGCTAGTAATTTGTTCACCCATTGCCTATACATGGGTACAGGGAATGCTTTTCAGATTTGAAAGAAAAATAGCTAGTTTTACCATTTCATAGTTGTAATGTAGTGATAAATTGTAATACTTCATTTGTTTATTTGGCTGAGTACCGTTCTTTGTAAAGAGTAGTGCCCTCTCATTTATTGTAAGCTTTGGGGTGTTCCAATTGGGATGATTATGTCATATTAATTAAAATACATGGAGAGCATTACAAAGTTTATGGTTTCATCCAGGGTATTTTCTTATATAGACTGGTGAAAGAAAATGGATTTTGAAAAAGATTTTTATAGATATTGAATGAGACTGAGGTTTCTTTATAAAACCTTACGCTTTGGTTAGTTAGTTTCTACCTAATTAGTCTCTGAAAAATCAGAGCGTTAGAACATGGTATCAAATCTAAACGTGTTTGAATACCTTGGCTCGTAGGAAATAGTTTTGACCACAATTGGATTTTACTGTGCGATTGTGAGCGATGTTTGCATCTTATGTGATAACATACTTATGTGCTAAGATGTTGTATGTTTATGTGGGCATGGGTTTGAGTCTCGAGGATGCTATATCGGCTCCATAAATTTTATTAGAAATCTCATTGGAAATGCACTTGTTCAACATGATTTCTAGTAGAAGGTGTAAAAGCATTTCTAGAATGACTAACAATCTTCGTAGGAGCAATATGTTATCTGTTATGTGGTTATGTGATTCTATGTTATTTGATGTGCATATGTTGAGTTTTGTGTTGGAACATGAGGTGTGCCTCAGTGAAAGGTGTTGATGCTAAACGTTATGAGTGGTATATATATTGTCTTAGATGATTGCGAAATTGTTCTATTCAGTTGACTATGTGTGGAGTTAGTCTTGAACCTTGGGTTGTATACCCTTGTGTGTATTTGGAAAAAGGCGTGGCCTCGGCATGCTAAAGATTGTGAATGGTGGTATGGGATGTATTGCCCTAGAGAGATTGATTGATTTGAGATTTGGTTCTAAAATCTAAAAGGTGCAAACTATGTAATGTTTTAAAGATAAAATTTGAAGCGGACAATATTCATAATTGTTGTTATTCTAAAATTTTTTGTCCTCGGGTGTCAGGAGGAGTGTGTCCTACACTCATTAGTAATAGAATTATTTTAAGGGAATGGGTAGAATTTTAACCTATGGTTATATTTTCTTTTGGGGTCATCTTGTGTCTGGTTGGCTAGTCTAGCGATTTCCTAATAAAGTCTTGGACTGACTCTATGAGTGTGATGGTTTGACGTTGTGATCTAGATTTCAGATTGTTTTAGCCCGTGTGCAGTTTGGAACAGTGTAACATCGAGAACTAGGTTCTCTTTTTCCTAGCAATTGGGTGAGTTGGAATGATTTAAGTTACTGGTTTATTTGCTAAACCTTGAAGGGTGCTTCCTTGTGCTTAATGTGTGGTATGTCCTACAAGAGAAGTAGGATCGCTTGTTGGTTGGTTGAGGGAAACATCATCGTTGTTTTAATTGTCCTGTGAGTTTGTATTGGTAAAATCATGGTTGCCTTCAGGGTGGACCTTATAGGTCACCATAATATTAGTGTAGAGTTTGTGTTGTAAATTGGCGTAAATGTCTTCGAAGTTGAGTTGATTTAGCTTTTTTGCTTGGCGGCCATGTATAGTTTGGCTATTTACCTGGTCGTGTTGAGTCTTTCTTAGACTTAAAGTATATTGTTGAGATCTTTTTGTGAACTCCACATTGGAGCAGAACCGTTTATTTTGATTTGTCTTCCTTGTTGATGGAAATCCTAGGTCTTTGTCCAAATTGATTTTATTTCGTTTGGGTTATGGGGTATGGCATCACCCTATAGCGTTGGTAACGTATTGTTTGTCTTGTGATGGTTGACGGTCACTATTTGAGTTGGTGGTTAGTGCTACTGTTTTGTTTTGTTGAGGTCTCGGAGTAGTAATAGTTGTTTTGGCCTTAGGATGCATTGTGAATTAGACGATGGAAATAATTTGTTAAAGGTGGGTTATCACCAATGAGATATATGCTGTCTCAATGTTCTAAGGGGTCATTTTGGCAAAAATGTATGTTATGCTTAAGAGATTAGATCATCTTTTGTTGTTTTTGGGAATCACTTAGTGGTTTATGCTAGTAGGGGTTTTTATAACCAATTGTTGTGTGAATGTAATGGTTTGGTTCATTACCGGTGTGACTTATTAAGGTTTATGCGGTAGTCAAAAAAATTTGTTGATGCATTGGTAAGTTCCTGAGTGAGCTTTTGGGTGACTGTAAAATGCATTACATCATGTAAGTTTAATCTCGAGGACGAAATTTTTTGAAGGAGGGTAAGTTGTAATGACACAATTTTCTTTTTTTTTATTTGAAAAAAAAAAAGTCAAGGCATAAATTAATTGTGCAATATTCGGATTCGGCTGCTGTGTAAAATTTTGTGTGAAAATTTTCCAATTTTGTATTTATTTTAAAACTAGGTACCTATCTCAGAAAATTGTGAAATTTTTATATGTTGTTTCCATATGAGTCTTGCATGTTGTGTTAAAATTTCATAATAAAGGACAAGTTATTTTTTGAAAATTCATGGATTCAGTTTAGTTTATAGCATAATTTGATGTTGAGTTTTGGGTGTTTAGACCATGACTAGAGATAAAGTTTGTTGGGTCTATTTTGATATATAAGTGGGTCATGTTTGGCTTATGAGTGAGAATTTAATTTAAGACACATTACTTAAAATCAATTTAATTTGAGTTTGTTTATTACTCGTGTTTGACTGTTTGGTCCTTTTCATTATGTGATTGGTAGTAACCACATTGGGAGTTGTTATTATTTATTATATAGGTTTATAATAAATATTTGAATGTTGAATTTATGGTGTGTACGATACGGTGAAAAATTATATATTTCATAGTGAATAAAAAGGGATACATTTTTGTAGTGAACAAAAGATTATATTTTGTGGTGTATAAAAAAATATTATACTTTTATGATGAGATAAAATTATATCATTTTATTATTTATGTTATAAAATTTTAAGGTTTTATTACAAATTTTAAATATTACAACAATTGTTGAAGTGGGTGACAACCCGCGTGGGGCTGCTCTCCCCCACTCCCTGTACTTGCTACATTTTTCTTCCTCTACTTTTTACTTTTGTTTTCTTTGGAGCAGAGAGCTCCAGTCTCTCTCTTCTTTGCGTCTCTCTCTTCCCCATTTTGATGTCCGTTATTGCTTAACCTTTGAGCTTCGAATAAGAGTCCTTAGAGTAAAATTTTGCAAAATTTTTGTAAATGAAAGTCAGAGAGCTCGTTGTACTCTTCATAGCGATAGTCTCGGATCAAAAAATCGACGAGGTTTATGTAATAACCCGACGCTCACATATGTTTCGGGTATATTGTTAGTTCCTTATTCTGTGCATTTAAATGCTTAATGTAAAATGTCATGAGAAATTAAGTTTAAGCCCATGGATCTTATGAGTTGAGGCCTATATTTGTTTGGTAAGAAAAGCATCTATTATAAATAAAACGTTTGGATTAGAAATTGAGAGCCCTAGAGGCTTGATAATCTGAAATTGGCTTTACATTTGAAATAGGCATAATTTTTAAGTCATAATAAGCATTTCTGTGAAAATTTGATTTGGGATGATTAAACTGATTAATTTTCATCTTTATTCACTTATATATAAATATCTATGCCCTTTGAATATTTGGTGGAGAACCATCATAAGAGAAGCTCCTGAGAGAGAGAGAGAACTAGAGAGGAAGAAAGTTTGAAAGGAAGTTCAAGGAGGAGATTGAAAAACAAATTGAGAAGGTTCACTGAAATTCCAACTCAAGGTGTGTTTAATTTATTCTAAGTGACCCTCTCTTTGATTGGGTAAGAATCCCTCTATATTTTGTAAATTAGGGTTGCTATATAAGTCAAGTGTGTGTTAAAAGAATAATTGGGAAATATTTTTGTAATGACCCTCACACTGATTACCGATTAATTACCGATTATGGCTAAACTGAGATTGATTGTGACTGATAATTGAAGTAATTGAAATACTGAACTGACTGACTGAAATCTGAAACTGATTGATTAAGTATATGTAAGTTAAATTGCATTCTATCTGTTTGACTGTTTGATTATCTGTTCATGTTTTATGTTTAAACTGCAAATTGAAGGCCTTATCGGCGGCCGAACCGGAAATTGATCGATGATTTAGGACCATTAGAATTTATATGATTTTATGGTGTATTTAATTGAAAATTGATTTTGTATGATTAAACTAGATTAAATAATGTAAAACACATAAGTTGCCTTATCTACCAAATTGCCATTGTGAGTGGGCTTTTGTTTATTAAAATATTTGAACCTTTATACACTTAGGCAACGTTTTGCTCAGCTCATTTCTTGTTCATAGCCGAATTAGAGAGAGAGATAGGAGAGAGAGCTTGAGTTCTTGAGATTTGGCTCGAAGGTTGAGAGAATTGAAGGGATTCTTGCATTTTTGGACTTCTACACTTGAATTCAAAACTTAAGGTAGACCATTGACCTCCTTCATTGTGTGTTTGAGGTTAATCTTGCATGATTCAAGTTAAATTGTAGAGTTAAGGCATGAATTAGTTCAATAAGTGTTGATATAAAGCTTAATTGTTGCATGCATGTCTATATTGAAGAGTTTTGGGTTGATTTCATGGCAAATGTTGCATGCATGTTCATGTTGATGTTTAGGAGCATGATTTCACCTTGTTTTTCAAAGAATTGAGCTCATTTGAGCTAGCATTGAAGCTTGAAAATTGTTTAAAGTTCATGCATGTCATGTTATAACATGTTCATGAAATTGGTTTGAAATTTGGTTTTAATTGACTCACCCTTGGCTTTAAATTCACAAATTGAGCTTTGAAACTTGTTGTATATTGGGATTAATTGTGTTTTCCAGAATTTGGGCCCAAGAGGTCGAGTTTAGAGCTGTAGAATGCTAGGTTTGAGCTTGGGAGGCAAATCTGTAAATTCCAGATTTGGCTTCTTCGCTCGAACGAAGGATTCTACGCTCGAGCGACCATCGTTTACTCTGAGCTACGCTCGAGCAAAGGAATGGTGGCTCGAGCGTAAATTTCAAGCTCTCAGAATCTTGGTGCGCGCAGGCGTACGCTCGAGCGAATGGACCTACGCTCGAGCAAAGAGCTGTGTCTCACGCTCGAGCGAGCATCGAGCGTAAATTTTGAGCATCCAGCATTTTTACTGTAGCACACAGTCCGCTCGAGCGACGGAATTCACGCTCGAGCGGAGATCCTTTGTCTGTATGTTCGCTCGAGCGAAGGAATCCTCGCACGAGCGAGACCCCTGTTTTCAGCAAATTTTGTAAAGTGTTTTCTATGTGCATCTTTGCATCCTCATCCCATCCTAGGCATCCTGAGGCCTAGTTTAAGGTATCTTGAAGAGGATATGGATGTAGAACACACCAAGGCAAATTTAGGGATTAAGTTATCATCTTTCCCAACTGTGAATGTGGCGACCTAGAATTTTTCCCGCCGCTATTTGACGCTCGAGCGGACTTTTGGGGTTCCCAGCAATTTTGCAGACGGCTTGAGATTCTGGGAGTTGAGAATTTCCGCTCGAGCGGAGGAGTTGACATTCGAGTGGACTGCCTTATTGGTCGGTGCGCGCTCGAGCGTAGGAAGAGGCGCTCAAGCATGAAAAGTAAGATTGCCCTTGACATTGTAGTAGTGTATTTGGAACCTTCTCATTTTATTTTGGAGTATTGATTGAGATGGTAATTTGATGGTAAAGTAAGATTGGACCAAAAATCTTTAATCCGAACAATTCGTTACGTTCAGCAGTTACTCTTTTGCCCTTTTCCTTTTCCACACTTCAAATTTGGATGTGAGGTTAGAACCATTGGAAAGCTTATTTCCGGGGCTTCAATTTGGACACAAGAACGACCTAAAACGGAGTCTGGATGAAAGAGTTACGCATGTTTGAAGTTTTGGAATCTGTGCTGGAAGCAGATACGCTCGAGCGGGAATAAGGACGCTCGAGCGGGTTTGGCGAGTACAGCAACGTAAAAACGGGATTTTGAGATCTTTTTCCACATTTTCTTTTTCCCCTCTTCTTCTAAGTCCGAAACCCTAGCCTCAAAACCTTGATTTCTTCTATTTTGATCAACAATCCACCATGGTTTTTGCATCAAGGATGGAGAACAAGAGAAGATCAATGTTTTTACCCGATTGGAACTCGGATTTGCGAAGGCTTCTTCTCAAGCTCGCTTCTTTGCTTGATTATGGAGGTAGGGGTTCTAGTTCTCTTCAATACTTACATCAAGATATAGATTTGTGGTATTTCCATTGTATAAATGTATGAATTTGCATTTTTGAGCATATAGAGTAAATTATGAGATTTGGGAATTTCGGGTTTGAAGCATTGAGGGTTCAATTGATGGGTTAAGGTGATGGAGTATGACCCTTAGATGTAATCAAGGAGAAGATTGGGATGTAAGGTCATGGTATGAGAAGTTTGAATTTTTATGGAAAACTTTATTTTTCTTGAAACCCTAGGTTAATTTGTGATGATAAATAATGATTTTGCCCAAATTGAAAATAGAATCATGGAATTGGTGGGTTGAATTATACGTGTACAAGTTTAATTGGATTTTTGAGATGTTTTGAAATAATGTTAAAAATTTGCGAATGAACTATATTATGAGCATTGTGAATCATGTTAAAATGAGAAAGGACATTAAGGGAAATGATTTAGAGAAGTAATGTGTGACTTCATATGTGTGTAGGACACGCTTCGGGAGGAATAAATGCTCCACCAACACATTGTGAGTAATAGTACGAAGATGTACATTTTATTTACCATTGATAATCATTATCACTAATCTTGTAAGTGTTACATGAACATGTTACACGAACATTTATGATGATTGAAAGTCAAGGTGAACGTTAAAAGATTGGTATACATCGGTATGACTTTGAAATGACTATGTTCTATCAATAACGAATAATAATTCTCTATTATCTATAAGCAAACTACGTCGTTTCTTAATGAATAAATGGAATTATGGTTATCTTTAAACCAAGTATCTGTATGAAACTGAGATTATTCCATTATACTACATGTGGACCCGAGGTTGTTAAGAACCTATGACAAGCATGCAAATGTTTAACATTCTTATGGGACTCACGTTAGGATGTGGGTTATTCTGTCCTTATTAAGCATATGGTAATGATATATGCGGCCTCAGTTAACAGTTGTTATTATTATTATTCAGTTGTCTGCGAGACACCTGTATTAATTTGTAACCAAGCTATGGGAAACTTATGGGCATTATTGCATAATGGTATTCTACGAAAACTAGAATTATTTCTATTACTGTTCCAATTATGCTATGCTAAGACATGATATGATGATTCGGTCTTTAAGACTTATGAAATTCTGGTATGGAGCAAAGTGCTGTACGGAACTAAGTGCTGCAATGTGAGTTACCTCTAGAATCCGTACGAGCCACCTCTTGAGTCCATACATATGTGAAAGTTATGAGGCCAATGGCCATTTTGTATGAAGTATGAAACAAAGTGTTGTACGGAACTAAGTGCTGCAATGCGAGTTACCGCTAGAATCCGTACGAGCCACCTCTTGAGTTCATACATGTAAGACAAGGGCTTTATGCCAATCTGATAAGGGCTTATGCCGTTCTAATATGAAACAAAGTGCTACACGGAACTAAGTGCTACGACGTGAGTCACCTCTAGAATCCGTGTGAGACACCTCTTGGGTTCATGTATCTATATGTTCAAGGGCTTCATGCCAACTTTTCAAGGGCTACATGCCATCTTTCAAGGGCTTTTATGCCATATGTTTCAAGGGCTTTAATGCCAATGTGTTTCAAGGGCTTTATGCCATTTTGATAAGGGCTCCATGCCATTTTATTAAGGGCTTCATGCCATTTTGTTAAGGATTTCATGCCGTTCTGTTAAGGGCTTAAAGCCACTGTGTTTAAGGTTGGGCCCAAGGCTGTTCTGTAAAACATACTTTAAGTATAAATAATTTTGAACATGACTATGCTATACAATGTTTAATGAAATCTGTATTTTGAGTTACGAAATGTTTCATATGATAAGTAATTTCTGAAATGAGAAAAATGCTATGAACTTCTGACATGTTTATGATATGATACGCTTGTTGGATAATTTTCCCAAAATATCTAGATGCACTACGAAACCCCGAATATTCAAGATATGACAAGTTTTCTGAAAAAGATACTTTGCTATGCGTACAGAAACAAATAAACCATATGTCCTCTTTATTGACAAATGCACGGATATTTATTATAATTTATGTTGAGCACTGAATTGTTATGTGCTATTATTCACTGAGCTTGACTCACTTTATTTTATGTTGGTTTCTGTAGGCACTCAACCTGGAGGTCAACCTTAACCTGTGGCTTCTGTTACCCAGTTGTCAATCCCTGAGTATCTAAGCTCTTAGATGTTGACCGTTCAAGTTATGGAGTTTTGCTAAGTTTTTAATTTGTACCCTAAATGTCTGTTAAGATCGATGTATATGTATATGTACATAGCTGTCTTCAGATGCACGTCTCTGTATATTTATCTGCATTATGTAATTTGTGATCCTGGCATGGTAGGGGTAGCTCAATGGATATTATGTTACGCTATTATATGTTATTATATGCTTCCGTTTAGGCCCCATAGGTTATATTCGTCAGGTTTTATGTCCGTTTCTGAGGTGGTCATGCCCAAACTTTTAGGGGCAAGTTTGGGGTGTGACAGTGAAACTTAGTGTGTGTTCAATCTGTTAACTGTATAAGGTTGGCATTCCGAGGAGACGCTCTAGCTTACTATAGCCTAGAACTCTATGAGTAACAATTGTGTAAAGATATGTTCAAAATGATTATTTTCTGAATACTAAACTGCACTGTTTACTGAACTGATATTGTTTACTGAATGAATGTATGTCCTATGTTCTGAACTGTATTGTGGCATCCTTAGCACCTACTGTTTACTGTTACTGTTACAGAGATCTCTGTCGGTTCCCTCGTAGAACCACTACTGTTTACTGATTGATGGCCATCATTACTGTTCGGTCTTTAAGACCTACTGCTTACTGTACTGTTATGCTAATGGATGTACCACATATGACTGAAAGACTGAAATACTGATTTAATGAACTGTTTTCATTACTATAAGGACATTCATTCTAAACCTCTTTACGCATTATGTTATTCATTGGGCTTTAGCTCACTGCTCATATATATATGTAGGTGTACAGGCACCAGACCAAGGCTAGAAGCGTCGGGGTAAACTCTAGTTTTGTCAAGCCAACCACTGTGCCTCACTGCGAGGCTCCGAGCCTGCCAAGCTATGGCTTAGGGGTGTTTTTATTTCCCCGTCTGTCTCTGTACCGTTTTGTAATACTGTATAGACTGTACTGTACTGTTAATAGGGATTAGGTCCCTGTCTACTGAATGATTGTACATATATGTATATACTGTTTCTGTACCAAATGTCTACATGTATAAAAAGTCTTTTTGCATACAGACTGTCACAGCTCATTAGACATTGTTTATTTACTATATTGGCTTCCGCCATGCCCCTGTACTCTGTTATACTGTCTTACTGTTAAGTAGGCCTTCGGTAATCTCGGATTACTGGCCGGTTACGGTGCTAAACCCATAGGGGCGGGTTTGGGTCGTGACAATTTTTATGTTTGACTGATTTGGGGAACTATGTTGATTTATTTTTGAGAAATTACATTATACTTCTTCAATTAGTATTCTACTTCTTCAATTAGTGAGTTGAACTCATCCTTATGACCATGTGGGTGTGTGTGTTTATGTGGGAGAAAGTTGGAATATTATGGCTTGAGTTATGTTTATGAATATTAAGAATTCAAGGATTCAATTTGTGTTTAGATGGATGCATAATTATAGTTCTATTTACATGATTTTGGACCTAGTAAAAGCCTTTTAACTACTTGCCAAAAAAATTGAGTTTTGTTGAAATTTCGAACTGGAACTGTGTAGGATCGCCACACATGCGGGAGTCATGGCCGCACGTGCGGGAGGTAGTGCCGCACGTGCGGGAGTCATGGCCGCACGTGCGGGAAACAGGGGACTTTGAGGTTTTGGCTACTGTCTAAAAGGCACGTGCGGGGCATCACTGCCGCACGTGCGGGGCTCACAGCCACACGTGCGGCCCATCCTAAAAACTACGGGTTGCTCCGTTTTACGTGTTTGACCCTCTAATATTGTTAAAATCTGTATTTGGTGCATTTTTGAGGTTGATAAATTCATTCAAGCAAAGCGAGTCTGGAAATGGTATAACGAAGAAAAAGAACTAATTTGTGAGTTATGTGTGTGTGCAGGACACACTCCGGGAGGAACTAGCACGTCATCACAACACTGTGAGTAGTAGTACTATTATAGTACGCTTTATTATAGCTAATGATTACCATTAGCATTCTGTTATCGCATGTTAATTATGTAACTTATGTGAATTTGAAAGAATGTGAATGGATGATGGAAAGGATGTGGATACCTTCATATGACTCTGGAACTTTGTAAGGTTCTGAAACTAGCCTGCTCTGATGATATCTGGGCCTATGGCCAATCTGTATTTTCTGGTATGAAACAAAGTGTTGTACGGAACTAAGTGCTACAATGTGAGTCACCTCTAGAATCCGTGCGAGACACCTCTTGAGTTCATACATGCATGACAAGGGCTTAATGCCATTCTGTTTAGGGCTTAATGCCAATCTGTTTAAGGGCTTAATGCCACTCCGTTCAAGGGCTTAAAGCCATTATGTTTAAAGCTGGGCCTAAGGCCGTTCTGAAATTAGTACAGAATCAGATTAACCATATGATCTATGCATTGACATACGCATTGTTCTGTATCATGATTTAACTTGAGCATTGAATTGTTTAAGTACTATTATTCACTGAGCCTGGCTCACTCTGTATTATGTTTGCTTTTGTAGGTAACCAACCGGGAGGTCAGTCTTAACCATGATGTCCGTTCTCTTTTGTCAACCTCTGTACGTCTAGGCACTAGATGAAGTCGATCATTTTTGTGGAGTTTTGTTAAGCTGTTGGCTTGTACTCTAATTGTTTGTTTAAGGTTGAATGTACCTAACTTCCCTAACCTCCAATGTTTTCATTTTACGCCCAATCATGGGGTTGGGTCTGTATATTCGTATGTATATAACCAATGCTCAGGTGTCTACTTATTGTATATTATTTACCTGTTGCGATGTTTGTGATCCTGGCATGTTAGTGGTAGCTCAATGTATATTATTCATGATATTTAATAATTCCATTCAGGCCCCGTATGTTATGTATATCAGGTTAGATGTCCATTTCTGAATAGGTCATGCCCAAACTTTTAGGGGCGAGTTTGGGGTGTGACAGTTTACATCTCAGATCTGGTCCTCTTCATTATTTTAGGTGGGGACTTTCTTCACATTATTTATTTAAATCCATATTTGGGATATTTTGAAAAATATATCATGATAGGAAGTATTACATATATTATTTTTAGATTTTTGTTTGAATAACTTTTGGAAGAAAATCATGGTGAAATGTTAAGAATATTAGTATTCTGAAAATTGATTTGAAAAAAATAATCTTGTGCTGGTAGTAGTTGTCAAAAAAATCCAAAAACAAATTTAATAGTTTTGTGGTTTGTATCTACATCATATTATGATTAGATAATTTATTTTGAGAAATATAATGTTGAAATATTATCTCATCTTTGATTTTTGAAATTTATTTTTGAGAAAAATAAATTGATGTTGTTGAATATTGTGTAAATTGTTAAGTTGGAATTATAGAGTTGTTTTGGAATTAAAAACTCTAAAAATGTTTATATTCATGATATTTTATGAATGGTGATATATATTGATAATTAGGTTTTGTTCATTTTGTGAAAATGAAAACATAAAATGTGGACTTTTGAAAAGTTTTGTTCATGTTGATTAGTTAATTTTAGAAAAGTTGTGAAATTGTATTTTGTAAAGAATTTGGGAAAAATTAACTATTTAAGTAGCTTGGCATAAAATATGGTTGTGTTTAAAAGATGAGACGTGTGAAGTTATGTTTGGTATTATTGATTTGGAAAATTTTGAATATAATGTACTTACTAATTTAGTGGATTAAATTAGTTTGATTAATATTTTATATCCTTCATAATTAAAAGTGTGCTATTGGGTTTATTTCCTAACTTTTAATATTATGGGATTAAAACTGATAAGGTTGACCCAATATGTGATTTGGAGAAAACAAGTGAGATTAAGTTGTTTTGTATGAAACAAAGTTGAACTATGATTATTAGTTAAGTTGATGTGATTTGGTATTTGGTCATTAGTCTTACTAGTTGAGTTATGTTATTGTAAAAATTTCATACCTCAAATTCATATATGAGATATTTGAATTGTAAATTGAGGGTTTGGTTAAATTGTGAGTTAATTACCTATAATCTTGCCATTAAATGTATTTTTTATATATAAAATTGCATGTGGGTATCTGAAAGTGAGAAAACCCCAATTTGTGAAAAATCATAAATGTTATTGTTTTAGAAGTTGGATTATTGGGAAAAGATTTTTTTATTTGGTTTTAAAATTGAGGATTTCATTGGAAAACACTTATGGAACTTTTGGAATATCGAATATTGGTTACTTTTTTCAAATGTTGAGTTTGATGGAAAACTATATAAGTTTTGAAAATTTGGCCTTAAAATGTGGAATATGGATTGTTTCCAAGTGTTGGGAATCATGAGGGATTGCAAGTTATGGTTGTATATCGGATTGTATATCCATGCTGTTATCTTTTAATTTATGCATTAGACATAACTGTTTTCGCTACCGGTGGAGGATAGTATTGATTGTTATAGAACTTGAATGAGACCTAGGTTGATTGAAACCAACTCACTCATCCATTTCATCTATTTCAAATGTTTTATACTCATGCATTGAAAATGTTTATTTTGAGAAAAGGGGGTGAATATTGTGGTGACTCTGGTTAGGGGGTGTGGGTTGTGGTAATTAAGTTGGCCTGTGTGGTAATAGTGAAAGTCCAGAAACCTGTGCAGTTAGGTCTCGATCCTTCCGGGTAGTACAGGTAAAATGGCTTTTGGTAGTGCTTGTATATCCTACTTGCATGCACATACTTAGAGACTCCTAGTGTGTGTATTTATTACCTGTTTTCTACTTCGAAGAAAAGACATGCATATAACTCGTATTATAAACTTTGGCATCGCATTCATTTTGAAAAGGATGCCCTGTTGACATTAAAGCGTGTTATTTAAGTTAACTAATTGTGGTTAATTAAATAAATTGGATTTAAGGGATTACGTAATAAAATCATAAGGTTATTATTGCATGATATGACTTTATATATATATATATGGTATCGCTATATCACTGTACCTTTATTTCATTTAACGTTATAATATGAGATTGCTTGGTGAGCTAGTAATTTGTTCACCCATTGCCTGTACATGTGTACAGGGAATGCATTTCGAATTTGAAGAACAAACAGCTGGTTTTACCATTTCATAGGTGTAACGTAGTGATAAATTGTAATACTTCATTTGTTGATTTAGCTAAGTACCGTTCTTTGTAAAGAGTAATGCCCTCTCATTTATTGTAAGCTTTGGGGTGTTCCAATTGTGATGATTATGTGATATTAATTAAAATACACGGAGAGCGTTATAGGGTTTATGGTTTCATCCATGGTATTTTCTTATATAGACTTGTGAAAAGAAAACGGATTTTGAAAAAGATTTTTATGATTAACTGAATAAGAATGAGCTTTCTTTCTAAAACCTCACGCTTTGGATAGTGACTTTCCGCTTAATTATTCTTTGAAAAATCAAAGCATTTGTTTGATATGTTTTGTTATGAATAAACATTCTATACTTTTTTATCACGTATGTAAATGTCATTCTTGGATCATGTCTGTAGACACCTCATCTTGACTGGCCCTAAGACTTGGGCGCTTTCTTTTAATTACCGAATGATGATAATCAAAATGTGTTTCTCACAAACTCTTCAACATGAAAGATAGAATTTGAGCCTTATTTCCAACCCTGAGCCTTATTTTGGCCAAGTGTTTAGGCTTTGTCTGTCACCCGGAGCAAAGTTGGACTGAATCGGAGCGAAACTAGGCCGAACCAAAGCAAAAACGGGTGAAACTTGCCCTGGCCAGTCAACCGGCCCACACCATCATAGGCACGACCATTATGACATCGGGTACGACCGGTTATACCACGGCCGCGAACTGTACACAGTGAGCTCATTTTTTTTTGTTGTTATGGGGCACTTTGTGACACCATTTCTAACCCATTTTTTAACCAAATACATGTACACTCAGCCTCCATTGTCTAGTGCTTGATCCATTGAAGACAATGCTCCACTTTTGTTTGTCATTAGCTCCATTAACACTCCATTTGCTCCATTATCTCATTAATGCTCCATTCATGTCTTCCACTTTGTCTTCCACCATTGCTCCACTTTCATTGCCTATATAAAAAGAGCTCAACTCTTGAAAAAGGGGGATGAATTTCAGAGAAGAAGTGTTGAGAGAATGTTGAGTTTGAATTAGAATTTGAGAAAGAAAGGTAAGCTTTGAAAACAAGAGAATTTTCTTGCCAAAATAGTGAAGTGGTCTTAAGCCTCTATACCTCTTATCTTCTATTAAAAAACCACTCAAGAAACTCGTTGAAACCAAGTCCTAAAGCTTTGATTCAAGAGAGAGTAGTCCTTGCCAAGTTTAACAACTGAACAGTCATTTCCTACACTTGTCTGAAGCCACAATTATAGCTCAAATTCCAAGCTTTTGAATTGAGGCTTCAGAACATAATTCACAACATTAAGGATCTCAAGAGGAAGTTTGGAAATGATGAAGTTCAATCTTTTTTTGAAAGGTGAATTTTCAATTTCTTTCATTTTCTTACATTTTCCATCTTACATTTGTTTTCTTGTTTTAGTTTCATATTAGTTTTGTTATAATCTAACCGGAAGTGGTTAGTTGAGCCACCTACATATTCCTATTTGTTCTTTTCTCACTGTTGCAACATGACATGTTTTGCTAGGCCTAGTTGGTCGGCCAGCTAACTTCTTTTGGACGAAATGGAGTAGTCTTCCGGTGTTGAGCATAACAATTTCCAGTGGTCTCCAAGGCTCATGAAACTTTTATTTTGTTTTTATTTGAGTGTTTTGTGAGGTTTTTATTTTGTTGTAATATTTTCTTCCTCTCTCTCCCATTCGGTTTGTAATTATTTATTCAAAGTGTTGTAATAATTCCTCGTGCTGCTTCTTTCTGTAATAATTCTCCGCTCTGCTTCTTTCTATCACGTTCGTTTACTTGCTTTCCTTATTAGTTGATGTCTATGTATTTATATATCTTGTATGCATATGTATATGTACATAATATGTATTTTGCATATTGTTTGTATCCGTATATGCATATATGGTATGTATCAAAATATATTTAAAAAAATTAAAAAAAGAAAAAAAGAAAAATTAAAAAATACAAAATCAACAATCAAAAAAATGAAGGAAAAGAATAGAAAATGAAGAATAAATTTGTGCATCAATCAAATATAGTTAAAACCTTCCTCCTCTCCGTGTGTAATAAGGTTATGTATGCCTGTTGGTTACACCACCTTTCTGCCTTTCGTGTGAAACGCTTCAGGATTTCAAGCTTACTCAGTTAAAACATTTCCCCTCTCTGTATGAAATACAGTTAGATATGCCTGTTGGTTACACCACCTTTCTTTCTTTCTCGTGAGACGCGTTTGGATTTCATGTTCACTATTTCTCCTCTTGCATGACACATGTTTGGATTTTGGGTTCACACTTTCTCCTCTCACATGCAATGCATTTGGATTTTAAGTTCACTATTCCTCCTCTCGCGTGAAACCTGTTTGGATTTCGGGTTCACTATTCCTCTTCTCGCGTAAAACACATTTGGATTTCGAGTTCACTATTCCTCCTTTCGCATGACATGCATTTGGATTTCAAGTTCACTATTTCTCCTCTCACGTGAAATGCGTTTGGATTTTGAGTTCACTATTTCTCCTCTTGCGTGAGATGCGTTTGGATTTTGAGTTCACTACTGCTCCTCTTGCGTGAAACGCGTTTGGATTTTGAGTTCACTATTTCTCCTCTTGCATGAGAGGCGTTTGGATTTTGAGTTCAGTATTGCTCCTCTCGTGTGAAACGCGTTTGGATCTCTAGTTCACTATTTCTCCTCTCGCGTGAGGCGCGTTAGGATTTTGAGTTCACCTTTCTCCTCTAGCATTTGTGTTGTGGCACATATGTATGCGATGTTGTGGCACACTTGTATACGATGCACTCCCTCTATTGTTTGTAATTATTTTGCTGTAATATTTTCTTCTTCTATCTCATTTGGTTTGTAATTATTTATTCAAAGTGTTGTAATAATTTCTCATCCTGCTTCTTTCTAACCGGTTCTTTTACTTGCTTTCCTTATTTGTACATAAGCATCATATTTTGGTTTTCATCATATCTATATTGCATCCATGTTTCATGCATCTTGACTCGGCCAACCCGTCTATCTCTCTGATCGAAGTTGGACTGAACCAAAGCAAAAACAGGCGAAACCTACCCTGGCCGATCAACCAGCTCGTTGACTGGCCCACACCATTGCGAGCACGACTAGCTATACTACGGTCATGACCTGTTGCTCCGTAACTGCGACCTGTACACAATGAGCTTATTTTTTTTGTCGTAGGGCACTCTGTGATGCCATTTCTAACCCATTTTTGCACCAAAATGCATGTACACTCAGCCTTCGTTGCCTAGTGCTTGATCCATTGAATATAATGCTCCACTTTTGTCTCTCATTAGCTCCATTAGTAATCCATTTGCTCCATTATCTTCATTAATGCTCCATGCATGTCTTCTGCTTTGTCTTCCACCATTGCTCCACTTGCATTGCCTATATAAAGAGAGCTCAAGTCTTGAGAAAGGGGGATGAATTTGAGAGAAGAAGTATAGAGAGAATGTTGAGTTTGAATTAGAGTTTGAGAAAGAAAAGAAAGCTTTGAAAACAAGTTGTCTTGCTAAAATAATGAAGTTGTCTTATGCCTCTATACCTCTTATCTTCCATTAAAAAAACCACTCAAGAAACTCATTGAAACCAAGTCCAAAAAGCTTTGATAAAAGAGAGAGTAGTCCTTGCCAAGTTTAAGAACTGAGCGGTCATTTCCTACACCCATCCAAAGCCACCGCTATAGCTCAAATTCCAAGCTTTTGAATTGAGGCTTGAAAACATAATTCACAACTGTAGACGTTCCCGAACGCCCCGGGAGGGAATCCCCTGTTTTGTTCATTGGGCTCACTGCAGTTCAGGACTCAATGTCACGGCCCTGTATCAAATCTCGCAGAGTGCAATGCAAGACCAATGAATCATCAAAGAGTCCAAATCCGGCAAATCATTTTGGAAAACAGATTTTTTGAAAGAAGTGCCAAACATAGACTGCTTTGCCAGATACAGAGTCACCACCTAAATATTTTATTTTGGGGGAATTTAGGAAACCCTGACTCGTTTGCCTAAGGCCACGTGTCGGTCATCACCAAAGTTGTCTCGGCTCGGGAACTTGGGTACGATTGGGGAAGGTCAGCTATGAGCACCCCCGCTCGCCCGATCAAAGATCGGCCTCTACTAAACATGATATCTTGTTTTGAAAACATATGCGTTCTTATTCCGGTTAATTAGCTAGAATTTACTATGTGATGCGCACAACACACAAGTATAGACTAGATCGCCTAATTTGGAACAAAGCATTGCATATCCGTTTGCTTGGAAAATAGTTTGAGGTTCACTACTCGCAAGTAGGCTAAAACACGGATTTCGATGAATTGTTCCAATTCAAGCAATCCAACCTTTACCCACAGACATTCAGGTAGTTATATCACATAAGCAATTAGCCTCATGGTAAGCATGCTATCATGGCAACACTCACACGCATGCAAGATGCCAAAGCATAAACACTTACTGAGTACTCCGAGCCAAAACAGAAACCAGTTAGTAATCAAATGTATGATCCTAGTTCATGTTAAGATGGCTAATGCAACACATGCAAAATGCAACTAAGATAGGCTCGGCTATTCTAAGATGGCATGTGAGATGCTACAATTAATACGTATTCAACTTGGAATTGAAATACAATGCAGTTAGTATGATGTGCCGAGCCCGGTGCATGCAATACATATGAATGATGCAAACATGCATAGCATAAGGATGCTAATTGAAATATGCCCTAATACTAACCATCATAAGCGGTTAAATAAAAGGAGAAAGACGTGGGGTTGGAAGACATGCATCACACACACGCACGCTTATTACAATTGCGCCCTCGCTCGGAGGGTCCGAAAGAATAATACAAATTAATCAACTAACAAGCTAATTAATTATTTACATAACCACTTAACAATTAAACAAATTAACTAAGCTATGGAAAGCAGTAAAAGGCCTCGGGAAAAGGGATGAATGCAAGCATGCTCGACTCCGCTTGGAAATCCATCGCCATGCCACAGTTGCCTCTGTTTACACTGCTCTGCACCTCTGAAGACTGCACAAGTCACAAGGTTGGTTGTAGAACCCTCCCTGAACACTGTGGGAGGTCACCGGCCAAGAAGAATGGTCACCGGCCATGGAAAAGTGGTCATCGACCAGTTGTGAGGCTCTCGGCCAACAATGGATAGCCGGTCGGCACTGGAGATGGCCGACCGGCCATATCTTCCTGCAGAATCCTATTTGACAACAGCAGAGGGAAAACAGAGCATGGCAATGCATTTTCAAAGCAATGTATGCACAACCACCCTCCCTATCATGTTATCAACTCAAGGGAGTATGGTTCTCGACCCTCAAGCCACCAATCACGCATTTCAATGCATGATGGCCCAAGAAGCCAAAGTGTGCAATTTCAATATGGAATGAAATGCACAAAACAAATAATGGGCCCCAACCTCTATCATAATCAATTCAAGAGGCAAAAGATGGATGCTATGATATGCAACCTAAACATGCAAGCGAAGCATGCAACATGAGCATGTGAACATGCAATATGCAATAGGCATACGACCTAAACATGTGGACATGTCTAGCATGCAACAACATGCAATCATGAAGCAAGCATGCAACAACATGGTAAAATGGACTTACACTAACATGGATAGCTCTCAAGCATGCCAAAATCAGTGGCCAAAAGTGATGGGAATGATGGATAAAACACAACTAAGCATGTACATGCAAAGGTCCCAACACTTAGGCACAAAAGGCAACTTTCCAAGAGCATGGCAAGGATGAAACATGGCATACAATGGCATATATTCCAGCTCTGAAATGGCATACTAAATGACTCCAAAATGACTCTGAAGCATGCAAACACTCACATAACGCATGGTAGGGGGCCTCAAAACCCAAGACTAGCCTAAGCATTTACACTATAGCTATACAAAACATGAGTGATATGGCCATGGCAGCCCAAAACAGTCCTAGGACAGCGCAAAATAAGCATAAAATCATGTTAGAGTAAAGCCAAAATATGCTAGGATGATGAGTCAAAACATCATGCACAAGAGGCTAGTAAACAAGATTTGTTCTACACCTATATGGAGCATGCAAAGGATGATCAAACCAACTATGGGTAGGGTCATGATATGGAAAAACATTACCAAAAACATGCTAAAATGTAAACCAAACAAGCTAACAAGACATGACAAAGCATGAAGCATGTGAAGCTAGTTTAGGGGATTTACACTACAAGTGTATGGAGCATATGAGGGACCACCAAACCAACCAAAAATAGATTCATGAAATGCCAAAATATGACCAAATACCCACTGAAATGTATCCAATACATGCAAGAATGAGGTGCTACTTTGAAAAGCTATGAAGAGGGTTGCTCTACACATGCAAGAGGCAAGCCTTAAATGACAAAAAAAAGCTCTGGAAAGAGTTCATGCAAGCCCTAAAACTCACTGAAAAAGGCCTGAACTGAGCTCAAGAAGTGTGCAAATAAGGGCTTCTTTGTAAGGCCCAAAATGCTAGTAAACAAGACAACAAGGGAGAGGGTCACCCCTCTCCTTCTTAGGACCTCAAAACACCATTCCCACCACTGAAATCTCTTTGGATTTTAGTGGTGATAGGGCCAATACAAGGTGGTCCCGAAGCTCACAAAAAAAGACACAAAAATGAGGCCAAACAAGGCCTAAGAGGGGGTAGACAACCCCAAACACAAAAGTGATCTTAAAAAAACTTAAAAAGGAGCTTAAAATAAGACTTTTTTCAGTTTATGACAAAGCTCGAAAATGCTTCTAAGTATGGCTAAAAGATGAAGCAAAATAAAAACCAAAAGAGGGTAAAGTGTGTTACCCTTGTAGCCAAAAGGGGACAGCAACTTCTGGGTCCAGAAAACCAGTCCCTTAGCCTCTGAAAATGGCTTCCAAGATCCTTAGGTTGATGATGGAGGTGTTAGGCTAAGAGTTGGTGTGCAAAGGGGCCAAGAACTATGGACTTTGGAGCTTAAAGTAGTGAGATATGTATGGTTTTTGCCTTAGAAAAATTTCTTGGAACCCTTGCAATGGAAGAGGAGCTCTTCTTTTATAGAGGAACAAAGGTGCAAGCTTCTCTTAGAAGCTTGAGCAAAGGGGCCAAGCTTCTCTTAGAAGCTTGGAGCAAAAGGGCTAAGCTTCTTGAGGAAGCTAGAGCAAAGGGGTCAAGCTTCCTTAAGAAGCTAAGAAAGGGTCATGCTTCTCTTAGAAGCTTGGAACAAAGGGGCCAAGCTTCTTGGAGAAGCTAGGCAAAGGGTTCAAGCTTCTTGGAGAAGCTATAACAAAAGGTTCAAGCTTCTTGGAGAAGCTAGAACAAAGGTTCAAAAGGTTCAAGCTTTCTCAAGAAGCTAAAACCAAGGGTCCAAAAGGTTCAAGCTTCGTCAAGAAGCTAAAACCAAGGTTCAAAAGGTTCAAACCTCCCCAAGAAAAGGTCTCGGCCAGCAAAAGTGGCCGATTGACCAAAATCAGTGGCCGGCCGACCAAACACAATGCCGACCGGCCAACACCTTTGGCCGGTAGCAAGAAAACAGGGCCGGTGGCCTCAAGCCATGGCCGATGAGGTGTGGGGATGGCCAACAAGTTATTTCCCACCCTCAGAAGCAAAACAACAAGTGTTTGGTGCAAAACCAAACACAAAACAAACAAGTCGAGAGGTCTTGAGGCAAGGCGCGCGGCCAAAACCTCTGAGAACTCAAGACGAACGCGAACATGGATAATCATCGAGTGTTCAAATGATGACGTCCAAGCCTTGAGGACGGTCAAAATGGGGTGTCTACAGTTGCCCCTCTTTGACAGAACTCGAAAGTCATAACAATGACGGGAGTGAATGTCAAAGCCCAGAGACGACCCATTTTTGACAAGGCCGAAGACTTAGACAAAGCATACAAGCTACAGACAAAGATATGCGCCCATGGGCAGGGGCAAAATGCAAGAACAAAGCACAAAGCCGAGCACAACTTATGATCATGCAAAGAAAACTGTAACGAAGCATAACAATGCAACAGTTTTAAGCAAGTAGAAACCAAGCTACATTACAATGCAGAAAGGGTGTAAGAGAATTACTGCAATTCTCACTGCGAATACAGTGTGCATGTGTGATAGATACACAAAGCGAACGTGTGATAGATACACAAAGTGAGCATGTGTGGTAGATACACAAAGCGGATGTAGTGTGATGGATACACAAAAAAGGTGAACACAAAGTGTGATAGATGCACTAAGTGAACAAGGTATGATAGATACACAAAGCGAGAGTGTGTGATTGATACACAAAGCGAATGTGGTGAGCATAGTGTAATGGACACAAAAAGCGAATGTGTGATAGATACACAAAGTGAGCATGTGATAGATACACTATATGAAGGAAAATGTGATAGATACAGTAGCTGAGCGCGTGATAGATACACTAAGCGAGTGTGGTGAGCACAGTGTGATAGGTACAAAGCGAGTGTGTGATAGATACACTATATGAACAAAGTGTGATTGATACACTAAATGAATGAAGTGAGCAAAGTGTGATGGATACACAAAAGGCAAACACAAAGTGTGATAGATGCACTAAGTGAACAAATGTGATGGATACACAATAGGTGAACACGAAGTGTGATCGATGCACTAAGTGAACAAGTGTGATGGGTACACTAAAGGTGAACACAAAGTGTGATAGATGCACTTAGTGAACAAAGTATGATTGATATACTAAATGTGAACACGAAGTGTGATAGATGCACTTAGTGAACAAGTATGATTGATATGCTAAATGTGAACACGAAGTGTGATAGATGCACTTAGTGAACAAAGTATGATTGATACACTAAATGTGAACACGAAGTGTGATAGATGCACTTAGTGAACAAGTATGATGGATATACTAAAGGTGAACACGAAGTGTGATAGATGCACTTAGTGAACAAGTATGATGGATATACTAAAGGTGAACACGAAGTGTGATAGATGCACTTAGTGAACAAGTATGATAGATATACTAAAGGTGAACGCGAAGTGTGATAGATGCACTTAGTGAACAAAGTATGATTGATATACTAAATGTGAACTCGAAGTGTGATAGATGCACTTAGTGAACAAGTATGATGGATATACTAAAGGTGAATACGAAGTGTGATAGATGCACTTAGTGAACAAGTATGATGGATATACTAAAGGTGAACACGAAGTGTGATAGATGTACTTAGTGAACAAAGTATGATTGATATACTAAAGATAATGAAGTGTGACGGATACACACTAAAGGTGAACACAAAGTGTGATAGATGCACTTAGTGAACAAAGTATGATTGATATACTAAATGTGAACACGAAGTGTGATAGATGCACTTAGTGAACAAAGTATGATTGATATACTAAAGATAATGAAGTGTGATGGATACACTAAAGTAAATGACGTGTGTGATGGATACACTAAAGTAAACGAAGTGTGTGATGGATACACTAAAGTAAATAAAATGTGTGATGGATACACAAAATGAGAATGTGTGTGATAGATACAGAAAAATGAATATGTGCGTGATAGATACACAAAATGAGAATGTGTGTGGTAGATACACAAAAGTGAGAATGTGTGTGATAGATACACAAAATGAATGAAACGTAATTGATATACTTAGCGAATGAAGTGTGATTGATACACTAAATGAATAAGAGTGTAATTGATACACTAAGCGAATGAAGTGTGATTGATACACTAAATGAATGAGAGTGTAATTGATACACTAAGTGAATGAAGTGTGATTGATACACTAAATGAATGAGAGTGTAATTGATACACTAAGTAAATGATCTTAAATGGAACTTCTTTGAATGAACCGTACAGACAATATCGTGCATGAACGGGAAAGAGACGAGATAGGTACAATGCATTACAATGCATGATACTTAAGGAAAGCAATAAATGAACAAAGCGGCGCTTTAGCAAGCACCTCATGGAGTGAGTGGCGATGAACCGCTCTACTCTGACGGGGATCTCCCCTCGTGCTCTTCGAACACTTACCTTCAACTGACAGTACAAAGGCTTTGAAATGCTGACAAGGGTTCTTCATGTAGAACACTTTGGATGCTGCCTTTCTTCCTGATCATATTAACAACTTTCCCTATTCTCCAACGGGGTGACAGACTAGGTTGGTTCAGTATCCAAAATTGAGGTGCATACACGCTATCTCAATCTTCCATACAGATTTCAAGCCGAGGACACACCTCTGGGTATTTAAACCAGACTTTAGTCTCGAAAATCCTGAACCTTTGCGTTCTAGGCAACAGCCATTCGAACTCTAGTTTCCACCGTCGCAGTTGGTCTCCTAAGAACTCATCGCGAACACAGCCAAGATGCCTCTGGCAGGGAATGGTACTCAGGGAGAGCACTTTTGATCGCCATTCTGGCTTGAAGCAGACTTGATCTTGAGCTTGAGGTAGAGGCACACTCATACTTCGGAGCATTGGCAAGACCTGAAGGGATACACACGGAATGTAATCTCGGAACTTACTGAAGTTGAAACAAACTCAGATGCTCCAAATTTTCCTTCTTTTCTTTTGCTTTGCAGTCTGGAACCCACATAGCTTCAGATAGGTCCTTGTTTTACTGTTCACACTTATCGGGGGTGGACCCTGCAGTTTTATGAAAGAACAAATATTGTTTTGCACAAATGTGGAGAATGGCACAGCACTCTGAGCACAAGATGATTTTTTTTGAAATTGAGAAATGAGTTCTTAACCGGGTATTGAGCCGACGACTGGCCACAGCGAAAACGACTCGACAAAGGAAAAACAAAGGTAAACAACCTAAACACATCGAGTAACACTCGAAACGACTCAAAGCAAGAATTGAGACAAAACAAAAGACACGACACACAGACGCATTACAAAGATGAGAGACCTCTTAGTACATGAGGAGCCAGTTTCTCCGGGTATTATTTCCCACCCTCTCTCATTTGTGATTCTCACATCACTCTGGCACTCAATCTCTATTTTTCTGAAAAAGCCCTTTTCCTCACTTTTTCTCTCAGTGCACATCTCTCTATTCTTCAATCTCTCATTTTTTAATCCTTCCCCTGAGTGGTTGATGGATAAACAGAAAGTTGCGGGGTCTTGCTCCTAGCATTCCGCTAGATTCTTCTTCTTGTTCACAACAGCGAGTTTCTTCCACAAAGGGGCCGCGCTACAAATGGGTGTGTAGCAAATCTGCAGCTGACATCGGTTGACGATGCTCTGCTGAGGAGTTTGGACGTGATCAGATCTGTCCAGATAAGGGAGTGGAATATCTTGTCCCATTCCAGTTTGTGCTTCGCACTTGGCTTGATACCTCGTTGCTTGAAGGATGTGAGAGCTTTCTGCCCTTTACTGACAGCTTCAGCTGTGCCCTTTCTGGCAAGTAGAGTGCCCTTCTTGGCAAGTATGGTGCCCTTTCTGCCAAATGCATTGACAATAGAGAAAAGACAGGAAGCTTGACTCAACTGTGCCCTTAGTTCATCATTTTGACCATTTTTTGTTTTGGTTTTCTACTAAAACAATTTTGATTAGCATAAGAGTTTGATTAACATGCTCGTTCAACTTTCTGATTTAAAATCATGCAAGTTAGGTTATGAGCACTGAAAATTTTCCTTTTTTGGGTCCAAGAAAAAGGTTCAATTTTGGAAAAAATGAAATAATTTTCGAGAAAATTAGTCAACCTCAGTAAAAATTCTCAAAAACTATTTTTGCAAACAGCCAATGCTCAACAAGCACGGAACCTACTCTTGAGATGCACAACCTCGGATCTGAAGGAAAATTGCCCCTTGCTCGAAGAGAGCTGTATGGCAACAGAAAGTTGCCCCTTGTTTGAACGGCACCGCAATGCATTGAATGGCAACGGAAAGTTGCCCCTTGTTTGGATAGCGCCATGGCACATTGCAATCAATCCTCAGAGTAACGATCACAACCGAACTCTCGGATACAGAGAATGCAAAGACGATCAAAACCATTACATGGACACAATCGATTTTAGAGGTGTTTGTGGCTGGACTTCAGAATGAAGTTGCCTACGTATCCCAAACATGGGAATCAAGCCTTACGTAGTTCAGGGTTAAGGTACACTCGTGTATTTAACCTCTCCTTTTGCGCTCTAACTTTTGCCAAGGCCGCCCTCCTGGGTTTTCAACCTTGCGAGCTTTGTTTTTCTTTTCGATTCTTTTCATCTCTTTTCTTCTTTTTCTTTTTCATCTTTTCTTTTCATTTTCTTCATTTTTCTTCTTTTCTTTTTTCATTCTTTGCATTTTTCTCTTTTTTTTTTCTTGCTCTTCTTTTTCTTCTTTTTCTTGCTCTAACTTTTGCCTGGGTTGCCCTTCCAGGTTTTCGGCCCAGCGAGCCTCTCAAGGGTAAAAGTGTAGCTTTGTCCATGTCAAATGGTTTTGAGATCCTGAAGTCATCTGAATCCAGGAGAATGGTTGATGTTCACTGATGATGTAGGAGTCCATCCAATGGGGGCTGAACTTACCCCTAGTGTTGTGGATAGGAACTCAGTTGTCCTTCAGCGATGCTTTCTTCTTTCTTCTCCTCTGAGATTTGGCATTCTTGTCGATCTTCATTAGCTTGAGAAACATCCCAATTTTGTTGACTCTTCGAGCACCTTTGACATTTTTGTCCCTAGTTCGAGGGGTGCTTCTAATCTAGCTTTGCAAGCTTCTTTTGAGGACATCTGATCTTCTTGATCTGACTTTTCTTGCCCCTAGTTCACGGGCTGCTTTGAATCTGGCCACACAGGCCTCACATCATGATTGGCCTTGGAACATTCTGAATCCAAGTTCGACGTTTGAAATCAAAAGGGGTCGAGTCTCGAGGCTGAGAGCGATCCTAAGCTGCACAATCTCAAGAGCGATTCCGCACAGGTCTTCGCAAGACCACGCAAAACATTTTGTTTTTCAAATTTTTTAAGAAAGCGACAAATCGCTCGCGCTGAAGATAGTATGGAACCAATCTGGATCAAGCCAGGGTCCTTCTCAGTACTCATATTAACAAGTATGATCTCATTCATTAAGGGCTTAGCATGCCTCTCTTCTTTCAATTGATCAAAGTTTTTGCAAATCTCGAGGAATTCCTTCCTCTTTGTTTTCATCACAATGTTCAAAAAGTTTTGAAAAATTCAGGTCAATGCAATGAGTTCGAGGCACAGAAAATTAGGCGAAAAGTACTGCCGCTTCATTTGAACTTCTGGCACAATTGGCGCAAGGAAGAAGCAAACACAAGAGTGCGAAAAATCATTGCTGTTTCATTCATAACTGTTGGCACAACTGGCTCCCTGGCAGAAACAGACTCAAAAGAAAGCAAAAAGACAAACATAAAACAAAATAGTGATGCCCGAGGTAACACCCCTGGAATCACCTGACTCTAACACAACAGGACTGACTCGATACAACAAGACAGACCCGAAACAAAAAGACCGACTCAAAACAAAGAGACAGACTCAAAACAACAAAACTGACCTAAATACCCAAGTCAGAAACTAGCATTCGCAAATGCTCAAAACAGTGCGTGCCATACGCCACATCTGGAGTAAATCGAGCGCCACTCGCAGCTGGTTCATCCCCCGATCACATAATCACATTATCCCCCACAAGTTTACTGATCCAATGATGATAGACTTTGCTAGACTGGTGCGGTAATGACCTTGTTGTCAAACAAATCTTGTACATCATGGCACAGACGAAAGCAGCTATCGGTCTCATGACCGGTTTGTTGATGGTACGCATAGTACTTAGTCTGGTCATGCTTTGGAGGGAGAGGATCAGGTAAAGGCCATTGTTCCAATGGTTTCAGATGTCCTTTATGGATTAAGACCTCTAGAGCCTTTGACAAAGGCATATAAAGTGGGGTAAAAGCCCTCTTGACTCGAGATGGATATTTGGTTTTCTGTGAGCTACTTCCGGATGCACTGGTGAATAGGGTAGCTTTTTTTGATGTGGTGGTGGTGACCATGCCCACTTCAGAAGATCTTGCAGCTGCATCACCACTGGTGGTCGCATTCGAACTGCGGGAAAATGCCCACCTAGGCTGCTCTTTCTCCTGGTCAATAAGGCCCTGCTTCATGGCATCCTCGATCTGTACTCCCATCTTGTGCAAATCTGAAAAGGTAGGGAAGGGGAGCACGATCATTTTCTGTATTATTTTGGGCTGGAGGTTGTGCACAACCATCCGTATTTGATCCTTATCCGTTGGCCTAATGGTCATCATTGAGGCCTTGGCCCTCCAGCGGGCTACGAATTCAGAAAAGTTCTCCTTAGGCTCCTGCCTTGTCGTCTCAAGATCACAGGTCGTAATCTCGATTTGCGTGTTATACGAGTATTGTGCAACGAAGGCCTCGACTATCTCATCCCAATTCCTCTTGACATCATCTTCCAATTTTGCGTACCAGATGGCCGCCACCCCTAACAAGGTCCGGCCAAATAAGGAAAGCTTTTGTAGTCTGTTGAGGACCATCGGCCTTAGTATATCTGAGAACAACCGAAGATGCACCATGGGATCCCCGGATACATCAAATCAGTCAATATGCGGCATCTTAAATCTGTCCGGCAGCGTCACGGCTGCGTCGGTATACCCATCCTTGATGTCTGGGATGGACTTCACACCCTAAGATTTCTTGAATAGCTTTTCAAGCTTGCTCACTTTTAATGTCGTGGGGTCCACCTCGAATTCGAAGGGAGAATCCGGTTGATTGATAGGAGTGGGTGCCTTGGATAGTTGAGGTAGAATCAGGGGCGGAGCTGGCCCTGTTGGGATGTCTGTATCCTCCTGGACATTCTGGACATTCGCCGTCTCTCCGAGTATTGGAACTCTTGGTAGGGGAGAGCTTGGTGTGAAGCTGATGCTCTGGCTTGCTGCTGTAGCCGAGTAATTAGCTCTGCCTGTTGGGCCATGATGACGGCCTGCTATTTGGCAAATTCTGCTTGACGAGCAGCGTCCTCCTGCATGAGTTTCATACTTTCTTGGAGTTGACACATCATCTCCTCCATCCCTGCCATATTCTGCTAACCCGGCTGAATGACTGGTATATCTATCCCTGCAGTAGAAACTGAGACCTCAGTCTGACAATTCACTGGTGGGGTGGATAAGGGCCACTGATCTGGTAACTGCTGAACTGGTGATCTGTGCCCGACTGGCCCTTTTACCCTGCCTCTGGCAAAGGAATACGGATTGCCCTTGAACTGAATCTCTGACCTGACAAAGTCTATCAGCACAAGCCCGATGAACCTCGGGGGATATTGGAGCCCTCTGAAGCTATGGTTCCCTGACTACCTAGCAAAAGAGAAAACATGCAGCATCTCAGCCCAATTTGCCAAAACAGATATGAGCATAACAGGATGACTGTGCCCTCTACTGAATTCTGCCCCAAAATTATGCCCCAAAATTCTGCCTGTAAACTACTACACTCAGGTAAAACTGATTCCCCAAATACTGATGCCCTCAGGCCTGATACCCAGACTTGCAAACTGATACATGCATTCCTGTAGAGACGCACTCTAAAAGCACATAACAAGCAAGTGAGAGCCAAAACATCCCTATGTTGGGGTAGGGTTTCCCTGTCCTATTTTGTCAGGAGCTAGGGTTTCACTACGCACGCAGCGGTTTCAAACAACCTATCGGGTAAACAACCTGTCCTAGCTTGGAATGGTCACTATGGATTCTGAATATGCACTAGGTCGAACGGTCGAAAAGGGTGCCCCGGTAAAATCGGGGTTTGTGTTCCCATACTGGCAGAGCCCGTAACCGGTCAACCTTATGGCACGCAGCCTCAAGCTAACCGCTCAGGAATAGCAGATGGCAAACATGGTGTCCTAGGCGCACCAATGCAAATGCAATGCAAAGAAACACATAAGTGTAGTCAAAACAAAATATCACGAGTTTGAGTCAAGTTCTCTAAATCTACAGCAGAGTCGCCAGAAGCTGTAGACGTCCCCGAACGCCCCGGAGGGAATCCCCCGTTTTGTTCATTGGGCTCACTACAGTTCAGGACTCAATGTCATGGTCCTGTATCTAATCTCACAGAGTGCAATGCAAGACCGATGAATCATCAAAGAGTCCAAATCCGGCAAATCATTTTGGAAAACAGATTTTTTGAAAGAAGTGCCAAACATGGACTGCTTTGCCAGATACAGAGTCGCCACCTAAATATTTTATTTTGGGGGAATTTAGGAAACCCTGACTCATTTAGCTAAGGCCACGTGTCCGTCATCACCAAAGTTGCCTCGGCTCGGGAACTTGGGTATGATTGGGGAAGGTCAGCTATGAGCACCCCCGCTCGCCCGATCAAAGATCGGCCTCTACTAAACATGATATCTTGTTTTGAAAACATATGCGTTCTTATTCCGGTTAATTAGCTAGAATTTACTATGTGATGCGCACAACACACAAGTATAGACTAGATCGCCTAATTTGGAACAAAGCATTGCATATCTGTTTGCTTGGAAAATAGTTTGAGGTTCGCTACTCGCAAGTAGGTTAAAACACGGATTTCGATGAATTGTTCCAATTCAAGCAATCCAACCTTCACCCACAGGCATTTAGGCAGTTATATCACATAAGCAATTAGCCTCATGGTAAGCATGCTATCATGGCAACACTCACACGTATGCAAGATGCTAAAGCATAAACACTTACTGAGTACTCCGAGCCAAAACAGAAACCAGTTAGTAATCAAATGCATGATCCTAGTTCATGTTAAGATGGCTAATGCAAAATGCAACTAAGATAGGCTCGGCTATTCTAAGATGGCATGTGAGATACTACAATTAACACGTACATGCATAGCATAAGGATGCTAATTGAAATATGCCCTAATACTAACCATCATAAGCGGTTAAATAAAAGGGAGAAAGACGTGGGGTTGGAAGACATGCATCACACACACGCACGCTTATTACAATTGCACCCTCGCTCGGAGGGTCCGAAAGAATAATACAAATTAATCAACTAACAAGCTAATTAATTATTTACATAACCACTTAACTTATTAAACAAATTGACTAAGCTATAAAAAGCAATAAAAGGCCTCGGGAAAAGGGATGAATGCTTGCATGCTCGGCTCCGCTCGAAATCCATCGCTACGCCACAGTTGCCTCTGTTTACACTGCTCTACACCTCTGAAGACTGCACAAGTCCCAAGATTGGTTCTGGAACCCTCCCTGAACACTGTGTGAGGTCACCGGCCAAGAGGAATGGTCACCAGCCATGGAAAAGTGGTCATCGACCAGTTGTGAGGCTCTCGGCCAACAATGGATAGCCGGCCGGCACTGGAGATGGCCGACTGGCCATTTCTTCCTGCATAATCCTGTTTGACAGCAACAGAGGGCAAATAGAACATGTCAATGCATTTTCAAAGCAATGTATGCACAACCACCCTCCCTATCATGTTATGAACTCAAGGGAGTATGGTTCTCGACCCTCGGACCACCAATCACGCATTTCAATGCATGATGGCCCAAGAAGCCAAAGTGTGCAATTTTAATATGGAATGAAATGCACAAAACAAATAATGGGCCCCAACCTCTATCATAATCAGTTCAAGAGGCAAGAGATGCATGCTATGATATGCAACCTAAACATGCAAGCTAAGCATGCAACATGAGCATGTGAACATGCAATATGCAATAGGCATACGACCTAAACATCTAGACGTGTCTAGCATGCAACAACATGCAATCATGAAACAAGCATGCAACAACATGGTAAAATGGACTTACACTAACATGGATAGCTCTCAAGCATGCCAAAATCAGTGGCCAAAAGTGATGGGAATGATGGATAAAACACAACTAAGCATGCACATGCAAAGGTCCCAACACTTAGGCACAAAAGGCAACTTTCTAAGAGCATGGCAAGGATGAAACATGGCATACAATGGCATATATTCCAGCTCTGAAATGGCATACTAAATGACTCCAAAATGACTCCGAAGCATGCAAACACTTACGTAACGCATGGTAGGGGGCCTCAAAACCCAAGACTAGCCTAAGGATTTACACTATAGCTATACAAAACATGAGTGATATGGCCATGGCAGCCCAAAAAAGTCCTACGACAGCCCAAAATAAGCATAAAATCATGTTAGAGTAAAGCCAAAATATGCTAGGATGATGAGTCAAAACAACATGCACAAGAGGCTAGTAAACAAGATTTGTTCTACACCTATATGGAGCATGCAAAGGATGATCAAACCAACTATGGGTAGGGTCATGATATGGAAAAACATTACCAAAAATATGCTGAAATGTAAACCAAACAAGCTAACAAGACATGACAAAGCATGAAGCATGTGAAGCTAGTTTAGGGGATTTACACTACAAGTGTATGGAGCATATGAGGGACCACCAAACTAGCCAAAAAAAGATTCATGAAATGCCAAAATATGACCAAATACCCACTGAAATGTATCTAATACATGCAAGAATGAGGTGCTACTTTGAAAAGCTATGAAGAGGGTTTCTCTACACATGCAAGAGGCAAGCCTTAAATGACAAAAACAGCTCTGGAAAGAGTTCATGCAGGCCCTAAAACTCACTGAAAAAGGCCTGAACTGAGCTCAAGAAGTGTGCAAATAAGGGCTTCTTTGTAAGGCCCAAAATGCTAGTAAACAAGACAACAAGGGAGAGGGTCACCCCTCTCCTTCTTAGGACCTCAAAACACCATTCCCACCATTGAAATCCCTCTGGATTTCAGTGGTGAGAGGGCCAATACAAGGTGGTCCCGAAGCTCACAAAAAAGGCACAAAAATGAGGCCAAACAAGGCCTAAGAGGGGGTAGACAACCCCAAACACAAAAGTGATCTTAGACAAACTTAAAAAGGAGCTCAAAATAAGACTTTTTTCAATTTATGAAAATCTCAAAAATGCTTATAAGTATGGCTAAAAGATGAAGCAAAATAAAGACCAAAAGAGGGTAAAGTGTGTTACCCTTGTAGCCAAAAGGGGACAGCAGCTTCTTGGTCCAGAAAACCAGTCCCTTAGCCTCTGAAAATGGCTTCCAAGATCCTTAGGTTGATGATGGAGGTGTTAGGCTAAGAGTTGGTGTGCAAAGGGGCCAAGAACTATGGACTTTGGAGCTTAAAGTAGTGAGATATGTATGGTTTTTGCCTTAGAAAAATTTCTTGGAACCCTTGCAATGGAAGAGGAGCTCTTCTTTTATAGAGGAACAAAGGTACAAGCTTCTCTTAGAAGCTTGAGCAAAGGGGCCAAGCTTCTCTTAGAAGCTTGGAGCAAAAGGGCCAAGCTTCTTGAGGAAGCTAGAGCAAAGGGGTCTAGCTTCCTCAAGAAGCTAAGAAAGGGTCACGCTTCTCTTAGAAGCTTGGAGCAAAGGGGCCAAGCTTCTTGGAGAAGCTAGGCAAAGGGTTCAAGCTTCTTGGAGAAGCTAAAAAGGTTCAAGCTTCTTGGAGAAGCTATAACAAAAGGTTCAAGCTTCTTAGAGAAACTAGAACAAAGGTTCAAAAGGTTCAAGCTTCCTCAAGAAGCTAAAACCAAGGGTTCAAAAGGTTCAAGCTTCCTCAAGAAGCTAAAACCAAGGTTCAAAAGGTTCAAACCTCCCCAAGAAAAGGTCTCGGCCAGAAAAAGTGGCCGATTGAGCAAAATCAGTGGCCGGCCGACCAAACACAATGCCGACCGGCCAACACCTTTGGCCGGTAGCAAGAAAACAGGGCCGGTGGCCTCAAGCCATGGCCGGTGAGGTGTGGGGATGGCCAACAAGCTATTTCCCATCCTCAGAAGCAAAACAACAAGTGTTTGGTGCAAAACCAAACACAAAACAAACAAGTCGAGAGGTCTTAAGGCAAGGCGCGCGGCCGAAACCTTCGAGAACTCAAGACGAACACGAACATGGATGATCATCGAGTGTTCAAACGATGACGTTCAAGTCTTGAGGACGGTTAAAAATGGGGTGTCTACAACAACCTTGAGGGTGCTCAAGAGAAAGTTTGGAAATCAAGAAGTTCAATCTTTCATTGAAAGGTGAATTTTCAATTTATTTTATTTTGTTACATTTTTCATCTTATATTTGTTTTCTTGCTTTAGTTTCATATTAGTTTTGTTATAATCTAACTAGAAGTGGTTAGTTAAGCCACCTACATATTCCCTGCTTGTTCTTTTCTCGGTATTACAACAAGACATGTTTTGCTAGGCCTAGTTCTCCAACTGGCTAACTTCTTTTGGACGAAACGAAGTAGTATTCCAATGTTGAGCATAACAATTTCCGGTGGTCTCCAAGGTACAAGAAGCTTTCATTTTGTTTTCATCTGAGTGTTTTGTGAGGTTTTTATTTTATTGTAATATTTTCTTCCTCTCTCTTTCATTTGGTTTATAATTATTTATTCAAAGTGTTATAATAATTTCCCATCCTTCTTCTTTCTAGCCCGTTCTTTTACTTGCTTTCCTTATTTGTACATAAGCATCATATTTTTCTTTTCATCATATGTATATTGCATCCATGTTTCATGCATCTTGACTCAGCTAAGTTTGCATTTGTGGATTTAATCAATTCCTATGCGATTATGTGCGCTACCTCATATTCTTGACATGATTCACATGTCATCTATTGGAAGTCGAATCTTTAGTTGCATCTCATGACTGAATTGCATTAGGATTTTGTATATAAGATTATGCATGTTTTGCTAACTTTGTTTTATAGCTGTTTGCAGGACGTCGGTAAATATGTAAGTTTTTATACTTTAGCATCCCGTTTGTAGATGTTTTCCTTACTATGTTTAGCATTCTACCATGCTACTACTTACTTACTTGATATAACTGTATGAATGCCGGTGGATGGAGGTTGTGTCGCTTAATTTGGAATGATGTTGATTTTCATGTTGCAAACTCAATTTATTTGAGTTGTACATCTTCAAAATTCTTTCAAAATACATGAAATCAAGTTGTTCCAAAATAAATGACATAGTATATACTTCCATGCTTTACATAGTAAATTTTAGGATTTATTAAATAAATCAGAACATGAATATATAAAGTTAATAAAACTCATATCATAGTTTAGTAGAGGTCGATCTTTGATCTGGTGAGCGAGGGTGCTCAATTAATGACCTTTCTCTCTCATACCTAACATTTTGAACCAAGCATCCTTGCTTACGACGAACAATGGCCTTGGCACAACTCACAAGTTTCTTAATTTTCCCAAAATATTAGGTGGCGACTCTAACATCTGGTGATGCAGTCCATTTCTAGCAATGGTTTTCCACTAAAATGGATTTTGTATAAAAGTTGTTGGAGTTGGTGTCACGCCCCAATTTTTAATTACTCAGAAACATTACCAAAAGCCTTTAATTTAGTTTCATTTTTTTTTTTAAACAAATATCTATTACTCTTGAGTAACAGAAATATAATAACACTTGTTCTCTCTCTTAATGAATACAACAATAACAATAGACACACCATACAGAGTTACAAATTAATAATTACAAACGTCAATGTACAGAATTCATTTATTTCACATATACTATGAAATTACACATAACAGATACATGAACTTCTTAACTCTCCAACCAATCAATCCAACTTCTCTTCCTGTAAGAAAAATGAAATAACAAGGGACAAGCACAATTGCCCAGTAGGAATCTCATAGTTCTAAAACAATAATCATCCTATGGATAGAAATGATCATGCATGCAGGGTGATACTATATAGTAGGTGACGTTCTGCAATTTCAAAATGTCATACGTAGAGTACCTTTTTCTCAAAATTTATTTGAATAATTAAGGAAAATCTTCAGCCATAAAAATTTTCCCTTATCATCAGGAGACTATAAATCCAAATCCTTTTTTTAAAAGCAAATTTGTTTGAGGAACAACATCATTTTAAATTTATTAACCCATTCCAAAATATTCCTCATTTAATTTCCATCTTAACATTCCACTTTTTATTTCCACTTTCCCTTTTTACTAATTACATTTATTATAACATCATGACCTTAAGTTCAAGTTCCCTTAATACTCCAAAACAGTTCTCATACACTCTATTCCCACTAGTCTATTCATATTTGCTGTAACTCCTTAACGTAGAAATCCAAATCTCCTTTATATTCCATAATCGTTATCCTACACTCAACTCCTACTTGTCTAATAGCTACATCATATCCACACTTCCATTATCAATTATAATTCAACATATCACAACTACATTACATCCACATTTGCATTATCAATTATAATGCAACATATCACAAGGACAATAAACCCTTTTAATTCAACTTATTCATTAATTACAAAACAAAACTCTTAATATTTCCTTATAGTTGCAAACAACCCAGTGAATTCATCATCACCAACTCCTTATCCAGTTACTATTTCATTATCTATTCTTTTCAAATAATTTCTATATACATTCCCCTTCCATACCAAGGTACACATCGAATTGTAATTTCATCAGTTCATCACAAGTCACACATGTTATCACCAACTCAACACATTTCTCAGCACATTCCACCTTTTGTCTACTTGATACGGTGGGATAGCAGGCACCCAATTCATGGCACTTTCCACCTATTGCCGGCTATTATACGGCGGGAAGTGAACTCCCAAAAATCCTTTTCTCAAAAACCATGTTTTTCCACATTTATCTGCTATCATACGGCAGGATGTGGATCCCTAAAAACATTTTCAACTTTAAAACCATCCTCACATTTTCCAGCTATTATACGGTAGGAAGTGGGCACCCAAAACCATTTTCAAAACCATCCGTGTTTCTACTTTTGCCGGCTATTATACGGCAGGACTGTGTAGACACTCAAAAATCTTTTTTCCACTTTTGCCGGCTATTATACAACGGGACTGTGTGGACACCCAAAAACATTTTTTCCACATTCGTCCAATGATAAACCTAGACAGGTCATTTGGGCACCTTTAATTCAAAACCACCACCACATTTGCCGTCTATTAGACGGCAGGACGTGGGCCCTCAAAAACATTTTTCAACTTCCCACACGAGTACCAACCACAACACAACCCAACATAACCCAACACAACTCAACCAAACTCAACACAACTTAACTCAACGTAATTTAATATAACTCAATACAATTCAACATAGCATACAACAAAATTCAACAAAACCATTTCAACACCATTTAATACCCCGTAGGAGAGAACCTGGTTATAGGTGGAGATTTTAATGGTCATGTAGGCGTAGATAAACTAGGCTATGAAAGGGTGCATGGTGGATACGGTTTTGGTGATAGAAATGAGGCTGGAGAGAGTATCTTAGATTTTGCGTTGGCTTCTGACCTGGTGGTGGCTAATACTGTGTATAAGAAGAGTGAGGAGTATTTGATAACCTTTAAGAGTGGGTTAGTTAAGAGCCAAATAGATTACTTCTTAGTGAGAAAAGTGGACTACCTGAAATGCAATGATTGTAAGGTGATTCCTGGAGAGAGCCTGACCTCTCAACATAGGATTTTGGTACTAGATTTATGTTTTAAAGGGCAATACCAAGCTAGGAAGGATGGTGGACGTCGTAGGACGAGATGGTGGGACCTAAAAGGGGATAAATTAGAAATATTTAAGAATAGAATGGATAAGGAAGGTACTTGGGACTTGGAAGATGATGCTAACACTATGTGGAACTTGATGGCTAATTGTATGAGGAGAATCTCAAGAGAAGTGCTTGGAGAGTCAAAAGGAATGGGACCCAGCTCTAGGAAAACTTGGCGGTAGAGGAAAAAGGTTCAAGCGGTAGTTAAGGCAAACAAAGAGTTCTTTAAAAAGTGGCAAAAGATAGAACTAAGGAAAACCTTAAGAGCTATAGATTGGCTAACAAGGGAGTCAAGAAAGTAGTGAGAGAGGCTAAGTTGAAAGCTTATGATGGCCTATACACTAGATTAGATAGTAAGGAGGGAGAGAAAAGGGTATACAAACTTGCTAAGATATGGGAGAGGAAAACAAGAGATTTTAATCAAGTTAAGTGCATCAAGAGTGAGGATTTTAAGGCATTGGTAAGGAATGAAGAGATTAAGGAAATACGGAAGAACTATTTTGAGAAACTATTAAATGGAGAACATGGAGGTACGGCAATAGGGAAAGAAATAGCCAGTAATACGATAAACCAAGACTATAGGTTCTATCGCAGGATTAGGAACTTTGAAGTGGAGATTGCACTTAAGAAGATGAAATCAAATAAGGTTTTAGGACCAGATAATATCCCTATTGAAGCTTGGAAGTGTTTGGATAAAAATGAGGTTACTTGGTTGACTAGGTTGTTTAGCAAAAATTTGTTGATTAGGAACATGCCAGATAAGTGGAGGAAGAGTATTTTAGTGCCAATCTATAAGAATAGAGGACATGTCCAGAATTGCAACAATTATAGAGGAATCAATCTAATGTGTCAGATAATGAAAGTGTGGGAGAGGGTGATAGAACGCCGATTGCGAGATATAACAGAGGTGTCAGAGAATCAATTTGGGTTTATGCCTAGCAAGTCAACAATGGAAGCGATCTATCTTTTGAGGAGAGTAATAAAAAAGTATAGAGAAAAGAAAAGAGACATTCATATGGTGTTTATCAACCTTGAGAAAGCATATGATGGAGTGTCCCTAGATATAATATGGTGGATGTTAGCAAAGAAAGGGGTGACAAAAGGTTACATTGATGTGATTAGAGACATGTATGAAGGACTGGTGCCCACTATTAGATCGCCTACTAGAGAGACAAATGAATTTCCTATCACTATAGGGTTACACCAAGGATCTACCTTAAGTCCTTATCTTTTTGCTTAAGTTATGGATGAGTTGACAAGAAATATCCAGGATGACGTGCCATGGTTTATGCTTTTTGCAAACGACATAATGGTAGTGGGTGAGACTAGAGAAGGAGTTAATACAAAGTTGGAGATTTGGAGAAAAGCTCTTGAATCTAAAGGATTCCAAATAAGCAGAGCCAAGACAAAGTACATAGAGTGTAAATTTAGTAATAGTAACAATGAAAACAGAGGAGAAGTGAAGATTGAGAACCAAGAACTGCCTAAGAGTGAACATTTTCGTTATTTAGGGTCGATTATCACAATAGTAGAGGAGATTGATCAGGATGTCACCCATAGAATTAAGATGGGATGATATAAGTGGAGAAGTGCGTCTGGGGTACTGTGCGATAAACGAATACCCACTAGACTTAAAGGTAAGTTCTATAGAACGGCTATTAGACTAGCTATGTTATATGGGACGGAGTGTTGGGCATCCAAGAAACAACATGTAGATAAGATAAGTGTAGCTGAGATAAGAATGCTAAGGTGGATGTGTGGCAAGACTAGACAAGACAGAATTAGGAATGAGTGTATTCGGGAATGGGTAGAAGTAGCACCAATAGAAGATAAGTTGAGAGAGAATCGATTGAGATGGTTTGGTCATATTCAACGGAGACCAACAGAGGCAATAGTGAAGAGATGCGATACTGTAACGGTAGATGGAAGTGTTAGGGGACAGGGTAGGCCTAGATTAACGTTGGTTAGCGTTGTAAATAGAGATATGGATCTACTTAATTTGACTAACGAAATGGCCTTTGATAGGGCTGCGTGGAGAAGAAGGATTCATGTAGCTGACCCCATTTGATGGGACTTAAGGCTTGGTTTGGTTTGGTTTGGTTTGGTTCAATACAATTCGGCATAATTCAATACAACTCTTAGACCTCTACATCATCATTTCATCACAAAGCTCATATCATCCATACCATTAGTAATTTCTTTCCCCCAAGTTTGGTTTCATATTATAACATAATTTAAAATATTAACATTGAGGGCTCAATTGCAACTTTTACATAAATTTTCAAACTCTTTAAAATTCAATTAAACTTGTACATGTAATTTAACACCTCAATTTCATGATTCTACTATCAATTTAAGCAAAACCATCATCTATCTTCATGGACCAAACTAGGGTTTTTAAGAGAAATTAAAACTTTTCACAAAACACATTTTATTCCAACCCTTCTATTGCTTTTACACCCAAACTCATGACCCAAACCATAACCCAACAAGTATACCCCAACTCTTCAAACCCTAACCCCCAATCTCATGATTAATCATAATATGCATAAAAACATGGACTTTGTATTTATATAAAGACAATACCACAAATCTATCTACAAATGAGGGTATTGAAGGATAACTAAAAACCCCTACATCTTGAAGCAAAGAGATGAAAACCCAAAAAAATCACCGACGACGAAACCACAAAACTCTTAGATCAAAAGGAAGCCCTTGATGAGATCTACATCTTTCTCAAAGGACTAAGGTGAAAAGATCAGTCTAGGTGTGTAAATCTAAAGATCTTGGGTGAAAAAGTTTGAGTTTAGAAAGAGGAGAGAACTCACGATTTGCGAGGAAAAAGGAGAGGAAAAATAATGAGAGAAGTGGTTTGGATCTATTTATAGTAGTAGAAAATAGCCCTAAGGTCAATGAAAAGAATAAGTCAAAAACCCCGACCCAAACCAGCCCAAAAATCTAAAAATTATACACAAGTGTCAACCCTTCAGGAAGAAAAACAATGTTCGTAACAGGCAAGGTGTCGACACCTCCTAGACTGGTGTTGACACTAAGTAACTTCCAGATTCAGCAACATACAAGGGTCGACCCTTCCCAGACTGGTGTCGACCCTTGAGACCAACAACAAAAAGCAAGTGTCAACACCACCAAGATTGGTGTCAACACCAGAACACAAGATTTCCATGTTCCCAAACAACTTTTCAACGTAAACAAGCATGAAGGAACAATCCCAACAAGATTAAATAGAATTGTACTCTTACAAAATCAAAATACAACAACTCCAAAGACTCCCAAAATGAAAATAAGAGAATTAAATACACGCTCCAATGGATTAAAGGATGCGAGTGTTACAGTTGGACTCTCATCTATGCTTCACATTGCACTCATGAGACTAGATCAAAGAAATCAAGGGTCTGAACTGTTTAACGCATGATCTGTTTTGTCGGTATCTAGGCTAGTTAAGCACCTTGCACCTTGTAATCCTTGAAGTGATCATCATTATATATTTTATACGCAAGCCAAGCTATGTTTTGTCTTGTTAAACTTATATGTTAATTTGAAAGAATGTTTAAAGTTCTCAATGTTGATTCATTTACTGCCTTGCTTTATTACTATTCATTGGGAAATGGCTCACCCCTCTCCCTTACATATATATGTAGGTGACTAAGAGATCAAGTACGAGGAAAAGCTAATTAGAAGCTTGTCTTTTATGGTTGTACCAATTTACAGAATTAAGATATATATATATTAGAATATGTTTATTATTATGTCTTGTAATAATGTAATGTAATGGTTTTAAAAAGAATGTATGCTTTCATTTCATATAGTTTTGCACTGCTCTGAATGGATGTTCTAAATGGACTCAATATAACAGATAATGGCTTCCGCACATCTAAAAATAATTTTTTTTCCCAAGTATATTAAGAGTGCATATTCTTTTTGCTTGATAGGCCTTTGGTAGTTAAGGAATACTAGCCAGTCACTACACCATCCCATTTGGGGTGGATTGGGGTCGTGACAAAATGGTATCAGAGCACAAGTTCATCTTGTGCACTTTGTCGTTCAGAGCAATGGGACTCCCTAAAATAAAACCATAGGAATGCATTCATGATATGTATGTGTTTGTACCTATGTTAATTGTATCTATGCTAAGGCGTGTTAGGAGTGTAGTATGAAGACTTGAGAGTTAAGATGTACTATGCAAATTTTGGTATAAGAAGGAAGTTGTGGTCTTGATTAGAATTTTTTTAGTTGCAAGTATATTGTAGTGTGGGGAAAGTATTGAAGAATGAATGAAGAATTATTATAGACATTAAATTGTTAATTGTGTGAGTACATGAAAACTATGGGTTGTGATGAGTGTCTAGTGTATAGAATACTGATTGTTAGATGAATGGCCTATAGCTTAAAGTATTAAACCCTAGAGTCCCATGTCTTTGTTGAACAACCTTAAAAGTCCAATTGGAATCACGTTCAGTCGGCATTGCTTCAAATTTAAAATTTTAGGTATGTTCCATGAAGAGGAATAGGATATCCTACCAAACCATTGTGTGTATGTATATATGTATTGCAATATTTTTTTTGTATAAAGGTATGTGCATTAATTGTTATGCTCTAGACTACATATTTGTCAATATATAGGTATGTATATGCGTTGACTTGAATAGTAGTGACCTCCTTTCTTATGTCTTTAGGAAATATAGTGAAAGGAAAAGATGTACAAGAAGTCAAGTCATTGTCAAAGAGGCTAGAGAAGGTGGAGGAAGTACTTGAAAGTGTGATGAAAATCATACAATGATGTTACAATAAACCGTGGGATCGGAACGAGAAGTCAGGTATTAAGTTAAACAGGGAATTAAAGGACACATTCAAGAAATTTGTAGCAGGAGAGTCAAGTAAATCCAAGAAGGGTGATAGAACAATTCCATTGTGTCCATTATGTCATATGAATCATTGGAGTGAATGTCGTTGAGCTTCTGGAGCATGTTTTAATTGTGGAAAGATAGGACATCTAGTGAAGGACTATCCTAAAGATTAGGAAATACTTTTGTTTTACATAAAGTTAATTAGTTAGCTTTGTAACATGAAAGTATCAACTAAATTACTCTATCATATGTATAAAGAGTTAATCTAGCTGGATTATATATGCCTTTTGTTTGTTTGTATTTTAGTTACTAAATTTAGAATTTATCTAATTGTTTATTAAAGTTTAGCCTTGTAATACGATTAATGAAGTTTATTAGGCTCTTGGAATGTGTATTATTAAGACTCAAAAAACAAACGAAATTAAACTTGTTTATCCACATCTTGAAAATGAGTTAGCATCTTTTGATCACATTATCATTTGAACCTTCATATGAAAGGAAATATAGTAGTCCCTTTACTCAGCCTTAACCATATGACATTAACAAATGTTTGGAGAAGAACGACGAAATGACCTCATAACTACAATTTATATTTAAACTTCAAATTTTGTTCTAGATAGTGTGCGTGTCAGAAAGAAACTCGTTTATAGCATTATCATCGTAACCTAGTACCCGATAGGAATTAACGAATTAAGCTTCTATAGAATTACAATTGTTAACATTAAAGGAATTTCCCTAGAACCTAAGAATTACAATTGAATAACATATAAGAACTTGAGAACACTAGAATTTGACCTTATGAGTAAGTGAAATTCTATCATCATTTAATTACTATTCGTTATGAATACTCAATGAGATAACAAGAAACGAAATGAAGAAAAAACAAGATACCCTTAACATACCTGGACTTAACGACAAAATTTCAAGGATCCCACCTCGTCTTGACCAATGTATGAATAAAGCTAAGGCAATCCTCTATATAATATCCTTAATTTAGGACCTAAATTCTTAACAAAGATGACATTTTCATTCATGAAAACTCTTTTGCATACCTTGATTAATGACTTGATAATATAACCTGAAACTAGAAGCATGATAATTACAGTATTGAAATGCCATAATAAATTTTAAGAGTCATTATTAAACAACTTGTAGAAAGTATAAAATAAAATCAAAAATTAAAAAATAAATAAAAAATAAAAAAAAGAGGGGGGAGGGGAAGAAAAATGCCAGATGTTTAACCTTAAAAATTGATTAAAAAATGTGTTTAATGCCATCTTATAACCCCTGAGTGTCAAGAATAGTACAATACCAAAAACCAAAGAGATTAATAAAAGTTAATCCTAGGAAAAATTTATACTCTTGTATTCTGTAGCTATCTTATACTAATTTTAAAAAAAAATAAAAAAATAAAAAAAAAAAGGAAAGAAAGAAAGAAAGAAAGAAAGAAAAAAATTCTACATCTTGGATGCCAATTTTAGTAATCAAGTATAAGAACAGTATAGTCATAAAAAGGTTATGTAAATATCACGTGGACTAGAAAAGAAAACAAATGAGGATATTAATAGAAATATTTCTGTAACTCTATGGCTTTTAACAAGAAGGAAAATTTGATAATATAAGCTTGATAATGAAATTGGTTCACCTATTCAGAATGATAGCATAGATTAACTAAGAATGATTAATGTAATTAAAGGAGGGAAGAATATGAACTATGAAGGAATAATTAATTTTAATAATCCTGAATTAGAATGAACATCTAGTAGCAATAGAATTTGTTAAAACAAAGATTCAACCATAAATCAAGAAACATGAAGTATAAGAAGAACATGAAGTTCAGGATGAATATCAAACTTCAAATTAAGAAAGAATATTAAGTAATTATTATCAAAGTATGCAGTGGAAAATAATAGCTTAACTATACAAATGAATTTCGAGGATGAAATTTTTAAAGGAGGGAGGATTGTGACATCCCAAAGAATGCCACATCTTATAACCATATCATTGTTCACAATTGAATACCTTTGTTCAAAATATGAAGTGATAAGGTGGAGACCCTAAAAGATATCTATAGAAATTTAGAAATGGAAAGAATTGCCCTAATGAAAACTTAAAGGTATAATAGTTGAAAGATTAGTAAGAGATAGGGAAATGCCTTAAGCTTAAATTTGTGAACACTAGTATGTGCCTATGCACTAATTGAGGAGCTTAAAGATCATAAACTAATGTACTTATCAATTTAATATGTCATTTTGCTAATCGGATTAGTGTTAATCAAGTAGGATTATTGAACCCTAATCAAGATTAATTAAGATAAGCAAGATTAAGTTAAACCTTAATTAATTAGAACATAACCATGATTAATTATAACAAACATTGATTAAACTAACATTGAAATTAAGGACTAAACATGATTAGTTAGAACTAAGCTTCGTTAATTAAGCCAAAGGAAGAGAATTAGCCAATTAATGAAGTTTGCAACCTTTGTCCCACCTTACCAAAAAAAGCTCAAGCCAAATCAAACAAATAGCAGAGAAAATCTAGAGGAGTTAAGAACTAATGAGAAAGAGAAAGAAAGAGGGAGAAGAAAAGAGAAGGAAAAGAAAAAGAGGAGAGGAAGCTAGGAAGTTTGGAAAAATTGCACCAAAATTCACATCTTAACAAATCAAAGGTAAGATTTCTATCCTAAATCATGTATTACACATTCCTAGCATTCTAGATCAAGAAAATGTTAGGATTAAATTGGTTTAAGAATGAAGATTTGAGGGAAAGAATGAAGGAAATTAGGCTAGGAGGAAGAACAAGGCATGTAGCTTAGGATTTCATCTCTTTGAAGCAATATGTGATGTTCTTGATGTATTTAGACCATCACCATCCCATATGCATTTGGCTTTCATAAGTCTTGTGGCTTAATTCATGTTTTCAATGAAAGAAAAAGGGGAAGTTTTATGGAAAGATAGTTTTGTTTCAAATTCTTGACAAATTAGTAAGTTTGATTCTTGAACCTTGAAAATAAATCAAGTGTTGATAGTTTTGATTTGATTAACAATCATATTTTGTATATTTGTATGTTTCTAGACCTTGCATATCATGTTTGAGGGTTGAAAGTACAAGAAATTAAGGATAGAAGGCCTTAGCACAGCCAAGAATAGAACAGGTTCACAAACAGCTAAATTTTGCTCTGCAGATCACTGCTCGAGCGATGAAAGCTTCGCTCGAGCGGCCATTGCGAGTTCACCTAGAAACCTGTATGAGTCGGTCAACGGCTCGTATAGTTAGAGGGTTGCTTGAGCGCACTTTGAGGGTTCTCATAATGTAGTTTTGCAGGCTTGAACTTCTGGGATGCACTTGATCACTGCTCGAATGGTGTAAATACCGCTTGAGCAGTTAGCAGACTGGAAAAAATTAGGGAATATGAAATTTAGTTCCACTCTTTTACATAGCTTTATTTGACCACTTTTACGTATGTTTGGGAACCTAGATGCAAGGTTTACATAATTAGAAACCCACTTGAATTATGTTTAAGTAGTGTGACGACCCCGACATAAGTATTATTTTTATATGTAATTTTAGTGAGCATTACTGCACGATTATGTGTTTAATTTGTGCTTATCTACTTGTTTATGAAATATCTGTTAGACCACCAGCTTAGAATTCGAAATTATTAGCCCAAACGAATTTAGAAACCAAAATTAGCCAGCTCATTAGGCTAATTAGAATATTTAGAATCATATGACAAGTTTAATTAAAATTTGATTCGAATCAAAATAATTAGAATAAATCAATTAGACTTGATTATGATTAATTAGGATTAAGTTTAATTAATTAGCCTAATATAATCCTTTATATATATAGGAGCCTTAGACACTTGACCTCATTTCTTCATCTTCAACATAGAGGTTGAGATTGTAGAGAGAGAGGCATCAACTTCTAGAGAGAGAATGGTGAGATTGTAGAGAGTTTGAAGGGGATTTGAAGAACTTAAGCTATCAACACCAAAATTCAAGCTCTAGGTATGGAATTCACCTATAATTCTTGAAGATAATTCATGTAGAAATTGAATTCACCAAGTTGTAAGATCAATTGTGTAGACACCCCATTTTTGACCGACCTTAAGACTCAGACGTCACCGATTGAGCGCTCGGTGATGTTGCATATTGTGCTCGTTCAGAAGTCTCAGAGTCGCGGCCGTGCGCCCTGCCTCCGGACTTCCGAACCCTCTTCTGCGCCTTGCCTCGGTTTGCGAACCAGACTCGGTTTTCTCTGTTTTCTTTCCTGAGGGGAGGGAGAGGTCCCGTAGACCATCTCTCAGTGGCCGTGGGCTACTGTAGCACGTCCGCGGGGGACCTCGGCTACAGTTCGGACTCGATTTGTGTCGCGGTTCTAAATCTGAACCAAAGAGTCCGAATCCGGCAAATCGTTTTGAAGAAAAACAGATTTTTGAAAAAGTAGTGCCAAACATGGACTGCTTTGCCAGATTACAGAGTCGCCACCTAAATATTTTTTTAAAATGGGAAATTTAGGAAACCCTGACTCGGTGCCGAAGGCCACGTGTCCGTCATCACCAAAGTGACTTGGCTCGGGAGCTTGGGTACGATCGGGGAAGGTCAGCTATGAGCACCCCCTTTCGCCCGGTCCGAAGACCGGCCTCTACTAACCGTGATATCCGTTTTTGAAAACTTTATGCGTTCTTATTCCAGTTATTGGCCTAGAATTACTATGTGATGCGCACAACACAAAAGTATAGACTAGATTGCCTAATTTGGAAATACACATTGCGTATCCGTTTTGTCTCGAAAAACGTGTTGGTTTTTGTGCTACTCGCGAGTAGGCTAAAATTCGGATTTCAACGAGTTGTTCCAACTCAGGCAATCCAACCTCGACCCACAGGCATTCAAACAGTAATATCACATATAAGCATTTAGCCGCATGGCAATCCTATTGTCATGGCGAACATTCACACGCATGCGATATGCTAAAGCAATAAAAACTTACATCGTACTCCGTGCCAAAACAATAACCCGGTTAGCAAACATGCATGACCTAGTTCATGTTAAGTGGCTAATGTAACACATACAGGAGTGTAATCTAAACAGGCTCGGCTAACCCTAAACATGGCACATGAGATGCAACAACTATCACGTATTCAATTTTGAATTGAAATTACGATGCAGTTTGCATGATGTGCCGGGCCCGGTGCATGTTAACAAATGCATGGATGCAAACATGCTTTCATACTGTCATGCTAAAATAAGTATGCCCTAATCTACCATCAAAGCAGGTAAATAAAAAGGAGAAAGAAATGGGGGTTGGAAGACATACACCCACTCACGCACACTTATTACAATTCGCCCTCACTCGGAGGGACCGAATAATATACAAAACCGAATAAATAATTAACTAACTCTAGCTAATTAAATATTACAAATCAACTAAATTAAATAAATTAATTAATTAATCTATTTAAGCGATAAATGCCTCGGAAGGAGGGCTGACTGCCGCATACGCCCGGGACTCGCTCGGAACCGCACTGCCGTGCAAGTGTGCCTCTGTTTCCTCTGCTCTCCTTCTCTGAAAATTCCCGAAACTTCAGGAGTGCCTCTCAGAGCACTGGGGAGCATCACCGGCTGAGGCAGGGAGCCACCGGCTGAGGGAGGAAGCCACCGGCTCTGAATTTCATTATCGGCTGCCAAGAGGCAGCCGGTCGGCACTAAAGAGTGCCGATCGGCCCTTTATCCCTGCAGAACCTGCAACTGACAGCAGCAGAGGAAACCAAAGGCAAGGCAATGCAAATCAAAGCATGTATGCACCAAGCACATCCCTCATCATGCTATGGACTCAAGAGGGCATGTGCCTCGATTCCCGGACCACCAATCGCGCATTTCCATGCGTGATGGTCCTAAGAACCAAGGGTACAAATTTGATTTCAAATGCATGCAATGCAAACAAAGGTGCCAAACCTCTATCAAACTCACTTCAAGAGGCTTAGCATGCATGCTCATGTTATGCAACCCTAAGCATGTTATCTAGGCATGCAACATGGACTATGTAATGCACTTATGCAAGCATACAAACAAGCATATAAGGCAAACATGAAGACCAATGAAATGACAGACTTAGGCATGAATTAAGCAATCCAAAGAGGCCTAAAATCAGTGGCCATGATGCCTACAAATGGAGATTAAACACACACACACACATGCGCATGTTAAGGTACCAAACCCAAGGCATAAACAAGCAACATTCAAGCACACTTGAAGAGGTTAAACATGGGCTACTAGCACGCACATAAAGCTCTGAAAATTATGCAAAATGTGATGCCAAAACATGCAACAAAGCAAGCTAAACAAAGCATGCAACTAGCCTATGCTTAAGGCAAGCCGAAGAAAGCATTGAACCACATCTATGCTAAGCCACTATGGCATGCACTCAACAACCTAAATCAGATTTCTAGCATGTCAAATTAGGCCTAAGTGACCACTTAGATGGCATCTACAAGACATGAATCTACAGGCATGCACACATGCACTCAAAGGGGCAAATAACAAAGACTCTTGACACATCAAAGAGACATGTAATGTGAATATGTGAGCATGCTAGATGGACTGAAATCATGTTATTAATGATGCCAAACCATAAAAAAAATGATACATGCTTGGCATGCTATACAATCATACTCTTAAGGCTAACAAGCCAAACATGAAGAGGACATACAAAGCATGCTAAGACCGAGCCAAATACTTATGGTCAGACCTAAAACATGTCAAAACAAGCATACAAGCTTCATGGATCTTGGCCTAAAACATGCTAAACACAAAGGCATACCACCTAAGCATATTAAGGCAACATTAAGGCATTACAAAGCAACTATGCAAATCATGCAAAGAGTACTAAAACCAACTTGAAAACATGTTATATTATGGAAATATAAGCATGGTAAACAACCAAGACATGCTCAATACACAACCAAACATGGAGCTCTCTCAAGAAGCAAAATTTGTCCTTTTCAAGGACATCAAGGAGAGGGGGGGTGGCCCTCTCCTTCTTGAGACTTCAAGGCATGCTCTTCACCACTGAAATCCCTCAAGATTTCAGTGGTGAAGAGATCCTATCACCAAAATCTCGGATCTCTCCAAAATAGCACAAAATGGGGCCTTTTCAAAGCCTAAAGGGGGGTCAAACTTCCCCAAACCTCACAACACTCTTAATGAACAATAAAGAGGACTTAAAAACAGAGATTTTATGTGCCAAACACTAAGCTCAAAAACTACTTTAAAGCAAGTAAAAATAGAGTGCAAAAATGGGGGAAAAAGGGGTTAGTATCTCACCCTTGTAGACCTCTTCACAAAGGTTGTGGTTGATGCTTCCTTGAGCTCAAAATCAGTCAAAAACTCCAAGAACCAGCCCTTAGAATCTCAGTTGCAAGGAGGAGGTGGAACACTAGGTGTTTTAGTGCAATAGTGTGAACTAAAGCACCTAGTGTACTAAACAAGCAAGGAAAGAGAGAGATAGGATAGATACAACTATTCTAACCTAAAACCAGACCTTGGCTCTCTCTAACAATGGTTAAGTCTCTCAAGAAGCCAACCTTGAGCAAAGGGAAGAGCTTTCCCTCTTATAGGCAAAAAGCTTCCAAGCTTAGTCCCTAAGCAAGCTCATCCTTCCATACACGTGTATGGAGGGGAAACCAATTGCACACAGCTGTCTGAAAATATCTCAGAAAGCAAGTGCACAGTGGTCGGCAGGGCAAAATGGTCATTTCGCCCAAAAGAGTGCCGACCGGCACAAAATAGTGCCGACCGGCACAATATAGTGCCGATAGACAAAATATCCAGCCGGTGGCCTCTAGCCCCAGCCGGTGGTGTGTAGGGATGCCTCACAAAGCATTCCCTCCCCTTCCAAGGCAAAACACAAGTGTTTGGTGCAAAACCAAACACAAACGGTCGGGTCCGGAGGTCCTGAGGCACGGCGCGCGCAGCCGAGAACTCCGGGAACTCCAAACGAACACAAACATGGATAATCACCGAGTGTTCCAACGGTGACGTCCAAGTCTTGAGGACGGTCAAAAATGGGGTGTCTACAGTTGCCCCTCTTTGACAGAACTCGAAAGTCACAAGAATGACGGGAGTGAATGTCAAAGCCCAGAGAGACGACCCATTTTTTGACAAGGCCGAAGACTTGGACAAACATACAAGCGCAAATGGTTGAACTCGCAAGCTGCCTACGTATCCCTTAGGGAATCAAACCAGCGTAGTTCATGCACAGCACACATGCCAAAGATAAGATATGCGCCCGTAGGCGGGGGCAAAATGCAACTGACAATGCAAGAAGCCGAGCATAACTTATGATCATGCCAAAGAAAGCTGTAATGAAGCAATACATGCGACAGTTATAAGCTAACATGCAACAGTCTACATCACAATGCAGAAAGGATGTAAGAGAATTATGCAATTCTCAGAACGTCTCACTCGGGAGATACAATACCTGTGCGGCTCGCCTGGTTCCACCAGCGGTAAATGAACCGTACATACAATATCGTGCCTGAAAAGAAAGCAAACTTAACAGATACAATATTGTTAGCGACATGCATGACATATGCAATGCGAATGCTAAATAATATGCAATATATACAAAACTATGTATGAATAATGCAAAGATATGCAATGCAATGAACTAATGCAAAAAACTACATGCAGGGAATTGAATCATGATTCAATCATGAGCGGTTCGAAACCACACAAATGTCAGATAGATATGGAGTGACAAGTCCGTCTACATAGAAAAAGGGTCGAAGCCCTCAAGGCGCGAGCGCACACAAACATGAGTAATGTCGACAGACTAAGAACAGTATTGGGTGGATGACATAGTGGGGAAACGACCCGCTGATGAAGGAATAATGATCCTAATGCAGGATGCAACAATTATATACAATGTGATGGAAATGGATACAATGGATATGGCACGCGGGCCAAACCAAATCTTGCCTAGGAAAGGCATGTACACATACAAACCATGTCTAACACAGAAGCGGTGCCGCTACCCTCAAGGCTCGGACACAAAAGCTCGACAACTGTGTTTTGACACGAAAAAATATGGGCACATACCAGACCAAGCTCAACAAGGAAGGGCGCAGGCCATAAATGGAGTGATGCATGGAATGCATGCAAATTACATACAATGGATATGGCACGCGGGCCAAACCGAACTTGCCTAGGAAAGGCATGTACACATACAAACCATGTCTAACACAGAAACGGTGCCGCTACCCTCAAGGCTCGGACACAAAAGCTCGACAACTGTGTTTTGACACGAAAAATATGGGCACATACCAGACCAAGCTCAACAAGGAAGGGCGCGAGCCATAGATGGAGGTGATGCAATGAAATGCATGCAACTAAAATGCAATAGAATGGATATTGATACAATGGATATGGCACGCGGGCCAAACCAAATCTTGCCTAGGAAAGGCATGTACACATACAAACCATGTCTAACACAGAAACGGTGCCGCTACCCTCAAGGCTCGGACACAAAAGCTCGACAACTGTGTTTTGACACGAAAAATATGGGCACATACCAGACCAAGCTCAACAAGGAAGGGCGCAAGCCATAGATGGAGGTGATGCAATGGATGCATGCAATCTACAGAAAATGCATGACAAATGCACTATACTACAATGAAATGCATGACACATGCATGTGTTGTGTTTTGTTGTTTTTTTTGAAATGCATGCATATGCAAATTTACAAATGATGCATGACGATGCATGATGATGCAACGGCCACGATTGCAGCTTTCCCTATCTTACCAACAGGGCGATATACTAGGTTGGTTCAGTATCCAGAATCGAGGCGTGAAACACGCCGCCTCAACCTATGGGGCTTCCATACAGATTTCAAGCCGAGGGTACACCCCCTGGGTATTTAAACCAGACTTTAGTCTCGGAGATCCCGAACCTTTGCGTTCTAGGCATAAGCCATTCAAACTCTAGTTTTCACCGTCCCAGTTGGTCTTCTAGGAACTTACCGCAAAACAGGCAGGTGGCTTTACCAGACCACCGAAAGTCGTTCGGGCACGACGAACACCAAAGGAATTGCACCTTCAGAGGATTTAAGGTCTCCTAGACCGGGATGCACAGCGTATGCATTGAGATGCACATGATGCATGATGTTTGAAATGCGTGCCAACGCACGGCTTTTGAGATGCATAACAATGCAAATGAGCGGGTTTAAGGTCTCGCCAGACCGTGCGTGTTTTCGGTCCCGCCGGACCCTCGTTGGGGCAATTTGCATAATGCGACACACGATAGGGCAAATGAGACATGCGTGCCTCATAAGGATGGAAAATGAAGTGCAAATGGGGTGCGCACTCGGCGCGATGCGATGTATGCCAAATGCAATGAGGTGTGCACTTTAATGCACTGAAGGTCTTACACCTCCCGAGGATTTAAGGTCTCCTAGACCGTGCGTGTTTAAGGTCACGCCGGACCGGTACGTGTTTAAGGTCTCGTCAGACCGGCACGTGTTTAAGGTCTCGTCAGACCGGCACGAAAATGCAAAACAAAATGCAAGACAAAGCACGCGAGGTAGTACACCGCACGTGACTCAAGATGAAATGCAAATGAGGCACGTGAGGTAGTACACCGCACGTGTCTCAAGATGAAATGCAAATGAGGCACGTGAGGTAGTACACCGCACGTGACTCAAGATGAAATGCAAATGAGGAAGATGCAAGACGAGGCACGCGTACCTCGAGATGCAATGAAATGCGAAATGAGGCACACGTACCTCATTTGAAACTGAGATGCAAAACGAGGCACACGTACCTCGTTTGAATGGAAAATGATGCAAGTCACAAGGATGTGCAAGATGGCGCGACGCGACGCGCCGGACAATGTAATGGATGCATGCAATGCGCACGGGGTAACTTTCGAATCTTGTAAAAGACAAAAGGATACAAAAGGATACAATTCTTGCTTGAATCTCAGTGCCACTCACAGAAGACACGGTCCGAGGTCAAAACGGAGGCCGGGTGAGCATCGGGGATGCACTTTCTTGCACTTTATTGAGCTATGAAGACCCAAAACCCCTCATATAGCCTAAACACATCCTTGGGAACACCATCGGCTGGGTGGGGTGGTCACCGGCTGCCACCGGCTGCCTGAACTAATCCATCGGCACCAAAAAGTGCCGACCGGCACAAAATAGTGCCGACCGGCCAAAAGTTGCTGATCGGGGGCAGAACTGCCATTTCACTTCGGGTCCTTTAAAATAGGGTTCCCAAACCCTATTTTCTTATTTCCTTGCCGCCGAAATCCAACCCTCTCTCTCTCTAGAGCCTTTCCCTCTCTCATTTCTCAGTTTTCCTCGCGGTTTTCGCCCGTTTCATCGTCGGATTCGCGAATACCTTCGCGTTTCGGACATTTTCAACCGATCGAAATCTCATTTCGGTGCTTCTTTTGCTATTCTCGCCTTTTCGGGACTTGTTCCCCTCGACTTGCTCTTCATTTCTGTGTCTTTTCATATTCCGGCCTTCCCGGCCATTTTTGGCTCGTTCGGGGTTGACTTTTCGGTTGACCCTTCGTATTCCGACCCGGTTTTCCTTCTTCCAGTTATTTTCTCATCATTGTTGACATGGCCGATGACATTCCACACGTCGGGACTCCCCCGGATCACGAGATGGATCCCGGGGTCGAGCTCCTCCCTCTGGGTGAGCGTCCTTTTGACCCGGCGACCTACCGGCCGGCTACCCATGTGCTACCGCCCGACGGACTCCGCCACTTCCGCGGTTTTGACAGGGTTCTGGACCCGGAGCTTCTACTGCGCGAGCCGACCTCTCATCTGTCCTTCGGCACTGTCGAGGTAGCACTCTTCTCTGTTTTACTTTTCGCAATGTAGAACTGTAAACTGTCAACTGACATAGCTGATTACAACCCTTAACTGCTTAGCTCTGATACACTGTACTGTAGTCGATTGTAGACAACTTCACAACTGATATCTGCTTAGGACCGAGACACATGCACACACACTGCACTAGTCTGAATCACCCAAACACACGGCACACATTGCACTGTCGATTCGCCGACACTCGGTACTTGTTTGAATCTGAAAACGCACTGTATGCTGTATTTAAACTGGATCATACGAGGCATGTTAATACATTATACGTTGTAGTTCGCCTACTAGCATACTGCGCTCCAATATCTGCTTGAATCTGAAAAATGTGCACACATGCGCCATATCTGTATGCTTCTTGGAACTATATGCTAAATACTTGTTTTGCAATTACTGCTTTTGATTACAGGGAGACTCCCATACCGTCCGCGGGTATGGGAACATTGCTGCTCGAGACTGGTATTTGGATCTTCCCGAGGCGGTTCGACGCATCGTGGACCAGGCGGGCTTTGGCTCTTTCTGCCGGGGACTTTCTAGGCTCTCCGCCTGCAGACCTCTTCTTGCCGCCCTGGCAGAGAGGTGGTGGGACACCACCGATTCATTTCACCTATCAGCGACTGGGGACATGACGATGACCCCTTACGACTTCTCGATGCTCACTGGCATCGGGGTGGGGGGTGATCCGATCCCTTTTGATATAGACATGGATGAGTGGACCGCAGCCCAGGTCTACTTACTTGGCGCGGCTCCGCCTCTGGCTCGTCCTGGCTTCGTCCGGTATTCTTGGTTCGAGGTGCAGTTTCGGGTCCAGTCCGCACTCATCGATGCAGCCCCGATGACCCCAGAGGCCGTGGATCAGTATGCACGCGGCTTCTTGATGTTCCTATTCGGGACGACTCTCTTCGCCGACCGGGCGAACACAGTGCCCCTCTGTCTCCTCAGTGCACTGGTGGATGTCCGAGATCTTTTGCGTTATGATTGGGGCGGCGCTGCTTTGGCCACTCTCTATGGCTACATGAGCTCGGTCTCTCGTGGCAGTGGACAGCTGCTAGGAGGCTACTGGCGAGCCTGGGAGGTATGTCTTCTTCTCTACTTTACATTTCTGTTCTGTACTTTCTGTACTCTGTACACTGCGCACACTGTAGTCCGCTTCCCACGGATTGCATATTGTACACACGGCACACACATGCTCTGCTTTACACTGACTGTACACTGTTCACACTGTACACTCTGTTCAACACAATACACAACACACGGCTCCGTTGTTTCTGCTTTATTCTGCATCCTGCTTGATCTGATAGTCATACTGACATCTGTTTTGCAGCTGTGGGTGTATGCCTACTTCCCCAGACTAGAGCCAGTGCCGGAGACGGAGACCCCTCTGGTCGTTCCCTTCTCTCGCCGTTACGATGGGAGGTGCACTCGGAGGCCCCGAGACACATTCAGCTTCTTCCGCCGTTTCTTCGACACCATCACCCCCACCGAGGTACGTTTTGCTTATAGTCGGTTTAAATTTCGCTTTCAAGCGTACATTTCTATATCAGTAAATAATCAACTGTATTTCATTTCAGGTCACCTGGCAGCCGTGGGCTCCACTACCAGCGGTGATACGAGATCGGTATGCCGGCGCCATCGAGACCTCGCGCTACCGGATTTTGCTGGAGGGCCCGGTCTGTCGGGCTTGGTACCTGGGGGAGCGTTTTCTGCGCCAGACCCTCGGGTTGCCAGAGCAGATAGTCCCGGTTCACCCTCCCGAGCACATGAGGGATACCGAGAGGTTTTCTGTGCAGCAGATGGAGGACTACACCCTCGGCTGGGACGAGGACGGCTATAGGGGCGAGGGCGACTACTCAGAGTACGTCCGGACCTTCTTGATGCGGCCTTTGAGCGGGGGCTCCCGAGCTGATCCAGCGAGACCTGCGGCGCCAGCGGCCCGGGCAGAGGCAGGAGCAGGAGTGGGGTCGTCACAGAGGGCCCGAGCTCGCGGCAGGAGGGGAGTGCAGAGGGGACGAGGGACGGGCTGGCCCGCTCTTCCTACCATGGTGACTTACAGAGGGCAGAGTGGGGAGACCTACCAGATCCCTTTTGCTCCTCCTCCGGCTGGTCATGAGTTGGCCGGCATTCCCGACTTGCCTCCGGTATGTATTACTTTATTTCTGCATCTTGCATTGTTATTTCATTTCAGTTCATTCAAATATCCCACAGAATACTGATGTATTTAATACTTTTGCAGGCTTCCTCCGAGTATACCCGTCAGTCAGTGGAGCTGAATGCCTCCCTGATGGGGATGCTACAGCGGACTCTCGACGCCTTGGCCGTCTACGGCCTGCCGGTATGTTCTTCTGACCACAGTCTCAAATCACACTTTGTTTCGCACAATCTGCTACACTGCACAAAAATCTGATAAACTGCTGCATCATACACTGCTCAACACTGCATTCTGTACTGATACTGCTCACATTCATACACTGTACTCATACACTGCATTCTGTACTGATAAACTGCTCACGGCATTCACACACTGTACTCATACACTGCATTCTGTACTGATAAACTGCTCACGGCATTCACACACTGTACTCATACACTGCATTCTGTACTGATAAACTGCTCACGGCATTCATACACTGTACTCATACACTGCATTCTGTACTGATAAACTGCTCACGGCATTCTGATGTGTTTGTTCTTTGTATTTTCAGCCTCCTTTCCCGATCCCTCCAGTGGGTGGCGCTGCTCCAGCTGGGCCTCCCCTCTCTACTCGGGATGGCAGGATATTCCCTCGCACTAGAGGGGGACGTGGCCACGTGGGGAGCAGCTCACGAGCTCCAGTTCCAGGAGATGGTGAGTCGGAGGCGGGGACGGAGTCATTTGCGGAGGAGGCCGGGGACAGCTCGGGCTCGGGCTCCGACAGTGACGGCTCCGACGATGCTTATGTGCTTTTGCCCAGGAAGAGGGCGAGGACTGATCCTTAGGCATGAGGCCTGCTGCTGATGATGATGATTTTGCTGCTTCTTTTCTTCATTTCTTTTGTTGTACTTTTCTCTTTTTGGTAGATAGAGTACTATGTACTGCCGCAGGCAGATTTTTTTTTTTCAAAAGTTGTACTTTGAAAGAGATTATATAAAACAAACTTTTTGTCTGAAAAGTGTTTTATTTGTACATATCTCATACTTCGCACTGCATTGCATCATATTACATCTCAAATGTAAATGTTTATTGGTCCATTGTTTGAAATCTGAGCATTTGCATTGTAACAATCGGATAACCCACCAACTAACCGCAGACAACTCATACAACTGCTGCTCAAACTGAACACAGCTTACATTCCGCTGGGGATTAATCTGCATACAGCCCATAACCCAACACTTGGTCCATTCCGCATACGGCAAACTTTGAACAAACAGCCCAATCTGACAAGCCGGATCTCAAGACTGAAATGGTTAAGATTGAAACACACTCGGATGCCCCAATTTTTTTCATTTCTTCCCTTACCTGGCATAGATGTAGAGAACGGCACAGCATTCTGAGCACCGACGATTAATCTTTGGAAAAGGGGTTTCACAACCGGGGTATCGAGCCTACAACTGAACACAGTAGAAAGGACTCAAGTACAAAAAGCAAAAGGCACACGACCTAAACACAACGAGACACCCTCGGAAAAGACTCAAAGCCAAAAAAAAACGAGACCGACAAATCAAAAAAAACAGACACGACACGCGGACATGTTTAAAAAAAAAGGGTCCTCAAATCTCGAGGAGCCAGTTCCTCCGGGTATTATTCCCACCCTTTCTGATTTGTGTGATTCTCACATCGCTCGGCCCTCAGGCTCGGTTTTTCTCTCAAAACCCTCTTGTTCACTTTTCTCTCGGCTTACACCTCTCTATTCTTTACTCTCTCATTTTCCAATCCCTCCCCAGGGTGGTTAATGGACGAATAGAAAGTCACAAGTTCACGCCCAATATTGTTAGCTCACGGCTATTTCTTCTGATAGATAGAGCGCCTTTCTGGCGAGCGCGTTGATGATAAAGGGGGGAGACAGAACACCTGGCTCAACTGTGCCCCTAGTTCGCTACTTTGACCATTTTTTCGTTTTCTTTCTAAAACAGTTTTGATCAAAGATGAGCGTTGGATTAACGCACTTATGCAATTTTTGATTTAAAAATCATACGAATCGGGCTGTGCGCACTGAAAATTCCCCTTTTGGGTCCAAACATGGCCCAATTTTGAAAAATGAAATAGTTTTCGAGAAAATAAGTCAACTTCAGTGAAAATTTTCAAAAACTATTTTTGCAAACAGTGAACGCTCAACGAGCGCAGAACTTACCCTTGAGATACGCAACCTCGGATCGGAGGCAATGGGAAATTGCCCCTGGCTTAAAAGGGGGATAAGGCAACGGAAAGTTGCCCCTAGTTTGGACGACGACTGAGGGCAACTTTGGCAATAGATGGCAACGGAAAGTTGCCCCTTGTTTGGATGATGCCGCGGCATGCTCATTGATGATTGAACTCGACCGGGCTCTCAGGCGCGGAGCGGGCGAAGACAGCCACAAACAATATATGGACACAGTCACCTTGAAAGCGTTGGTGACTGGGTTCCAGAAGGAAGTTGGTCACGCAACTCCCGGTCGCTGCAGTCGAGACGTTGGATTCAGAGGAAGCATGGGTAATCAAAACCATTACATGGACTGAGACGCTATGAAAGCGTTGGGGGCTGGACTTCAGGATGAAGTTGCCTACGTATCCCAAACATGGGAATCAAGCCTTACGTAGTTCCGGTCAAGGTACACTCGGGTATTTTAACCTTCACTGTTTAGGCTCTAACTTTTGCCAAGGTGCCCAATGCGGGTTTTCGACCTTGCGAGCTATGTTTTTCTTTCTTTTCTTTTCTTTTTTTTCTTTTCAATCTTCTCTTTTTTTTTTTTTGCATTTTTCTTTTCTCTTCTTTTTTTCGCTTTTTGCTTTTTTGTATTTTTGTATTTCTTTTTTCTTGCTCTAACTTTTGCCTGGGTCGCCCCTCCGGGTTTTCGGCCCAGCGAGCCTCTCAAAGGGTAAAAGTGTAGCAAGTCCATGCCAAATGGTTTTGAGATTGAAGCCTCTCTGTGTCCAGGAGAGTGACTGTGGTGTTGACTTGCAGAAAGATCCATCTTTGGCTCTTCGAGCACATCGGATATTTTTTGCCTCTAGTTCGAGGGGTACTTCTGTTCTAGCTTTGTGAGCTTCTTTTGACGACATCTGATCCTCTTGATCTGACTTTGGTGCCTCTTGTTCGAGGGCTGCTTCAAATCTGGCCACACAGGCGTTTCATGGCACAGCTGAATGTTCTGAATGGAAGCCGGTTTACAATAGATAAATCGAATCTTGAGGCCGAGAGCGATCCTAGGCTACAACATCTCAAGAGCGATTCCACACAAATCTTCGCGAGACCGCACAAAACATTTCGTTTTTGAAAGTTTTCAAGAAAGCGACAAATCGCTCGTGCTGAAGATAATGTGGAACCAGTCTGGGTCAGGCCAGGGTCCTTCTCAGTACTCACGCTGATAAGCATGGTTTCATTCATAAAAAGCTTAGCATGCGCTCTTCTTTTTCTCAACATGATCAAAGTTTTGCAAAACCCGAGGAATTACTTCCTCTTCGTTTTCATCACCACAGTGTTAAAGAAGGGTTTTATGGAAAGCTTAGGTCATTACAACGATGTTCAAGGCGCAAGAGAGCAGGCGATATGTACTGTCGTTCCATTCACACCCTCTGGCATAGCAACTCAAATAGCAACAAGTACGGAACGTGATAGCCACGGCTGTTTCATTCAGATTTGTTGACATAAATGGCTCCCTGACAGAAACAGACTCAAAAGAAAAAACAACTGTTTATAAAAACAAAACGGTGTTTGAGGCAACAACCCCGAAATCACCTGGTACTCTACACAAGAGGGACTGACTCATTACAATTAGACAGACCCTTAAACAAAAGGAATGTCTCAAAACAATGAGACAGGTTCAAGACAAAACAAAAGACTGACTCGACACCCAAGTCAGAATTTACAAGGTCGGCGTCGATAGATGCTCAAAAAATGCGTGCCAAACGCCACATCCAAAGATGTACCAGACACTGCCCACAGGCAATTCATCTGCTGATTATATACTCACGGTATCTGTGTCCTCCGTATCTGTGTCCTCGTACTCCAAGAACTCTGTAGTGATGGATTTGGCCGAGGTGGGCGGGAGAATAATCTTGTTATCAATCAAATCTTGTACCTCGTGACGGAGGCGGAAGCAGTTATCAGTGGCATGGCCTGACTGCTGGTGGTACGCACAGTACTGAGTGGCATCATGGCCTGCTGGAAGGGGTTTGGGGAGTGGCCTAGGATCGAGGGGTGTAAGATGCCCCTTTTTGGTCAAGATCAGAAGTGCCCTAGACAAAGGCATGTGGAGAGGGTGGAAGGCCCTGCGCCCTCGGGGCAGGTACTTTGGAGCCTGAACACTCTTGCTAGATGCGCTAGCGAACGGATCAGCGGGTGCGGTTTTGGATTTCTGATTCTTTCCGGATGCAGGGCTGGAAGCGGGAAGAACTGTCTTGGCATGACGGGGCCTATCCCGATTCTCTGATTGACTGGAACTGCCCTCAGGCGGAGTGGGGAAAGCACCCTCCACAGCTTTTGTCATAACTGCGGATACCTGTTGCTTGTTCATCCCCCTAGCTTTCAAGGCCTCTACTGCCCACAGCAGTTGTTCGATAGGGTCGGCATCTGCCTCCATCTTGCCTTTATCTCTGGCCTCGGCCTGATTCAGAACTTGGTTTGATGCGTTGTTACCATAATTGGAGGTCATCTCCGGTTGGTTGAGTTCAATCACAATTCGTCCCAGTAGCGGGGGTTCCTGGGGTATAAAGCTTCCGACGTATGGTGCGACTGGCGGCGAAGCTGTCATTCCATAGGCGAGATCCGTCACGGATCTTTGAAGATCACCTATCATCCCCATTAGTTCAAATGTAGTGGGCTCGCGAGCCTGATACAGCTGAGGGGCCCAAACCGGGTGCGCAGCCGGCGATCTGGGCGGATGCGGCATGTCAACGGTAGTTTCATCTTGTAGGATGATCCCCTGATTCAATGCGGCCGTCATGACCACAATCTCTTCTGGATTCTGCATCATGCTAAATTCTGCCTCAGCAAGAAAACACCGGCTATCCTAGCCCAACTCTCTGAATCTCTGAACTGAAACAGAAGACAAACGGTACTTCAGCCCCAGACAGATCAAACACGGGTGTAGCCAAACAACGGTACTATACTGCTAATCGTTGTTCCCCAGATTCACTGTTCAAAACTGAACTGATACCCGCGGATATAACTGATTCCCCAAAAACTGACACTGGTGCTCTCGGGCCAAATACCAATATCAAAGATTGCAAACTGATATGTGCGTTCTCCCTGCAGAGATGCATTCTAAAAGCACATAGCAGATAAAAGAGGGCCAATACACCCCTATGTTGGGGTAGGGTTTCCCTGTCCTATTTTGTCAGGAGCTAGGGTTTCACTACGCACACAGCGGTTCCAAACAACCTATATCGGGTAAAGCGACCTGTCCTAGTTTGGAATGGTCACTATGGATTCCGAATATGCACTAGGTCGAATGGTCAAAAAGGGTGCCCCGGTAAAACCGGGGTTTGTGTTCCCATACTGGCAGAGCCCGCAACCGGTCAGCCTTATGGACATGCCTTGACAAGACAAGCCTCCGGCAAACCGTTCAGGAATAGCAGATGGCCAACACGGTGTCCTAGGCGCACCAATGCACATGCAATGCAAAAAAAAACACATAAGCGTAGTCAAAACAGGATATCACGAGTTCGAGTCAAGCTCTCTAAACTCCCCAGCAGAATCGCCAGAAACTGTAGCACGTCCGCGGGGGACCTCGGCTACAGTTCGGACTCGATTTGTGTCGCGGTTCTAAATCTGAACCAAAGAGTCCGAATCCGGCAAATCGTTTTGAAGAAAAACAGATTTTTGAAAAAGTAGTGCCAAACATGGACTGCTTTGCCAGATTACAGAGTCGCCACCTAAATATTTTTTTAAAATGGGAATTTTAGGAAACCCTGACTCGGTGCCGAAGGCCACGTGTCCGTCATCACCAAAGTGACTTGGCTCGGGAGCTTGGGTACGATCGGGGAAGGTCAGCTATGAGCACCCCCTTTCGCCCGGTCCGAAGACCGGCCTCTACTAACCGTGATATCCGTTTTTGAAAACTTTATGCGTTCTTATTCCAGTTATTGGCCTAGAATTACTATGTGATGCGCACAACACAAAAGTATAGACTAGATTGCCTAATTTGGAAATACACATTGCGTATCCGTTTTGTCTCGAAAAACGTGTTGGTTTTTGTGCTACTCGCGAGTAGGCTAAAATTCGGATTTCAACGAGTTGTTCCAACTCAGGCAATCCAACCTCGACCCACAGGCATTCAAACAGTAATATCACATATAAGCATTTAGCCGCATGGCAATCCTATTGTCATGGCGAACATTCACACGCATGCGATATGCTAAAGCAATAAAAACTTACATCGTACTCCGTGCCAAAACAATAACCCGGTTAGCAAACATGCATGACCTAGTTCATGTTAAGTGGCTAATGTAACACATACAGGAGTGTAATCTAAACAGGCTCGGCTAACCCTAAACATGGCACATGAGATGCAACAACTATCACGTATTCAATTTTGAATTGAAATTACGATGCAGTTTGCATGATGTGCCGGGCCCGGTGCATGTTAACAAATGCATGGATGCAAACATGCTTTCATACTGTCATGCTAAAATAAGTATGCCCTAATCTACCATCAAAGCAGGTAAATAAAAAGGAGAAAGAAATGGGGGTTGGAAGACATACACCCACTCACGCACACTTATTACAATTCGCCCTCACTCGGAGGGACCGAATAATATACAAAACCGAATAAATAATTAACTAACTCTAGCTAATTAAATATTACAAATCAACTAAATTAAATAAATTAATTAATTAATCTATTTAAGCGATAAATGCCTCGGAAGGAGGGCTGACTGCCGCATACGCCCGGGACTCGCTCGGAACCGCACTGCCGTGCAAGTGTGCCTCTGTTTCCTCTGCTCTCCTTCTCTGAAAATTCCCGAAACTTCAGGAGTGCCTCTCAGAGCACTGGGGAGCATCACCGGCTGAGGCAGGGAGCCACCGGCTGAGGGAGGAAGCCACCGGCTCTGAATTTCATTATCGGCTGCCAAGAGGCAGCCGGTCGGCACTAAAGAGTGCCGATCGGCCCTTTATCCCTGCAGAACCTGCAACTGACAGCAGCAGAGGAAACCAAAGGCAAGGCAATGCAAATCAAAGCATGTATGCACCAAGCACATCCCTCATCATGCTATGGACTCAAGAGGGCATGTGCCTCGATTCCCGGACCACCAATCGCGCATTTCCATGCGTGATGGTCCTAAGAACCAAGGGTACAAATTTGATTTCAAATGCATGCAATGCAAACAAAGGTGCCAAACCTCTATCAAACTCACTTCAAGAGGCTTAGCATGCATGCTCATGTTATGCAACCCTAAGCATGTTATCTAGGCATGCAACATGGACTATGTAATGCACTTATGCAAGCATACAAACAAGCATATAAGGCAAACATGAAGACCAATGAAATGACAGACTTAGGCATGAATTAAGCAATCCAAAGAGGCCTAAAATCAGTGGCCATGATGCCTACAAATGGAGATTAAACACACACACACACATGCGCATGTTAAGGTACCAAACCCAAGGCATAAACAAGCAACATTCAAGCACACTTGAAGAGGTTAAACATGGGCTACTAGCACGCACATAAAGCTCTGAAAATTATGCAAAATGTGATGCCAAAACATGCAACAAAGCAAGCTAAACAAAGCATGCAACTAGCCTATGCTTAAGGCAAGCCAAAGAAAGCATTGAACCACATCTATGCTAAGCCACTATGGCATGCACTCAACAACCTAAATCAGATTTCTAGCATGTCAAATTAGGCCTAAGTGACCACTTAGATGGCATCTACAAGACATGAATCTACAGGCATGCACACATGCACTCAAAGGGGCAAATAACAAAGACTCTTGACACATCAAAGAGACATGTAATGTGAATATGTGAGCATGCTAGATGGACTGAAATCATGTTATTAATGATGCCAAACCATAAAAAAAATGATGCATGCTTGGCATGCTATACAATCATACTCTTAAGGCTAACAAGCCAAACATGAAGAGGACATACAAAGCATGCTAAGACCGAGCCAAATACTTATGGTCAGACCTAAAACATGTCAAAACAAGCATACAAGCTTCATGGATCTTGGCCTAAAACATGCTAAACACAAAGGCATACCACCTAAGCATATTAAGGCAACATTAAGGCATTACAAAGCAACTATGCAAATCATGCAAAGAGTACTAAAACCAACTTGAAAACATGTTATATTATGGAAATATAAGCATGGTAAACAACCAAGACATGCTCAATACACAACCAAACATGGAGCTCTCTCAAGAAGCAAAATTTGTCCTTTTCAAGGACATCAAGGAGAGGGGGGGTGGCCCTCTCCTTCTTGAGACTTCAAGGCATGCTCTTCACCACTGAAATCCCTCAAGATTTTAGTGGTGAAGAGATCCTATCACCAAAATCTCGGATCTCTCCAAAATAGCACAAAATGGGGCCTTTTCAAAGCCTAAAGGGGGGTCAAACTTCCCCAAACCTCACAACACTCTTAATGAACAATAAAGAGGACTTAAAAACAGAGATTTTATGTGCCAAACACTAAGCTCAAAAACTACTTTAAAGCAAGTAAAAATAGAGTGCAAAAATGGGGGAAAAAGGGGTTAGTATCTCACCCTTGTAGACCTCTTCACAAAGGTTGTGGTTGATGCTTCCTTGAGCTCAAAATCAGTCAAAAACTCCAAGAACCAGCCCTTAGAATCTCAGTTGCAAGGAGGAGGTGGAACACTAGGTGTTTTAGTGCAATAGTGTGAACTAAAGCACCTAGTGTACTAAACAAGCAAGGAAAGAGAGAGATAGGATAGATACAACTATTCTAACCTAAAACCAGACCTTGGCTCTCTCTAACAATGGTTAAGTCTCTCAAGAAGCCAACCTTGAGCAAAGGGAAGAGCTTTCCCTCTTATAGGCAAAAAGCTTCCAAGCTTAGTCCCTAAGCAAGCTCATCCTTCCATACACGTGTATGGAGGGGAAACCAATTGCACACAGCTGTCTGAAAATATCTCAGAAAGCAAGTGCACAGTGGTCGGCAGGGCAAAATGGTCATTTCGCCCAAAAGAGTGCCGACCGGCACAAAATAGTGCCGACCGGCACAATATAGTGCCGATAGACAAAATATCCAGCCGGTGGCCTCTAGCCCCAGCCGGTGGTGTGTAGGGATGCCTCACAAAGCATTCCCTCCCCTTCCAAGGCAAAACACAAGTGTTTGGTGCAAAACCAAACACAAACGGTTGGGTCCGGAGGTCCTGAGGCACGGCGCGCGCAGCCGAGAACTCCGGGAACTCCAAACGAACACAAACATGGATAATCACCGAGTGTTCCAACGGTGACGTCCAAGTCTTGAGGACGGTCAAAAATGGGGTGTCTACAGCTACATTTCGTGGCCGTAGGCCATTTTGCCCATTTCGGAGCCCGGTTCCCGGTTTTCGGGGCCGTCAGGCCGTGTGCCTCGGTTCGGGACCACCCAACCATCTCCGATTCCTCCGGTTCTTGGCATCCATCTCATTTACTCCCTAACGAGGGACACTGGGGTCTTAGATACCCACTTCGTGACCGAATGCCACTTTCAGTGCTTAACAGCCTATTTTCGGGACCCCGAACTGCGTGTTTTGGTCCCCGAGCATTCGTTTTGCATCGGTTTTCGTTCATTTTTGGCAGGTACCTCTGTTTTATCATAACGAGGGACACTAGGGTCTTAGATACCCACTTCGTGGCCGAATGCCACTTTCGGTGCTTAACAGCCTATTTTCGGGACCCCGAACTGCGTGTTTTGGCCCCCGAGCATTCGTTTTGCATCGGTTTTTGTTTATTTTTGGCAGGTACCTCTGTTTTATCCCCAGGAAGATCACTGGAGGGTGGGAGGCTAGCAATTGTCTCAGCAACCTGTTATGCTCTTCCGGCGCCCCCCGGCGCCCGTTTTTCTCACTTCCGGGCTAATGTTGAACACCCTAGGGCCATTTTCTTCGAGCCAAAACCACATATTTGTGTTGTACACACATGGGAGGATCCTAAAAACACATGGCCGGCCAGTAATTCTTTTTTCCATTTTGAAACCTCTTTGAAAAGTGGATCCGGGAAGGAAAAGTCTGCGCGGCTTCACCGAAACGGGCGTAACTCTTTGCACAAAAGGAATTAAAGTATGAGGCCACCATCGTTGGAAAGCTTACTCCCGGGGCTTCATTTTTCACTCAAGAATCTCCTAAATTCAATTCCGGACGGAGGAGATATGGTTGATTGAAGTAAGGCATCACTCTGGTTGAACCGAAATCTGTGCGGCTTCACGGAAACGGGCATAACTTTTTCCACAGGAGGAATTTTGATGCAAGGTTTGCGCCATTGGAAAGCTAACTTCCGGGGCTTCAATTTGGACACTTGAATGGCCACATTTGGACTTCCCTAGCACCCACCGGCCAGCCTTCTTCCCGACAGCTTTTTTTAACTAGCTGGCCGGCCAGAAAAACTAGCTGGCCAGCCACCCTTTTGTGAAATGACCTTTTTGCCCCTATGAGCTGGCCGGCCATTTTCCTATCCCTCAGTGTATTCCAGCTGTGCCAGCTGATTTCCAATTGGACCATCCTCCATACACGTGTATGGAGGATTAGAGAGGTCTTGGAGATATTTTTGATGCCTCTCCTCTATAAAGGAGAGGCTTGGCTTCTTGGATAGAGGTTGGACATTGTTAGACACATTTTGGGAGAGTTCCATACCTTCCACCTTCCATTTTCTCTCCATTTCCAAGCTCCAAAGTCATTTTCTTGCACCATTTCTACATCAACCCCTAGCACAAGACCCCCACACTCCATTCCAACACTTGGAGCTGATTTCCAGCAGCTAAGAGGCAACAAATTTGGTCCAAGAAGGCAGCCAAGACTTGTCTACAAGGGTAAGTTGCCATTTCCCCCTTTTGTAGCTCTTTTTTGCACCATTCTTCTAGCCTATTGTCTTGTTGTTTTGAGCTCCGACCCTAACTGAAAGGGGCATTATTTTGAGCCATTTTACATGTTTGTTGAAGGGTTCAACCCTATTTGAGATCACCATCTTGCACTTGTTTCAATACCCCTTGGTATGCCTTAATCTTGCATGATTTCTTTGGCCTATGAGTGATCTGTTTTCGAGCATAATGTAAACTGTAAGTGGGCCTATTTTGAGCCCCTCTTAAACATTGAAGAAGGGCTCAACCCTGTTTGGCCTCTCTATCATGCACTTGCTTCATAATTCCTCCAATTTACCGTAAATTTGCATGATTTGTTTGACCTACATGTAGTCTGTTTTGGAGCATGTCATGAACTGTGAATAAGCTTATTTTGTGTCCCTCTACAACATTTTAGAAGGGATCAACCTTGTTGGGGGTCTCCATGTTATACTTGTCATTATACCCCTCTTTGACCCCCATTTTTGCATGCTTTTTTAAGCTTATCTAGCTTCTATTTTCGGCCATCATCAGAACTGTAAAGAGTCATATTTTGATCTTCTTGACATATTTCATTAAGGGTCTTTTCTGGTTTGATGAATGTTTGGGGTACCTCATGTTATAGCCTTATGTATCCTCATTCTTGCATGACATTTTTAGCATGTTTTCATACTGAGTTGGGGGATGTCACCTACTGAAAATGTGCATATTTTTAGTCCCTCATCAATGTTGTAGAAAGGTACTTTTCCATTTGGGCATCGCATGTATCACTTGCTTCAATACCCCTCTCTTGGCCCGTATTTTTGCATGCTATTGTTGCCCTACCTATGCTTTCTGTTTAGCCCTTTTTATGACTGAAAAATGCTTGTCTTGGGGCTGCCTTGCTACTGTATTTTCATTCCATGTCCATATTATGCATGCATTGTATGGCTATAGGCCATTTCGAGCGCCTAATATCGCATTTCGGGACCATTCCGTGCATTTGGTGTCATTTCCCCACCTTTCGGGACTGTTTTGCATCATTTGTGAGTGCTGAAATTCCATTGGTATGTTTGCATATCATATTTCTATGTCATCTCATCGCGTATGTCATCGCCTCGGTTTGCGTGCCCGTGTGCACGCATTTCGAGACGCTTCATTTTTTATCCGACGGCCTCTTATGTGAGTGTGGTTGAGGTCCACTCGTGTTAGTATAAGTCCAATTTGCATTTCCATGTCATTTCATGCCTTACGGTCCTCGCCTCGGTTTGCGTGCCCGTGTGCACGCATTTCGAGGCATCCCATTTTCATCTCACGGCCTCTTATGTGAGTGTGGCTGAGGCTCTCTCGTGTTAGTATAAGTCCAATTTGCATTTGGAGTGTCATTTCATGCTTTAGTACCATTGCCTCGGTTTGCGTGCCCGTGCGCACGCATTTCGAGGCATTTCATTTTCATCTCACGGCCTCTTATGTGAGTGTGGCTGAGGTCCTCTCATGTTAGTGTAAGCCCACATTTCATTGTTTATGCCATTTTAGTCTCATCGCATTGCGTATGCCAATTGCCTCGGTTTGCGCGCCAGTGTGCACGCATTTCGAGGCGCTTCATTTTCATCCATCGGCCTCCTGTGTGAGTAGGGTTGAGGCTCTCTCATGTTGGTGTAAGCCCATATTGCATTGCGTATCTCATTTTAGTCCTGTTGCATTCCGTATGCCATTTTCTCGGTTTGCGTGCCCGTGGGCACGCATTTCGAGACATCTTATTTTAGTCTCATTACATATCATTTCCATGCCATTTCATGCCTTAGGGCCATCGCCTCGGTTTGCGTGCCCGCGTGCACGCATTTCAAGGCATCTCATTTTCATAGCATTGTGCATGCTAGGATTGTATTTTAGTTGCATTCATGCATATCATGCATATTGCATCGTGTTCGGGATAGGAGTTAGTCCGGGCACGGGAAACGAGGTACGTTCCATACTCCGAGTGACGGAACGGGTCTCGATTCCCAAGTCACCGACACTCCGGATTATCCATGATGGAGTTAGGTTTTGTGTAGCATTCATCCGCATTCATCCTATATTGAGTTGTGCAATCCGACTCCTCGGCCATCATGCATCGAGATGCGTGATTGGTGGCACGAGGATCGAGGCATGCATATATTTGTGAAATACATTGATGTGCCCCTTTCCTGCTCTCTGTTGCAGCAAAATGAAGAATCAGTAATTTTTCGGAGTCTGGCACGCATTTCGAGAAACATTGCAAACAGAGGTTAAATTGGGCATCCCAGTGGATTTCCGCGCAAGGCAGCCCCGCATACATCATTCATCAGAGTCGAGGCAGCCCCTGGCTTGCATGCCAGTTTACAGCTTTCTTAGTTTAATTTGTTGATTAATTAGGAATCTGTATTATTCGGACTGTATTATTCGGACTGTATATTTATTCGGACCCTCTGCGCGAGGGCATAATTGTAATAAGTGTGGGTGAGTGTGATGTATGTCTTCCAACCCCACGTCTTTCTTCCCTTTTATTTACCCGCTTATGATGGTTAGATATAGGGCATATTTCAATTAGCATACAGCATGACAGCATGTTTGCATCATTCATCTGTTTTGCACGCACCGGGCTCGGCGCATCATACAAACTGCATTTGTATTTCAATTCCAAATTGAATACATGATAGTTGTAGCATTCCACATACCATGTTTAGAATAGCCGAGCCTGCTATAGTTGCATTCTGCATGTGTTGCATTAGGCAATTCTGTATAATTAGGATCATGCATGATTTCTAATAAGCTTCCGTTTTTGGCTTGGAGTACTCGGTGAGTTTTATGCTTTAGCATCCTTGCATGCGTGTGAGTGTTGCCATGATAGCATGCTTGCCATGTGACTATGTGCTTATGTGATATAACTGCCTTGAATGCCTGTGGGTGGAGGTTGTGTTACTTGGATTGGACAATTCATCAAATGTGTGTTTTAAGCCCACTAGATAGTGGCAAAATCATGTTTTCTAAGCCCACCTGAGGGTGGCAAATCCGCGTCTTAGCCTACCTGCGGGTAGCACCATCAAACCATTTTCAAACAAACAAACATGAAATGTTTTGTTCCAATTCAGGCGGCTCAGTCTATACTTATTTGCTGCGAGCATCACATAGTAACCTAGGCTAATAACCGGAATAAGAACTCACAATGTTTTCAAAATAAGATATCATGGTTAGTAGAGGCCGGTCTTTGACCAGGCGAGCGGGGGTGCTCACGAAGTGACCTTCCCCAATCGTACCCAAGTTCCCGAGTCGAGGCAACTTTGGTGATGACGGACACGTGGCCTTCGGCACCGAGTCAGGGTTTCCTAAATTTCCCAAAAATAAAATATTTAGGTGGCGACTCTGTATCTGGCAAAGCAGTCCATGTTTGGCACTTCTTTCAGAAATCTGTTTTCCAAAACGATTTGCCGGATTTGGACTCTTTGGTTCAAGATTAAGAACCGTGACAACACATCGAGTCCGAGCTGTAGCGAGGTCCCCCGCGGGCTTGTTACAAATTGCATGTAATTGGAAAGAAATTGTTAGAAACAACAGGGATATGGTAAAAATGAGCCTATTGTGTACATGCATGCATTAATTTACCAATTTTGTGTTTGATTTCCAAACATTCATACATGCATGAAGCCAAATTTACCATCTTTGAAGATTCTACATAGTTTTTACACTTCTCGTCTTTTTATATTATTGTTTTCGAAAGAAAAGAGTTGAATTCAACACATGCATGGTGAGAATTATGGGTTTTGGGTTTGATTTTGAGAATTGGCAAAGGTTTTGAACCTATGATTTCAAATGAGTTATGTTTTTGAGTTTCCTAAAAGAGTTTCTACGCTTTCGGGTCTAACCATGCAAGCTTTGAACATTAATAATGCATTTTTGAACTTCAATTTTTGTTCTGGAAATTTCAGAATTCGATCACTTCGCTCGAGCAGTGAAGTTGTCGCTCGAATGAACTTTGCATGCTCTCAGTATTTTTGTTGACATTTGTAGTTGGCTCGAACGACCAACTATGCGCTTGAGTAAACTTGACTTAGCGTTGCATTTGGCTCCGATGACCAAGTGATGTCTCGAGCCTACTTTGACACCACCTAGTACATTTATAGTCAAGCCACACCGCTAGAGGCGACCAAAGGTGTGCTCAAGCGAAGACCCTGTTTTCAGCAATTTTTGGCAAACACCTATAACTGCGTATTTGTATCCTCATTCCCTTTTGGGCATTATTAAGCATCATTTAAACATTCTTAGCCATGGAATAAGCTAGAAGCACACATAAGATAATCAAATTAAGATATGCTATTTGTTATAAACGTACGCTTCAATGTGTATCTGTGTTATGTGTTTTATGTAGGTGGTCAACCAAGGTCTAACACCTGTGCCAGCCCATTGTGAGTAATATCTTTCTAAAGATATGTTGAAATTTATTTTCACTTTATTGCAAGAATGTTATTTGAAATGTTGTTTTGATAAGAATGAATGATTGTCTCTTTTGAAAAGTAATTGTGGCATCCTTAGTGAAGCCCACGCCTAGGGGTAACAATACCATGGCCCTTTGTTTGACAAGGCCCGCGCCCGGGGGTAACAACACCTTGGTTCTTCGTTCATAAGGCCCCCACCCGGGGGAAACAATATCGTGGCCTTTTGTTATATGTGCATAGAGATCTCTGATGTTGACCCGAGTGTCCCTTTGCTCGACCTATATAGTCCCTTTGTTAGACCCATGTGCTCCCTTTGACATGCCTTTAGGCACTTTGCTTGCGCTAATGGATGTACCACATATGAGATATGGTTTATGAACTTTGATATGTCAAGTACTTATTTATGATTTGATTCGAAACTTGTGAGATATGTTTTAAATTATGATAGACATCATTCTTTTAACCTCTTTATGCTGATATTACTCACTGGGCTTTAACTCACCCCCTTTCCTTATATATATGTAGGTGAACAAATGGAGCGTTGAGTTTTGACCAATCTCGAAAGTCCACCCTCTATAAAGCTGCTTTGAAATGCCTTTGTGGCAGGGCATACTTGGACTCAAGAGGAGCCGAGCAATGTCAACCCTTTTGTTTAGTTTTCTTTTGTTATTTGTAAACTTGTTATGTGTCTGTATAGGTGTCTAACGATGTTGTGATGTATCTATGTGATTATATCTATGTAAGAAGGTTGAAGTTTTCTGTACTTGTGTTATTTGCTTGTATGCACTGCTCGATGGACATAATTATGTCTTAATATTGCTTCCGCAATGCCCCATTTACTATTATTAATTATCAGTTTTGTCTTTGAGGCTAGGTAATCTAGGATTACTGGCTGGTCACGATCTAAACCTCTAGAGGCGAGTTTTGGTCGCGACAATTTTGTATCAGAGCATGAGTTATATCTCACTCACTTGTTTATTGAGCAATAAGGTGTCTAGAAAAGACTTAAGGATTGCATTCACATGCATTTGAATATCAGAATAAGATAACTTTCATAAATATGTAAATGTATATGCGTGCATACAATGTGTTTGTTATAATACAAGTTTCATGTAGATAATGGTGAGAACAAGAATGGATGAATTAGAGCAATCGACCTCCAACGGACTTAATCGAATGGAAAAAATGATGCACGATATGGCTGAAAACCTAAGACAACAACAACAATGGCAGCAACAACAACCACCACTTCCACCTCCAATGTCCGTACCACCACGGGTACAGGACCATCAAATAGATTACCAAACTATTGCCCTCACCAAAGAGTTTTAAAAGATAAAGCCACCTTTGTTTCATGAGGGAGTTGATCCACTAAAGGCCGAGGCCTGAGTGTTGGGTATCGAAAAGCTGTTTGAGCTGTTTCCATGCAGAGATGCACAAAAGGTTCTGTTAGCCACATTTACTTTAGAGAATGAGGCAAGAAGATGTGGATGTTGATATGGTATGCTAACAAGGAAATTGGTTGGGCTTAGTTTTTAGAGATTTTCTATAAAAAAATACTTTCCATAGTGTATTTGGGATAGGAAGGTATCTAAATTTGAGCAATTAAAGCAAGGGAATAACATACGGGCAAAGTATGAGGCCCATCTTCCTGAACTAGCAAGGTTTGCGCTACATATGGTCAACACAGACTACAAAAAGGCCAGGAAATTTGAAGGAGGTCTTGGCGATTCAAGTCTTGAAAGAATTAATATGTTAATACTACGCAAATATGTTGATATTTTAGATAGAGCTCTCATGTCAGAGGCAAACATGGCTTCTCTTAACCGGAATTTTGATTGGACTGGTAAAAAGTAGAATGTTAATGTGAACAAAGTTGCAATCTTAGCAATGACTAAGAAAACAAAATCAGGAAACTCAAGTAGTTCGAATCAGAATGGTAATTCAACACCTATTTATCCAAGTTGTGGGAGAAAGCACCGAGGTGTATGTTATCGGACTATGGGGGCTTGTTTTCTATGTGGAAATATGGGACACATAGAGAAGGAATGTCTAGAACTACGACAACGTGATAACCGAGGTGCTACAAGCTTAACTGGATCGGCACCAAATATAAGGTCCAATGCAACTTTGACTACAATAAGGGACAATCAGAGACAAGGAAAGGCTTTTACGCTTGTTCCAGGGAACACCCAAAATGCAGAGACTGTGGTTTTAGGTACACTTTCCAAATGTGGGCAATGTGCATATGTATTGATTGATTCAGGATCTACTCATTCTTTTGTTTCTATGCTATTTGCTTATAAATTTAATAAACCTTTGGAAATCTTGAGATATATACTATGTGTGTTATCACCCATCAGGAGGATATATGTTGTGTTCATCTGCTTACCCTATATGTGAAATTTTACTTGAGAGTGCTACATTGTATGTTGATTTATTGCCTTTGACATGACTCATTTTGACATTATTTTGGGTATATACTGGCTATCTAAATATTATGCGACCATTGATTGTGCCTTGAAACAAGTAATATTCTGACCTCCATGACAAAATGAGTTCTATTTTGATCGGAAAGGTGTAGTTCCCTCACCATACTTTATTTCTGTAATGAAGGCTTGTAAACTAATTAACAAGGGGTGTTAGGGGTATTTGTGTAGTATTTTGAGTGTTCAAACCACAAATGTTGTTTTAGATGATATTTCAGTTGTAAAAGATTTTTTTGATGTCTTTCAGGAAGAGTTGCCTAGACAATTGACCGATAGGGAAATTGAATTTGTGATTGATATGATACTGAGTACTCAATCCATATCTAAGACACCATACAGCATGTCAACTGCTAAAATGAAGGAATTGGAAGTTCAGTTGTAGAATTGCTTGATAAGAGGTTCATACGGCCGAGCACATTACCGTGGGGTGCACCTGTATTGTTTGTAAAGAAGAAAGATGGAACACTGAGCCTGTGTGTTAACGACCGAGAGTTGACCAATGTAACTATTAAGAACAAATATCCTTTACCTTGGATTGATAATTTGTTTGATCAGTTACAGGGGGGCCCAAGTGTTTTCTAAGATCGACTTAACATCAGGATACCATCAGTTGAAGGTTAAGGCCAAGGACATAGAAAAGACAGTTTTTCGGACTAAGTATGGACACTATGAATTTTTAGTAATGCCTTTCGGAGTCACCAATACACCTGTAACCTTCATGGATTTAATGAACTGGAACTTTAAACCATTTTTAGATGAGTTTGTGATGGTCTTTATTGATGACATTTTGATTTATTCAAAGAGTAAGGAAGAACATGAACTACACCTTAGAATAATCCTTCAAACACTAGGGAGAAACAACTTTATGGGAAATTCAAGAAATGTAAGTTTTGGTTGAATGAAGTTACATTTTTGGAGCATGTCATTAATAGAGATGGGATATCTATAGATCCACAGAAAATTGAAGCAATTATTAATTGGTCTACTCCGACTAATGTAACAGAAATTTGAAGTTTTCTAGGTTTGGCAGGTTACTACTGGAGATTTGTCAAAGATTTTTCTAAGATTGTTGTACCATTGACACAATTGACGCAAAAGGGAGAACCATTTGTGTGGACAGATCAGAGGGAATCTGCCTTCTAAGAATTGAAAAACGAGATTGACTACAATTCCAATCGTTACCTTACCATCAGGTACAAAATGATTTGTAATTTTTAGTGATGCTTCTTATAGAGGTTTGGGTTGTGTCTTAATACAGAATGCCAAGGTGGTTGCTTATGCATAACTACATGAAAAGAATTACTCAACACATGATTTTGAGCTTGCCGTCATTGTATTCGCACTGAAAATCTGGTGTCATTACTTGTGTAGCACACTAGAATTTTATTTTATTTCGTCGCTCGAGCAAAGGAATGGCCGCTCGAGCAATTTTGCCTAGCTCAGTGTACTTTTGCAGGTCTGTTTAAGATTCTGAGAGTTGTCGATGTTAACTCGAGCGCATGAATGGTCGCTCAAGCGGTCTACCTAGTTTGGTCTCAACTTCTGAGAGTTCGTGTCATACGATCAAGCGAAGGATTGGTCGGTTGAATGAAGTGTTCGAATTCAGCACATTTAAAAGTCACTTTTTGGTCCATTTTCGTCATTCTCTCTTGTCCTTTATCTCTCTTCTTCTTCTTGTCCACCATTGTTGAGGGTTTCAAGGTTTCAAGCTTCATTTTCATCATCTTTCTTTGATATTCTACCCCATGTTCCTTATATAAAAATGAGAGCTGGCCGAGAGCTTGCTTTTCATCCGAACGGATTGTGTTTTTCTCGAAGTTGAAATTTTGGACTTCTCCTCTTCATGCTAGAGGTAGGGATCTTCCTTGCTTCTCTTCAATATTTTCTTATAAATAGATGGGTGGTAATTTCTTATTGCATAAAGACCTCATCTTGAGGAGATTTTCTTAAAAGCATGTAATGTAAGTTAGGGCTTCCAAATGAGGGAGTCAAAAATATTCAATTGGAGGTGGTTTATGGATGTGTTGAGTAGTTAAAATGTGATAATGTGTCTCAAGATGAAAAGCCCTAAATTTGACCTAATCCTAGTTGTGGACTCACTTTAAAAAGGAGTAGTTACCTTAATTAGCTTTGATTTTCTTCAAATTTCATGTATGATTAAAATAAATGTGTAATTGTAATGAGACTATTGGTTGTGAAAATAATATCGGGCAATGAAGATTGTGTTGGGAGAAATCTAAAATTTGGAATTTAATTAACAAGGCGTTGAGGAGTTTATGAAACAAGTTGCATGTGTAATTGGACCAAAAAAGTTAATGTTGATGACGAGAAATAGAAAAGGTCGTGGAACATAATGTGTATTTGTTACGAAAACGAATGTTAAACATATGAAGGACGTGCTGTTGAACAAATGTGTAAAAGAAACAATGAATGATGTGTTGAACTTGACCATGAATCATAATTATGGATGATTTGATGAATTAATGGTTAATAATATTGATTTGGGGTTTGTTTCCTGTCGTATTTGAGTTGGCAAAGCATGAAGTTCCGCGTTCTTTCCAGCTAGCGACCGGTAAAGCATGAGGTTCTGCGTTCCTTCTGGCTCGTGACCAATAAAGCGTGATGTTCCACACTCCTTTCGGCTCGTGACCGGTAAAGCGTGGTGCTTAATAGAGGTTTCGCTTTCCTTCCGGAGTAGCGCCCTATAAAGCGCGTGGTTTGTGGATGTGACTTGTGGATCTGGTGATCGTTTTGGATTTTTGGAGAAAGTTATACTGGCATTTGTATATGCGATTGTGATTGATGGAAATGATGGATTTAAATTATTTAAAGTTGAAAGGATGGAACTATATTGACTTATCATATACAAAGATGTGTTGGTAATAAATGTTGTTACTTTGTGTATATTAAAGTGAGGTGAATTAGGTTGGGTTGATGACTAATTGGGATTTAAATTATGGAATGTATGATCTTTTGTAACACATATTCTATTAATGTTGTAATCTTGTGAAAGTTGCGAAAGGAACCCTAAGAAAGACGGTTAGAAATTAGTACAAGAATGTTAAGAAGATAGAGAAAAAGTTTTCTTCGAAAGGTTAGTGGACTTTTATTTTGGAAATGGGACTATCTATATGTATTATTTTTTAATACAAATGACACTTTATCTACTTATGTATCATTCTGTAGCATGCATGATCGCATATATCTATTGATCTTATTGTCGTGAATCATTGAAGATTCCTACTGGACATATTTGTTCATCCCTCATTGTTTTACCATTTTTTAGGAAAGGATATAGAAACATCGGTTGGAGCTTTAAGAACTCTATTGGTCTTTTGTGTGTATATTCATTTAGTGTGTAAGGGAAATGTACATTATGGTTTGGACACGTGTAATTATTTATTGTAGCGCTTCAATGGAAGCTTAGCATGTATTATTATTATTATTATTATTATTATTATTATTATTATTATTATTCGAGAGAAAACAATATTACTATTACTCAATTCTAATAGTTATTTGTAGTTATAAATGTATTGAATAAATGGACTTAACTCAAAGGTTTTGGTAATGTTTCTAAGTAATAAAATTATGGGCGTGACAACTTGGTATCAGAGCTAACCGGGTTTGAAAACCTGAAGCTCGTGGGAAGTGATTTTAACCATAATGGGTTGGCTTTGCTTGGTGTCGACGTTTGCATATAGGAAATTAGGTGTATGGGAGATCATGTGCTATAATTGTGTGAGCATGAGTTAAGTTTCAAGGATAGCGCTCGTGGTCAGCTAACTTGCTTTGAGATCTCATTGGAAACGCGTCTGATCAATGTGGTTTCTGGTGAGAATTCCTTGAAAGTTCCTTGATAAGTGGTTATCCTTGTAGACTTGATTATGTGACTTGATGCATAAAGTTGTTAATGTGCTATGTGATTAGATCTTAAGTTGGTTTCATGTCTTGGTAAGAAGAGTAAATGTTTCGAGAAAGGGCTAGAATTCTGTTGACTTATGATTGATATTGTCATTGATAGGATGTCAGGGCGAGCTAGTAGAGGTCATGTTGGGACTAGGAGTATTGGTAGGGGCACAACAGTTCCAGTAGTAATCGCACTTGTAGCATCATCTGTGGGAGAAGAGATTGCACGTGAGATCGTAAGAGCAGTAAGTGAGGGAGTTATATGGTTAAAAATGGGGTATAAATGGGATGAGGCAAAATCTTAGGATGGTATAAGGTTGGTTTGAGTCACATAAAAGACTATGAAAGCGTTTGAAAGGGGTATGAGAGTTGCGTCTTGTAATGACGAGGGTAGTGGTAATGTTTGTCAAGAGTTGGTAGTTATACGTGGGTGCAAAGGGATTACAGAAATTAAGTGGTGAGTGTCATGATCAAGGATTGTGTGGTGGTTATGAACATGAGGGGAACTTAGTGGTTGGGTACTAAAAGTATTCTGGGGAGGAAATATGGTTTACATTTTAAAGTAATGGGTGTGGTGCGGATGATGATTGTTCTATGTGTTCGAAGAGGGTAGATAGTCGTTAACCGTAAAAATGTGGTACTGTGTAAAAAGGGGACAAAGTTCCTTAAAAAGTTGGTTGGTGGAGAACAATGTTAGGTGACAAATAATCACCTTAGGGGTTTAGCATTGAGTTGTGAGATTTGGCTCTAGGGAGTCTAGTTCAGACTCGGGTGCGAAATTGGTGCATATTGAAACCCAGATAGGAGTGATGGGTGTTGGTTAGTCTATTGATGCTTGAGTTGTGACAATAGGGACTTGATGAGTTGACTTCAGTCACGTAGAGAAGATAGATTCTTGCAACTGATTCTTTTTGGTGGAACTTAAGATTTGGTTTGATTTAGTTGGATGTTTTGGTTTGGTTTGGAATAGGTGGTTTGGATGAGTGGTATTCGAAGTTTATTGACATATAATCATCTTTGGAATTGATTTGGCTTAATTAAATAGTGGGAGGTCAAGTAGTACTGTAGGTAGTACTAGAGGGTGTTGAGCTTCACTTGTGTATGTAAGTTGTTGATGCGATTATTGTTCGTATTTGAATGTAGATCATTGTAAGCGCACTTGTGCCAATGTGTACTATCGATAGTTAGTGATGAAGTTTGTAGTGATTGGGAACTTCCAACTTGCGAGAAGTCATATGTGTTGTGTTACCTCTCGGATGCACTGTTATTATTGTTTCTATTCATTGTAATTGCAGATGTGTGTGGTAAATGGGTTGTGACATCATCGGGTGGGTAATAGAGGTTATTGGGTGATGGTTGGGATTCACTGGGTGAACGTTGAGAATGATTTGGAAAATGAAAATTTATTTTCCTTGTGTTATGGCCTGGGATGGCACAGTTAAACTAATGTGGAAGATTTAATCTAAGTGTGAAACATATAAAATGATTTTCAAGAGGAATGAAGAATTTTGATTACAAAAAAATTAAAAAATAAATAAAAAAATTGCGCCCGTTCATTGTTCTATCTTTTATAATAGGGTTGCATGGAAACTTGGGTCGAATTACTTATTGTATATATATATTGGCATGTTTATTTTGGGAAAATATAATGCGATTACCGTTGTTGTATCGATTTATGTTTCAGGCAGCAAGTATGGTGTGTCTTTTCTTTCGTAAGTGTTGCCCCGGATATTGTTTTATGGTGGTTTCCTTTCCCTTCGACATTGGAATTTGGTCTTTTGGTGGTCGTTTTTGTGTGGTGTTGTCATTAGGGGAGTAAAATGGTTGTGTTGTTCCTTGTCTCTTGGATTTTGATAAGTGTACTAATAAATTATCATTTGTTTCTCGTGCTTCTTCTTGTTTGGGTGTCTTTGCGGCACCGAGGTTCTAAGCGTGAAGTTGAGAATTTATCTTGAGTGTCTAGCTTTCGGATTGGTAGTGATGTCTTGCCACCAGGATTGAATAGCTTCTATTACGACTTTGATTTTATTTCGAGAATATAACCCAAGTGTATTAAGTCAAAGGTATCCACCCAAAAAAAGTATTAAGTCAAAGGTTGTGTTTCCGCCCCTATTGGATTGTCTTTTTGTTTCAGTCCTTCCCTAATTGCAGGGACAAAATTTCGTAAGGTATGGAGGTTGTTGTACTCCAGAATTTCTTTTTTTTTTTCTTTTTTTTTTTCGTTGCTCGAGCGGTCTCGCCTAGCTCCTAGTACTTTTACATGTCTATCTGAGATTTTGAGAGTTGTCAATGTTCACTCGAGCGTAGGAATGGTCGCTCGAGCAGTCTGCCTAGTTTGGTCTGAACTTTTGGGAGTTTGTGTTCTCCGCTCGAGCGAAGGATTGGTCGCTCAAGCGAAGTATCGAAATTCAGTACGTTTAAAGTCACTTTTTGGTCCACTTTCTTCATTCTCTCTTGTCCTTTCTCTCTTTTCTTCTCCTTGTCCACCATTGTTGAGGGTTTCAAGGTTTCAAGGTTTCAAGCTTGATTTTCATCTCCTTTCCTTGATTTTCTACCCATGTTCCTTATATAAAAATGAAGAGCACATCGAGAGCTTTCCTTTCATCCAAATGGATTGTGTTTTGGTCGAAGTGGAAATTTCAGACTTCTCCTCTTCATGCTAGAGGCAAGGATTTTCCTTGCTTCTCGTCAACATTTTCTTATAAATAGATAAGTGGTAATTTCTTTTTGCATAAAGACCTCAACTTGAGTAGATTTTCTTAGAAGCATGTAATCTAAGTTAGGGCTTCCAAATGAGGGAGTCAAATATATGCAATTGGAGGTGGTTTATGGATGTATTGAGTAGTTAAAATGTGATTACATGTCTTAAGATGAAAAGCCCTAAATTTGACCTAACCCTGGTTGTGGACTCACTTTAAAAGGAGTAGTTACCTTAATTAGCTTTGATTTTCTTGAAATTTCATGTATGATTGGAATAAATGTGTAATTGTAATGAGACTATTGGTTGTGAAAATAATATTAGGCAATGAAGATTACATTGGAGAAATCTAAAATTTGGAATTTAATTAATAAGGCTTTGAGGAGTTTATGAAACAAATTGCATTGTATAATTGGACCGAAGGAGTTAATGTTGATGATGAGAAATAGAAAAGGTCGTGGAACATAATGTGTATTTGTTATGAAAATGAATTTTAAACATATGAACGACGTGTTATTGAACAAATGTGTAAAAGAAACCATGAATGATGTGTTGGCCTTGACCATGAATTGTAATTTTGGATGATTTGATGAATTAATGATTAATAATGTTGTTTTGGGGTCCGTGAGGTTCCGCATTCCTTTGGGCTAGTGACCAGTAAAGCATTAGGTTCCGCGTTCCTTCCGGCTTGTGACCGGTAAAGCATGAGGTTCCGCATTCCTTTCAACTCATGACCGGTAAAGCGTGGCGCTTAATAGAGGTTCCACTTTCCTTCCAGAGTAGCGCCTGATAAAGTGTGTGGTTTGTGGATGTCACTTGTTGTGGATTTGATGATCGTTTTGGATTTGTGGTGAAAGTTATATTCGCATTTGTATATGCGATTGTGATTGATGGAAATGATGGATTTAAATTATTTGAAGTTGAAAGGATGGAACTATATTGACTTATCATATACAAAGATGTGTTGGTAATAAATGTTGTTACTTGTGTATATTAAAGTGAGGTGAATTAGGATGGGATGATGACTAATTGTGATTTAAATTATAGAATGTATGATCTTTTGTACACGTATTATATTAATGTTGTAATCTTGTGAAAGTTCTGAAAGGAACCTTAAGAAAGACGGTTAGAAATTAGTACAAGAATGTTAACAAGATAAAGAAAAAGTTTTCTTCGAAACGTTAGTTGTAGACACCCCATTTTTGACCGTCCTCAAGACTTGGACGTCACCGTTGGAACACTCGGTGATTATCCATGTTTGTGTTCGTTTGGAGTTCCCGGAGTTCTCGGCTCGCGCACCTTGCCTCAGGACTTCCGAACTCGACCGTCTTGTGTTTGGTTTTGCACCAAACACTTGTGTTTTGCCTTGGAAGGGCAGGGAATGCTTTGTGAGGCACCCCCACATACCACCGGCTGTGGCTAGAGGCCACCGGCTGGCTGGTGTTGCCATCGGCACTTTATTGTGCCGACCGGCACTCTTTTGTGCCGACCGGCACTAAGTTTTGTCAAAATGACACTCTTTGCCGGCCGGACACTGTGCAGTTGCTTTTTGAGATATTTTCAGACAGCTGTATAGTTTTGGTTCCCCTCCATACACGTGTATGGAGGGATGACCCTCTTAGTTAGCTTAGCTTGTAAGCTTTGCAAGCTTTGCTTGCCTATAAGAGGACCACTCCTCTTCTTGGCTTAGGGTTACAAAATTTTAGACATTTTAGACAGACCAAGCTCTGGTTTTTAGGGTGAGGATAGATACACATCCTATCTCTCTTCTTCTCTCTTGTTTTGTACACTAGGTGTTTGTGTCATACTTTTGCTCACCAACACCTAGTGTTTCACCTTCCTTGAGTTCTTGAGGGTCCAGAGGTTTGTTTTGGAGCTTTGGAGCTGGTTTGGTGCTTAAGGAAACCAACACATCCCCATTGTTGAAGAAGGCTACAAGGGTAAGAAACTAGCTCTTTTTACCCCATTCTTGCACTCCATTTTTGCCTAGTTTTGAACTATTTTTGTGCTTAGTCTTTAACACATAAAAGTTCTGTTTTTTAAGCCTCTTTATTGTTTATTAAGAGTGCTTGGTGGTTTGGGCAAGTTTGACCACCCTTAGGCCTTGAAAAGGTCCCTTTTTGTGCTATTTTGTGAGAGATCCGAGACTTTGGTGCTTGGGCCTCTCCACCACTGAAATCTTGAGAGATTTCAGTGGTGGAGATGGTGCCTTGAAGTCTTCAAAAGGGGAGGGCCACCCCCTCTCCTTGATGTCCTTGGAAAGGGCAAGTTTTGGCCTCCAAAGGAGCACCATGTTTGGTTGTTTGTTGAGCATGTCTTGGCTGCATTTTATGTTTATTATGCCCTAATATGACATTGTTCTAAGTTGGTTTAGGTCCCTTATGCATGCTTAGCATAGTTGCCTTGTAATGCCTTTTGATCCTCTAACATGCCTAGGTTGTATGCCTTAGCTTCTAGCATGTTTTAGGCTTGCATTTGTGAAGTTTTTGTGCTCATATTTCCATGTTTTAGGTCTGTCTCATGTTGTTTGAGCCAACCATAGCATGTTTAATATAGCCTCTTTGCATTGGGCTTGTTGGCCTTAAGAGCATGAGTGTGTAGCATGCCTTGCTTGCTTCATTTTTGACGGTTTGGAACCATTTTGCATGCTATTTCAGTCCTTCATACATGTTTGTTTGATTGCTTAGCATGCCTCTTTAATGCTTTAAGAGTATGTGTTAAATGCTCCATGTTTTGGCTTTAATGCATGCCTTTGGATTCATGTCATCTAGATGCCATCTAGGTGGTCCTTTAGGCTTAGTTTTATGTGTTAAAACTCTGTTTTTAAGTGTTTAAGTATTGCCATGTGTGGTTGTGCTAAGTGTGGTTCAAAGCCTCATTGATTTGCTTTGAACCTTAGACCATTTGCATGCTTTGTTTGGCTTGTTTTGTTGCATGATTTGGCATCATGTTTTGCATGATTTTCAGAGCTTTACAATGTGTGTTTATTGTCCTTGTTTGGTATCTCCAAGTGTGCTTGGGGGTTGCCATGTTTATGCCTTGGGTTTGGACCATAACACTTGCATGTGTGTGTGTGTGTTTAATCTCCATTTCTAGGCACTTTGGCCACTGATTTTAGGCCAATTAGGAGTAGCCTAATTCATGTTTTAGTCCACTCCATTGCTTGGTTTATATGCCTCTTTGCTTAGGTTGTATGCCTAACATGTTTAGCTTGCTCGCATTGTTCACGTTGCATGCTAGATAACATGCTTAGAGTTGCATTTGCATTGTGCATGCTAGACCTCTTGAAGTGAAGTTTGATGGAGGTTTGGCACCCTTGTTTGATTCTATGAATTGCATGCATTTGAGATCAAAGTTGCATTCTTGGTTCTTTGGGCCATCATGCATGGAAATGCGTGATTGGTGGTCCGAGAATCGAGGCATATCTTCCTTTGAGTCACTAGTATGATAAGGAGTGTGTTTAGTGCATACATGCTTTGAATTGCATTGCCATGCCAGTATTTGCCCTCTGCTGCTGTGAGTTGCAGGTTTTACAGGCATTTAGTGCCGGCCGGCAGTGTTTAGTGCTGACCGGCAGTAAACAAGCTGCCGATGGATGAATTTTGTGCCGGTGGCCTCCTCCTTCAGCCGGTGGTGCTCTACCCCAGCCGGTGGTACTCCCCAGTGCCCTGAGAGGTACTTATGGGACTTTGGCAATTTTCTGAGGAGGAGAGCAGAGGAAACAGAGGCAATCCGTGCATGGCGGTGCGGTTCAGAGCCAGTCCCGAGCGCGTGTTGCATCCGGTCCTCATCCCGAGGCGGTTTACTGCTTTAATTAGATTAATAAATTAATTTGTTAATTTAATTAATTTGTAATATTTAATTAGCTTGCGTAGTTAATTAATTTGTATATTCTTTTGGTCCCTCCGAGTGAGGGCAAATTTGTAATAAGTGTGTGTGAGTGGGTGTATGTCTTCCAACCCCCACTTCTTTCTCCCTTTTATTTACCTGCTTATGATGGTAGATTAGGGCACGTCTATTTTAGCATACCTTATGCAATGCATGCGTGCATCCATGCATTTGTCTAAACATGCACCGGGCTCGGTACATCATACAAACTGCATCGTACTCTCAATTTCCAAATTGAATACGTGCATCGAATGATTGCATTTCACATGCCATTTTAGGATAGCCGAGCCTGCCTAATTACATGCTGTATGTGTCGCATTAGCCATTTAACATGAACTAGGTCATGCATGTTTGCTAACCAGTTTTCTGTTTTGGCTTGGAGTACGATATAAGTATTTTACGCTTTAGCATACCACATGCGTGTGAATGTTGCCATGACAGTATGCTTACCATGCGGCTAAGTGCTTACGTGAGACAAACTGTTTGAATGCCTGTGGGTGGAGGTTGGATTGTTTGAGTTGGAACGACTCATTGAAATCCGTGTTTTAGCCTACTTGCGAGTAGCAAATCCCAAAGCGTTTTCAAAACAAACGGATACGCAATGTTTGTTTCCAAATTAGGCAATCTAGTCGATACTTGTTTGCTGCGCGCATAACATAGTAATTCTAGGTTAATAATTGGAATAAGAGCATGTAATGTTTTCAAAAACGGATATCACGGTTAGTAGAGGCCGGTCTTCGGACCGGGCGAAAGGGGGTGCTCATAGCTGACCTTCCCCGATCGTACCCAAGCTCCCGAACCAAGACCACTTTGGTGATGACGGACACGTGGCCTTCAGCACCGAGTCAGGGTTTCCTAAATTTCCCAAAATAAAAATATTTAGGTGGCGACTCTGTATCTGGCAAAGCAGTCCATGTTTGGCACTACTTTTCAAAATCTGTTTTTCTTCAAAACGATTTGCCAGATTTGGACTCTTTGGTTCAAGATTAAGAACCGTGACACAAATCGAGTCCGAGCTGTAGCGAGGTCCCCCGCGGGCTTGTTACATTAGTGGACTTTTATTTTGGAAATGGGACTATCTATATGTATTATTTTTTAATGCAAATGACACTTTATCTACTTACGTATCATTCTGTAGCATGCACGATCGCATATATCTGTAGATCTTATTGTCGTGTATCATCCCTCATTGTTTTACCATTTTTTAGGAAAGGATATAGAAACATCGGTTGGAGCTTTAAGAACTCTATTGGTCTTTTGTGTATATTCATTTAGTGTGTAAGGAAAATGTACATTATGGTTTGGACACGTGTAATTATTTATTGTAGTGCTTCAATGGAAGCTTAGCATGTATTATTATTATTATACTCATTCGATAGAGAACAATATTACTATTACTCAAGTGTAATAGTTATTTGTAGTTATAAATGTATCAAATTAATGGACTTAACTCAAAGGTTTTGGTAATGTTTCTGCGTAATAAAATTTGGGGCGTGACAACTTGTATGGGGCTAAATGTGAAGTGTATACAGACCATAGAAGCTTGAAATATTTCTTTACCCATAAAGAATTAAATATTCGACAGAGGCGATGGATTGACTTAATCAAAGATTATGATCTACAGATTCACTATCATCCGGGTAAGGCTAATACTATAGCTGATGCACTGAGCAGAAAGAATATGGGGACTTTGGCGTGTTTACTTACAAACTGAAAGGAGCTTCTACAAGATCTAAACAGATGTGAGGTAGCAGTTGTGTATCATGGGCAAGACAGTAGTTTGGCTGCAATGTCCGCACAACCGGCTATCATTGAGGAGATCAAACGGAAGCAAAGGGAAGATCAGTTTCTTAAGAAAGTGTGTAACGAGTTTGAAACCAAGCCCAGACCGGGATTCACCATTAAAGAACGAGTGTTGAAGTTTTAGGGAGGACTTTGTTTTCCTAATGATGCAAAATTGAGAAGAAGAATTCTGGAGGAAACCCACAAGTTGATGTTTGCTATGCATTCGGGAAATACCAAAATGTACCAAGACTTGAAACAAGTATACTGGTGGCCAAACATGAAAAGGGAAATTGCCGACTACAATTCCAAATGCCTCAATTCCCAACAAGTAAAAGCTTAACACCAAAAACCGGCAGGTTTACTTCAGTCTCTTCCTATTCCAGAATGGAAGTGGGAATATATAACCATGGACTTCATTGTTGGTCTACCTCTGATATCTAGAGGTATGAATGCTATTTGGGTTATTGTTGATAGATTGACAAAATCTACCCACTTTCTTGCTGTGAAAACTTCGTTCAATGCTTATAGACTTGACACAATCTATATTGATGAAATCATTCGATTACATGGGGTTCCAGTGTCTATAGTTTCAAATAGGGACCCTAAATTTGTTTCTAGATTTTGGCAAAGTTTGCAACAGGCAATGAGCATAGAGTTAAGATTCAGTATTTCTTTTCATCCACAAACCGATGGGCAAACCATTAGGACTATCCAAACGTTGGAAGATATGCTTTGTATGTGTGTTCTTGAATTTCAAGACAGCTGTGAAACTTACCGCTTGCTGAGTTTGCATACAATAACAGTTTCCATGCCAGTATCAATATGGCACCATATGAGGCATTGTATAGAAGGAGGTGTAGGTCTCCAGTTTGTTGGACTGAGGTCGGCGACAAGGCTTTGTATGGAGCTGAACTTCTACAAGAAACAACTAAAAAGATAAAGATCAGTTAACATAGGCTCAAGACTGCTTAGAGCCGCCATAAAAGGTATGCAGATCAGAGAGTGAGGGATTTAGAATACGAAGTGGGACATCATGTGTTTATTATTGTAACGCCAATGAAAGGGAAAATAAGGTTTGTTAGAAAAGGGAAGTTGACTCTACGTTATATCAAACCGTTCCAAATTCTGGAAAGGCTTGGCCTCGTTGCTTATCGAATAGCCTTACCATTGGGAATGGAACAGATACACAATGTATTTCACGTGTCAATGCACCATGGATGTCTTAGGGATCCATTCCATGTTATAGATTACTGCCGGATAGCACTCGATAACGACATGATATATGAAGAAAAGAAATTCAGATTATTGAACGGCAAGTCAAGCAGTTGAGCAAGAAATCGATTTATATGGTAAAAGTTGAATAGAAAGAACACTACGGAAAACAAGCTACATGGGAAAATGAGGACGAAATGAGACAAAGCTATCCAAAGTTGTTTCCGAATGGAGGTAACTCAAGTTTGGAGGACCAAACTTTCTAAGGAAAAGAGACTGTGATGACCTCAACATACATATTATTTTTGTATGTTATTTTAGTGAGCATTATTGCACGATTATATGCTTAATTTGTGTTTATCTATTTGTTTATGAAATATCTGTTAGATCACCAGTCTCTCTCTTCCTCCGTCTCTCTCTCTTCTTTACTCTGCTTCCCCCTCTTCTGACATTGTTGGTTTAGGGCTTATTCAAATTTGAATGTATGTGCCTCTGATTTATTAAAAATTTGAAAGATGATGTTTAATATATATGTGTGTGTGTGTGTGTATAATGCTTTGTACATGTATAGGCGTCTCTCTCTCTCTCGCTCGAGCTCTCTCACGCACAGTCTCTCTCTATCTCTGTCTGTCTCTGTCTGTCTCTGTCTCTGTCTCTCCCCCCCTTCCCTTGCTCTGTTTCCCCCTTTTGTCACATTATTGCTTTAGGGTTTATTCAAAATTTAGTGTTTGGGGCTGTAATTTATGATATATTTCAAACATGATGTGTAATATATGCAGGTGAATGTGTGTGTATATATATAATGCTGTGTGGATATGTATAATAATGTTGTGTGTATATGTAATGTTGTTTGTGTATATGCAAATGTTTAATATGTAATGTATATGGCCCTAAATTAATGAGCAACACACACAAGTCCTCGGTAAGAAATGATCCAATCATTTTGTGAAAATAACATCTACATATTCTAATAATTGCCTTTATATATTTATAGGATGAACAAATTACATATTAGATTGTTTGTGTAGTTGGTTGGAATAAATATTGCATGATACATATATATATACTTTCTTTTATTTTCAGGAAAACATTTCTCGATTGTTCTACCTTAAATGCATATTACAACATATTCCCTATGGCTAACTGAATTGATATTTTGTAGCCAATTCTTTTTCTTTTTTTTTTTTTGTAGATGCCTTTGTTGTGTGGACTTGCGGATAATCCATATTGGTGTATGAAGAAAAATTTTCACTTTTGTACAGAACTAATATAATACTTTTTTCGTCCTCAGCTTTTGTGTAGTTCACTATTATTATTACAGAAAACTTTTGGCAATCAACAGATAATGACTATCGTGGTACATAGATCACCTTCTGTCGTGGTACATATATGACCATTTGTCGGCGTACATATATGACCTTTTGTCATGGTCTATAGAAAAACTTTTGTTGTGGTACATAGATCACGTTTTGTCGTGGTACATATCTATGACCATTTGTCGGCGTACATATATGACCTTTTGTCATGGTCTATAGAAAAACTTTTGTCGTGGTATATATATCACCTTTTGTCGTGGTACAGATTACGATGGTAATTTGTACCATGCCAGATGGTAATTTCGCTTGGTAGTAAATGTATTTTTTTGTATAAGGAGGGTTTTGATTTTTGTATGATATATTTTGTATGGAATTATTATTTTAGTTTGGAAAATAGTTGGTTTGTATGGATTTTGACATTTAAAGTTATTTATTTGTTGTATATGGATGCAGATTGTGGAATGATTGATATATAGTATGTATCATTTTGTTTATATACGTATTACATGTTGCATGGAATATAGACAAGCTGTGGAGAAATTATAATTTTGCAATAAAACATAATATCATGTTTTTAAACAATTAGTAGCTAAAAATAAATTAGGAAAATACCTTGGGCGGCTAAAAGTTTTGTAGCAAAAAAAAAAAAAAAAGACATTCGGCGACTAAAAGTTTTGTAACCAAAACAAAAAAACAAAGACATTTGGCGACTAAAAGTTTTGTAGCAAAAAAAAAAAAAAAGAAGCTATTTGGCGACAAAAAGTTTTGTAACCAAAAGAAAATTAAACATTTGGCGACTAAAGTATTTCGTTGCTAAAAACAAAAGCTAGAGAATAAAAACACTTTTGCCGAGTAAAAATTTAGTAGCTAAAAATGTGGGACTTTAGGTGACCAATTTTTTAGTAGCCAAAACAAGAACACTTTGCTAACTAAAATTTTAGTATCAAAAAATGTGGGACTTTAGGCGACCAATTTTTTAGTAGCCAAAACAAGAACTCTTTGCCGACTAAAATTTTAGTAGCTAAAAATGTGGGACTTTAGGCGACTAAAAGTTTGGTCGCCGAAAATGTATTAATTTAATTTAATGTCCAACCTTTTGATAGCTAAAGATTTAGTCAGAAATTGAATACATTTGGCGACTAAAATAGTTTTAGTCGCTAATGACCTTTACCGACAATTCTTCGACGACTACTTTTGCGACCAAATAATTTAGTCGCTGAATGTCACGCCCCAAACCCGCCCCTAAAAGTGTGGGCATGACCTAATCGGAAACAGACATTAAATCTGATATACATACATATGGGGCCTGAACGGAAGCATTAAATATCATAAAATAACATGAAATAAAAGAAACTACATTCATTGAGCGACCACTATCATGCCAGGATCACAAACAGTGAATTAGAGAATAAATATTTACATACACATATACAACCCCGCCCCTTGTTTGGGCATATAACAAAAACATTGGAAACTTCAACATATAATAGGCAAACAGAGAATAAGCCAAAACTTAGCAACTTCACAAAAATGGGTAGGCTTTACCCAAATGCTTGGACACACAGAGGTTGTCAAAGGAAGACGAGCATCGAGGATTATGGCTGACCTCCAGATTTACTACCTACAGAATCAAACAAAATGCAGAGTGAGACAATCTCAATGAATAATAGTACTTAGATAACTCAATGTTCAACTAGAATTACAATGCACGCAATGCAAATATATAATGTAAAAGACAGGTAGTTAATCTGATTCTGTACTACTATTCAGAACGGCCTCGTCGGTTCACAACATCACAGATTAGCCCTTGGCCTGGTGGATTCATACATTTACACATTGGCCCTTAAACAGAACGGCATACAGCCCTTATCAAAATGGCGTTAAGCCCTTGTCATAATGGCATTAAGCCCTGTAATACACAGAACCGGCATCGGCCCAGAAATGACAGAACAGCCTATCGGCCCAGAAATAACAGAACGGCCTAGCGGCCCAGAAATAACAGAACGGCCTCGCGGCCCAGAAATAAATATGTATGGACTCAAGAGGTGGCTCGTACGGATTCTAGAGGTGGCTCCCACCAAAGTGTAGCACTTAGTTCCGTACAGCACTTTATTCCATACCAGAAATCATCAGGTCATAAAGACCGAACAATGCATATTATGTCATAACATAGCATAATCGAAACGGATAAACAAAAACCGAATAACCTTAGTTCCTTAAGAATTCCATTATGGAATAGTGCACATAAACTTTTCATGACTTAGTTACCGATTAACACAGTTATCTCGTGTATAGCATAATAAGAGTCATACTATTACAGAGAGCATATAACAATGTTAAACCTTTGCATTCATATCGTAGGTTCTGAATGACCTCGTGTCCATATGTAACACAACAGAACTATTTCAGATTCATACGGATGCACATAGCTTATCCAATTATTTTGATCCCTCAGAAATATCCATACTCGATGATTTATAACTGACCGGCCTCAGGCCCATTAGTAGCAAAACGGTATGCTTTCATAGTTACACTAAAACCATTATTCCAGAATGCACATACGTTCCCTTTCTTCATTAATAAACGACATAATTTACTTACAAAAAATAGAATGTTCACATCAACTATTAATCAGAGTCATACAGAGGTATACACCTTTGTTCCATCGTCCATATCCGTTAACATGATTAACCTGCAATTAACAGAGTGCTAATGGCAATTGGTAGTTGTAAGTAACGCATACTACGTTAGCACTATTACTCACAGTGTTGAGATGACGTGTTACTTCCTCCCGGAGTGTGTCCTGCACACACGCAAAACTTGCACATTAGTTCCCTTTTCTTTCTTAAATCATTTCCTGAATCTGTACACTTTGCATGAATTTACAGCCATCTTAAGTTCATCAGAAAAATATTCTAAAAATACCAGAGGGTTGAGCATGCAAAACGGAGCGAACCATTTTTCCAGCCCGGGCCGCACGTGCGGCCCGACCCTCCGCTCGAGCGGACATGCACCGCACGTGCGGTCCTCCCCCTCTGCTCGAGCGGCCGTAGACAGTATGCATTTCCAGTTTTTTCTTCTTTGTCCACACGTGTGGCTATGACCTCCGCACGTGCGGTGGCGACCCCTGTTTTGGGGCAGCTCGATTCCAACCCAAATTTCAACATCACCAAGCCATTTTACATGCAATCTAAGATGAAATTACTGCAATTCATTAACCTAACACCACCATAGCATGAATTGGAACTTGAGCATCAAGTCATAACCTAACCTTGCCAAAGTCCACCACCATAACCTTGCCAAATTCCATCTTTTAATCTAAGTTTTTTACATCCATAAAACATAACACAATTCATAAATATAAATTCATGGGGTTGGCATAACAACCAAAGTTTGAAGTATAAATTTCTTACAACACCTAAATTAGTTTCAACACAACTAATTGATGAGAAGCCCCTTTGTAATCAAACATGAATCACACCCACTTCTCAATTACAAACTAGAAGTGTGTATAAATATGAACCTAATAAACCCTTCACTACTACAAAAATAGTTAAAGATCACACTTTGACAAAAAAAAAAAAGATCTCACTTTTATTGGAAGTGTGATAAAAAAAATTAGTTTGATATTTTAATCACACTTAATTTGATTGAGTGTGATAATATTTATTTTTTATGTCACTTTTCAATTAAGTGTGATTATATATATATATATATTTTTAATCACACATTCTAATTAAAGTGTGATTATATATACACTACTATTTTTTAATCACACTTTTTAAACAAGTGTGATTATATATATATTTTTTAATCACACATTCTAATTAAAGTGTGATTATTTATATATTTTTCAATCACACCTTCTAATTAAAGTGTGATTATACATACACTACTACTTTTTAATCACACTTTTTAAACAAGTGTGATTATATATATATTTTTTAATCACACATTATAATTAAAGTGTGATTATTTATATATTTTTTAATCACACCTTCTAATTAAAGTGTGATTATATATACACTACTACTTTTTAATCACACTTTTTAAAGAAGTGTGATTATATATATATATATTTTTTAATCACACATTCTAATTAAAGTGTGATTATTTATATATTTTTTAATCACACTTTCTAATTAAAGTGTGATTATATATACACTACTACTTTTTAATCACACTTTTTAAATAAATGTGATTATATATATTTTTTAATCACACATTCTAATTAAAGTGTGATTATTTATATATTTTTTAATCACACTTTCTATATTAAAGTGTGATTATATATACACTACTACTTTTTAATCACACTTTTTAAATAAGTGTGATTATATATATATATATATATATATATTTTTAATCACACATTCTAATAAAGCGTAATTATATATACACTATTACTTTTTAATCACACTTTTTAAATAAGTGTGATTATTTATATATTTTTTAATCACACAATGTAATTAAAATGTGATTATATATACATTACTACTTTTTAATCACACTTTTTAAATAAGTGTGATTATATATATATATATATATTTAATCACACTTCCTAAATAGGTGTGATTGTATAAAATATTTCAAATTGATTTTTATATAAAATATACAATTTCCAAATTTTTAATCATACTTAATCTGATTGAGTGTGATAATATTTATTTTTTATGTCACTTTCTAATTAAGTGTGATTATGTATATATATAGGGTAAATTACACTGACACCCCCTAAGGTTTATGTTTATTACAATTCCCCCTTCACGTTTTGAAAATTACATCTCCCTCCCTGAGGTTTAAAGTTTTATTACAGATTCCCCCCTTAGCAATTTAATTTTTTTAAATACTAATTTTGTCCTTACTGGGTAAATTACATTGACACCCCTTACATTTTAGAAATTACAATCCCCTCCCTAAGGTTTAAATTAGCATTACCAATTGCCCTCTCGGTTAGTATTAGTTGGGAAAAAAATTCATTGAAAAAAAATTAATTGGAAAAAAAATTATTTGAAAAAAAATTAATTGAAAAAAAAAATTGTTAGTAAAATTTTTAAATTTATGTTTAAAAGCCAACATAAACTTATTTTCTGAATTTCCTTTTTTTTCCTCAAATTTACAAACTGAGACAACCATTTATAAATCAAAAAATTTATCAAATAAGTTTTTATGACAATTTTTTAAATTTTTGTAAATATAAATTGAAAACTGAAAACGAAATAGTTACCAAACAGGCTTCAGATGGTAAAAATGTCGTAAAATTAACAAATAATTAAATAAGTTACTAACATAAGAAATGATTTATCAAAAGATTCTTCGGCTATGTATGGTTTGATTTTTAGAAAAAAAAAAAATTAAAAATTAATTTGGTTAAGAAATAAAAAATAAAAAATAATTATCATTTTTATATAATTTGTATCTTTCGAGTGGTTAGAAATAATTTTTTACAAATTAAATTGAAACAGCCATACGTATGTATATAACCTGCCCAAAAGTTAAAATGATAATTATTTTTTACCCTTAAATGATAATTATTTTTTAGTTTTTATTTCTTAACCAAATTAATTTTTAATTTTAAAATTTTTTTTCTAAAAATCAAACCATATATGGCCCAAGAATCTTTTGATAAGTCATTTCTTACGTTGGTAACTTATTTAATTATTTGTTAATTTTACAACATTTTTACCATCTAAAACCTGTTTGCTAAGGTGCCATTTGGTAACACCTACGTTTTCAGTTTTCTGTTTATATTTACAAAAATTTTAAAAACTCAAATAAAAATTTGTTTGGAAAATTTTTGATTTATAAATCAGTAGTCTCAGTTTATAAATTTGGCCAAAAAATGTAAACTAAAAAAAATGTGTTTCCGTTTTGAGTTTTTAGTTGTTTTTTTTTTTTTTACCACCCAACACTAGCCACCACCCTCCACCATTTTCCACCACCACCACCCACCACCCATCCCCCACCACTACCTGCCGCCACCACTCACCACCCACCTGCCACCACCACCCATCACCCGCCACCAACACCCGCCTGCCAGCCACCATCACCCACCACCCACCTGCCATCCACCCGTCACCCGCCACTACCATCCACCGCCGGCCACCTACCTGCTACCACTACTCAGCACCCATCTACTACCACCATCTACCACCCGCCACCACCAGCCACCCATTACCGCCAGCCACCAGCCACCCGCCAGCCACCCGCCACCACCACTCACCATCCACCACCACCTACCACCCACCCGCCACCCACCTGCCACCACCACCCACCATCCACCACCACCACCACCACCACCACCCACTCGCTACCACCTGCTACCTTCACCCACCCACACCCACCACCACCCGCTATCCGCCACCCACCTGCCACAACCACCCACCACCCATCACTACCATCCACCACCCGTTACCACCACTACCACCACACGCTCGCTACCACCCACCACCCGCCACCGTCACCCACCCACCCACCATCACCACCCGCTACCACCACCCACCCGCCACACACCTGTCACCACCACCCGTCACCACCACCACCACCCCCACCCACTCGCTACCACCCGCCACCGTCATCTACCCACCCGCTACCACCGTCACCCACCCACCCACTTCCACCACCCGCCGCTACCACCCACCCGCCACCACCCGCCATCCGCCACCCATGCCACCATCGCCCACCACTGTAAAAATTTTTAGAGAGAAAATAATTTCGTCTCCAAATGTATTATTTTTAGAGAGGAAACCAAATTTCGTCTCCAAATGCTTAAAATCAATAAAAAATAAAATTGAACCATAGATATCACTCTCTGTCACTCCCTCACCCATATATCTCCTTCACACCGTCCGTTCATCTTTATCGCATCGGTCAACCCGCACGTCACCAGCCGGCGCTCTCTCTCTCTCTTTCGCGTGCCCTATTTTCGCCCACTCTCTCTCCCCTGCCCTCTTCTCGCTTTTCTGAGCTCCCTCTTCTCTCTTCTCACTTTTCCAACCTCCGAGTGGCGTCAAAATTTCAAAACTTTTGGTGAGAAAAAAATTTGTCATTAATTATAAAATTATTAGTGAGGAATATATTTTCGTCACCATTAATTTTACATTTTTTTTTTAAAAAAAAACTTGATTTTAAATATTTTAAGATTATTTGGTGAGAAATATATTTCCGTTACTAATAATTTGTAATATTTTGAGACCTTTTAGTGAGGAAATTTTTTTGTCACTAATTTTGGATGGAAAATTTTGACAAATTGGATTGTAATGAAAAAAAAATAGACTACTAATTTTTTCCTCCTTTTTTTTTTTTTTTGTGTGTGTGTGTGTTTATCAATTTTCCTTTTATATATCTCTCTCACTACAACAAATTGCAAATTTGGTAACTAAAAAATTTCATAAAATACCTAGATTTATTTTTTAGTGAGAATACTTTCACATTACTACCCAATTATGATTTATTTTTATTTTTTTATACTATATACCTTCCCACACCATATAATTTCTTACATGATATAAAAACTAAAATGTGACCTAAACCTAGTCCAGTAGCCTCACTCATTCTCATTCACGCCTCTCACTCTCATCTCAGGTCTCTATATCGATTGTGTCTCTTTCTCTTCTCTTTCCCATCTCAGACTGAGTTCTCTCTCAGACTCTCACACTCTCATCCATCTCAGTTCAGATCGGTGTGCTGCTGCTCCTCTCTCTCTCTCTCTCTCTCTCTCTCTCTCTCTCTCTCTCTCTCTCGGATCGGTGACTATTTTTGTTCATTTGTATGCTTGTGTGTTTTTATTAATTTGTTGCTTTGTGATATGGCTCATATCAGTGGTATTGTTGCTGCTCAGGTACATTTCTTGTTCTTGTTTTTATTTTATTTTTTTTATTTTTATGAATCTGATTTGGTTTTGTTTTATTCAATTGTGTAGATCTGCATGTGGGATTTAATAAATAAAAAATAAAAATAACTTTGAGCTTTTATGATGGTGCTCAGTGAGAGATTATTGGATCTGGATGTATTACTGAGTTTTTCATGTTCTTGATTTGCATTATTGGATCTGTATTGAAGTTGGGGCTTTAGAGTAGGTTAAATTGTGTTGTTTGGATCTGGGTTTTGTTGGTTCTTCTTTTTGTTCTTTTGTTACTTAGATATTGTTTGCTTGAATGAATTCTTAAGACTGTCATTTGGATCTTCCAAATTTCATTTCTTTAGTTCTCTCTGATTCCCTGTTGCTTTTGTTATATATTTTGCAGTTAAAGGTCAAGTTTTTGAAGTATTTTCAAATTTTAGAATATATAATTCTATTATATTTTGGAAGCTTCAGCAGCAGAATGAAATGTAAGTTCTAAGCCACTTCTTTTCGAAAGATCTGTATGAAACAAGGTCAATTGGGTTCTTTATTTAGTTTATTATTATTATTTTTTCATATCCTTTTATAATAATGTTATACCTACTTTTATTCATTGTATAAATTCTATTTAAAATTTACTCTTTTTTTTAATTATATATTATTGCTAATTCTAAGACTCATTTAGTGTTTAATTGATAGGATTTGATTTTATACTCTCTTTACATTTAGAGATTAATGATACGAGTATTGATTACCTTTATTGCATCCCAGTTTGTGTATTTTTGTTAGAATGTAATTCAATTTGGATAATATCTGTTTCAACCCAATAAACTTGGCTCTTTGTTCAGAAGTCTGGACTAATGAATAGATGGTTAGCATTGGCCAAGTTCATATGTTCTTGACTCATTGTTTCATGTGAACTTCTTGTTGTTTTTATTCATTTGTATGCTTGTGTGTTTTTGTTAATTTGTATGCTTGTGTGTTTTTATTCCAGGCTTTTGTCCATTGCAGAAGAGACTTTAACAGAGTTTCTTTCAAAGGCCACTGGAACCGCTGTAGAGTGGGTCCAAATGCCTGGAATGAAGGTATGGCTGTAACTTTGGAATAATATACGATCTTTTATTTGAAATACCTGCATTATTATTTTATTTTGTATTTCAAACAAATTAATCAGTATTGGTGAAATTGAGAGGTAAAAATAATTAAAGTGATCTTTTCATGTCAAGTATAGTACAAAACACAGTGATAACATTTGAGACACCTATAGCTGTTGGAAATGTTATCACTGTGTTGGAAATGATAACATTCGATAGCTATAGCTATTGGAATGAAAATGTAATGTCTATATTTTTTTTGTTATTTAATTATTTAAATCCGTGGTCCTAAACCGATCCAATCCGTGTTTCAACGGATTGGTTCGGATTGGTTCCACAATTTAAACGGATTGGATTGGTTCCAATTTTTCAAGAACCGTAGATAGCGGATTGGTCCTGGTTTTCTCCCAATCCGGACCAATCCAGTCCATGCTCACCCCTAATATCTAGGGCCACAGGTTGTACAAATCATCAGCAAATCACCTAGACAATGAGAAAACACATGAAGTAAATTATATGCTTGTTTTAAACATCTGAGCGTAAACAACACATGGAGTAAACCATATGGGGTAAAGTAAATTTTGCCCTTTTTTCGTTAACTTTTTTTTTAGTACTCTTTTAGGACTAAATGAAGGGCTTGGGTGTTTGTTTGAGCAGGGAGGAAATGACTTTGAGATATATGACTCAGAGAGAACAGTGGGTTACACAGGTCAGCTTTATATTTCAGCTTATTGCATTATTAAATACCATGGATTTTTCTATTTCCATGGCATCTAGAGAACCAAATGCATCATTAGTATAGTGTCATTGCAAAGAAAGCTCCAATCAGACTTGGATGATTGCAAAACAGAATGGATCCATTTTCGAAAATAAATATAATTGGTGATATTCTCATACAATGCTGTAAATGATTTTTTTACATAAAACAGAGTACTTGTTTTAAATGCTATGGAAAACAAAATGGAAAAAATGTTGCAACTTCAAAAGAAACAATTTCATTTGGATAATGCTGTAAAACAACATATATATACACATAATCATCGTTTTAAATGATGCAATTGGGAGTTTCTAAACCCACCACACACCCGCTATGTTCATCTCTACACCTATATTCACAAATTTTTCTTCGTAACATACAAGATATACAATGCATATAGTGAGTGTAGAGAGAAAATAAGCGAGTGTATTTAGAAGCTCCGATGAATTCTTTTCATAAATGCAGCCTCTGCTTTTCCAAAACCTGCTGCTGGTGGTGATAGTAACTGCAATGTATGTACTCTCCCCTCCCCCCCTCCCCAAAAAAAAAAATGGAGTAAATTCTTGAGTTTTTATTTATTTATTTATGGGTACCTAGAATTATGGTTCAACAGTAATAATAATATACATTCACAAAAAGATCGTACACAAGCTGTATTGAGATTTATCATTTTTAAATACTGTGCTCATTAGTGACCTAATTACAATGTCATTGACACTGAGCTGCTATGGCATTAAGATCAAGCAGAAATGATTAATGTTTCTATTTTGGTTTTGCTGAATTAACTTTTTAGTTTATTCATATGCATCAGCGGTTTCTGGATTAATTTGTGTTTTTATTTTTCAGGTCAAATTTTTTTTGGAGAGATGCAAAATATGGTCCAAGAATTAAAGAACTTAGTTTTTTAAGTTTTTTCATTTTTTAATATATGTAAGCACAGTTAATTTTTTTTATTTAATTCCTTTGTATATACTTTTGAATATTTAATTTTCATTTATGAAATATATGACGTTATTCTATTCAATATGTGGTTATGATTCAAAATATAGTATATAGTGTGTATTACATTCTTTAAATGTGCATACAAAAATAATATTAATTATTTTTTAAATATGTTGAACCCTTTTTTTATTACAGATTTTATTAGTTATTAATCACACTTAAAAGGTGTGATCTAAATGTTATTGATCACACTTAAAAAGTGTGATTAAAAATGACCCTTTTTAATCACATTTTCAACGATCACACTTAAAAGGTGTGATTTAAATGTTATTAATCACACTTAAAAAGTGTGATTAAAAATGATCATTTTTAATCACACTTCCAAAGATCACACTTAAAAGGTGTGATCTAAATGTTTTTAATCACACTTAAAAGGTGTGATCTAAATATTATCAATCACACTTAAAAGGTGTGATCTAAATGTTTTTAATCACACTTAAAAGATGTGATCTAAATGTTTTTAATCACACTTAAAAGGTGTGATCTAAATCTTATCAATCACACTTAAAAGGTGTGATTAAAAATGACCCATTTTAATCACACTCCCAAAGATCACACTTTAATAAAACTAAAAAGGTGTGATTAAATAACAAACATCACACAAAAAAAGTGTGATCTTTATTTGTTTTTGTAGTAGTGCTTCCTCACAAAAGGAAAGCGGAATTTTCACACATGATCAAGAGAGAGCTTGTCTAGAGTAAATTTAACATACCTTGAGTTCAAATTCTACAACCCTCACAAGGTTTCTTAACTTTCTTCTTGTGGAACTTCCTTCTAAGCCCTATTCTTCCCTAATTTCTCTCTCTCATGAATTTGTCTTGAAATGAGTCTAAGTCAATATGCAAGAAACATGAACACTTATATAAAATGTGAATAAGGGCAAAATTTTAATCGTTTAATCATCCCAAAAATGAAATTTCGTAAACATGCTTAATATTACTTAAAAATTATGCTGATCACATATATATAATCAATTTCAGATAATTAAGCCATTAAGGCTTCTAATTTCTGATTCAACCATTCTAGATGTAATAGATACTTTTCTTGTTAGACAGATAGACATCATTAAACATGAATTTCACTTACTTAACCTTAATTTCTCATGGGATGTTACAGTAAACAGTTATAGTAAGCATTTAAAAGCACAAAACAAGGACTGAAAATATATCAGAAAACATGTACGAGGGTCGGGTTATTACACTCTCCCCTCCTTAAATAAGTTTGGTCCCTCAAACTTGTCTCACACCATTGGCCAATTCTATTATAGATGATCACATAATTCCTCAGTTCAAATAATTCACGGTTAAGCCGCTATTCTCTACAATTGCGCGGCTATCAACATATAAAGCAAAATTTATACTTCTATATCATAGAATCACATGTTACATAAGATGAAGCTATAAGAGTCCATCGTAGGACATACAAGGTATATCATCCCCCGTAGACAGGGTTTATAACCACAATATTTTCTTGCCAACAAGTTCCATAATATCAATTCCCAAATGCAAAACACAATAAAAAAAAAAATAAACCTTTCCCTCAACCACATACTTCATATATTCTCATAGCATAGGTTGATTTTTATCATGATAAAGATATTCTCCACTATGTTCATAGTCAGACTATCAATTTCCATTAGAAGGTGCATATTCAAACTTGCCCAGTTAAGTAGTTCCTCGGTAATCACGTATTGCAAGTCACCTAAAGATGAGTTGTTAACTAAAGTTATATATCGTTTTGTAAAAGAAATCAATTATGTAGTTAGATTCAAATCGTATTATGCATAATGAAATTAGATATCAGGGCCCACCAACAAGATTCTACCTACGTGACAAGGTATACTTCACTCCAATAATTACAATTAAATCGCTTAAGTACGTGATCTATAGCTTCTTAATTTGTTCGTAGTATTTCCCTATTTCCAGAAACATTTCAGGGTCATACCAGTATATTGGCTCTGAATGATAGACAATAGTTCTTAACACAGTCAGTACAACAGAAAGAAAGATCACAGTATACATCGTGAATTCCTCATAGCTTTATTCTTAAATTTTGTAACACAAAAAGACTAATACTCTGAATTAAACAGAAACTAGTATCATATGCTTTTACAAATTCATACCAACATAATACTGTTATAAATTTAAGTCTGAGCAATAGATACAAATATGACAACCATCATTTCAAGCAAAGGAAGCCAGGCAAAGATAAAGTTAGAAATCAAATTTCGAATCGTATTTCATAGTCAGTCATAACAGTAAAGTACCACATCCACTTTTATTAAATTTTTTTTTTTCCATCACCTCAGGGTTCTATTGGTCATATAACTTCTCCTTTTCTAACTATAGAGTATAAAATCAGTCACATTGTTCTGTATCCACAATTTAGAAATACAGTAGTTAACACCAGTCATATAGAAATCATAAACCTGTCATGCAACTTAGTTCTGTAATATAAGCAGTGTATCCAGTTACTTCCGATACGTAGATACTACTAGATTCATTTATAAAATCATAGATCCCGTTAAATATGCCGCAATCATAGTTATCACATTCATCCCGATTCTGTAATGTCAAAACCCAATAGACAATGATATATAGTAAAAGAATAATTTATCGTAAATCAAGTCATAACCACGTGCTGAATATCGGTCAAAGTTGTATCAACTTGCAATAAGAGGTAAATGCCCGGTGCATAACCTCAACCAAACATTATCATAGCATATTCTCAATTCCATTTGCTCCTATCAAAGGTCACAATGTCATGTAGAACAGTTCACATTATAGTCTCCAAGTAGGTAGTAGAAGACTAATTCGCAATATACAATATTTGCATTTCACACAAAAATGATTTCTCCATGTTAAATCATTAACACACATAGGCAGAGTTTTCGTCCTTGCGATAAATTATCAGATCCCAAAGTAGTCAAGAACTACCGATCTTTGTTACGGGTGCCATGTGAGTAGACATGGAACATAGGTGGGGTTCTTCATGTCCTTAGACTATTCTTTATGAGAATTCCGATTACAGGTTACAGATTATACATAACAAAACAGATTACAGATACATATCATAGCTTGTAGCAAAACATAAGATGAATCAAGTTCATTAATCAAAGTCTTTCAAAGCTTGTTGGATGTTAATAACATCTACACAATACAAAATGAAGACATTCTGGACAAAACAAGGGAATAACTGTCTCAAAATCAAAGCACACCCGTTCACGACCGTCGGTGGCCGACCCAGAATTGGTTAGACAACCCACCCGGAAAATCGTCGGTGGCTAAACATAACCCACCCGTACAAGACCGTCAGTGGTACCATCCGTACAAGGCCGTCGATGGCGAAACATAACCCACCCGTACAAGACCGTCGGTGGCAAAACATAACCCACCCGTACACCAGACCGTCGGTGGCACGATCCGTACAAGACCGTTGATGGCGAAACATAACCCACCCGTACACCAGACCGTCGGTGGGGGCCATCCGTTCATAGACCGTCGATGGCGAAACATAACCCACCCGTACACCAGACCGTCGATGGGGGCCATCTGTTCATAGACCGTCGATGGCCGAGATCTCTCAAACATGATGCTACATAGGCTTAGAGTCCCCTAGCATGGGAGGACTTTCCAGGAATGTCATCAAAACAAACATAATACTTGGTACAAAAACTAGGGATAATCATTCATAAAGATTAGAGTATCACATGTCTCATTTCTTTTGGTCTTAAAAATATTCCGTACTTTAGAGCAAATAGGAACTAAAATGCACAATAATACTGTCATCATTTCCCACAGATACCTATCAAAATAACAGCCAATAACACACCTCCCACTTAATCATTAGCATATAAATTGTCTTACTGATCAGCTCGATCCTTCACCATGCTTCCGCAGTGCAACTCTGTGGTTTTAACCTCACATGCATGTCTTGCATTATCCACAGATAAAATAAACAGAGACGACCATTCTCATAGTTAGGTACTATTTTATTTTTCCGTAGTTCATTTTACATATGGCACAACTTTTTTTTTTTTTTTTCTGTCTAACCATGCAGGGGTAGAATCCTCCGGATCCTCTATCCTTATTTTCGCCAAGTTCTGCATAACAATCAATCACAATATACACAACGAATATATAATAGGTATGGATCATAATCGTTAGCGTTAACAGAGTGCGTTTCACGTTGCCATCGATCTTTTCATATGCTTTTAGGATGTCATGCACGATGCCTAAGTCTTTTCTAGACATCCTAAGGCTCAATGGATTCGTGTGTGAGATAGCAACTCGTGTTCTGATACCACTTGTCACGCCCCAAACCCGCCCCTAAAAATTTGGGCATGACCTAATCGGAAACAGACATTAAATCTGATATACACACACATGGGGCTTGAACGGAAGCATTAAATATCATAAAATAATATGAAATAAAAGAAACTACATCCATTGAGCGACCACTATCATGCCATGATCACAAACAGTGAATTAGGGAATAAATATTTACATACACATATACAACCCCGCCCCTTGTTTGGGCATATAACAAAAACATTGGAAACTTCAACATATAATAGGCAAACAGAGAATAAGCCAAAACTTAGCAACTTCACAAAAATGGGTAGGCTTCACCCAAATGCTTGGACACACAGAGGTTGTCAAAGGAAGACGAGCATCGAGGATTATGGCTGACCTCCAGATTTACTACCTACAGAATCAAACAAAATGCAGAGTGAGACAATCTCAATAAATAATAGTACTTAGATAACTCAATGTTCAACTAGAATTACAATGCACGCAATGCAAATATATAATGTAAAAGACAGGTAGTTAATCTGATTCTGTACTACTATTCAGAACGGCCTCGTCGGTTCACAACATCACAGATTAGCCCTTGGCCTGGTGGATTCATACATTTACACATTAGCCCTTAAACAGAACGGCATACAGCCCTTATCAGAATGGCATACAGCCCTTATCAGAATGGCGTTAAGCCCTTGTCAGAATGGCATGAAGCCTTGTAATAAACAGAACGGGCATCGGCCCAGAAACGACAGAACAGCCTATCGGCCCAGAAATAATAGAAAGGCCTAGCGGCCCAGAAATAACAGAACGGCCTCACGGCCCAGAAATAAATATGTATGGACTCAAGAGGTGGCTTGTACAGATTCTAGAGGTGGCTCCCACCAAAGTGTAGCACTTAGTTCCGTACAGTACTTTGTTCCGTACCAGAAATCATTAGGTCATAAAGACCGAACAATGCATATTATGTCATAACATAGCATAATCGAAACGGATAAATAAAAACAGAATAACCTTAGTTCCTTAAGAATTCCATTATGGAATAGTGCACATAAACTTTTCATGACTTAGTTACCGATTAACACAGTTATCTCGTGTATAGTAGAATAAGAGTCATACTATTACAGAGAGCATATAATAACGTTAAACCTTTGCATTCATATCGTAGGTTCTGAATGACCTCGTGTCCATATGTAACACAACAGAACTATTTTAGATTCATACGGATGCAAATAGCTTATCCAATTATTTTGATCCCTCAGAAATATCCATACTCGATGATTTATAACTGATCGGCCTCAGGCCCATTAGTAGCAAAACGGTATGCTTTCATAGTTACACTAAAACCATTATTCCAGAATGCACATACATTCTCTTTCTTCATTAATAAACGACATAATTTACTTACGAAAAATAGAATGTTCACATCAACTATTAATCAGAGTCATACAGAGGTATACACCTTTGTTCCATCATTCATATCCGTTAACATGATTAACCTGGAATTAACAGAGTGCTAATGGCAATTGGTAGTTGTAAGTATTGCATACTACGTTAGTACTATTACTCACAGTGTTGAGATGACATGTTACTTCATCCCGGAGTGTGTCCTGCACACACGCAAAACTTGCACATTAGTTCCCTTTTCTTTCTTAAATCATTTCCTGAATCTGTACACTTTGCATGAATTTACAGCCATCTTAAGTTCATCAGAAAAATATTCTAAAAATACCAGAGGGTTGAGTATGCAAAACGGAGCGAACCTTTTTTCTAGCCCGGGCCGCACGTGCGGCCGGACCCTCCGCTTGAGCGGACATGCACCGCACGTGCGGTCCTCCCCCTCCGCTCGAGCGGCCGTAGACAGTATGCATTTCCAGTTTTTTCTTCTTTGTCCGCACGTGCGGCCATGACCTCCGCACCTGCGGTGGAGACCCCTGTTTTGGGGCAGCTCGGTTCCAACCCAAATTTCAGCATCACCAAGTCATTTTACATGCAATCTAAGATGAAATTACTGCAATTCATTAACCTAACACCACTATAGCATGAATTGGAACTTGAGCATCAAGTCATAACCTAACCTTGCCAAAGTCCACCACTATCAAACACCACCATAACCTTGCCAAATTCCAACTTTTAATCTAAGTTTTTTACATCCATAAAACATAACACAATTCATAAATATAAATTCATGGGGTTGGCATAACAACCAAAGCTTGTAGTATAAATTTCTTACAACACCTAAATTAGTTTCAACACAACTAATTGATGAGAAGCCCCTTTGTAATCAAACATGAATCACACCCACTTCTCAATTACAAACTATAAGTGTATAAATATGAACCTAATAAACCCTTCCTCACAAATGGAAAGGGGAATTTTCACACATGATCAAGAGAGAGCTTGTCTAGAGTAGATTTAGCATACCTTTAGTTCAAATTCTACAACCCTCACAATGTTTCTTAACTTTCTTCTTGTGAAACTTCCTTCCAAGCCCTATTCTTCCCTAATTTCTCTCTCTCATGAATTTGTCTTGAAATGAGTCTAAGTCAATATGCAAGAAACATGAACACTTATATAAAATGTGAATAAGGACAAAATTTTAATCGTTTAATCATCCCAAAATTGAAATTTCGTAAACATGCTTAATATTACTTAAAAATTATGTTGATCACATATATATAATCAATTTCAGATAATTAAGCTGTTAAGGCTTCCAATTTCTGATTCAACCATTCTAGATGTAATAGATACTTTTCTTGTTAGATAGATAGACATCCTTAAACATGAATTTCACTTACTTAACCTTAATTTCTCATGGGATGTTACAGTAAGCAGTTATAGTAAGCATTTAAAAACACAAAACAAGGACTGAAAATATATCAGAGAACATGTACGAGGGTCGGGTTATTACACTGAAACCATTTGGCGACTAAATATTAACTTTTGGCGACTAAATGGCTCTGTATGAGCGCTAGATTGAGTGCGAACATATTGCAAGATTTAAGAGCGTCAAGCATGCTCTTTTGAAGGATTAGAGATATTTTTTGACGGGTGTAATTGGATAGTCTAGGGTATATGAGACATTATTTTTATCTTCGGGTTGATGTCTCTATGCTGGCTCTTTTGAGCTTATAGTCTAGAGCTCCCATATGTAGGTGTTCTCAACGGTCGCACGGTCCACTGGCTATTATGATCATGTTTGATGGATATATTGAGATAAAGGAAGTGCGGTGTCATGCCAACACATGTTTGAGTGGGAGATGTTGGAAATTGGATGGAATTTAGAACCCATACCCAATTGGGTTGCCCATGGTGGCGTGACCCATGACACATTGGGAAACCTTATTAGAAGAGATTCATTTTGAATCAACTTGTCCTGGGGATAAGTGCATATAACCCACTATCTCATTTTTTTCAAGAGATAGAGTTGTGGGTGGTTATAATCCTTCCACATAATATATATATTATATTTGAGAGAGAAAGACTTTAAACGTATGGGTAATTAGTATCTATTTTTCTCTCTCCTAAACTCTCTCTTCTTTCTCTCTATAGAAATACATAATAGCCTTTATACTATAAATAGTGTGGGTAGTTCTTCAGTATTTCTACCCACTGCTGGAAATTATTCAAAAACATCAATGGAGACACGTGATTTACCCACAGGATCTATGAATTCAATTTAAGCGTAAAATGCATGCCTAAATCCGTATATTGATTTCCGCTGTATTATTTCTTGTTTTTCCTTCAATGTGAAAGATTTAAGAACAAATAAGACAATAGGAACAGGATAATTCCTGTCAGCTTCAATTAGATGGAGTTCTTCCTGCAAATTGCATTGGAACAATCCCATCAAATGTACTTCCATTTCTTATTCTTTTCTTATATTACATAAACAGCACATGTTTGGAATATCTATAAAATGCAAAAAATTATTCACATCATAAATAAAGAAAAAAAAAAATTCAGCGCATTATTTAAGTCATTCATATATAAATTTTCAAATAAATGTCAAATTTTGAATATAAACTTTTGAAGAAAAATAAATTATTCAAATATATATTTTGTTCAGCTATTCATGTCTGAATAATTATTGTCTTTTCAGATATTTATATGTGACTTGTGTTGGAAGATTTATATTTAAACCATATAAATAATATACACTGAAAAACTTTATAGTGTGCGAATAGTGTCATGTATACCATTGATTCCTTATCACAACCGTCTCATATCATGTGTAGGTAGTGTTTGCCTTTTCAATTACAAACCAACCAAGAACATTAAAAAAGTGCTTTTTGAGTTTTATTTTCTTGGAATTGTTCTTCCATGAAGCATGGAAATCCTATTCGGAAAATCCCATCAAGAATAATAATCTTTGTGAGTTATCTTTGTCGTGATTAATCTATTTAAAATAATTCTTGAAATAGTGGGCACATTTTTAGAGATGTGCTAGGAACCGACAAATATTCTATCAAATTTTTTATCAAACCTCTTATGTGGGTGTGGGACCCAAACACATGTAAATTTATGTGAGTTCCATCCCATGATATGTTAAGCATCCCAAATATTCTATCAAATATTTTACCAAATCTCTTGTATAAGTGTGAAACTCACATACATGTAGATTCGTGTGAATCACATTCTATATAAAAAAATTTGATAAAATATTTGATAGAATATTTAAAATAGATAACCCTGTCTGATGTAAAATAAGTACGGTCTAGTGATTAATTGGTGTCCATTCACTTTGCGAATAAAATGGATTACGGGTCTAACTTTTCTTTCCTACTAGTTAAAGTACACGTGGTTTGTTTTTGTCCAACACAGTTTTGTAGCAAGAATTATTATTGTGTTTGCACATTTATGCTGTGTTTGGTTGGAAGATTTAGGGAGAAATTTGAAAAGAGAAAGAGAAAATATGTGTGAAATTAGATGAAATATAGATATATTTTATTCATATTTTACCCAATTTTTCTCTTTCTCTTTCCAAATCTTTCTTCAAATTTTCTAACGGAGATTTAGGGAGGAATTTGAAAAGAGAAAGAGAAAATATGTGTGAAACTAGACGAAATATAGATATATTTTATTCATATTTTATCCAATTTTTCTCTTTCTCTTTCCAAATCTTTCTTCAAATTTTCCAACCAAACACAGCATAAAGAAAATTTTTGAGATAGCTTGAGACTACAAAAAAATATATATATATATATCATACACACATTCAGCGTCAACTTTTTACGGCACCATCTCACATGTACGTAAAAAATATAAATTCAATGCAACCAAAATTATGGAGTTCTTTTTTATTGCATTGTTACTCCTATGAATTAATGCAACATATAGATTTGAAAGCAACAAAAAAAATAAAAATACATTTCATAAATCCTCCAACTGATGAGGTTAATGTGACAATCATAAAATGATATAGATTGAGATGGAAGCATCTATTTCTACTCTGTAGCAGTTAAATTTTTTTTTTTTAATGAGTCTTTTGTAGGATAAAAAGTATCCTATTTATTCCCGAGACAATGCACAAATGGACTAAAAAAGGGAAGGAAAAAAATAATTTTGCCTCCAAGTTGGTAGTAGATAATGTGAAGTCCAAAAACTTGATTAATAATTTAAGGTTTACACTACCATGAAAATTAGAAAGAAAAGAAAAACACCAAAAACACAAAGAAAGTAATATTAATGTTTACAGCCACACGCATTGTGAATATGCATCTCAGATTTGTTCTTGATGCATTTTATTTTAAAAGCATTGCGAATATGCCTCTATTTCCTATGGGAAGTTAGCTATTTTGGGTTTGCTTTTTTTAGCTTTGCTCTCATACCCACACAAAAAAAAAAATAAAAATAAAAATAAAAAAGAAAAAGAAAAAGGGATGAACTAATTTTTATACAGTTGCCCATATTGGCAAATCATGTGAGTTTGGACACAAACATCCAAAAGTGTGTGTTTGAACATAATACAAGTGCACACTCAATACGTGTGTTATTAAAATCAACCAATTGAATATAGATGGGGATCCATTTTTTTTTTTTTTATTGTTAAAACTAAATTAGTTGGAGGGAAAAAAGCCCGAAGAAGTTAATTAAATTAAAATTTAAAATCAAAATATGAGATGATTAAAAACAAAAAAGTGACGATGTTAACACCAAAGTGAGTTGTAGTCTTTATATAATTGCCACGACCCAAACCCGCCCCTAAAAGTTTGGTTCATGACCCGCCTGTACATAGGCCTCAAACAGAATTTTAAAATAATATTTAACCAAATACGGGGCCTTAAGCGGAAGCAATATTAATAAAAGACAACATCTATTGAGCTTGTGCATACATGATGGCTTAATTAGATTTAAGCATTTAAATACACTCCCAGATTTACATATACAATTACAGCATTAATATAGATCTCACACACACTTACATAGAACTTAATAATTCACAAGACTCCCAATACAAGTTAAGGCGTCGACACGGAGGCGTACCCCAGGCGGTTGGCAAACAGGTGGATCTCATACAATTCTAGTGTCGATCTCCAATGGCTCACCTACATAAATATACACAATAATGGAGTGAGTAAGGCTCAGTGAATAATAGCAAATGTAAGGATGTTAATTCATTGAGCATAGTCTTAAAGAGTGTAAATAAGAATATTAAATCATAAACAGATCTTATTTATAATTATATCTCAAAACGGCCTTCGGCCCCCATGTGATACAAAAAGGCCTCGGGCCCATATAGGATACAGAACGGCCTTAGGCCCACTAATAATACAGAACAGCCTTAGGCTCACATAGCGACAGTTGTCCACACATTATAGAGTAGGTAGAACATCGACATGTACACTACCTCCCTTGGCCTCTGGCCATGAATCATAAACAATTTACATCATAACGGCCTTGGGCCCACTTTTATATAGAACGACCTTAGGTCCATATCAATGCCATCGTTCAATCATGTCTATCAATTCAGTCAGAGCACAATGTCCATAGTATATGTCATTCTCAACAACCATATATAAATCATAAGCACCAGAAGTAAGTATAATATATCGTTACACTACTATTACTCACAGTGATAAGTTTCTGATAGCAGTGGGACGATGTCCTCGTCTTGACCTACAAACACAATGCACATATCATCATAAGAATATACCTGATTCCTTACTTTACTCTTTAATCAATTAGTCATATCGGTTCTAAACTCATTAGTCTTCAATAAGTCATAATCCATGTCTCAGAAGATAGAAGGAATCGATAGGAAAATGGTTCAGACGAAGAAATGGTACAAAACCGGTAGACAAAAAGTGAGCAACTCTCACTCATTTGGCCATATCTATTTCTGTACTTAGAATTTGCAAGTGAGACTACCATCATTAGAAACTAGACTTCCGGGGCTTGATTTTAGGCTCAAGAATCACTCAAAACGAAGTCCGGATGTAAAAGATATGCTTATCCAAAGTTGGCTGAACAGAGCTGTCCCCGCAAGTGCGGGAAACAGGGCCGCAAGTGCGGGAATGGGGCCGCACATGCAGGACCACGTGCCTTTTTAGCAAAATAAAACTTGGTTTTGGAAGTGGTCTGCCCCACGTGTGGCTCTGGGCAATTTTGTAGTCCGAAAATCTAGTTTATTCCAACACTTGTTTCTTCCATTTTCAAAGCTTGGTTTCAACTTAAATCATTCAAAAACATGTAAAACTAATGAAAAACATGAGATTATGATTGTTTTCTAAATTGAAACATCAAAAATACAATGAATCTTCAAGTAGGGAAGATCAATCTCCTCATTTAGTTATTTTCCAAGACTTCTTCTTCCATATTCACATATATCTTCATTTATATATAATTAACCAAGCAAAATCTCAAGATTGGAGCTCAACTTCTCATAATCAACTTCAAGATAAACAAATAGAATGAATTTAACTCTTCAATCAAGCAACTCTAAGGAATCAAGGTTCAATTCCATGAAGAGAGTGCATCTCATCCATACCCAAAACTCTAATTCATTTACATATTACATCTTCCAAATCAATCCATGATTTCATGTAATAGATGAATTATCTACAAAGATAATAGTTGAAGCCACATATCTTAACTCAAATCCTTTCTTTTTCCCTTAATCTCTTCAATTTTCCCAGGCTTCTTGGCTGATCTTCCTCCTCTCTTTTTGATCCCTTCCATTTAGCTCCAAACCCTCACGAATGGTGAGCTCCCTCTCTCTTAGAGAAGCTTTGGCTCCCTGCTCTCTCTCTCTCACGGTTCTCTTCCTTAGATATTTTGTTGGACTCCAAAGTGATGAGATCCACCACTCATATGGCACATCCATAAACATATATATATACATAAACTTAACACAATAGGGAGAGCCAAACACGGCCTTACGAATTGCACGAAATCAAGTTTCAATTAAAACTTCCAGATGACTCTAAAAATTGTGTTGATCATAAATATGTCATTTGTTCTGGTTTCTGAAGCCTCTAATGCCTTCAATTTGCAATACAAAGTTAACCACCCAAACGTGCATTAACGAATCAAATGAATTAGATTTCCAATTAATTTTTCCAAATAGTTCTAAAAATTTCCATTAACATATCCAAATACTCAATTTTGATTTCTGAACCCATAAAGGTCGGTAATTTCAATTTTAAAGTCGTAACTTAATATAATTCCTCAATTCGAACAAATATCATTAAATTAAAATGCATTAACCCACAAGGGCATAAAGGTAATTTCTTATACGGATTTTGAGGTCATTACAATAATAATATAATGTAAATAATTGTATAGACGTATATACCAATAACCAATCTAGTTTCTTAATATAATGTAATGAAGTGGATACTTTATCAGCATATAGAGTTTGTACTATCTAATAGATAAAATTAATACATGAATAACATTATATAAATAGAATTTGCATATAAAAAATTATACAAAATGATATGTCTTATTTAAATTTATTCATTGGAAATAAAAATAATAATAATTTTAGTCCATAATTACAAAAATATCATTGTTACATTATTCTTATCTTAAATTTTATATGAAAATTATATTTGCATATCATTGTCTTTAATTTCATACTTTTAGTATTCCCAAATGAATTCTTCTAACGTAGTAAGAAATTTGAGGAAAACAATTCAATTATAAACATTTTTCAACATCAAATCAAATGGAAAAAAAATTCCTTTCAATTAAAGTTTGTAGGGGGCTCAGAGTGAACAGTGATTAAGATAGTGATTAGAAAGGAAAAACTATGTTAATGGTCTAACAAAGTCGGAATGGCTAGAGAACGAGTCACCAAAAATCTGGGAAAGTTGGAGAATAAGTAGTTGGGTGAGGATGGAGCAAATGTTTGAAGAAGAAAGGGATGGCAGTGCACAAATGGGCAACATCTCCCCAAGTCCCCAAAAATTCTTCCCTTGAACCTTGGAAAATGGGTCCTATTTATAGGCTTTTCCTTGGCACCAAACGATACCAAGTGGCCAAATAAAATGAGGACATGTGTCCCTAAGAATCACATGGAATATTTTGCCTTGGACTACCAAGCTGAAGGTGCCATGTGCTCCTCTGCATGTACTATGTACTATTTCTTTGGTACATATACCTTAGCGAGTGCACTTGTGACAGGAGTGTTTGCAGCTGCAACTTGCCTCCTCAGCTTGAACCTCAGCAAATGCACTTACGGCAGGAGTGTTTGCCACTGCACTTGCCTTCTTAGTTCAGTTTAGCCAAGATATGCATTCTCAGGACTTCATAGCCTGCTATTAGCTATATTCGTGTTCACCTCAGCGACGTCTCTACCCTTAGCCACCTAACCACGAACTCCTCAGCTTTCTAGGGCGATGGCCACAGCTAAGCCTACTATCAACCATGTTATGCCTTAGTACCAAGCCCAAGGGGGCTTTCTTGGTCCTGCCTGTGCAACCAAGGTAGGTCCATGACCTAGGTATATGGAAAGAGAGTCCCTTGCGCTCAGGCTACCCTATTTCTATCTTTGCGGGGTCACCACGGTATACTGGTATCTCTGGGCCTACTATCAGCTCCAACCAGGAAGCTTTAAGGCCTACTATCAGTGCCAAGCTAGTAAGCTTCGGGTCCTGCTATCAGCACCGAGCTAATAATGACTTTGGGGGCCTGTTATCAACCCTAAGCTAGTAATGCCTTGGGGCCTGGTATCAGCGCCAAGCATTAGCCTCTACTTGTGGAGGGGAGGCTTCTTCTAAAGGCTGCTATCACCTTGGTGGGATGTTCCCTCCATAAGTTAGTTGCGACGACTGTAGTTGCTACAGTGGTTATTTTCCGTGGCAATTTCAAATAGTGACGCCGACAATACTAGAGATGGCAGTGCCAACAAAATACCTCCGCAACTTGACCCCTAGAAATGTTGCCTCTGAAACTTAGTGGCTCTAGTTTTCTCTTTCCCTCAGCAACTTCAAATGGCAGCGCCGACAATACTTGAGATGGCAACTGCGCCAACAATACTAGGAATGGCTACGCTAGAACGAAGTGCCTCAGCAACTTGACTGCTGCAAGTTCTACCTCCACAACTTGACTTAGACATTTTTCTTCATGGAGCCTGTTCGAACCCTTAGCATGTTGGACTTTTTTCGACCCACTATTGACTCATTTTCCTTATGCTTTAGCCCATACTCCTTTAACCTTTCCTAGTCACCTAACAGGGGTGACCTCTGCACTTAGGTCTGTGCTTAATTTCGACCTTACTTTCTGACTCTCTACATTTGCCCCTTGTATGCATGGGGAACACACGCCTAGTTTCCTGCGCATGCATGACGTTAGCCGGCGGACCTGGGGTTGCGTCAGTTTGGTCAGAAGTTGCGTCGGTTTCTGTAAAGTCATAATTGTTCTGAAAAGATATGTTGACTGGTGGGTCATGATGGTTCAAGGGAGATATGCCGGTAATGCCTCCTTGGTTTCTCTATAAATAAGACCTTTTGGGTCCACCAGTCCCCCACTTTCATCGAACCCCACTCTCTTATCTCCTTGTCTCTCAAGCCTTTCCTTTCTCAAAGCTTTCTTTGTATTTTTCAAAGTGTTCTTCTTTTCTTTATATTTTCCCCATGACAACTACTAGGTTTTTGGCAAACAAGCCTGTCGCCCCATACTTTGGGGGCTTGCTGACTTGTTGTGGAAGGCTGCCGATGCTTTTGTTCCTGATGCTCCAGCTCTAGAGAAACCCTTACTACCTTTTGGTGAGGCTTCTTTAGACGACGCCAACATGGTCAACCCCACTTCTATGCTGCAATTTCAAGTTGAGCGTGATGACTTCCCTCACTTATACATCTATTACTGCACCCACTCGGGTCCTCTAGATGACTGGCCCCTTTGGGTAGATGGCTTCTTAGAGGATGATGACTTTAAACAACGCTTAAGGGACGTTTGCATCCTCAACGCCATTTTGATTTCGAGAGAGGTCTCTATGCGTAAAGTCCAGACCAACACAGATGCAGCAGTTTCCCGCTAGAGCTATGACACCCATACATTTTCTCTTACTTAGGGAGAAATCACCCTTACTCTTGAGGACGTCTCAGTTTTGTTACGCCCCAACACTCGCGGAGACCACACTTTTGGCCTTGCATCTCTAGCAGCCATAAAGCAAACTGCCATCACTGCTCTTCAAAGTGCCTTTCGCGAGGCAAGGAAGTACGGTTCTTGGTACAATCCCAAGACTGGCGAGTTACCTGCGGAGAGGTCGAAGAGAGATAAAACCATGTATCTCTTGGCTAAAGAACTTCTTTTGTGACAACCCCAATGTGTATATCATAATTATATTTATTTAATTATGTGTTAATTGTTAATTGTAATATGTGCCCCATGATTAATTTGTGCATGTCTGTCAAATTTGAAAACTATCTGTCGTGATTTCTGTTTAGAATTCGAAATTGGTGGCTTAAATGATTCTGAAATCGAATTTGGTTACATGAATAGACTAATTAGAATTTTTAGAACCTTTTGGCGAGTTTTGTTAAAAATTGATTCCGATTAATTAGTTAAGATGTGTTTAATTAGCCTAATGTTCTAATTATTGTATTAAGCTATCATAGACATATATAAGTAAGCCTTAAGCTCACTTGAGCTCCTTCTTGATAATTTTGAGTGAAAAAATCTAAGGAAGAGATCTAGAGAGATAGAGAACTCACATTCTAGAGAGAGAGAGAGAGAGAGTGAGATTTTGAAGGAATCTTGAAAGGTTAGCTTGAAATTTGTGCTAGAATTGGTGTGTTTGAAGGCTCAAGGTGAGAATCTAACCTTCAATTCTTTAAGATAATGTGTTTTAGAATTGGATTCATAGAATATACATGATCATTTGCATGTATTTTTGTGAAGAAGGTCAAAAGGATGAAGAAGCATTACATGCATGCATGAATATATTGAGTTTTGCCATATTGATTTTGAATTCTATCATCTATGTTCAAATTGTGAGTTAATTTGTACATGCATGTTTCATTCATTATGTGTTTACTCTTATCTTCAAATTGTGAGGTCAAAGTTTCATTCATCCATGGAACTTTTGACCTCAATTGTGTCAAAGTTACGAGTTTTTGAGAAAAGAGTTTGTATATTTTACATGCATGAAGATTTTGAACTCAGTTTTTCTAAATTGATGAGTTTTGAGCAAAAGGGTTTGCAAATAATCCTATATTTATGTTTATTAAAAAGTTTTCAAGCTTAAAGAACAAACCATGCATGAGTTTTGCCTTTGAATTGTTGTTTGGAAGCTCAAATTCTGTTCTGGAAAACCCACAAATTCTGCAGACTGCTCGAGCAACCAAGTGGTGGCTCGAGCAAACTTGACAGGCTCCCGATACTTTTGCAGTCTTTACAAACCGCTTGAGCGACCAATATGTGGCTCGAGCGAACCCTATGCATATTGTTGGACTGCTCGAGCAACCAAGTGTTGGCTCAAGCACAAATCAGACCATCCCAACATTTTTGCAGTCCGTGCAGTCCGCTTGAACGACCAAGAGGTGGCTCGAGCGGTCAGGCCTTTTTTAGCATATTTTGACAAGTCCTTTTGTGTTCATATCTTCATTTCCTTCTTCTTCTAAGCATTCTTAGGTATGAAATATGAATCATTGAGGATTAATAAGTAAGAAATCAACATGAAGAATTGTATTAAAAGATATAATAAGAGTTATTCGATTCGAATATGTGTTTCATGTTTATGGTTATGTGTAATGTGTAGGTTAAACATTGAAGTGGATTATCGGAATAATCAAGGTGAGTAATGTCTTCATAATGGTACTTTTGTAAGAATTACTTAGAAATGAATTTTGCTATGTGATGAATTATGAAAGCTACACTTTGTGTAAGTTATGAGATATGGCAAGACTTTCGAGTAAGTATGTTGAGATGCTAAGTTTTGCCTTGAAACTCCGAATTGTGTAAAATGTGATAAGCTTTTTGAAAAATGTGATTTGCTAAGAATGAATAAGTTTCCTTTTGAACGACGATATTAAAGTGTGCTTTGATCATTTAGTAACTACTCATTTGTTTATGATCCGTAACTAACATTTTGTAAAAGTTATTGAACCATTATAATGTTCTGTATAATGTCAATCTTTGATGATTGTTCCGCACAACTTTGATAGTAATCGTTTTGTATAGAATCTACACGTAATTAACGTTCTAAATGATCTCAATACATATAAGTCATCAATGTGATGTTCTGCATTCTGAATCATCAAGTGAGATGTTCTGCATTCCGTATAAGATATCCAAGTAATGTTCTACATTCTACCAAGTCATCAAAGTGATGTTCTGCATTCTGTATAAGGCATCAATGTGATGTTCTGCATTCTGTGAAGATCATCAATATGATGTTCTGAATTCTGTATAAGTCATTTGATAAGATGTTCTGTATAAGACACCAATAAGGGTGTTCTGAATCTGAATAAAGCCATTCTATATGAATGTTCCGTATGGTATTTCATTAAGTTAAACAAGGCCTTTGGGCATTTTGCAACTTCATTAGTTATGAGAGGTTTGGTAACTGTGTTCATTATTATATGTTTTCAAAACAAGCTTCAAATATTTACAAGAACCTGTTGAATTATTTTCGTAAGTTATGGAACTCATTCATTTAACCCCTTTACTTAGAGATTACTCATTGAGCTTCTAGATCACTCCATTTATATATATGTATGTAGGTAAGCATCAGGAAGTTTCGCATTAGAGCCAGCTTTGGAGTCAGCTTGTTATGAAGCCGCCTGTGTTATGCCTCTGTGTCAAGGTCTTAGTTTTTATTTTGGCTAAGCTCAAGAAGCATTGGTTTTGTGCAGTATGTTATGTTCTATGTTTTGATCATGGGTTTTGTATCTATAAGATGGTTGTTTGTAAATATTATGGTATATTGGGAGATATAACATGTATGTTTTATTCATGGCATGTATTCACAACTCAATGACAAATTTTTATACTCTGCTTCTGCTTTCGCTTCAAGCCCCATATATTATTTTTTATATTCTGTTAATTTTGACTTTTAGGCCAGGTAATCTGAGATTATTGGCCGGTTACGTCCTAAACTTAGTGGGGCGGGTTCGGGTCGTGACATCTTTAAGGATGTCCAGCCAGCTGTTGGTGATTTTACTGAGGAGAATAGCAGTTCCATAGTTGGCCCGGGCTACTGCGGAAACTTATACTTGGCCGCTTTTGTGAGTTACTTCATCTCATTCTTTGTTCTGCCCAACAACCCTGCGGAAAGTATCAATCCTTTGGTATTCCCTCTTCCGGTCAAGCTTTGCAGCGACACTCACATCCCCTTTACTTCCCTCTTCTTGGGGAATCTGTATTTCTGTCTAGACCTTATTCATTCAGACACGAAGAGGTCCGTAGGCCGCTATGACGTGTGGAGTGTCGTTCATACTCAATTCCTGACAACTTTTTTCTATGAACAATTTCCAACTATGGGTCCCATCCCTAAGGAATTCAAGTCTTTCTTTATTGACGAAGTCCTGGATATAGAGGGACAGATGGTTACAAGGCAAGTGCGCAACTCCCTTCCCAGAATTGCCCGATGGTCCAGTGTGGGCTCTAATAGGCCTTTTATGGACTATATTAATCGTATAAAAGAGTGCGTGTTCTGCCCTTTTACCTAAACTTTTACAGGTGTTTCGACTGTTCCCTTTTACTTCTTGGAAGCTCGTCAAGTGGAGGACTCTCTTGGCAATATCCCGGCCTCCCTCCTCATAACTGCTATGATCCGCCCTAGATACTTACCGGTGTGAAACAAGAGGGCATGTCAAGTGTAGTCTATCTGCCTGATAGGACCTTAGATAGTTTCGTATGAACCAGGGTATCCCGCATGCTCCTCCGCCTCAAATAGATTTCCATCAGAATTTCCTGCATTTTGGCCATGATTACACCGGCCTACTTTGGATGGTCAGGCCCTCATGAAGTTACCTTCGATTGGAAGGAAAGGTGTCTTTACTCCTAATAACAGGCTCTTTTGGCACCGCAACCTTGATTCTTTCTTCAACTTCTACAATAGTGACCCCTATCATCCTTACTATAGAACTTGAAACCAAAAATGCTCACCTACTACTACTCTATGATAAGCCAAAAGAATGTGTTAGAAATATATGCATGATCTTATGTACAGATAGCGAATACTATACATACAAAAAATGTATCTATAGCTTCGGTGTGGGATGCCTTTTCAGGGTTACTGCCCAACAGTTCGGACTACCAATCTCTTGATCTAGTTTCACAAGTGCAATGCAAAACATGAGTAAGAGTCCAAATCGGGCAATTTGCACAAAAAATCCATTTTATTACAAAATCTTTGCCCGAAAGTGGACTACAACACCAGATCTAAGAGTTGCCACCTAATTTTTTGGAAAAACTAGTGTCACGACCCAAACCCGCCCCTATAGGTTTAGCGTCATAACCGGCCAATAATCCTAGATTACCTTCGGCCCCAAAGATAAAATTTCAAAATATTTAAATTATATCGGAGCCCAAAGCGGAAGCAAAAACAAAAATAACAATGTCCATTGAGCTTGTGTATACATAATGACTAAAATAATTAAAACATTTAAACACAATAATAATTTATATACAAATCTTATATATCTCACACATATATACATTTAAGACTTAGAAAAATTCAAAGCTCTGACAAAGCTAAGGGCTGATTTTCTTGGCTCTACTCAAGCCTAACTTGCTTCATTCCGGAAGCTCTTCAAAAGGCTGACACGGGTAGACTCCGAGACTTTCTCTATCTTTGTTGCTTAGTTTGCTCACCTACATAAACATATAAATAGTGAGCTAAAGCCCAATGAGTAATAACAAAATAAAAAGGTTAAATGAATGAAGTTCAACGATAATACAAAAACTTGTTTTACAATTTCGAAATGATTCTTAAATCACTTTCAAAATAAGGGATTTTCCATATAATATCAAATTTGTAACGAAACATTTTCCATATCAAATCCCTTACCAAAACATATATTTCATTTTCCGAAACAATCCATTTCAATATGCAAAATAATTCGATTAGCCATCATATCAATCCCTTGCAATAATAAAAACCATTATGTGATAGCATTTTTATTAATTCATTAACTTCATCATCAAGATCTTTCAATGTCAAATTATGTGGTACATCCATGAAGTAATAACATTCCAATGATAATGGATCATAACGGTCTAACACTAGGAATCTCTGTGTGACAATCAATCCAATAGCCATGGTATTGTTACCCTTAGGCAAGGGCCTGGCCATGGTATTGTTACCCTCAGGCAAGGGCCTAGCCATGGTATTATTACCCCTAAGCAAGGGCCTAGATTCTATGGATGCCACAATACCATTTCAAAACAGAACTTCATTCATTATAATAAAATAACGTTTTCAATAGGCCATGCTATCAATTATCAAATCATTTCAATAATTCATTCAATCCATCACATATCCATTTTAATAGCAATAACATTTTAGAAAGTAAAGATAATTTGAACATATCTTTATAAGGTTATTACTCGCAGTGGTTAAGTTGATATAAGGCCTCGGACGTCCACATAAACAAATCACATAACAAAAACACAATAGAAGCACCATTCAATATTCATTTCATTTTAATTCAACTCTCTTTATGTGTTTCTAGCTCATTCCATGACTATGTGAGTCCAATTGGTGCCTAAGAATACTTAGAATGTCATGAGGATGCAATTATGCATTTAAAAGAGTTAGTCAAAAATTTCTGAAAATAGGGTCCTCGCTCGAGCGCCACTTTGATCGCTTGAGCGGACTGTAGAATTTTACAAAACTTCTAGGAGCTCGATTTTCACGCTTGAGTGACACTCTCTTTGCTTGAACAGACACGACGAATTCTGGAATTTCCAGAACTGTGTTTGTACTTCAAAGTTGATATTCAAAGGTCCAAAACTTGTGTTTTTGGTATAAAAACTTGGAAAAACATTATATAGCATGAAAATACTTCCAATTCGAAACCATCTATTCAAAATCATGCTTCAATTGTCCAAATTTAGATTTAATTTATTTTCTTTATATCAAACCCACAAATTTTAAAATATGAATTAAACTTTCCAAACTCTTGAAAATTTCATGATGTATGTAAAAATAGAACCCAATTTCATTATTAATAACAAAAATCAAACTTAACTAATGAATTACAAAATCAATTCCTTAGAATTTCAACTTAACTCAATCTATAACCAAAACTTAATTTATGATCATAGATGTTCCAAAGTGTGTTTAAATTGAATAAAACTTTTAAATTCAATTACATGCATGGATCAAACAAATTTGTAATTTTCATAATAAAATCAAAACTTTCTATGATTCCAAAAATCAACTCTCAAATTTCATGAACTCATGATTTTTTTTATAACTTTTTCTTCAAAGTCATTTATATACTCCATTGCATGGATCCAATGTTCAAACATTTCTTGTTACATTTAGTTTATAGAACTCAAGTGAAGAATAATTCTCAAAATTGAACCCAAATTTAACAAATTTAAGGAATCATAACTCATATTCTTCAACCTAACTTGATTTTACATGCAAATCCAAATTTTAACAATTTATATAATTGATCTTCAAATCTTCATTTTTAATCCCCTCAAAATCCATATTGAATCAATTTATGTCTAGATTATTTAAACAACACTAGAAAGAGGATGAAATTTCTTCCCCATTAGTCTTCAAGATAGAATGTGTTTGAGTTCTCTACTTTTCCTATTCTTTTTCTTTTTCTCCCTTTCTTCGATTCTCACGGTTTGCTCCAGTAGATTGGTTACAATGTGTACATAAATAATGAAGCTCTCTCTCTCTCTCTCTTTCATCTTCTAACTTTGATTCCAGCAGAGTGAGGTGCTCATTTGGCTTCATTGATTCATCTTTTCTTTTATTTATTTATTTTTATTTATTTAGTGGGACACTTGTCTTTACTATATGAGCCCATGTGGCAGTGTATTAATTCTTTCATTAACTAATTAATCTTGCTTAGGATACTTAATTGAGATTAATCTTTAATTACAATTAGCTCAATTAATCACCCCTTAAAACTAATTAATCTTGATCATAATTTAATTAATCATAACTAATCACAAATCTCACATAATTTAATTAGTCTAATTGACTTCAATTAAGGCCCAATTAATTATATTTAATCTTTACCATTTTGAATCAGATTTTTAATCAAACTTCTAAAAAACTCCAAATATTAAAATAAACTTATTGCCATCATCAATTTTGATTTCTCAAATCATTTAGGCCTTTAATTTTTGATCAGACACCAAATTTTCGTCAATAAATTACATATTCAAATTTGACACCCCATAATTAAATTTAATTCATAATAACCACAATTCTCAATCCACATGACTTAATCAACTCCAATTCGGACCCAATTAATAAATTCTCAATTAAACTGAATCAAATATTTAATTAAACCCCCTTATGGTCCGATACTCAAAATTAAAATAATTCAATTCATCAATTTCACTTTCTTGAGCCACTTAAGCTTTTAATTTCTAATTCCGAAATAGCTCTTTTATAGAATTACATACGAATTAATACCAACATTGTTCATCAATTCCACAATTAAATTAAAATAATAATTAATTAAAATCCAAATCACCTTGATTAATTAAATATAAAATATTATATGTGGTAGGGTCGTCACAACTAGGAAACCCATAACTCATGGAAAAGATTATTGTCCGTCATAACCAAAATGCCTTAGCTCGGGAACTTAGGTATAAGGAGGGAAGGTTATGAATTGAGCACCCCCACTCACCCGATCAAACGATCAGCTTCCACTAAGTCATGATGTGATTTGTATAGTCTTCATATATCATTGTTCTAGTTTTAATAATTCTATTAGTACTATCTGAGGCAAATAAATATAGACTGTGTCACTTGTTCCGGCTATGCTTTGATTTCATGCATTTTGGAAAATCTCTTGTACAACTCCCAATAAAAAAAAATAAAAATCAGCACCACAAGACTCAACAGCATTCCAACAAAAGTAGCACAACCTCCATTCGCTGGCATTTATACAAATATTTCACTTAAGCATCTAGCCTCATGGTATGACGATGGATATGACAAATAACATGAACATACATTATGCTAAAAGCAAATATGCTCACCAAGTACTCCATTGCATGTAACACCCCAATATTCAAACCATAAAATTTATAATCAATCTATGGTAATCATCCGACAGCTTATCCTTGATATACACAAGGAATAAGAATCATAATTCTATAGCAGAAATCCAATACATACCCATACAAATACACTGACAAACACTCTGAATATAAATTTATAAATTTCCATTTGCCATAAGGGCTTACATCTTTCAAACAAGGGTCTTAGCTTCAACAAGAAAATCCTACTTAATACACAAAGTTAATAGCAACAAGTAACAATATCTAGGAAGCTTCAACGCCCTGCAGTGGCTCCCATTCACTTTCAACTATGTCTTAGTTCATCTTCATCACCTGGAATTTGAGAATATCCAGCCCATAAAAAGGGAGTGAGCTTTGACAACCAGTAGGAGATAAACTTAACCACTTTAAATATATATGTTCAATATGATTTATGCTCATGCAATGTCATGCCATGCCATGTATGTAACTTAACATGTCTGGAACTCAGTTTATGAAATGCTTAATTTATAGCCCATGTTAACCCAACACAATCATAGTTGTTGAAATCAACACTTTTTGTTTATTTTGTTAAACTCGACATACATATCTCAACACCTCGACATTTACTGGCCACCAAGCACACTAGGGGAAGTGGGCACCTCTTACCTTTTTAAAAACCTCCATATTTAGTGGCCACCAACCACAGAGGGGCTATTGGAGACCTGTTTCTGTTAAAGACTCCTCTACATTTTCCGGCCACCGAGCACAGAGGGACAAGTGGACACCCATCAATCATTTCAACGTTTCCCCCACATTTACCGGCCACCGAGCACGGAAGGGCAATTGGGTACCTTTACCAAAATGCCATTAACACCCCACATTTGCCAGCCTTCGAGCACGGAATGGCAATTGCATACCTCAACACATGTGAAACACTTTCACAATCACGCACATATCCTCTTTTTAAATTACATTATATTTGATCAAGAATTATCTAGATGCAATACAATGCGTGACTTCTCAAGTACTCACATTTAACCCAAAGCATAGTCTAATTACACAAGTAATCGATACACAAAATTAGGGAAATAATCTCCATCATCACAAATCACAATTCATTCTGCATATTTATTCATGAGGAATATCAAATGACATCTCAACATAAAACACGAATTAGTTCAACCCTCCTTTGATTAAAACCCCTTCCATCCCTTTGTACACACTAATATTACTATGAGATGATTTGCCCTTAAAACAACTATATACTTCACATTTCAACCCCAAGACAAATAAACTAGCCCAATTTCATGTTTTTAAAATCAATTGAGCAATACCTCTCTTTATTGAACAAATTTCAAAACTAGCGTTTCAAGAAAAATTGGGAGTTTTTCCCATTTCTTTGTTAAATCCCCAAATCACCCTCATAGTTCATCAATGTACCCAAAACATTCAAAACATTTTCAAGATATGAGTGAAAACTCTCATTTGTACATAAATAATTTACCATTGAAGATTTCTAACTCGAAATCAACTCAAAACCCAAAATAAAAAATAAAAAAAATCACATCAAAGCATAAATATTTATAGTTAAGAGAACCCCCTACCTCAAGGATGAAAGCCAACACGGAAGACCCAAGCAAGAACTCCAACCAATTCGCAATCTAATTGGTAAAGAGAACAATCTTCACTCTTCCTTCACTAATCTTGCATCATCTAAGGTGGATCTTTGGTGTAATGAGATGAAATCAAAAGTTTTGTGGGTAGGGTTTTCGGACAAGAAGAGATGAGTGAGAGAAAATAAGCAAAAAGTGGGTTTTAAACTTGCTGATCCCGAACAGACCACTTGAGCGCATGAAGTGTAGCTCGAGCGACCAGAAACAAAAGATATTACCGCTCGATCATAGCAATTGATGCTTGAGCGAAGAAGAGGTTGAGGAGCCAGTAGCTAACGAGATTAGAGGTGCGGCAGAGGACATCGCCGCTGACATCGAGGCAGAGGAGATATACCCTCCAGGGCATAATTCAGAGTTGCCACCTGTCACGCCCCAAACCCGCCCCTAAAAGTTTGGGCATGACCCGTTCGAAAACGAACACTTAACCTGTTGTAAATAACATACGGGGCCTCATCGGAAGCATAAAGTAAGAAAATAACTATACATATAAATTCCATTGAGCTACATCTACATACCAGGACCTCTTATACATCACATTCATCAGGGAAAATAGATAAAGCTCCAAACCATATTTTGTAGCATCGGTGATAAACAAACATACGTACAGACCCAGCCCCATCATTGGGCTTATACGAAAATCATTGAAGTTCTACGTATTCAACCTTAAATGGGTAATCAAAATTAAGACAACATTTCAATAGACTTTACAAAAATAAATGGCTTCGTGCAGTGCTTGGACCCACGAAGGTTGACAAAAGAAAACGGGTGTCATGACTAAGACTGGCCACCTGGTTGGTTACCTACAGAAACAGACATTAAACAGAGTGAGCCGAGCTCAGTGAATAGTAATACATAAATAAAACGATGCTTAACTTGAAACATAACACATAGCAATGCATATAAAGATGTAGAGTTCACATAGTTAGTCTGATTCTGTGCTAAGTACATAACGGCCTTAGGTTCAATCTTGCAACATAAACATGATGGCTATAAGCCCTTGAAACATGGTGGCACGAGGCCCTTGAAACATGGTGGCACGATGCCCTTGAAACATGGTAGCTATAAGCCCTTGAAACTTGTGGCACAAAGCCCTTGTAACATATGGCACTAAGGCCCTTGAAACATGTGGCATAAAGCCCTTGTAACATATGGCACTAAGGCCCTTGAAACATGTTTGACCTTGAAGCATATTTAAACTTGTAACATATACTTGAAACATACCTAAACATACTTGAACTTGTAACATACTGGAAACATGCCTGAAACATACTTGAACATCATTCATTAATTCAAACGGAACATATCATAACTAGAGCATTTCTTGTTGTATCATGTCATTATCGTACGCTTAACAATGAGAGACTAATTCACATTCTCATGAGGGTCACACAATGATGCTAAACTTTGCACTTATATCGTAGATTCTGGATAACTTCCAATTTATAAGCAACATAGCAAAATAACTTCAATTCATATGGATACACATAGCTACTCTTATATTTACTCAGAATCCATTCTTCAAGAATGAACATAAATTCTTTTGGGTAAATGAGTTACTTTACGTGCTCTATTAATCAATAGCATACACCTTTGTTTAATCATTCTTATATGTTAACATAGTTGCCTTGCCTTGTAATTAACAAAGTGCTAAGGGTAACCGTTACATCATTCCCATGAGTTGACATAATTAACGTAAAGTTAACAGGACATTCCTGATAATTAGTAACGAAAAGTAAGTACATTTTCATTAGATTATAGATGACTTTATTGGTTTCACAATTGCACAGTTCGGCCCCTGGCCTGAGGGGTTCACACATTCACAATAGCCTTTGGGTTTCATATATTCACAAGTTCACAAGTTTGGCCCTTGGCCTCATAGCTTCATAAGTCACAAGTCGGCCCTTGGCCACATAGGTTTGATCTTCACAAGTTCTTTTGATGTTTTCATAATTTCATAATGTTTCTCACATAACATACATAACTTCACAAACTCTTTTGAAGTATCCATAATGTCACAGTGTTTCTCACATAGCATACATAACATTTATGTCAACATAATTCTTACCACGAAGATTTAACATCAATAACGATAAACGGTTAAAGGTACATCAAAGTACTACTACTCACAGCGTTCAGGTGCTTGATCCGCCCCTGTAGCTGATCCTACACAATTCACATAATTCAAACATAATTCATCATAGTACAACACCAATCAATTCACTACGAGTCAACACAACATAATCCAACAAAGTTAATATCACTTAGTTCATCAACACCATTTGTAATTTAACATAATTCAAAATAAATCCTTGAATTCCATTTCAACATTCCAAAACCGAGTTCATATCATCCATATCATTAATAGATTATTTCCCTAATTTTCCCTTCACATTACAGCATGAATTACAATGTTTATAACATAATTCATTCGCAAATTTTAAACATAATTTTCAAACATTTCCAAATTCCAATTAAACTTGAACACATATAATTCCATACCTCAATTTCATTATTCTACCTTCAATTTGGGCCAATTCATTGGTTATCATCATTAATCAACCTAGGGTTTCAAGAAAATATTGAAATTTCAAGAAAAATTCAAACTTATTAACCCATTACTTTTTATTCCAATTTCCCAATGATTATATATCTAGGAGTCACAATCCATCATTTTAATCCACCAATTTAACTTCCAACATCTCCAACTCTAAGCCCCCAATTCTCAAGTTGGACATAATATGCTCAAAACTATAGGTTTTGTTTGTATATACACAAAATTCCACAAATCCATCTATGAATGCAAATATTGAAAGGGAATAAGGACCCCTACCTCAAGAATCAAGCAAAGGAGTAAAGATTGAGAAGAATCCTCCAAAAATTCGAATTTCAATCCGTTGGAAATGTTGACTCTTTCTTGTTCTCCATCCTTGATGCAAGATCCATGGTGGATTTGTTGATAAAAGTGGAGGAAATCAAGGTTTTGGGAGCTAGGGTTTCGGACATGGAAGAGGGGAGAAGAAGAGAGGAAAAGAAAATGTAAGAAATGGGCCAAAAATCTCGTTTTTGAGCTGCTGTCCCGCACAACCCGCACGTGCGGCGCTATTCCCCGCACGTGCGGCTCTACTTCCAGCACAGATGTGAAAATTTCAAATGGGTATAACTCTCTCATCGGGACTCCATTCTAGGTCGTTCTTGTGTCCAAATTGAAGCCCCGAAAATAAGCTTTCCAATGGTTCTAACCTCATATTCAAATTCAAAGTGTAGAAAAATAAAAGGGAAATGACTGACGGCTGATCGTAGAATAACTATCCGGATTATATTCTTTGGTCCAATCTTACTTTACCATCATACCACCACCTCAATCAATACCCCAAAATAAGATAAAAACATTCTCAATCCCAATAGATATAGTTGAATTAAAACACATTAACCCCTAATTAAATAAGGATGACTTTTGGGGTCATTACACCACCACTGAGGGTAAGACCCTTTGAGCCGGCCACTTACCTCACCCAGACACATGCGATGGCCCCCGGGGGGATGCTGCGGTTCGAGGATTTTGCCATGGGCATGCCTGAGGGCATCTTGTTGAGAGAGTGGGCCTTCCATCTTTCTCACGATGCTGTTGAGGTACAAACTTTCATGCACTTTGCTTGTTTTGTCATTTCATTACTTTCTTTCATTTGTCTTGCATCTAACATACTCATCTTTCCTTTTCAATACAGGGTGTCGCTCTCTTTTGGAAAGGATATGGGGTGGTAACCACTGGAGATTGGTATCATGAGCTCCCTGTCTGGGTCCACGAGCTAGTTGACGAGCCAGGCTTCGGTCTATTTTGCTCCGGGCTTTTGACTTTGCTGGCCAACCAGGCTCTACTCGAATCTTTGATAGAGAGGTGGTGGGACGCCACCAACTCCTTCCACTTTTCTTCCACCGAGGAGTTGGCAATGACTCCGTATGACTTCTCGATGATCATCGGCTTGAGAGTAGGGGGTGATCTGATCCCTTTCGACATGGACATGGGCGAGTGGGAGGCTACATAGATACATCTGCTTGGGGCACTCCCTCCACTGAACATGCCGGCTATGATCTGATGTAGTTAGTTCTACGACCGTTTCCATGGGAGCCAGCCTAAGACTCAGGAGAAGATTGAGCAATATACCCACGAATTTCTGATCTACCTTCTCGGTACCACCTTGTTTTGTGAACAAGTGGAATACCATAGGTTTGTATCTTCTAAGCACCCTTGTGGTCCTGCCCCAGGTGCGGTTCTATAATTGGGGTGGTGCTGGCCTCGCCACCTTATACGGGTACATGAGCTTTGATTCCCGTAAGAAGGAAAACAAGGTCAGAGGCTACTGGAGAGCCTGGAAGGTACACACTGCACTTTCTTTTAGTTTTAGTTCTTTGCTTGTTCCTTATGCTTTCTATTTTGCACTTTTTGTCTTTATCTCTACTTCTGCTTGTTGATTTACAAATTATCCATGCCATGTAGCTTTCCTTGCCCTAGTACTGAGGAGCGAGATAGTGCCAGCCGTACCCTACTCCCGACGGTACGACGGCAGATGCCGCCCCAAGCGCCGTGACGATACCACCTTTGCCTACTACCACCGATACTTTGACATAGTGATGGTGCAAGAAGTACCATACTCACTTTTGGTCCATTTCCAAGTTTAATGCTATTGCTCTAACAACTGAAACAAATGACAACTGACAACTATGCATTCCCTATTTGCAGGTAGCGTAGGTAGCCCTGGGTGGTGATGTTGGCCGGGATATGGGATGAGTATGCCGAGTCCAAGGCTACTTCCTGATTTCAGATCCTATTGGAGGGCCCTTTCTACCAAACTTGGAATCTGGGAGAGCAGTTTGTGTACCAGACACTGGGCCTACCTGCTCCGGTTGTTCTTACACTTCCCTGGCATCCATGAGGACAACTGATAAGTTGAGGCTATCATACATTACATGGCAGGACGCCAATGTTTTTCGAGGGGTTGAGGATTATGCGCCTTTATCAGGACTCATCTAATGCTACCCTTGATCGGAGTTTGCGCAGGTGATGCTGTAGGTGCTCCTATGGCTGGAGACGTTATTCACGCAACTGAGGCTGATGTTGGTAGGGCTCCTCCTGCAGTGCACGTAGCCAGTTTGCTAGTGATTCCGACTACAATCCTATGCTAGTGGCTGAGCAGGATGACCTATCAGATTTCGATTGATCCACCGGAGGGAGAGCATGGATACATCAAAGACCCTGACATGCAGCAAGTATCTACTTTGTCTCGCAGTTTATAGTTCACATTCCCTTTTCTGTATACTGATGTTCAAACTTATTTGCAAGTGCCATTGAAGTACACGGACAGCCTCCTCCAGTTGGTCGCCTCTCTCATCCAGATGGTACAACAGAGAGAGGCGCTGTTTACTCTCCACAGTATCCAAGTATTCTCCCTTTCCTTTCCTCATGCACCTGGCTGCTCTGATTCATACCTATACAAACTCTACATTACACGGCATAAATATACCTTACTCATACTGAATCAGCTCATCAAACCGTACTGATATGCCATACGCATACTAAATATGTATTATACTCCTACTAAATCTGCAGCATATTCATACTGAATCTGTATCATACTCACACTGATGTATATTCTAAATTATCACACTGTACTGACATCTCCACTCACCCATACTGAATATGTATTCTGCATCATACTCATACTATGTTTTGATACTCTAATTCTTATTTTCAGGTTTCACCTGCACCGAAGGCACCAGTAACGCTAGCAGCACCAACGACACTAGTGGCACTTCCTCTAGTGATAGGGATGAGAGACAGACAAGCCCCAGCACGTGGTAGAGTTAGGGGTGCTCGGAGTCAGAGTAGGGAGTCCCAAATAAAGAAGACCTCCTCCTCCACATAGCCAATTTTCAGTGGAGATGACGTTGAGACTAACGGCATCGAGGAGGCAACGAGCAGGCGCTCTGAGTTTGAGAACGAGGACAATGATGGTGGCTCGGGGTCAGAGAGCAAGGAGGATACTAAGACCGGCTCTGAGTTAGGGAGTGAAGAGGGAGATGTCGGCTCTGGCTTGGAGTCCCACTCCTCTGATGATAGCGGTGTCGACGGTGATATCCGGCGCTATACAGTTTGTTATCTACTATCGGAAGTACAATGTAGAGCAAAACTCAAATGAACTGTAAGCTTTGAAATACCTCTACTGCGGCTATGGTGTCAAAATATCTGCGGAAGAACAAGAAAGACTCTCATGGTCTCCGTTCGCACCTCACATCATATCTGTGAGAGTAGGGAACAACGAGGGGCATCTCCACCTCCGGCTCTGGAGCAAGCCTCGGAAAGTAGGCATACACCCACAACTACAGAATGTAACAGGGTAATAATGAGTATGTTTATCAGTGAAGCGGTATGCAGATAAAGTAGAAATCAGAGAATGATGTGCAGTGTATCGTGCAGTGTGTGAAGTGTCTTGTGCATTGTGTGCGGTGTATAGATAGTGTGAAATAGAACTATAAAAATAGAGGAAAAGAATGTACCTCCCAGGCTCGCCAGTAGCCTCCTAGCAGATGTCCACTGCAACGAGAGGAGGAGCTCATGTATCCGTACAGTGTGGCCAATCTTGCGCCACCCCAGTCATAGCACCAAATCCGGTTCACGTCCACCAGCGCGCTCAATAGATAGAGGCCAACTGTGTTCGCCCAGTCGACGAAGAGAGTGGTGCCCAGCATGAACATGAGGAACCCTCGGGCGTAGCACTCGACCTCCTCTCAGGTTGTCGGTATCTGTATCCTGAACTGGTCCTCAAACCATGAATATCTCACGAACCCCGGTCGGGAGAGAGGTGGGCGAACGCCGAGTAAGAAGATCTGGGCAGCATCCCACTCGCCCATATCAAGGTCGAAGGGGATCGGATCACCCCCTACTCCGATGCCAATGAGCATGGAGAAGTCGAAGGGAGTCATCGTCATCTCCCCTGCAGCAGAAAGGTGGAAGGAATCAGTGGTGTCCCACCACCTCTCCATTATCGCGTCTAGAAGGGGCCTACTCACAGTGAAGCGTGAGAGTCCCACACAGAATGTGCCAAAACCGGCCTGATCAATGATGTGGCGGACCTCGTCGGGTAGCTCCATGTACCAGTCGCGTGCAATGGTATTCCCATATCCCCGAAAGGCATGGAAATCTCCATGTGTTCAAAGACAAACAGATGCGAAGCATTGTCAGAAATACAGTGTATACGTGTGTTCAGAATTGATAAAAATGCAATGTGTGTGCATATGTTCGAGTTGACACAGATATCATGTGTGAACGTGCTCAGGATGAACTAGGCATGCGATGTACAAGTGTGTTTGGGTTAATCAGATAAAGAGCAGTATTGGCTATCCGAAGCGTATGACCTACATTGCGGAAAGTAGAAGGGAATAGTATACCTCAATGGCGCCATACGAAAAGTGTAACTCCGGTTCACGTAGCAAGAGCTCCAATGGCGCACCTCGCGCGAAGCTCCTAAACTGGCGAATACTGTCGGGAGGCAATACATGTACCTCGGGCTGGTACATCACTGAGTTGAAAGATCGAACGCTGAAAGGTAAGAGCTCGACCTTGAGATCCACCTCCATCCCTGGAGAAGCCCCACCCTATGGAATGTCATCCGCCATCCCAAGAAAAGTGAGAAAATGGTCGAGGATATGGAAAACGGGTAAGAATGTGAAAAGTCAACCAAAAGTCAACCTCGAGGGGTAAAAAAATGGAGGAAAATGACAAGGCTCAGAAGAGGGCACGAAAATCAAGGTAAACTTGGGGGAAACAAACCCCAAGTGATGGAAATCAAGAATGTGGCACCGAAATCATGTTTCAATCGGTTCAAAGTGTGTAAAACAACGAGGGTTTCGCGAATTGAACATTGTGGGAGGCTTGAAAATGGGGGAAAAGCTCGGATCGAAGGATGGAAAACAACCTAGAGAGGGAGGAGAATGAATTTCGGCTAGGGAGAAGTGAGGAAATAGGGTTTGGAACCCTATACTTAAAGACCCGAGGTGAATAGACAAAACTGCCCCGAATCTGCCACTTTTGGCCGATCTGCCAAATTGTTAGCTGATCGGCTAAATTGTTGGCCGATAAGATTGTTTGACGGCCGATGGCTTCCCCCAGTGGCTGATGCACCTCCAATGCCCTTGTTTAGGGTAGTTCTGTTTATTGGTACCCTCATCTCTCAAGAAAGTGCAAGAAAATACACTTTTGAAGCTTAAGCGGCCTCTGTGGTGACCTCGAATCGTGTCTTCCGTGTGCGGCACTCGATACGCACAAGGTGTATCCTTTTTCGTATTCTTTTGTATATTGCAAGATTCAAAAATTGCTTTGAATATGTTGCATTACATTGAGTATACCTCTTCTCGTTTTGAAATTGCATCTCAACATTGTGGTTAACATGCTTTTACCATGCTTACATTGGATGTGTGCATCTCAATGTTGTTGCATTGTCATGCACACACTATTCGCGTTGTCATGCACATTTTGGTTCGCATTGTTATGCACATTTCCCTCGCATTGTCATGCATGCACTATTCACGTTGTCACACACATTTTGGTTCGCATTGTTATGTACATTTCCCTCGCGTTGCCATGCACACACTGTTCGCGTTGTCACGCACATTTTGGTTCGCATTGTTATGCACATTTCCCTTGCATTGTTATGCACACACTATTCGCATTGTCACGCACATTTTGGTTCGCATTGTCATACACATTTCCCTCGCATTGTTATGCACACACTATCCGCGTTGTCACGTACTCTTAGGTTGCATTGTCTTGCACCCCTCCATCCGTGTTGTCACGCACTCTTAGGTTGCATTTTCTTGCACCCCTCCATCCGCGTTGTCACGCACTCTTAGGTTGCATTGTCTTGCACCCTTCTGTCCGCGTTGTCACACACTCTTAGGTTGCATTGTCTTGCACCCTTCCATCCGCGTTGTCACGCACTCTTAGGTTGCATTGTCTTGCACCCCTCCATCCGCGTTGTTACGCACTCTTAGGTTGCATTGTCTTGCACCTTTCCATCCGCGTTGTCACGTACTCTTAGGTTGCATTGTCTTGCACCCCTCCATCCGCGTTGTCACGCACACTTAGGTTGCATTGTCATGCATCCCCTTACATGCGTTGTCGCACATCTCTCTACTTGCATTCTTATGCTTGTCCTAGTTGCATTGTCATGCATCCCCTTACATGCGTTGTCGCGCATCTCTCTACTTCCATTGTTATGTTTGTCCTAGTTGCATTGTTATGCACACTCCACCCGCATTGTTATGCACTCTTCACTTGCGTTGTCACGCACGTTTCACCTGCATTGTTATGTACTCTTTCAGTTGCATTGTTGTGCTCACTTCGGTTGCATTGGTATGCACCTCGTTACTTGCGTTGTCACGCACACTCATTGCATTGTTATGCACTTTTCACTTGCATTGTTATGCATTTTTCACTTGCATTGCTATGCATATTTCCATCTGCATCATATGTGCATGCGTTTATCTTGTGTTGATATTGTATCTTGATATAGCGTTGATCATATGTTCCTATTATATTGTACTTGTCAAAATCTCTCTTTTTGTGCATGCACGATATTGTATTTACGGTTCGTTTGAAGTTGGTGAAACCAGACGAATGTACGGTTCATTCAAGAGAAGTTTCGGTTCAGTTTGACTGCTACCCTTCTCCACTCGCGTTTGGCATGCGTTTTGACGTACCTTTCTCCTCTCGCGTTTGACACGCGTTTGGATGACTGCGCTTGCATGCACAATCCTTCTTCTTTTGCGTTTGACACGTTGGGAGGTGTTTCGTTTGAGACTTTGGGTGTTCCCAATAGTCGCTTCTAGCCTTTACCGCGTGAGACGCAATGAGAATTGTATAATTTTCTTGCATCCTTTCTTTTGAAAGGTGTGAATTTGTTGTTTCTTATCCGCTTGCTTAAAATGTTGTATTTATTTTGCGTAAGTGCTTCATCACTGCTCTCTTTGCATGATCATAAGTTATGTTCGGCATCGTGCATTTCATTTGCATTTTGACCCTGCCTGCGGGCGCATCTCTTTGTCATCTTGCCTGTTTGTCTAAGTCTTCGGCCTTGTCAAAAATGAGTCGTCTCTAGGCTTTGACATTCACTCCCGTCATCTTCTTGACTTTCGAGTTCTGTCAAAGAGAGGAAACTGTAGACACCCTATTTTTGACCGTCCTCAAGACTTAGACGTCATCGTTTGAACACTCGATGATCATCCATGCTCGTGTTCATTTTGAGTTTCTGTAGGTCTCGGCCGCGCGCCTTGCCTTGGAACCTCTCAACTTGTTTGTTTTGTGCTTGGTTGTGGACCAAGGACTTGTGGTTTTGTTTCTGAGGGAAGAGGGTGGCTTGTTGGCCATCCCTACAACCCATCGGCCAGGCCTTGTGCCCATCGGCCTATTTTCTTGCCATCGGCCATCAGTGTTGGCCGGTCGGCACTCTTTTTGGTCGATCGGCCATTTTTTTGGCCGAGACCCCTTTTTCTGCTTTTGCAGATATTTTTCTTCCAGTTGGTGTCAGCTGTTGGTCACTTGGTGTATCCTCCATACACGTGTATGGATGGATTTTAACAAGCTCCAAGCTTGCTCAACAAGCTTGGGACTTGATTTTATATAAGAAGGGAGACCCCTCTCCCTTTCCAGAGGTTCTGAGATTTTTGATATAGAAGATATATCTCTCTCTATATTTCTTCCTCTGTCTCTATATTTGTGTGAGTTTGTGCCTTAAAGGGTGTTTTGTCTTTACTTTTGCACTACAACACCTAGTAGAGCACCTTTGCTTAGTTGCTGAGGTATTAGAGGACCTTGTTTGGACTCTCAAAGTCAATTTATTTAGCTCAGAAGTTGCTGTTCTAAAGAGGTTCTTCAAGGGTGAGTCCCTTACCTCTTTAAAGCTTTATTTTCATAGTTTGTTTAGCCAACTTTGCATGCTTCCTTTGGCTTAGCTTTCAACTGAAAAAAGACTTATTTTGAAGTGCTTAACATGTTTGTTTAAGGCCTCTTTAGTGTTGAGGGTGGTCTACCCCCCCTTTGTGCCTTGTTTGGCCTTGTGTTGAGCCATCTCTTTGAGCCTTTGTGATCACCTTTATTTGGCCTTTCTACCACTGAATTCCAGAGGAATTTCAGTGGTGGAAAGTGTGTTTTGAGGCCTTAAATAGGAGGGGGTTGTCCTCCCTCCTCTTCTCTTGAATGCTTGTGTTGATGGCTCACCAAGTTGGCATGTTTTTATACCTTTTTGTGGCTCCATTTCAGTATGTCTTAGGCCTTGTTTTGCCATAATATAACACTATTTTGGCTTGGTTTGATCATATCATGCATGCTCCTTGCACTTGTAGTGCAAATCCATTCACTAGCCTAACATGCATCATGTGTTTAGACCATCATTCTAGCATGTTTTGGCTTAACTCCAAGAAGCTTTTGTTCATGTTTTAGCATGCTCTAGCTCTGATTTGTGTTGTTTTGGTCATGCATGCCATGCTTTGTATAGCCATAGTGCATTTTAGCTCACTAGCCTTGAGTTTCCAAGCCACTAGCATGCATTGCTTGGACTATTTACATGATTTGGCATCATTTATTATGTGATTTCAGTGCATGTAGTGTGGTCATACACTCACATCTTTCACTCTTTCCATGCTTTGGAAGGTTGGTTCTTTATGCCTTAAACATGAGTCATTGTGTATGCCTTCATGCCTAAGCTTGCGAGCTATCATTTCAGTGTGTTTTTGGGGTTATTTTGCCATGATATAACTCTGATTTTTGTTGGTGAAGTCATCTCATGCTTGGTCTTAGTAGGTGTAGTGTAATCCTCCCTTTTGGCCTTGAATGTTTCATGATTCATGCTCACCATGCTAGCTTATTTTGGCTTCCTTCCATACATGTTTTAGCATCATTTTGACATGCTCTAGGACTTTTTTGGATTGTATTTGCCATATGCTTCATGTATTGCATAGCTATAGTGCAAGTGCCTATGCTAGCTTCAAGCTTTGAGCCTTCTAGCATGCCATGCTTTTGTTGATTGAATGATTTGGCATCATTTCATACCTAATTTTAGAGCATATAGTGTGGCTACATTCTTACATTTGTCACTCCTTGAGCACTTTTGAGAGTTGTGCTCTTAGGTCTAGTTGATGGGCCAATGCATGTGCATGCATTTTCATGCTTTTCATGCCATCATTTTAGCACTAATGGCCACTGTTTTGGGCATGATTGAGGTCTGTCCATATTCGGTCTAAGTCCATTGAGCATGTGGTTTGAATGTTGTTACATGCTTGTTATATTACATTAAGTTTACATGCTTGTTGCATTGCCTCATGTTTGCATGCCATTAGCATTGATAGGTTGTTCATGTTGCATTGCATTGTGTGTGCAAATGTTGCATTGCGTTTAGAATCTTGTGCATGCATTGCATTGTGTTTGGATAGGGTGTTAGTCCAAACACAAGGAACGAGGGACGTTTCGTATTTGAAGTGACGAAACGTGCCTCATTTCTCGGTCGCCGACCCTCTTGATCATGCATGATAGAGGTTAAGGCATTTATGTGTTTTTTGTGTGCATTCATTTGACATTGATTTGTGCAACTCGGCCTCTTTGGCCATCATGCATTGAGATGCGTGATTGATGGCTCGAGAGTCGAGCACTACACTCCTTTGAGCCTTAGACATGATAAGGAGTGTAGTTGCACACACATTTTCTTGAAAATACACTGTCATGCCTCTGTTAGTGCTCTGTTGCAGCAAAAGGAGAAGTTTGCAGGAAGAAGTGGCCGATCGGCTATCAAGTCTGTCGATCGACAATCAAAATTGGCCAATATCCATGATATTTGGCTAATGACCATTACATTTGGCCGATGGCCACTCCTCTTGGTCGATGACCTTTCAACATGTCTATGAGGTGGATCAGAAGTATTTTGGAGGTTGGCACATTTTTCAGAAGTCTAAAACAGTGCAAACAGAGGCATCACGAGGCACGGTGGTGGATTTCCAGGAGGACGCGACCGAGCATGCATCATTCATCATTCTGAGGCAGAGCTGTGGCAGCCTACTTCAGTTTCTTACTTAGCTGATTTTGTAAATTAATTAATTTGTTTAATTAGTTAAGAGTTTTGTAATAATTAATTAGCTAGGATAGTTAGTTAATTAGTTGGTTTGTATTATTCATTCGGACCCTCCGTCGAGAGGGCACAACTGTTGTAATAAGCGTATGTGTGTGTGATGCATGTCTTCCAAACCCCATTTCTTTCTCCCTTTTACTTAACCGCTTACGATGGTTAGTTTTAGGGCATATTTCATTAGCATACCTTATGCTTGCATGCGTGCATGCGTGCATCCATTCATCTGTCTTGCATGCACCGGGCTCGGCGCATCATACTAACTGCATTGTATTTCAATACATTTACTTGAATACGTGTTCAACAGCATGTTATCAAGTTGCATTAACATGATTAGAATAGCCGAGCCTATCTTAGTTGCATTTTTGCATGTGTTGCATTAGCCATCTTAACATGAACTAGGATCATGCATGATTTCTAACTAATTCTCTATTTTGGCTCGGAGTACACTGTGAGTGTTTACGCTTTAGCATACTGCATGAGATGTGTATGTTGCCATGTTAGCATGCTTACCGTGAGGCTAACTACTTAAGTGATTAACTGCTTGAATGCCTGTGGGTGAAGGTTGGATTGATTGAATTGGAATAATTCATCAAAATCATGTTGTTTTAAGCCCACTTAAGGGTGGCAAAATCTACGACTTAGCCTACTTGCGAGTAGCAAACTTCAAATCATTTTCACAAACAAACATGCAATGTTTTGTTCCAACTTAGGCGATCTAGTCTATACTTGTATGTTGTACACATCACATAGTAATTCTAGGTTAATAACCGGAATAAGAACAAATGTGTTTTTAAAAACAACATATCATGATTAGTAGATGCCGATCCTTTGATCAAGCGAGCGGGGGTGCTCATTGCATAACCTTCCTCTCTTGTACCCAAGTTCCCGAGTTGAGGCAACTTTGGTGATGACGGACACGTGGCCTTAAGCACGAGTCAGGGTTTCTTAAATTTCCCCAAAATAAAATATTTAGGTGGCGACTCTGAAATCTGGCAAAGTAGTCTATGTTTGGCACTTCTTGATCAAAATTGATTTTCCAAAACGATTTGCCGGATTTAGACTCTTTGGTTATTTATCAGTCTTACATTGCACTTTGTGAGATTGGATTCAGAACCGTGACACGAGTCCGAACTGCAGTAGCTAAGAACAACGATTCGCGCCCTCGCACGCGGAGCGGAGTTCCGGGCGGTCTACAGTCATGGCAATGACATGAAAATGTTAAACATGATGATACCATTATAAGCATGTAAATAAAAAGGAGAAAGAAATGGGAGTTAGAAGACATACACAATATTACAAATTTACCTTCATACAAAAGGGTCCAAATGAATGTCCTAATTTAGCTAATTACTACAACACCAAATAAATTAGCTACTCTAACTAATACTTACAAATTGAATGATTTTAATTTATTAATTACAACAGGGAATTAATTAACTAAGTAACTAGCTATTACAAATTCAAAAAAAAATTAACTAATTAATGAACTTTCTATTACAAGTTTCAAATAAATCTATTAATTAGCATTAACTTCACAAGCCATGGAAAGTAAAGAATCGCTTATGTATGAACGGGAATGTCCACCCAAAAACAATTCTATTTTGCTGCCAGAACTGTTCTATTTTACAATGAGAAAAATAATCCGATTTCACCCCAGACTCTGCTCTGTTCTGCCATGAAAATGGTAGTGTCTGTATAAAATAAAGTGGCCGGCCGGCCTTAAAAAGTAGTCGGCTGGATAAACAGGTGGCTGGCAGACCATTGTTTTGAGGGGTCTGCCCTGCTGCAATAGAAAGGAAACAAAGCACAAACAAAGTGTTTCCGGGGGGTGTTTGTCCTGTCTACCTCTCCTTATCATGAAAGAAATCAAGGGAGGGGTAGACTCGATTCGCAAACCATCAATTGATGCAAATTCATTGCGTGATGATCTATGAAGCGATGGGACAAAGTCTCAATAAATGGAAATAAAAGACCAACGAAACCTCCTCCATATCATGGAGTTACCTCTCTAGGGAAGTGGTAGACATTGCTTCTCAAATCATTAACATAATTAGTAAGTATGTATTGACTCAAGATGCAATAGGCTCAATTAACGTCCAGTTGAACCCAAACCAACTTTATTACTCTTGTTACTATTTTAGTCCAATTTTATTAGCCCTTTTTATTACCTTTCCATTCTTTAATCATTTTAGTCCAAAGAGTGAGAGTTATGTCCACTAATGAAGAGAAGTGTCAAACAAGGAGTTATTCTTGGCATGAGAGAGATGCAATGCCTTAGTAATGAACCTTCGAAGAGATTAAACCATTAAGCGTGGAAGGTCTCTTTCGCATGCCTTAAACAACAATTCATTTGAGACGACTCTAAAAAAGAAAATCAAGAAAGGAGGGAAGTTGTAGAGATGGGTATTACAATTGAGAGTATATGTATGGAAGCTATGAAAATAAAAGCTATCAACTCAAATAGGTTGGTGTCTAAAGCCTAAATCACCAAACCTATGAGGACTACAACACTACAAGAATACTATGCAAAGCATAAATGAAATAAATACATTAAAACAGTCCTAAAATGAGTAAAAATAGTGCTGGAATTGAGTTGAAAAAACTAGAAAAAAGTAAGCAAAATCGGAGAGAATTGAAACTAGTAAGCAAGCTTAAGGAGGGGTGGCTAACCCCTCCACTTTTTCAACCTCAAAATCACATATTTTAACCTTTTAAAACTCTGAAAATCAGTGGCCAAAAGTTCATAAAGAAATGGGAAACACAAGGACAAAAGCTTGGAGAACAAGTTTCAAAGAAGGGTAGTTAACCCCTTCACCTTTGGTAGCTTTAAGTCACAAGTTTCATCCCATAAAAATAGTCCAAAAATAATACAAAAACAACAAGGAAAGTGAAGGAAAGAGTAGTGTAAGGATTGCCAAAGTTATACCTCTTGAAGAGGAGTAACTCTTTGATTCACAAACCCACAAGTGATCACCCTCAAGAGCTGAAATTTTATCTTAAGAACCTTAGCAAGAAGCCTCAAATTTTTGGTTTAGGAAGTGTTTGGGTATTGTATGTGTTGCAAGATAGAGAGAGACGGTTTTCCAAGAATTTGAGGTTTGGTAAATTTTTCTAACCTAAAAGCATAAGGGATGGTCAAGTATATATAGAAAAACCGGTTGCTATCTCAGAAATATCTGTGTTGAGCTAGTTGGTGCAATGCATGCACATGGAGGGACAGTTGGCAACAAATATCTGTTATGCCAGGAAACCTGGCTGACCGACCAGGTAGGGGACGGCTGGCCACCAATTTTTGGCCAGTCGGCCACCTGTTGGCTAGCAGGCCTCTGGGTGGTCAGGCTAGAAAAAATTAGGTTTTGGCCCAAAGGAAGTGTAAGGTTCTAGGCTCTAGAGTTGGAAAACCGAAGCCTTTTGCTAAGGAATTTGAACAATTGTACAACGTAGTATTTCATCGTCGAGTATTCAACCTAAGGCGCCCAAGTCTTAAGGGCAGTCAAAAATGAGGTGTCTACACATGCTTTCATTGCTAAAATTAGATAAGGTGGAGGCACTACACCATTACCAACTAACACAAACTCGTCATATCCTGGTGGTCTAAACAAAACTCGTTTTGTTACACAATCAATAGTAGCACAATACTTAGACAACTAGTCCATCCTGAAAATCACATCAAAATGTCTAATGTTCAAAAGTAACAAATCCACATATAAAGTAGCACTGCAAATACGCATATCACAAATACGATACACAGATGTACATAACATAGATTCCCCAAATGGAGCAAATACACAGAACAAATATGACAATGATTCCAGGGGTCTATTCAATCTAGATGCAAATGTAGTAGACACAAAGAAATGTGTTGATCCTAAATCAATTAACACAAAAGCATCTTCATTACATATAGAGATATTACCTAAGACAAAAACTTTAGTATTCCATATGTCACCTGGGACAAGTGCAAAGACTCTCTCTTGCTTCAATGTGTCTCTAGTAGCGGTAGGTCTCACACTGTTCCTGTAGTGGCCCGACTCTCCTATATGTTTTCTAGTATGCTTTCGGTGTCTTATTATGTGCACTTATCTGGTTAATGTGAAATTTCATGAGAAATTAAGTTTAATTGCATGAATTATGTGGTTATGGATTTATATCTGTTTATCATGAGAAATATCTGTTACAATTGCGATGTTTGGATCAGTAATTGAAAGCCTTAGAAGCTTAATAATCTGAAATTGACCTTATAGTTGTGATCAGCATGATTTTTAAATCATAATATGAATTTTTGTGAAAATTTGATTCGGAATGATTAAATTGATTAATTTTGGTCAAGTTCTATAAAACCCTCATAAGTTCCTCACTTAGCCACTTGGTCTAACATAAGAAAATATCTCTTGAGTGGAAAAAGAAGTGTAGAGAAGAAGAACTAGGAGAAAAGGAGTTCAACAAAGAAGAAGCTTGGGAAATTGAGAAGAATTGTAAAGATTTAAGCTCAAGGTAGGTTCAATTCACCTTATATAACCTCTCTCTTGAACTTAGTAAGAATTTGTTTTATGTTCATGCAAGCTAGGGTTTGCAATTGAGGAATATGTGTGATTAATGCTTGATTGAAAAGTTGTTCTTGCCCTTTGGTTGTTTTGAGAATTAATTTAAGTTATGTGGAGGAATTACACTTTATTCCTTGATTTTTCATGTTGAACCCACATGGTTATACGTACATGATGTTTGTATGTCAAAGAGAAGTGAGTTGTGTTTATGAATTTGAGGAGGATAAGACTTAATTGAGTTTATAATCCATGTTAGTATGATGTTATACCATAGTATTGCTCTTATTTCCCCATCTTCTACTCTATAATGTGTTGGTTATGTGAAATTTTGCCCAAATTCGAACTGCTCAAAAACAGAGACAGCGACCGCACGTACGAGGCTCATGGCCGCACGTGCAAGAAGCACCACCGCACGTGCGGGGCTCACAGCCGCATGTGCGGAAAACAGGGGAATGCGAAGTTTGGTTACTGAAATAAAAGCATGTGCGGGGCACACGTGCGGTCCATCTTCCCGCACATGCGGCGAAGGGCCTCCTCACGTGCGGCCCATGTGGAAAAAATTCTGCATGCTCTACTTTCTTTGTTTAACCCTTTGTGACTACTAAAATGTGTATTTGAAATGTTTAAAATGCTTGTAATTGAATGAATGTGAACGAACCGATTATTGATTAAAAAGAGAAAAGGACTAATTTCTGAGTTGCATGTGTGTATAGGTCACATTCAAGAAGGAACTATCGCTCTGCCACAACACTGTGAGTAATAGTACTGTAGTAATATATTGCATTACCGTTAATAGTTATTATTGATGTTCTGTTGCTCGTACGCTAACTATGTCGGCTTGTGATAAACAATTGGAAAACTTATGTACTTCATTGAACATTGACATCCTTATGAACCTGGGATTGTTCTGCTTACTAAAGATGGGCCCGAGGTCGTTTAGTGATGAGCCACTATGTGTGGAAAATCTGGAAAAGCGGAAGGTGAGGGCATGCTAATGTCTCACCGACCATAATGTGATCCGAATTAAGTATGATTCACGGCCTATGGCCGAGGGAGGTGGTGTACATGTCGATGTACCACTTACCCTCCATTGTTCTGACAGCTGTTCTATTATGTGGGCCCAAGGCCGTTCCGTATGCTATGTTGGGCCTGAGGCCGTTCTGCTTGATATTGGGCCTAAGGCCGTTTTGTGTAAAGATTGGGCCTAAGGCCGTTTTGGAAATATTTACAGAACAAGATCAACCATATGAACCATACACTTGTATATGTTGTAATTCCAGTTTATTCATTGAAATTCTCTGCGTACTACTTTTCACTGAGCCTTGCTCACTCTGTATTATGTCCGTCTCTGTAGGTTCTCAACCTGGAGGTCCGTCCTAGTCTAGCCCCACGGGTTCTCCTTTTGTCAACCTCGCTGTGTCCAAGCGGTTAGATGAGGCCTAATCGTTTCTGTGAAGCTCTTTGCATGATTCAATGTATTGACTGCTAGTCTTTTTGGCAATTTTTATTAGTTGTATACATCCTTATCTATCAATGCTTTTGTTGTATCCCTGTATCGGGGATGGGGTTGTATATTTGTATATGTATAACTATCTCCTATGAGTATGGTCTTTTTGCGTTGGACTATGTAATGGATACTTTATGATCCTGGCATGTAGGCTTAAGCTTAATGGATGTAATTTTAAGTTAATAATCGCTTCTGTCCAGTCCCCATAATGTCTATTTATCGAGTTTTGAGACTATCATCAGGTTGGTCATGCCCAAACCTTCTAGGGGTGGGTTTGGGGCTTGACAGTTCCTTGGTACAGGGATAGATCCAATTGAGCTAACAGATGGCCTTCTACCTCTTTGGTCAATCTGAGGACAGTCTTTAACCATATGCCCAGCTTTGCCACATCGAAAACATGCCCCAGATATGTGGTAACAAACTCCCCAGTGTCTTTTACCACATATGCTACATGTTAGTGCAGAGTCCCTTGAAGAGGTAGAACGCAATGAACCCGTATTTTGCTTCTTAAACATCTTCTTCTTTGAATAGAAGCCTTTCCTCTTGCCTTTCCATTCAAACGGTTTATTTTGATTAGCCATATTAGTTTCTGACATTAAAGCCCAGTTTAGCACATCATCTTAAGTAGGCAATTTCAGTACATTCACCCTTTCCAACATATCGTTGTGGAGACCATCCTCAAATTTTCTCGCCTTTTTATAGTCTGTGCCGACCATATGTGGTGCAAACCTAGCCAGTTCGGTAAACTTGGCCTCATACTCAGCCACTGACATATTGCCTTGCTTCAGTTCCTCAAATTCAGAAACATTTCTATCATGGACACACTATGGAAAGTATTTATCATAAAAGAGTTTAATAAATCGTGTCCAGTCTATGCTCTTGCTATCATCTTGAATTAGCATCCACCACCTTCTTGCTTCATCCTCCAGTGTAAAGGTGGCTAACTGTACTTTCTGTGCTTCAAGGCATGAGAATACTTCAAATAGTTTTTCAATGCCAAGGACCCAAGCTTCTACTTTCAATAGATCCACTCCCCCATGAAACATGGTACCTTCATTTTCTTAAACTCTTTGGTGAGAGCTATTGTTCGGTCATCATTTTGTAAGTCGTGCACAAGTTGTATCGAAAGTAGGGGTTGCGGTTGTTGCCACTGTTGTTGTTGCCTCAATGTTTCTGTCATGTCTAGTATCAGTCTTTCCATTCTGTCTAGTCTGGTAGTAGAAAATTCTTCTATTTTATCTGGTCTTGTTCTCACCATTATCTAACGAGACTTGCATTATATTTCACACAAAACAACGTACGTAATATACATCGATAGAAAGAGCACGCATATATAGACAAGCAATAGTTCCTATATCACGTAGTCACATAATTTAGAACACTTTAGCATATTCTTAATGCATTCAAGCATATATATAGCACATGAATCCAACTTAAGTCTTTTCAAGATACTCTATTGCTCATTTGGACAGGTGTGTGAGTTATTACTCATGCTCTGATACCACTCTGTCATGACCCGAAGCCACCCCTAGAGGTTAGGATCATAACCGGCCAGTAATCATGAGATTACCTATAGCCTCAGTCAAAAATCAGTCACATTTAATATTAATAAGGGGGCCAAAAACAGAACCTGAATTAGAAATTTTGTCCAATGAGCTGTGCATCTGTGGCATTACATAAACTTTTCACATTATATTAATAACTCACACCTGACAATCATTTAGAATATATATATATATACACACAAGTCCAGGATCATTCAAAAGCAATCTTAACAGAAACTAAGTTATATACTTAGATATAGACTTGGTCTTGTAGATCACAAAACTAAACAAAAGGAAAATCATAAACAAGGCCTCATACGTGAGGCATCCAAAGCAGACTCCACGGTGTTAGATATCCTTAACGGGTTCACGAGGGCTGATGCTGGACATCCCGCTGCTCACCTACATATATATAAATAAGGAGTGAGCTAATGCCCAGTAAATAATACCAAAGTAGAGGGATTGAGTGACTGAGCCCCTTTTTAACAGATAAGTATATCTAATCAAATTAATAAGCATTTTACATCAGAACGACCTCGGGTACAATATGCGATGGAATGACCTTAGGTCCAACAGATAACAAAATATACAGTACTAGTTCAATCATTACTTAACAGAACGGCCTTGGGCCCAACAGTGTGCAGAATGACCTCAGGTCCAACAATTAACAGACTCACCGATTGGAGTCAGTCATCTCTTATCAGAACAACCATGGGTCTAATCAATTACAATAGTATAATGGCCACTCAATTATTGCAATTGCATATCAGTCATTCAAACTAGTCAAAGATTCAATCATATCATATCAGTCAATCAGTCTTATCGAGATCCAGAACGACCTTAGGTCCACTTTATCAAATACACAAACAGCCTTAGGCCCAATTTAGATATTTTGAGCGACGACGCTCCATTATTCAGATATATACAGAATGACCTTAGGTCCACTGTTCATGTTTATGTCATGTCATTCACTTGTACAAATAATACTCTTATTAATATGATATTGTTCAGACAGAAGATGGTAAGTCATTCACAATTATTAAATTGTAGGTTCAGAAAGGCTTACCACATGTGAACAGTCAGAAAATACTAAGATATTACTCACAAAGTTCAGGTGGCTAATTCGTCCTCAGAGTTGACCCTACACAATTCGTAACACATATAGAAATTAGGTCACAATACAGTTCAATCCATTCTTTTATTTGTTTATCTTTCTTAGGCTTCTTTCTAACTCTTTTGTTCATTTAGGATGCTCAATGTGTGCCTAAGAATGCTCAGGAATGAAAAAGAACAGAATTTGGAATATAAAACAACTTTTCAAAGTTTCTTGAAACAGGGCACTTTGCTCAAGCGCAACATTGGTCGCTCGAGCAAACCCCTTAGTTTGCAAAAGTACTGGATGCTCTTATTTTACACTTGAACCAACTTTTTGGTTGCTCGAGCCAAAACTGAAAGTAAAGTGTGGTCGCTCGAGTGGTCGTTCGGTCTCTCAAGCCAACCTCTAATGTCTGCAAAAGTATTAGATGCTCAAATTGTGAGCTCGAGCCACCTTTTGGTTTGTCGAATTTCTAGAATTTCCAGAATTCTGTTTGAGCTTCAAACAGATATTCAAGACTTCAAATTCATGCATGACTCACTCAAATATGCAAGAACACTCCCAAATACATATATTTGAAGCTAACTTCAACCCATAGTTCAAAATTCCATGAATTCATCAAAATTCAAACTGTAAACTTCATGCATGTGAACCATTTTTCAAATCTAGCATCCATAGACTTTTGAACTTAGAATTGAACTCTAAAACATGATAATTCATGCATGTATGTAAGATATAACTTCCAATTCATCATAATTTAAAAGGTTCATACTCAAAATTGAAGATTCATAGCAAATTTAAACATGCATGTCTTTACTATTCTCAAATCTTATAATCTTAGCTCATTTCATACACTTAATTACATATCCCCCCTAGATCTACAATTAAGTGACTCAAACTCATGAATTATGGTTCAAACACTCACCTAGGAGCTTCAATATAGCCCAATTAGCAAGAGATTAAGTTGTTCTTCACAAATCTTCAATTCACCAAGTAAATCTCTCAAGTTGAGTTCCTTCTCTCTCTAATTCTCACTTTCCACTCTCTCTGGGGTGTACATTTTTAGAATTTTTGAGCTCAAGAATGAGCTTAATTGCAATTAGAACATATATATATGCTTGACTAATCAAAATGGCAAATCAAGGCTTAGTGCTAATTAATTAGACTCACTTCAATTGAATTAATCTATTTATTTTGATCCGAATCAATTTTTAACCAAATTTCACCGTAGGCTCTACAAATTATGCTAATCATAACGATGCGGTCAATTTCGATTTCTATTGCCTCTATGGGCCTCAATTTCAGTTTGTAGCAGAATACAAAACAGATTTTTCCTACGACGGACAAATAAATTACATATAATCACATGATTAGCATCCATATTCACATTAAGCATATGAGCACAAAGATAATTAAAGATTAATAGCATATCACAGAATGAGGTTGTCACACTTTCCCCCCTCCCCCTCTCTTCAAAGGTTTAGAAGATTAAAGCATTTTTGTGAGTTTTCATAGTATAATACCCTCCTGTCATCCCCCTTTTACCTTAGCTTCGAAAATATACTTTCCCACAGCAACTTCAAACACTAAAAATAATATCAAGCTTAAAGAAATTGGACCTAATTAGAAACATTTGCTTGAGGGAGGCTTATAAACAAGAAAACTTAAGTTTTCTTGCACTTTTCTTTGCGTGCCTATGGTTTATTCAAACCAGCAGGTAAAACACTCTCTTTTATTAATTCCAGTACTCTTTTTGGTCTTTATTTCAGTGTTCAATCATAGTTAGGGCGTTATTGCTTCATCTTATCATGCAGTTTGTTAGTTTTATTCACTTTTTCACTTTATTTTACACATTTTCTTTATTTCTATCAAAACAACATGTTTAGGCTTGCTAATCATGTAGAAATCATACGTTAGGCCGGGTTTAAATCATCATGTAGTTAGTTCACAGTTTTCTCATTTTATTTGTTATCTGCTTTTATCACATAAGTATCATTCTAATAGCCTCAAACTAGACTTAGGAAGATTAATTTTAAGATTAGGTGTATATTAGGTAATATTAATTTATGTATTGCATGAAAGTTGTTTGAGTGGGCATCCAAGGTAAGTCTCCTTGTTCCCTCCATAGCATGTGCATCATTTAAATAATCTAAGTTAAATATTTTCTATGCAAAATTGTTTGTTTTGGATACTTTTATGAATATTGTCTATTTTTAGGTTGAATTTATAGCCATGGATCATTAAAAATCCATCTTCTATTGAAAATTCATAGTTTTGAAAAAATATGGTTGTATTCCCTTAATCTAAAATAAATGATGTTCATTATATTCAAATCACGTAGTTTTTGGGTAGTAAAGGTTTTAGGCTTAAGAGTTGATTGTACGAAACAATTAATCACTAAAATCATAAAATAAAATATTAGTAGAGGCCAATCTCTGGATTGGGCAAAAAGGGTTGGATCATTCCATGACCTTTCCATTTTGTACCTTAGCTCTTGAGCCAGTAATCTCTGATTGTGATAGATCAAGTCCTTGACTTAGTTTTCATTATCCATCCAAAAACTTAGTTTTCATTGTTTTAATTCCCCATAAAATTATGTGGCAACTTTTTCGATGTAGGATAAAGCAAGTTGGCACAACACATGGGTGGAAATGTGCCTCATAGCCAAAATGGCACGGCATCCACAGCTAGTAAAAAGAGCAGATACAATAGAAGTATTGATGTACACTTGCTAATAAAATGGAGATACATATAAGGAAGCAATAGGTGGAAGAAAATGTTACAACCATTGATATTAGAGCCCTTGTAAAGAACTTTCTTTGTACGTTTGCCCTGAATCACAAAGTTAGATTCATCAAATGTGATAGCATAATGATTATCTCTTGCTAATTTCTAGATTGAAACGAGATTAGAAGAAATAGATGATGTATGAAGCACATTATTAAGTCTAAACAAGTAACGATGAGTAGGTAAGAATCCTTTTACCAATGTTGTGTGCAGAGACTAAATTACCATTACCAATGGTGAATTGTTATGAGCCTTTGTATGGTTGATAGCAATTGAGATCGTTTAGATCATTTATGATGTAATTTTTAGCTACTGAATCAAGGTACCAAGGTACCTGTGATGATGATGATGATGAAGGAATAGGTGATGAAGCAACAAAAGTCTTAGGTGTTTGAAAAGATGGAGCTGAGATGCATTCGAAGATTGAAATTAGGGACCCATTCTATATTAGCAATCAAGCGTTGAGTGATTGAATCCCCCACAAATCTGACAAGCTTGTGATGTTTGTGAATATTGACATCTGCCTCTATTAGAAAACAAGGTCTGTTATTTCCTCTATAAAAAAAAAAAAAAAAAAAAACACCATGTGATCTACCTCCTCTTCCATCTAGGAATGAAATTTGCCTCTAGACTGACCATAACCTTGACCTCGATGTTGAAAATTAGACGAATAAGAAGTAGAATTAGAACCTTTGACAGTACAAAAGGCAACAATAGGTTCTAAAAGTTTTTTGTTCTTGGATTCCACATGTATTGCTTCAAAACGCAGTAAAGAAAACAACTCATCCATAGTGATGGACTCTGATCTCGCACAAATGGTGGTTTTGAAAACATCATTCTCATTAGGAAGGCCATTCAAGGTAAGCAACACTAGGTCTTCGTCCTCAATAAGGACTGATGGAAGAGTCAACTGATCTACCAATTCTTTGATTTTAGAGGCATAGCCATCCATATATGTCTTCTTGTTAGCGTCATTCAACTTGTTCAGGGAAGTAAATCTCTTGTGAATAGCAGTCCAAACCTCAAAACATTGATGAAATTGAAGCATAGTTGAATACATCAAAGGAGCTAGAGTTGTTGTTATGGAATTCAGCAAATGTGCATTAGTGATTCCATATTCAATATGATCAAGATTTGATACTTCAGTTTTAGTTGAATTCTTTATTGTAGATGGAGGATATGGTATTGTCCCATCAACATAGCTAAGCAAATTGGTTGCTCTGAGGATGTTATGCACTTGACTATTCCACATAACGAAGTTTGATGCATCAAGCTTTACAAGGACAAACTATTGGTGAAAATACCAAAAAAATTATATTTTATTGATAAATAATACAAAAAAAATGACATACAAATAGATCAGGCTGAGGCATAGATATCTCGTTTTCTTTAAACAGATCAAGCCCACTACGGTAAAAAGAACCCAAACACTGATGCAACAAACACTAAACTCTGACTTGTCCCTTCCAAGATACAATAGCCCAACCACTTGTCGTATAGTTTAGGCTAACTCTATACAAATGGTGAACCCAAAGTTCCACCAAGAAAAACACCCTTCTTTGGCTAGTAATCTCTCAAGTGTAAAAAGAGTTGGTGTAGAAATGAGTAGATGAGAGGAACAATTTATTGGCTACTATGACCTTACAAATTACAACAAAAATAATGATCCATTAAACTAGAGAAAAGGAAGAGTCTCAAAGTCTCCAAACACTAACTCACCACCAAGCACATGACCTTCTAACAATCCTTATTCATGCACAAAACAAAAGGTCACAATATAAAATCAACAAATAAATAAATAAATAAAAATATTTAAATGGTCCAACAATCCCCACTCATTTTAATATTAACAAGGACAAGAGAGATTACCAAACAAAGATAGACTAGTATGCATCATGAAGGTGTGGTATGCATTGAACCTTTATTGGTGAAATAACAACCTCTACTCCTAAGTCAATAGTGGTTTCAGACTTGAACTATTCGCTTAGGGGAAATAAAGTATTACTACTCACATATAATAATTCAGGTGTTGACATGAGCTTTTTGGGCATGTGCGAATCCCAGTTTTCATGAGCATATTTGAGAATAAGCCTTGTTTTCATAGAAAGCGGCCCTACTTCCATGCTCACATAGGTGGAATATGTCAAGGATGTTCCTATGATTTACACAGTACACTCAACAAGAGCTACACAATTTTATTAAGAGTACAAAGACTCAACCCTCCAACATTACAGGACAAATGCACTTACGTCATAGAGATGGACAACAATATATTAAGGACTGCATTTCTTACAACCAACATATGATTTGTTCTTCCCATTAAACTTGGTTACAGGATCTCTGGTCCCCATGTTAGGTGTCCTTATACATGATTTATGATTTTATAGGATTCAAACCCATCTCCCTTGATGTATTCCAGACCCTATCTCTCGCCAAGGCCTTGGTTAACAGATCCACAAGATTATCACAAGATTTTACATAATTCACACTCATGATGCCATTACTTAAATAAGATCTCACATTACTGTGTTTACTTCTGATAGGTCTGGATTTACCATTATAAAAATGGTTGTTTACTCTACCAATAGCAACAGTGACATCACAACAAATTAACACAGAAGGAATTGGTTTTTCCCAAAAAAGGGATTTCATGGAACAAGTCTCTTAACCAATTCTCTTCCTCACATGATGAAGTTAACGCTATAAGCTCATCTTCTATTGTAGAATTAGCAATCATAGTCTGTTTTTTAGACTTCCAACATATAGTACCACCACCCAAGGTAAAAATAAAACCCGAGGTAAAGAGAGAATCACCTAACAAAGTGTTCCAATTGACATCACTATGTGCCTCAAGTATCGCAGGATACTTGTTATAAAATAAGCCATAATTTTTTGTACCAGATGAATATCTCGTAATTCTTTCCAAGGCTAGCCAATGATCTTGACTTGGCTTGCTAGTAAACCTGCTAAGTATTCCAATAGCATACGCAATGTCAAGTCTAGTACAGTCAGTAGCATACCTCAAACTACCAATCATGCTAGCATATTCCTTTTGATTAATCACTTCTTTTTCATTTGTTACAGGAAATAAATGTATGCTTGCATCAAATGTAGTAGCAACATATTTACAATCTAGAAAATTATATTTCTTTAAAATTTTCTCAACATAATGCGACTGATCAAGAAAAATGCCATTATTAACCTTGGAAATTTTAATTCCCAAAATAAAATTGGCATCCCCATGATCTTTCATATCAAAGTGGCTATTAAGCATATTTTTAGTCTCATTTATAATATGCAAATTAGAGTCGAAGATAAGTAGATCATCCACATATAGGCTAATAATCACATGTGCATTCTCACAAGTTTTATAATATATGCACTTATCACATTCATTAGTTTTATAGTCATTCTCAAGAATTCAAAAATCAAATTTCTCATGCCATTGTTTAGGAGCTTGTTTTAGACTAGAAAGGGATTTAGTTATCTTACACACCTTGTTTTCTTCGCCAGGCTCCACAAAGCCCTCATGTTTTTCCACGTAAATCTCCACATCTAGATATCCATTTAAAAATGTTGTTTTCACATACATTTGATGAATTTTTAAATCATGAATTGCAACCACTGCTATCAACAGTCTAATGGATGTGACTCTAGTAACCATAGAAAAAGTATCAAAGGAATCATGATCAACTTGTTACTTAAAACCTTTAGCGACAAGCCTCACTTTATATTTATCTACAGTTCCATCCAGTTTAAGTCTTTTACGAATGACTCATTTACACCCAATAGTTGTACAACCTAGAGGTAAATCCATTAGCGTCCATGTTTTATTTGAAAGTAGTGAATCCATCTCATAATTTATAGCCCCTCTCCAGAAAATAGCATCAGGTGATGATAAAGCTTCTTGCACCATAAGAGGAATTTCTTTCACATTGTAAAGATAACAGTCAAGGCCGAAATCGTTTTCGACTATAACTCTTTTACTCCTCCTTTGTTGGGTTTGAGAATTTTCTTGTTCTTGAAAAACTTGAGATAGATAGAAGAGTTAGGCATGGATAAAATATTTTCATAAAATATTTTACCCGCACTATTTCTAGATTTAAAAGGAAATTTATTTTCATGAAAAATAACATCACCTAATTCAAAAATAATATTATTTTTCATATCAAAAAATCTATAAGTTGTACTATGCAACACATACCTGTAGACACCCCATTTTTGACCGCCCTTAAGACTTGGGCGCTACTGATCGTTTACTTGGTGATGAAAGTTGTGCAGTGCAAAGGTTCGATTTCTTCGGCAAGGAGAGAGTCAAATCCCAACCTTATACCCCATTTTTGGACTAAAATGATTTTGACCAAAAGATTTTAGACCTTAAAACCCTCTCTTTCAAAACATTTTTTAAAGAAGTTTCTACGATGTTCCGAGACTCGCATTTCGTTAAATGTTGCACTTTTCGGTAAACCGAGCAAGGAAAAAGTGGGAATAAATGGAAGAGAGGTGAACTCTTTGAAAAAATCTTCAAAACACCTTATTTAGGGGTTTGGAATTGAAGAAAATTGGAGTGGAGAGAAGAAACCAAGTTGGAGAAGAAGTTGGGTATGAATCCGGGTAGAACCGAAACTGAGCGGCTTCACTAAAATGAGCATAACTTTTTGCACACTTGGAATTTTGATGTGAAGCTGCCGCCATTGGAAAGCTTACTTTCGGGGTTTAAATTTTGACACAAGAATGACCTGAAAAGGAGTCTAGATAAAGGAGTTATTCCTTTTTGAAGTTGGACCTGGAGAGTAGATTTTCTCTGCCGGCCACTGATGAAGGGTGCCGGCCATGGATGATGCAGTGCCGGCCATTGATGGTCCTTGCCGGCCAGAAATGATGTAGTGCCGGCCATCAATGATCCCCTGCCGACCAACGATGTCAAAACTCATTTTTTTTGCAGATATTTACCTCCAGTTGTTTCCACATTGCTCCTGCTATCCTGTATTCAGATATTTCGACCTGAGGCTTGTATATTGCTATATATGGAGGCCATATCTCTCATTTTTGGAAGGTTAGAAAGTTTGGGAGCCTCTCTCTCTAAAATCCCTCTCTCTCTACAGAATTTTGTGAGCAAAATTTCTGCCTCTCTCCCTAGAATCCTCTCTCTCTTCATATTTTGTGCTTGAAAGTGAGTTTTCTTTACATATTTGCACCAAGACCCTTATCCAAACACCACCACCTTGGAGCTGAGGTTCTTGGAGGTCTTGTTTGAGCTCTCAAAGTTGGTTTTAGCATAGAAAAGTTGCTGTTTTGCTACTATGCTTCAAAGGTAATCATTTTTCCCCTTTTAAGCTTATTTTTGCATACTAGTTTGGCCACCTTTGCATGCTATTTTTGGCCTAGTTGTCAACTACAAAAACCTCTATTTTTAGGTGTTAAAAATGGTGGTTTAAGGCCCTTTTGAAGTTAGGGGTGGTCTACCCTCTTTTGTTGCTTATTTGCTAAGAATTTTGCTACCTTTTAAAGCTTTTCAAACAACCTTTTCTTGGCCTTTTAACCACTGAAACCCAGGAGATTTTTAATGGTAAAAAGTTACCTTTGAGGGCCAAAATAGAAGGGGGTGGCCTCCCCTCCTTGTGTCTTCTTTGCAATTGTTGATGGCCCAACATGTGAGCATGTTTTTCTACCATCTCATGGCTTAATCTCAGCATGTTTTTGTGACTTTTTTTTGACCTGCTTTAGCTCTATTTTTGGCTGGTTGGGTCACTTGTTGCTTGCTTCTTACACTTGTAGTGTAATCATGCTTACTAGCTTAACATGCTTAATGAATTGGCCTATCATTTTAGCTTGTGTTAGCTCCATCTTAGCATGCTTTTGCTCATATTTTGGCATGCTTTAACTTTGTTTTGAGTAGTCTTGGTCCTTTGGGACTTGCTTTGTATAGCTATAGTGTAATTAGCTTCACTAGCCTTGTGTTTTGAGGCCCTTAGCATGCTTTGCTTGTGATGTTTGCATGATATAGCATCATTTAGCATGTGATTTTAGTGCATGTACCCCTGCCACACTCTCACTTTAATCACTTTTTCATTGTGTTTGAGAGTTGTGCTTTATGCTTTGTTTATGAGCCAATAAATGAGCATGATTTTCTTGCTTTTCATGCTACCATCTCAGCACATTTTGGCCATTATTTTAGCATGTTTAAGCTCTGTCCAGGGCTGATTCGATTATTTGAGTTTGATATTGCATGGTTCTAGTGTAAAGCTCTTCACTAGTTTCAATGCTTAAGTCCCTTAACGTGTTGTACATGAGTTGTTTGCATGTTAGAGTCTTGTGTTTCATGCCATTTCAGCACTGAAATTTTGCCACCTCCCTCATTTCTTTATTTTTCTATTTGTTTTGAGGGATGGTTAGTCTTAAAGTTGTGTTTAAGCTTGGGATCGAGGCTTGTGCTTAAATGGCTTTAACCCTCTTTTGAGGGTTCCTCCTAGTCAAAGGCATGGTCTCTCTCATGTCTTAAGTTATCTTTTGATTGACCTTCCTCCCATTAGAGGACTTTCACATTGGACAAATTAATTAAAGAATGGTTTGGTAATGTAAAATGTGTAAACAAGAATTGAATCAAGTAAAACATGCCAAGATAAGCATGTTATGTGTGCATTGCATTGTGTTCAATTAGACGTTACATTGAACACAAGAAAGATTGGTTCATTTCATACTTGAAGTGTAATAACCCGACCCTCGTATGTGTTTCTGCTATATTTTCAGTCCCTCATTATGCGCATTTAAATACTTATTGTGAGATTTTATGTGGCAATATGTTTAGGCAAATGAATCTTATGACTAGAGGCCTATATCTATTTAAGAAGAAACAATATATGTCACAATTATATGTTTGGATCAGAAATTGAGAGCCTTAGAGGCTTAATAATCTGAAATTGATTTTACATTTGAGATCAGTGTAATTTTTACGTAATAATAAGCATTTTTGTGGAAATTTGATTTGGACTGATTAAACTGATTGAGTTTTGTCCTATTCAACCTTTGTATGTTATGTATATATATATATGTGCCTCTTTGAACATTTAACTTGGAACCTTACACAAATATCTCCTGAGAGAGAGAGAGAATTAGAGAGGAAGAGGGTTTGAGAGGGAGTTCATCAAGAAGAAGATTGGGAAATTGAAAGGGGTTTATAGAGATTCTAATTCAAGGTATGTTTAATTCAATCCAATTGGCCCTCTCTTTGATAATTGAGTAGAAATTCCTTGATGTTGTGTGACCTGGAGATGTGTTGGAGGTCTTGAATTTGTGTGTTAGATAATTGGTATAATGATCTTCTCCTCTAATTATTTTGACTTAACTTGAAGTATCTAGTGAGGAATTACATTCTACCTTTTCAATTGAATTCTTCTATATGAACAAATGGTTGTATATGTGTGTGGGTGTGTGTGTGTATGAGAGGAAGTGAAGAATATTATGTAGTTAAGTTATGTTAAGAGTTTGAGGATGAAAAATCTAATTCACATCTTGATATGTGTATGTCAATCCTATTTGCATGATTTTTGGACCCTTTTCTACCAATCAATGAATTTATGTTGAACCTAGCAAGTACTCACCAAACTGGAATTTTTTGCTTGAATTCGAACTGAAATCTGGGCAAATCGCCTCACGTGCGGGGGTCATGGCCGCACGTGCGGGAGCACTGCCGCACGTGCAGGAGTCATGGCCGCACGTGCGGGAAACCAAGAAGTTTGGGCAGTTGGCTACTACTAAAAAGGCACGTGCGGGCTTCACTGCCGCATGTGCGGGACCAACCGCCGCACGTGCGGGGCTCACAGCCGCACACGCGGCCCATGCTGAGAAAAATCGTTTGCTCTGTTTTGCGTGCTTGATCCTCGAATATTTTTAGAATTTGTATTTGATGCCTTTTGATATTGTAAAATTCATTTGAAGCGAAGTGAGTCAAGAAAGAATTCAATAAAGAAAAAGGAACTAATCGGTGAGTTATGTATGTATGCAGGGCACACTCCGGGAAGGACTAACGCTCCACCACAGCTGTCACGCCCCAAACCCGCCCCTAAAAGTTTCGGGCATGACTTATTCAGAAACGGACACTTAACCTGATATACGTAATATATGGGGCCTGAACGGAAGCATTAATAATATAAAATAACATAAAACATCATTCATTGAGCTACCACTACCATGCCAGGACCGCAAACATTGCATTAGGTAGATAATATATAGGAGACATACACCTGAGCTTCAATTACAGTTATTCATATTCTTACACAAGTAGTACAGAAGAAAGGGTTATATACATTCAATCATAGGTAAACAACCAAAGTATGAGCCAAAACTTAGTAAGACTTTGCAAAATGCACGAGTTTCATCTTAAGTGCCTGGACACACTAAGGTTGACAAGAGAGGGACAAGCCTTAAGGGTTAGGACTAGCCTCCCGGTTGATCACCTACAGAAATAGACAAAATACAGAGTGAGTAAAATTCAGTGAATAATAACACATAAATAATGTAATGGTTAACTTAAACAGCAAAGTATATCACTGTAGAGGCATATGATGAATTATAGTCTGTAGAATGGCCATGGGCCCAATTTCCTTAACATAGTGGCTTTAAGCCTAGGCCTAAAGAACGGCCATAGGCCTAACAGATACAGAACGACCATAGGCCCAGAATTATCAGAACGGCCATCGGCCCAGAAATAACAGAATGGCTTATCAGCCCAGAAATAACAGAACGACTTATCAGCCCAGATCACATATGTATGGATTCAAGAGGTGGCTCGTACGGATTCTAGAGGTGACTCGCATTGCAGCACTTAGTTCCGTACGGCACTTTGTTCCATACTAGAAATAATAGGTCTTATCGTGTCATGGCATAGACGAAACAAACAACAAAACAGAATAACCTCAGATGTCATCAGAACAGACTAGTTTCAGAGTTATACAGAGGCACACAGATTCTTCCAATCATTCACATGAGTTAACATAGTTAGTTTACATTTAATAGAATATTAATGATAATTATTAGCAATAAGGATAGCGTATCCCACAGATTATACACGTGCCATCACAATACTATTTGTAGGGACAAAACAATTTACCTCAGAATAGTCTTGATTCATCATTGACAAAACAGAATGATTCGGGATACACAAGCATCATTGTTCCACTTGATCATCATGAATTATTAAGGTTAATTTACAGATAACAGAACATTAATAAAATGTCTTTTAACGGTAAGAAAAATGCACTACTATAGTATTATCCAATTATGCTAATCCTCTTTAGCAGATATCTATGTCACAAGACATATATTGAACCAAACAGATGATAGGAGTTCCTGACAGAACATTCGAGGTATTGCGTTCCCATTCAAATGCGAAATCATAGGTAATTTATAGGTTATTGCACATTACCGATAAGCGTTAACCGTGGTTGGAATGCAGAATAATTTCAGAGTCATATCAATGTATGCCAAATCTTTCAATGTTTATACCAATTCCCAATCAACATACACGTTAACATAGTTGCCCACGGAGAACAGAATGTTAATAACAATAATTATTAACACTACTAGATGTACATTGATAGTACTATTACTCACAGTGATCGGCTCCCGGTAGTAATGGGATGATGTCATCGTCTCGACCTACAAGTACATTGCACAACATATAATATGAGATTATACTCGATCCTTTACTTATTCTCTTTGATCATTCAATCAATTAGCCATGGTGGTACCAAGCTCATTATTCTTTAATAAGTTATAATCCATGTCTCAGAAAACAGGAGAAATCGATGGGAAATGGTTTAGGTGAAGAAATGGTACAAAACTGGTTGACAGAAAGTGAATAGTCGTCACTAATTTAGGCATAACTATTTCTGTAGTTAGAATATGGGCGTGAGACCACCGCCATTGGAAACTAGACTTCCGGGGCTTAATTTTAGGCTCAAGAATCACTCAAAACGGAGTCTGGACGCAAAAGATATGCTTGTTCAAAGTTGGCTAGACAGAGCTGTCTCCGCACGTGCGGGGGAACAGTGCCGCACGTGCGGCCCTGGACAGTTTGCAGTTCGAAAATGGCTGAAAAATTGGGACTTCCCATTTTCAAAATCAAACCTCAATTCCATGTAAATTAAAGCCCAAAACCCTTTAATACATAACAAATTTCATATTATTAATCTCTATCAAACATCATAACCTCAAACTACTACTCAATTTCCAAGCACAAGGACACAAGAATATAATATAGCCATAGTTGGGGTTCAAAGCTCACATCTTCTATATCAATCCTTGATTTCATGTATTTGATGCTTTAAACATAAGGATTCAAGATAGGTGATCATATCTTAGTTCAATCTTTGACTTCCTTTTAATTCTCCTCCATTTCCTCAAGCCTCCATGGTTGTTCTCCCTTCTCTTTCTTCAATTCCCTTCAAACCCCCATGATTGTTAAGCTTTTCTTGGTCTCTCCTCTCTTTTCTCCCCCACGGTTCTCTCTTCTCTCTCTTTTAGATATTTTGGCTCCCAAAAGATGAGACCAATCACTCACAAACATATCTATATATCTAAATAAACACACACACATGGCTTAACACAATAGGGAGAGCCAAATGTGGCCTTACAAATCGCGCAAAATCAAATTTCAATTAAAGTTCCTTGGTGACTCTAAAAATTGCGCTGATCATAAATATGTCCCCTGTTCTGGTTTCTGAAGTCTCTAAGGTCTTCAATTTACAGTACAAAGTTAACCACACAAATATGCATTCAAATTAAATTTCCAATTACTTTTCCCAAATAGCTTTAAAAATTCCCATTAATATATCCAAGTCCTCAATTGTGATTTCTGAACCCGTAAAGGTCGGTAATTTAAATTTTAAAGCCGTAGCTCAACAGTTAATTCCCCAATTTGAACACATATCATTAAATTAAAATACATTAACCCATAAGGCCGTAAAGGTAATCTCTAATACGGATTTTGGGGTCGTTACATTAGCACTGTGAGTAATAGTACTATCGTAGTATGCATTACTTACAGCTACCAATTGCCATTAGCACTCTGCTAATTGCAGGTTAATCATGTTAACGTATATGAACGATTAAACAAAGGTGTATACCTCTGTATGACTCTGATTAATAGTTGATGTGAACATTCTATTCTCCGTAAGTAAATTACGTCGTTTATTAATGAAGAAAGAGAACTTATGTTCATTCTGGAATAATGGTTTTAGTGTAACTATGAAAGCATATCGTTTTGCTACTAATAGGCCTGAGGCCATTCAGTTATAAATCATCGAGTATGGATATTTCTGAGGGATCAAAATAATTGGATAAGCTATGTGCATCCGTATGAATCCGAAATAGTTCAGTTGTGTTACATATGGACCCGAGGTCATTCAGAACCTACGATATGAATGCAAAGGTTTAACGTTATTATGTGCTCTCTATAATAGTTATGATTCTTATTCTGCTATACACGAGATAACTGTGTTAATCGGTAACTAAGTCATGAGAAGTTTATGTGCACTATCCCATAATGGTATTCTTAAGGAACTGAGGTTATTCTGTTTTTGTTTATCCATTCGGTTATGCTATGTTATGACATGATATGCATTGTTCGGTCTTTATGACCTAATAATTTCTGATATGGAACAAAGTACTGCATGGAACTAAGTGCTGCTATGCGAGTCACCTCTAGAATCTGTGCGAGCCACCTCTTGAGTCCATACATATATGAATGAGGCTTAAAGCCGTTCTATGAAAGTTATGAGGCCTATGGCCATTTTGTATGATCTGTTAGTATGAAGCAAAGTGTTGTACGGAACTAAGTGCTGCAATGCGAGTCACCTCTAGAATCCGTGCGAGCCACCTCTTGAGTTCATACATGCATGAATAAGGGCTTAATGCCATTCTGATAAGGGCTGTATGCCATTCTGATAAGGGCTTAATGCAGTTCTGTTTAAGGGCCAATTTGTGAATGTGTGAATCCACCAGGCCAAGGGCCAATCTGTGATGTTGTGAACCGACGAGGCTATTTTGAATATTAGTACAGAATCAGATTAACTACCTGTCTTTTACATTATCGGATTAATTACCTGTCTTTTACATTATATATGCATTGCTCTGCATTGTAAATCAAGTGGAACATTGAGTTATTAAAGTACTATTATTCACTGAGATTGTCTCACTCTGTATTTTCTCTGATTCTGTAGGTAATAAATCTGGAGGTCAGCCATAACCTCGATGCTCATCTCCCTTTGTCAACCTCTGTATGTCCAATCATTTGGGTGAAGCCTACCCGCTTTTGTGAAGTTTGCTAAGTTTTGGCTTATACTCTATTTGTCTATTATATGTTGAAGTTTCCAATGTTTTTGTTATACGCGCAAACAAGGGACGGGGTTGTATATGTGTATGGAAATATTTGTCATATGATTCACTGTTTGTGATCCTGGCATGTACAACAATTACTCATGGGTTAGAGTGAGATGCTCCTCCTTCTCTCTAGAAACCTCGTTTCTAGGGTTTCGCATTCAATTCCTCTTTGAACTGTGGGATCGTTCTTGAAATGGAAACTGTATCTGATGCTTTGGTTACTGAAGGAAATTTTAATTCGATCATTAATGAAGAGAGAGGGAACGAGTGCTTTAGTGGGTCGTTTGGAGAATTTAGCCCTAAATGTCTAGATCTTTCTGAATGTGAGTTGGGTAACCTAGTTATGCTTGCACAAAATAGTGAGAAGAAACTGAGAAGGGTTACGACAACATCCATCCAAGACATTTCAGACCGTCTTGCGGCTATCAAAGCTAGATCGGCGATGGATGAAGATTGTCCTACTGTTGGATCCACGATGCCAGTTTTGTTAACCCCGTTGTCCACTAATTGGTCCGATAGGGTTGAAGGAGAAAGGCGATCTAAGCTTTTGGACTTGCCTGACAGCGTTGAGGTTACTAAAAATCGGGGTATCGCTCATGGAGTGACTGCGGATGTGGTGGATCAATCTTCGCCATTGGTTGCAAAGGAAAAAGGGGATCTTGTTATGGAGGACCAAGATCTGGGTATTGATGCATCGGGTGCACATGGAAGCCCTAGAGGTAGTCAAAATGATCGTGGTTCTGAGGAATCAGGCTTCAATCCTGAAGGATCTGAGGGTAACACTCGTGGTGGCTTTCAACACCGTGGTCGAGGTGCAAATACCAACACTAGGGGTGGTCGTGGAGGACGAGGGCAGAATCGACCCCCTGAGGGTAGATCGTGGGCTAACGTGGCGTCGTCTTCAGTCCGATCAGAGGTAAAACTCAAATACTATCCCCCCAAAATGGATCAAGATAAAATAGTGGTTGAGATGCCTCCCCCCTCCCCCACGGTGAAATGGGATGCTTGCTTGGTAGGGTACTTTATTGACAAAAATCTGCCATACACCCTTATAAAAAATAATGCTAATAATATGTGGAAGCATAAGGGGTTGGTAGAAATTCTGAAGAATGATGATGGATTCTTCTTTTTTATGTTTGAAAATCGGGACTGTTGTATTGATGTTCTGGAGGAGGGGACCTTGGTATGTAAGTGGCTTTCTGCTTATCTTGAAACAGTGGCATCGAATGATGAAACTGTCAAAGGAAGACAAGAAAACCATCCCTATCTGGGTGAAATTTTTTAACATTCCTTTGGAATATTGGGATGGGGAAGGGTTAGGGAGAATAGCCAGTGCTGTGGGTGTCCCTTTGTTTATGGATCAACTTACCTCTTCTGGAAGTAGGATCTTCTTTGCTAGATTGTGTGTGGATATATCAGCTGAATCAGTTTTCCCTGACAATTTTCTTCTCACTGATGGTGATGCTTCTATGAATATCCATGTGGAGTACCAAGGGGTTCCCTCGAGATGCACACATTGTCATGTCTTTGGACATGAGACTAAGACTTGTCTTTCTGCTCAAGTAACTCACCTCATTGAATTACAGAAGAATTCAGAGGAAAGGATTGAAGATGATGAGGGGTGGACCACAGTCAAGGACAAGGGGAAAAAAAAGTGGGGGATCCTTCCTCTCTTGTTCACATTGTCCCTCCTGAAGCCAACAGTTCATTTGCTACTAAGAGGAGTGAACCTGAGATCCAATCTGAGGGGGATGACCTCCATCCTATGGCAGACGTTTTTGCTGAGGTTGCTACTGAACATCTTGATCCTCCCCTTCCTGAGGTTGTAGAAAATGCTAGCCCTGCAGCTGAGGATATTGTCCGGAATGTGGGAAAAGAGGAAATGCGAGCTACTTCTCCTGAAATTCTGGGAGGCAAGGGGGATGGTGGTCTCAAAGTGAGCAGCTCAACAAAGAAAAAGTCTTCTGGCAAATCAGGCAGCCAGAAGAAGAAAAGAGGTAACTATCTTTTGTTGCTTTTGTGGTGATCTGGTTGTATTTTTATTATGTTTAGCATGTCTTTTAAACTATCATCGTGGAATGTTAGAGGGTTTAACAACCCTTCTAATCACAAAGAAGTTACTGATTTTGTTAGAAAAGAAGACATTAAAATAATGAGTATTTTGGAGACAAAAATTAAAATGGAGAATGAAGCTAAACTTTTTGAAAATAGCTTTAAAAATTGGAATTTTTTGTCAAATTCACAACCAGATCTGCCAGCTAGAATTTGGGTGTGCTGGGACCCGAATTTTTGTGATATTTTGATGCTTCAAAAATCAAACCAGTATATTTTTGTCAAAGTTAATGTTTTTGATACAGATTCCAGTTTCTTTGCCACTTTTGTTTACACTGAAAATAAACATGAGTTGAGAGTTCCCTTATTTTTTTATTTAAAGAAAATTGCTCTCAATCATGCTAGTCACCCATCTATTTTCCTTGGTGACTTTAATGCTGTTAGGTTCTCTCATGAGAAAATGGGGGGGAAGGAGAATTGGAGTCATGCAAATGAGTTGTTTAATAGACTAGTTTTGGAGTCTGAATTGGACGATCTTTGTTACAAGGGGTGTCAATTTACTTGGTCCAATAAGCGTGGGGGTGGTAATTTTATTACTTCAAAAATTGATAGAGTTCTTGCTAATGAGAGGTGGCTATCTGCTAACCCTAACTCTTATGCTCTTTTTTTGCCCCCCCCCCCCTCGGTGTGTCTGATCATTCTCCAGTTGTTGTGCATCTTGGGGGTGAGGAGGCTAAGTTCAAAAAGCCTTTTAAGTTTTTTGACTTTTGGGCCAATCACTTTAGTTTCCTCCCTAGAGTGCATGGTGTTTGGGTTAAATACATTAGGGGATTCCCTATGTTTAGGGTTTGTCAGAAGCTTAAAACCCTTAAGCTTATCCTGAAAGATTTGAACAAAAAGGAGTATAGTGAGATTTCCACCCGTGTTGGTGCTGCTAAGGATCATCTTCTTAATTCTCAGATTAAGCTTGATAAAGATCCGATGAATCTTAATCTTCAGGAGACGGAAAGGGCTGCCTATGTGAAATATGTTGACCTTAGTAAAGCTGAGGAAAGTCTTGCCCATCAGAAATCTCGTGTCCAATGGCTAGGATTAGGGGATAGGAATTCCAAGTTCTTCTTTAGAACTGTTAAGGGTAATGTGAATAAGGGGCGTATCCATAGTGTTGTGCTCCCGAATGGGGATAGGGTGACTAAAAGTGCTGAGGTCCATAATTCTTTTGTGGATTACTTCACTAATTTGTTCGATAAGCCGTTTGTTGACAATTATAATGGGTCTGAGAGGATTAATGGTCTTATCACCAAGAGAGTGTCTGAAACTCAATATCATAGCCTTGCTAGGGATGTTACTGAAAAAGAGATCATTGATGCTTTCAGGTCTCTTAAAACCAACAAAGCCCCCGGCCCTGATGGCTATTCTGCGGGTTTTTTTTCTGAAAGCCTGGGACATTGTGGGGAGAGAGGTTGTTGAAGCCATCAAATCTTTTTTCTTATCGGGAGAGCTTCTTCGGGAATTAAATAGCACCTCCATTGCTCTTATCTCGAAGATCCCCAATGCTGAAAAAGTGGGGGATTTTAGACCCATTTCATGCTGTAATACTTTGTATAAGTGTATTTCTAAGATCATTGCTGATAGGATTAAATCTGTTCTGAATGATCTTATTGATCCTGTGCAATCAGCTTTTGTCCCCGGTAGGAGGATTGCCGATAATATTTTCCTTTCACAGGAACTTATGAGGGGGTATCATAAATTTTCTCCTTCTCCCAGGTGTGCCATGAAAGTGGACATTATGAAAGCATATGATAATGTTAGATGGGAGTTTGTTCTTGATGTCCTTAATGCTATGGGTTTCCCCCCTAACATGGTTCTTTGGGTCAAAGCTTACATGACTAGTCCCACCTATTCCATCTGCATTAATGGGAGTCTGCATGGTTATTTTAGGAGGGAGAGAGGTTTGAGACAAGGTGACCCTATGTCCCCTTACCTCTTTGTTTTAGTCATGGAAATTCTCTCAAGAATTTTGGCTGAGAAGGCTTCGCATCCTGACTTCAAATTCCACTGGAGATGTGATCAATCTAAAATTATTAACTTGTGCTTTGCAGATGATTTAATGATCTTCTGTAAGGGGGATGTGTTCACTAGCTGGTCCATTAAGCTGGGGTTAGAAGAATTTAAGAGCTTGTCTGGGTTGTCACCTAGCCCCGCTAAGAGTCATATTTTCTTTTCCGGTTATGATAATAAGTTGAGAGATGAGATTCTTGGGGTTTGTCAATTCAGTGAAGGCAAGCTACCTATGAGATACTTGGGGGTTCCATTAGTCTCCACGAAACTTAAAGCCAATGATTGTGATCAACTTGTGGATAGGATAACTAAAAGGATTAAGAGTTAGACAAATAAGTGTCTTACTTATGCTGGCCGAGCTCAATTGATCCAATCTGTTTTGTTTTCTATGCAAGTGTATTGGACCTCTTTGTTCATTCTCCCAAAGAAGGTCATTCGGTCTATCAAGAGTCATTTTAGAGATTTTTTTTTGGTCGGGTTGTGAGTTGAAAACTCACGGGGCTAAGGTTCCTTGGGATAGAATTTTCTCTCCCAGGAAGGAAGGGGGTTTGGGGTTTAAGTCTCTTTCTGTGTGGAATAAAGCTGCTATTGCCAAGCATGTTTGGTTCCTTCTTTCTGGGGGTGAGCAGTCTATGTGGTGTAGCTGGGTGAAGTCTTATCTCCTCAAAGGTAGGAGTTTTTGGAGAGTTAGGGTGCCAAATGACCCCTCTTGGGTCTGGAGGAAAATTCTCTCCCTAAGGCCTATAATTTACCCCTTAATCAAATATAAGGTGGGAGATGGATCTGGAGTTATCTTATGGTTTGATAATTGGCACCCTATAGGTTCTGTTTGGGATAAGTTTGGGATTCGTATTGTGTATGACACAGCCTTAAGTATAGATGCTAAGGTTAGTGAGATTGTGGAGGGTAATACTTGGAGATGGCCATTCCCTTCTTCTTGGGAGATTATGGACCTCAATGATAACACTCCTTCAAATTTCCTCCCTACTGGTGGGCCTGATAATGTTAGTTGGTGTCCTGCTCATGATGGGAAATTCACTATTCAATCCACTTGGAATGCATTAAGGACCCACTTTGATCATGTGAATTGGTCTCATTTAATTTGGGGCCCCCACAATATCCCTAAAGTGAGTTTTGTGGTTTGGATGGCGATTCTTGGCAGACTGAACACTGGGGACAGGTTGCACCTTTTTGGTGTGACGCAATCTGCTGTGTGTGCATTTTGTCAGTACCATAATGAAAACTATAACCACCTTTTCTTTGAGTGTCCATTCTTGGAATGGGTGTGGTCTTGTATTAAAGGTAAAATCAATGTTGATTGGCCATCCCTCCTTTGGGATGATTTGGTCCAGCTCATTGCTAAATCTGTGAAAGGGAATTCCTTAGGGACTATTATTACCAAGCTTGCATTTACTTGTACTGTGTACTAGTTATGGGTTGCTAGGAATAATAGAGTGTTTAGTAAAGATATGGTCCCCGAAGAGGTTGTTATTAAGTGTATTGTGGATATGGTTAGATTCAGGGTAATGCATATTACCAATTTGAAGACTAACCATAATGACAGATGGTATCTTAGCTCATGGAAATTGCCTCATACTATGCTGAAGCTTGCTGCTGCTGATGTGAGGAATGAGAGTTCACAAAATGTGGGTTAAGTGAAGGTTAGAAACTACATTGTGGGGTTTCCTAATGTTTGTTATTCATATAGGTGCTTGGAGTCCTGGAAAGCCGATGGATGAGTGTATGCCAATCAATCTGAGGGTTGAGTTTCGTGTGAGGAATAAACACTCCATACCCCCCAAATTACTAGCCACATTGAGAGGAACTAACATGCTTTTATATATTCTCTGTATCTTTTCTTTTGCAGGTGTATGGAGCTGTGTTTTTCCGAGTGATGTGAGCATAGATACTTGTGGGTTGAGTGTAGTGAGTATGTGTGGTGTTAAATGTTTCATGTTTCTGAGTCTTGCAAAGTACTCTATTGTTGATTATTTAATTCTGTTTGGTCTTTGCTGGATTACAGGGTCTACTATAATGTGTAGAATCTGTTCGGGTTACATGTTTTGGCAGCAGTTCTTTGACGGGGTTGCGTGGTTTGTTCTTCAGTTCGGGTTGACTCGAAGCTCGAAGCTGGATATAATTGTGTTGATGGCTGCTATATGCGCCTCGTGTGTGAAGATTGAATTTCTATTATGTTTGTTTTCCTTAGAGTGTGTTGGTATTTTTGCCTACCCGTGTGGGATGTACACGGGTGTCCATGATTTTCTGTTTCCATCCAACTTTTTGCTACTTAGATATCGGGTGTGTTCATGTTCCTCATTTCATTTCCTTGCGGCACATGAACACACTTTGGTTATTTCCTATTATGTATGGTTTATTTAGTTTAGTTTTTTGGCTTATTTTATTTATTTTGTCCAGATAGATATGGTTTGGTCGTCAGTTTTTCTGGGTAATTCTGGAATGGCTTAGTCTTTTTGTTTTTTCTTTGGTTCTTGTATAGTGCTTTGGTTAGGGCCTGGGGTATGCCCCTTGTTGTGGTGTAAGTTTTTTGTCTTTTATTTTATGACTTATCCACCCAAAAAAAAAAAAGTGATCCTGGCATGATAGTGGTCGTTCAATGGATATAGTTTCTTTTTTTTTATTTCATGTTATTTTATAATATTTAATGCTTCCGTTCAGGCCCTATATGTATGTATATCAGATTTAATGTCCGTTTCCGATTAGGTCATGCCCAAACTTTTAGGGGCGGGTTTGGGGTGTGACATGAAGTGATGAAAATGAGTCAATCTCCTTTGTCTCCATTGCCTTTGAGTATCCATGATAAGGCGATGGTCCTAGAGTCTTGTTTGTCTTGCATTTATTGAATGTGTGCAAGTTAGATCTTTGGTCATCATGCATTGTGAATGCTTGATTGATGGTTTTGGATCCAATAGTACCTCTCATTTGATGTTTTGAGATGATAAGGAGTGGCACAGTACACACATACCCTTGGAGGACCCTCCATTTTCCTCTAATTTGAGCTCTATTGCAGAATGGTGATGCAGCACACCAGTGGCCGACAGTGCCTCACTGACGGCCAGCACGGCTTTATCCTTGGCCGACAGATGGCCGACAGAAGCTTCTCATGGTCGGCAGGCCACTGGTGAATTCCTCAGCATGGAATTGGTAAGGCAGAGTAGAAAATTCTTGGGTAACCCTGCAAACAGAGCCTCTCAAGAGTAAACCGGAAGGTGTTTCGAGGTGGCAACTGAGCGCATGCATCTTCTAATTCCCAAGGCAGAGCTGAAGCAACCTAATTTAAATATCATGCATATTTAGTGGGTTTTGTAATTTAATTAGTTAGTTTGCTAATTAATTAAGTGTTGTAATAATTAAGTAGCTTAGTTTAGCTATTTCTTTATTGTTTTGTAATAATTAGTAAGTAGTTTACTAGTTATTCAATTTGTTGTGTAATAATTCGTCTAATTAGTTCAATTAGCTTAGCTTTGATTAGCTTAGCTTAGATTAGCTTAGCTTATTCATTCAGACCCTCCTTCGCGAGGGCGCATTGTTGTAATAAGTGTGCGTGTGTGTGTGCATGCCTTCCAATCCCACATCTTTCTCCCTTTTATTTAACTGCTTTCGATGGTTATTAGGGCACGTTTTGATTAGCATACCTTATGCTCGCATGTTTGCATCATTCATTTGTCTTGCATGCACCGGGCTCGGCGCATCATTCAAACTGCATTGTATTTCAATACACTTACTTGAATATGTGTTTCAAAGCATGTATCAAGTGTTGCATTCATATGCCATCTTAGATTGCTGAGCCTATTAGTTGCATTATTACATGTGTTGCATTAGGCATCTTGCATAGTTAGGGCCATGCATGATTTCTAACTAGCTTTTGTTTTGGCTCAGAGTACACTGTAAGTTTTACGCTTTAGCATACTTGCATGAGTGTGAATGTTGCCATGTTCAGCATGCTTGCCATGTTCAGCATGCTTGCCATGAGGCTATGTGCTTACTTGATAAACTGTATGAATACCTGTGGATGGAGGCTTTGTTGCTTGAATTGGGACAATTCATCAAATGTGAGTTTTAAGCCCACTTTACAAAGTGGCAAATCATGTTATTTTAAGCCCACTTGAGGGTGGCACTTTCAAACCATTTTCGAAAACAAACATGAGTTGTTTTGTTCCAATTCTTGCGATTTTAGTCTATACTTGTATGATGTGCGCATCACATAGTAAAGTTAACTAATAAACCAGATAAGAACACATGTGTTTATAAAACAACATATCATGTTTAGCAGAGGCCGATCCTTTGATCGGGCGATCGAGGGTGCTCATTTCAGGACCTTCCCCTCTCATACCCAAGTTCCCGAGCCGAGGCAACTTTGGTAATGACAGACATGCAGCCTTTGGCACGAGTTAGGATTTCCTAAATTTCTCAAAAATAAAATATTTAGGTGGCGACTCTGTAATCTGGCAAAGCAATCCATGTTTGGCGCTTTTTGATTCAAAATCTAATTTTCCAAAATAATTTGTTGAATTGGACTCTTTGGTGTTTATCAGTCTCACATTGCACTTTGTGAGATTAGATTCAGAACCGTGACAGGAGTCTGAACTGTAGTAGGACCAATTCGCAAGCTCTCCGAAAGGGGGCGCAAAGAAAGTCGGGTCTACAATACCCAAGAAAAGCACAAGTGATAGCTCGTTCACCAAATTTAGGTTGTTTAGGATCTGCAAGTCTCACGAAAGCTAAACAGTACCAAACCCTCAAATAACCTAGATTTGGTTTATGCCCCCTCTACAACTCATAAGGTACAATTTTAGTCTTTTTGTATGGCACTCTATTTATCACATGGCAAGCTATCAAATAGACTCGCCCCAAAGATTTGAAGGAGCACCCAAATCAATAAGTATAGCATTCATCAAATCAATTAATGTTATATTTTTTCTTTCAACTACACCATCAGATGAAGGTGAATATGATGGAGTAGTCTCATGAATAATTCTCAATGACTGAACAAAAGAGTTGAATCCAAGAGATTCATACTCCCGACCTCGATCACTTCTAATTCTCTTAATCTTTTTACCGAATTGATTTTCAACTTCAAGAAGAAATTTTATAAATTTCTCAAAAGCATCACTTTTATTTTTTAATAAATATACATTTGTATATTTTGAAAAATCATTAATAAAAGTGATGAAATATCGGTTACCACCATGAGTTAAAATTCCTTCAAACTCTCAAGAATCAATATGAAATAATTCTAGCAATTCGGTATTTTTCTCAATAGTTTTACGAGGTCTCTTGGTAATTTTTGCTTCACTACAAACTTCACAGTTCTCAATTTTTTTTTTGTCAATTTAGGAATTAATCCTAAACTAATCATGATTCTCATATATTTACTGTTAATATGACACAAGCAAGCATGCCAAAAATTAATAGAAGATAACATATAAACCAAATTGGTAAATGGTTTATTAATCTCAACATTCAGTTCGAACATCCAATCACATGCATAACCTTTACCCACAAAAACACCTTTCTTAGTAATCACATATTGATCAGATTCCATAGTTTGCTTAAAGCCAGCCTTGTTCAATAAATAACTTGACATCAAATTCTTCCTCATGAACAGTGTATAAAGCACATCTTTTAAAGTAAGCACACGTCTAGAGGTGAACTTAAGGTCAACCTCACTACTCCCAAGTATCTTAAGGTGTATAATCCCTTTGATGATGTGAAAATAATTATGGTTTGACTAGAGTCACCAAGCATAATTATTTTCACATCATCAAAGGGATTATACACCTTAAACCAAGTTTCATCATAACAAACATGTCTATTAGCACCAGAATCTGCCTAAACCTTCCACATAATTAGCTATGCAAATGTCTGTAATCATCGCCGCAAATGGCTCCTAGATAACATTAGCCTTTGGGGCAGGTGCACATTTTTGAAATTGCAAGCTCGAGCAATGTACCCACTTTTGCCACAGACAAAGCATGTAAAATTTTGTTGATTTTGTGCAGGTGGTGGACCTTGGTTCTGATTTGGATTAATCCATTTATTGTGAGATTTACCATAATTCTTCATATTCTTTTTATAAGGCTTCAAATAAGCATTCTTGAAATTTTAAACTTTGGGTAAATTATTATCTGCTGAAACAAAATTTACCTTTGTGGTGGAATTGGCATTACCCTCTTGTGTTATTAATGCATGTTGGCCTCTAGCCTCTTCTTCAACTCGGATGCGAGTGATCAATACCTCTAAGGAAGTCTCCTTTTGTTTGTGGTGCACGTTGTTTTGGAATTCTCTCTAGGATGGTGGTAACTTGTCAACAAGTCCTACAACTACCAAGTTGTCACCAATATTGACACTTTCAGATCTTACTTCTGCAACTATCATTTGGAAATCTTGTGCTTGCTCTACAACAGATTTTCCACCCACCATTTGGAAGTGAAAAAATTGGCTAGCTGCATACTTCTTCACACCTGCCTCTTCAGTATCATACTTAGTGTACGGGAGCAAATATTCCGGTACGCCCGTACTCCTTTCCTCCAAGCTCCGTTTCTGTCCGATCACCTGAAAGCACAATGGCGGTGAGCTACCCGGCGGTGTGTGGCCAGAAAAACCCCTCTGACGATCAAGTTAGCACACACCTTTGGATAGAGAGAGAGAGAGGAGAGAGTGTTTGAGTGTAAGAGTTTCTTACAAAAATGTTCATCCGTCCTCGTATGGGGGGCGCAGACACGCTTATATACCCTCTGCGCCCCAAATCTACTCCCAGTGATCTCTCAACACGTGGCACTGCTATCCTATCTGTCAACACAAATCTTGCTGAGCATCACCTAACCCAACTGCCTGCCCACTCTACTAGGAGCTCGGCAGCCGAGCTGCTCCATCTCGGCTGTCCACGCCCATACTGTGCTTCACGCCTAAGTATTCCAATAGCTGAGCCCAATGAGGACCGGGCTCGGCTGCATCCCGGCATGGCCGAGCTCGGGACAACTCATGAGCAGGTGTGTCGTCGGCCTTCCTGCCGAGCAAGAACAAGTAGTTCGGTCCGACCTCGCCTTCCCTGGCGCCGGACATCTCACTTGACCGGCTTCGACTTCAGGAAGCCATGCGGCTTGGTCAATTCGTGCCATGCCTTAACCGAGCAGCCTCTTACAAGACAGGGCCGCATTACCTTGGCCCAACCCTTGTTCGGCCCAAATTTGTCCTGCCCAGTTCTAGATCACAAATCTCCCCTCTCAATTGCCCTTAATTCCGTCCGCACAAGCGTGACTGGGATTACATATTCCGACTGGGATAATCTCCTTCTCGGTTCATAATTTGCAAAAAACCAACCGAGCTAACTTCCATGCTCGCTTTCTAGTCTTGGTCGGTCGACGTCTCATCTGACCTCCCTGTCTCTTCAACTCTGACGCTACCATTAATAGGGACACGTGTCAATTCCCCATTGGTCCTCAAGCAGCCAACCCTGCCGTCCCCTAGAATTTGAATTTGGGCAGTCTTTCCCTCTTATATATGCCTGGTTCACCTCTCATTTCGTCTTTACGGATTCTCTCTGTTGTTCGTGTGTTCAGAGCTCCATTGCCTCTTGTCAAGCCTCCATTCTTGCCATTCCTGAGCTTGTACTCGAAGAAGAAGTCTCTGCCTTTCACAAGTATGCCCTCCAACTCCCCTTTTGTTGTTATTTCCTTTGATATTTCTCACATTAGGGCACTAAAACATAGTTTTTAGGACATAGGCACTAAAACCATTCCAAACCTTCAACTGTGAATGGTGTTCTTCATTTTTCCTGAAGAACACTGAAGAATTGGGGCGGACCGGGCTCCAGGTCTTCATTTGATCCAAAAAGCCAATCTGACCGAACAAATAACCTGTTTGTCCCAACCTTAGTAAAAACCGGGATAGGAAAAGGACCTGGCCGCTCGACCGGGCTAACATCTGGTCCGCTTGGGCGACCGTGCTCCTTGGTTAGCCTTTACAACCGAGGTGGTTTGGCACTCCTCATGACCGAGCTAAAGTCAAGCTCGTTTTGCGCGATCGCGCTCACACTTACAATTCATTGCCATCCTTTTTCCTGCAAAGTCCAAGGGGACCACTGCCTAAATATTAGGGCTCCAAAGACCGAGCAGCCATCAATACACCAGACAGTGCCAAACCTTCTCAGCCGAGCTAACTTAGCCGGTTTCACATGGGGAAATTCCGCTTCCTCATCGATACTCCGGCTGCGCTGGCCGCATTTAGGGAGGAGTATGGTATCCCGGCCGACGTCCACCTTGAGCTAGCGCCAATTGAAACAACCCCTTGGGGCAGACTAGACCAGTGCCCCTTTACCGTGCTGTCCATCATAGAAGGAGGCCTCCGCTTCCCGGTCAATCCATTGATGACCGAGTTTCTGCGCTGGACTAAACTTGCGCCCACACAAGTATCAACGAACACTTACCGCATTATCAACAGCGTCCACAAGCTTAACAACCGACTAGGCACCAACTTAGGTTTAGCCGAGATATTGAGGCAATACACACTTAGGCACACCAGGGATGGCCTCACATATTACTTAAAAATCTGACCGGGCAAAGAGAAAATAGTGACCAGCACCCCAGATAAAGACCTTCATGACGATGACTTTTTCTGGGTGTCCGGCAACTATGAACCAGCCGACGTACCGGGCTGGGCGATTAGCAAGAACTTCAGTTCCATATGTAAGCCGCGCTAATTTGCTCGGTCATGTGCCTTTTTTCAATATTCTGTACTTAACAACTTTTCCTGTTTCTTTTGCAGCAATTCAAGCCTTACAAGCCAACTACCAATTTCCCAACGTTGAGGCCATCCGGACAGTGCTCTGCTACAACCACTGGGATTGTAATGAGCTGCTCAGCTACACCCCCACTTACAGATATTCAGCTCCACGCTGGAGTAAAGTAACAGACTTTCTCCGTGCTCCATCACCTCCTCCAGACCCAACTCTGCCAGACGTTCCACTAATCCGGTTGACAGAAGCCGAAGAGATGGCGAAAAGAAGTCGCATCAAAAACTTGCTCACGACGACCTCAGCCGAGATACCGAGCATTGTTACCCGCTCCCCCGCTGCCGGTCAATCCAGCGGCCCCGTGGTTGCCTTGGCATCTCCAGCCGCCGGGCAATCTAGACAGGAAGCTCGCCGAGTAAGCAAAAGGCCTCGCGCAAACCCATCTGCCGAGCTTGTTGCCGAGCTAACCACCGAGCAGCCCACTGTCACGGCCGAACCAACACCGCCATGGCGACCGCAGCTGAAGCACCGGGGAAAAGACATCCCGGCAAATGCTTCTGTAAAGGGCGACAAGGAGCACTTGCTCGCCTTCGACCTCTCAAAAGCTCTGCTGCTACCGAGCGACGTGGTTGGCAGCGACTACGTCCCTGACACTCGGTTGGTGAAATCAGCCGTGAAGTCCATGACCAAGGTAAGAATCTCAATCCTCTACTGAAATTTTTACAAGTGTTTGCACGGTTTTTTCACTGATCAAATTTCCTTCTTGCAGGCCATCCAAAAGCAGCACTTGGTCATGGAGCGCATCCATCGACTACGGCAGAAGGCGAATGACACCGCCAGCCAAGTCCAGAGCCTTCAAACCGCTCGGCCGAGCAAAATCTTCACTTGAAATCGCTAATGCTGACAACAACAGGTTGCTCGGCCAGCTTGGTGAAGCCAAGAAGAAGAAGGATGAGCTCCAGGCCGAGCTGGATGCACTCAAGAAATCAAGGAAGAACGATTGCCAAGATGCCAACAACGCCGGCTTTAATGAAGCCGAGGACAACTACAAGAAGCAAGTCTTCGCCACTCAAGACATTTACTTCAAAGCCGGCTGGAAGTCTGCCTGCGAACATCTCGGTCAAGGTCCAGACATCGACGTGTTTGCCACTCCGCCGCCTGCCTTTCTACCGACCTATCTCACGCCATATGCCAACGACGTCTTTAGCGCGTTGCAAGTTGAGGCTGAGGAAGGTCTTGAAGAAGGGGCTCAGTCAGATGCTGAGGGAGAAGACCAACAAGAGCAAGAGCAGACCGGCCGAACCGAGCCCAGTGCCCAAGACTAATCTCCAACTGTAGATTTGGAGGCAACCGGGGATGAGTTCGCCAACCTCTCCCCCTTGGCTTAGTTTTTCCTCTTCTTTTTTTTTTTCTTTGTGGCTTTTTGTAACCGGGCTGTCAGCCCCACCTCTTGTACTTATTTTGATTAATGAAATTGTTGCTAAATTTCATCAAGTGTTTGAGCGGTATTCATGCCTCATAACTTCAGCCGAGCAAAATACCTCGGCAAGACAAACCATCTCGGTAGTACTCCCAAATCCAACCAGAATAAACTATCTCGGTTGGTAATAACAAAGTTGAGAAGGCCATCAACCCTTTGAACCGGAGTAAACATCTCGGTTGAGAATAACAAGGTTGCACAAAACATCAATTCTTTAAACAACCGCGCTAAACACCTCGGCTAAGAATAATTAAGCTGAACAAAACATCAACTTTGAATCGGAATAGACATCTCGGTTGAGAGGAACTAAGTTGGGCACAACATCAACTTCTTCAACTGGAATAAACATCTCGGTTGAGAATATCGAAGTTGAACAAAATATCAACTCCTTCCAACCGTAGTAAACCATCTCGGTTTGAGATTACCCAAGTTGAACAAAACATTAACTCCTTCAACCGGAGTAAACATCTCGGTTGAGAATACCTAAGTTGAACAAAACATCAACTCCTTCAGCCAGAATAAATCATCTCGGTTGAGAATACCTAAGTTGAACAAAACATCAACTCTTTCAACCGGAATAAACCATCTCGGTTGAGAATACCTGAGTTGAACAAAACAGCAACTCCTTCAACCGGAATAAATCATCTCGGTTGAGAATACTCAGAACAAAACATCAACTCCTTCAATCGGAATAAACCATCTCGGTTGAGAATACCTGGGTTGAACAAAACATCAACTCCTTCAACCGGAATAAATCATCTCGGTTGAGAATACCTAAGTTGAGCAAAACATCAACTCTTTCAACCCGAATAAACCATCTCGGTTGAGAATACCTGAGTTGAACAAAACATCAACTCCTTCAACCGGAATAAATCATCTCGGTTGAGAAATGACTAAGTCGAACAAAACATCAACTCCTTCAACCGGAATAAATCATCTCGGTTAAGAATACCTAAGTTGAGCAAAACATCAACTCTTTCAACCGGAATAAACCATCTCGGTTGAGAATACCTGAGTTGAACAAAATATCAACTCCTTCAACCGGAATAAATAATCTTGGTTAAGAAATGACTAAGTTGAACAAAACATCAACAAAAAATGCTGAGGCAAAGATAAGTCACTCTATATATTGACAAGAAATGAATATTACAAGAAGTGTAAGGCAAAAAATTCCTTTGCGCAAAAAAAGAAAGCAAAAGCTAGAAATAATACAGCTTGGGATTGGCTGCATTCCATGGCCGGGGTATTCCTCTACCATCCAAGTCCTCCAAGTGATATGCCCCCTTGCCCGCTAGACCGGTTATCTTGTAGGGGTCCTTCACAATTTGCCCCTAGTTTGCCTTCGCCTGGCACCAGCGTATTGCTCATGACTTTCCTCAAGACCCAATCACCTACTTTGAACGGTCTGGGGTGCACAGTTTTGTTGTATTTCCTTGAAAGTTCTTGTTGATAGGCGGCCACGTGGATGAGAGCCTTCTCCCGACGCTCTTCCACTAGATCCAGTTCCAGGGCAATGGCCTCGGCGTTCAGCTCGGGCTCAAAACTTTCACTTCTGAGTGTGGGCATGCCAACTTCCAAAGGAATGACCGCCTCCATGCCATAAGCCAAAGCAAATGGAGTTTCCCCAGTAGACCGTCGAGGGGTTGTTCGGTATGCCTAAAGGACGCTGGGGAGCTCCTCAGCCCACTTTCCCTTTGCCTTTTCCAGCCGTTTCTTCAACCCATCAAGGATGGTCTTGTTCGATGCTTCGGCTTGACCATTGGACTGCGAGTAAGCCGGAGTAGAGTTGTAAAATTCAATCTTTAAATCTTCACAAAACCCTCTGAAAAGGCGACCGTCAAACTGGGTGCCATTATCAGAGATCAGAATTTTGGGGATGCCAAAACGTGTGACAACATTCTACCAAACAAACCACTTCACGTCTTTCTCCTTGATTGTTGCCAAAGGCTCCGCCTCAACCCATTTGGTGAAGTAGTCGGTGGCCGCGATGAAGAACTTCCGGTTGCCTAGTGCGGTGGGGAGCGGCCCCACTATATCTAGCCCCCACATCGCAAAAGGCCAAGGGCTAGTGAGGGGAAGAAGTTCCCTGGCAGGCTGGTGGATCTGGTGGGCAAACTTCTGGCACTTCTCACACTTGCGAACATACTTTTGTGCGTCAGCTTGCATGCACGGCCACCAATAGCCTTGCAAAATAGCTCGGTAGGCCAAAGACCTGCCCCCTATGTGACTGCCACAGATGCCTTCATGAATTTCGTACAAGAAGGCCTCCACACTGCTTGGGTGCACACATTTTAGGTAGGGACCAGTAAAGGATTTCTTGTATAAAGCGCCGGATGGAGAGAGCCAAAACCGCTCTGACTTCACCCGCACTTTATGTGATTCCTTCTTGTCAGCTGGAAGACTTCGTTCTCTGAGAAACAAAATGATAGGGTCCATCCAAGAGGGACCTAGCTCAGTTCAGAGTACTTCTGTCTGCCCGGTTTCCTCGATGCTGGGTCTCGGTAGGAATTCAATCAAAAGCAGGTTGGGAGATGCATTATCAACCATGGAAGCAAGACCTGCCAACTCATCTGCTCGGCCATTTTCTTCTCGGCCAATCCGTTGGACCCTGATCGCCTGAAATCGCTTGATGTGGTCCCTAACCAGGGCTTGGTACTTCGCCATTCTATCATCCTTTACCTCGTAAACCCTAGAAACTTGGTTAACCACAAGCTGAGAATCACTGTAAACCATAAGCTCGGATGCTTGCATCTGGAGCGCGCTCTTGAGCCCGGCCAGAAGCACCTCATACTCGGCCTCATTGTTGGATGCTGGGAAGCCAAGGGTGATAGAATGTTCAATCGTCAGGCCGTCCGGTGAGATCAGAACTATACCTAGCCTGGCACCGTGACGGTTTGAGGCTCCATCAACAAAAAGTTTCCACATCTCCCCCACAAAGAGCTTCCAACACTCTGAGGGGTCCTGAGAGGCTCGAAGGTTGATGAGATCACGGTTGCTCGGATGCTCGGCTTTGAGTTCGGCGCTAATTGGTTCCACTTCAGCCCCCCTTGGTGATTCGGCACCGGACTCAGCACATTGATCTATAATGCCTAAGTCTGTAGGCGAATCACCAGGTTGCGGTATTATGCCGACCGCAGGCTTTGCGCTGAGTAGTTCCATGTCTTCCCCCCTTGGCGATGCGGTACCAGACAGAGCAGGTTGGTCGGTGATATCCAACTCCGTCATCGTATCACCAGGAGGTGTAATCGTAATAACTGAAGGTGCGTCGGTGGGGCGCGCAAATTCCGCGTCGCCAACTACACCAAGTTGTTGTACCTCGGTCAGGCTTGCATTCACCTCCTCATTTGCCGCGGCAATATCGACCGGGCACATCGGATGAGTTCCAGGTGAGAATTTAGCAACGAAATCGGCCAAGGTCTGGGCTTTTATAGCAGTGCGCGGCTGGAACTTTACATCAAATTGTCCCAATTCGACCGCCCACTTGAGAATTCGGCCAGAGAAGTCTGCCCGTTCGAACAAAGCCTTAAGGGGGAACTCGGTCAGAACGATGATGGTATGGGCGTGGAAATAGTGCGCCAACTTCCTTGAAGCCATCATCAATGCCAACGCAAGCTTTTCCAATGGCAAGTATCTCGACTCGGCTGGTAGCAAGGTTTTACTGACGTAAAAGATTAGAAGATGCTTGATTCCTTCAGCTCGGACAAGCACTGCACTGACTGCATGCTGTGAAACGGCCAGGTAAAGGTAGAGTTCCTCGCCGGGCTTCGGTGTAACCAATAATGGCGCCGAAGACAGATACTCCTTCAACTCGGCCAAAGCCCGGTCACACTCTTCATCCTATGAGAACTTTGATTTTAATGCCTGAAAGAAAGGGCGGCAGCGATCTGATGATCGGCTTATAAATCGATTAAGCGCGGCGGCCATTCCGGCCAGATGCTGCACGTCCTTAGCCGAGCTAGGCTGCTTCAATTCCTGTACGGCTCTGATCTGCGTGGGGTCTGCTTCGATGCCTCAGTTCGTGACTAGGAATCCCAAAAAATTTTCCGATCCCACGCCGAAGGCACACTTGGACGCATTCAGGCGTAGCTTGTGCTTTTTGAGAATGGCAAACATCTCGGCTAAGTCAGACAAGTGGTCTGCTTGATGCCGGCTTTTAACCACCATATCATCAATGTAAGCCTCCATTGTCCGGCCCATCAAAGGCGCAAACATCTTGGTCACCATCCTCTGAAAAGTTGCCCGGCGTTCTTCAAACCAAAAGGCATGACTCGGTAGCAGAAGAGTCCCCTTGGAGTCGTGAAGGAGGTGATTTCTCGGTCGGGCCCATGCATTGCAATCTGATGGTAGCCTCGGTAGGCATCCAAGAAACTGAGCCTGTCATGCCCAGCCGTCAAGTCCACAAGCTGGTCAATTCTGGGCAGGGGGAAGCTATCTTTCGGACAAGCTCGGTTGACTGTCTTGTAATCGACACAAACTCACCACTTCCCATTCTTCTTGGGCACCACTACCGTGTTGGAGATCCATCGAGGGTAGTGTACTTCCTGAATCGCTCGTGCCTCAAGCAAGTTTTTCACTTCCTCCGCAACTACCTCAGCGTGATGTAGGGCTGATCTCCTTGTATGCTGTATGACTGGCTTTGCTCCAGGGAAGACATTGAGGTGATGGCAGATAAAACTTGGATCGAGGCCGGGCATGTCGTAAGGTGACCATGCGAAGACTTCGATGTTGGCCATCAAAAACTCAACCATCTCGGTCCTTTCTTGGGTAGTAAGGCTAGAGCCGAGCAAGAAGAACTTGTCCGGCTGCTCCGTATCAACTCGCACCTCCACCAATTCCTCAATGGCTTTGTCTTCTGCCTTGGTGCCCACATCGTCAAGAACTCCCCGGTCTTCCGGTCCTTCTATCATTTGAACGAAGTCTTTGGCAGCTCGGCTCCCGTTCACTACCACGAAGCACTGCTTTGACATGACTTGATCTCCCCAAATCTCCTCGATTGCCCCCATAGCCGAGGGGAATCTCATCACCTAATGGTAGGTTGACGCCACGGCTTGCATAGCGTGAAGCCATCCCCTTCCAAGGATCAGGTTGTAAGTAGAAGGCACTTGTAACACCCAAAACTCCACTTGCTTGACCACAGATCCCGCTTTGACTGGCAGGATAATCTTTCCCAAAGGCCACTCCAGTTGCGAGTTGAAACCAACCAGTGGCGAAGTTGCCGGAGCCAAGTCTGTATCCCGGAGCTTGAGCTGTTTGAATGCGTCGTAATACATGATCTCGACCGAGCTTCCCTGATCGATCAAGATCTGTTTGACATCAAATTCCTTGACGCGGAGCGTCACCACTAAGGCGTCATTGTGCGGTGTCTGAATGCGCTCTAGATCCCTTGAGGAGAAACTGAGCACGTCTTTTTCTTCGGTCTTCCCCCTCTTGATCGTAGGCTGAACTGACAAGACTTCCCTCATGTGTTCTGCCTTCTTGATCATACCCTGGAGCTCGCATACCCGCGCCGGCTCCACTATGCCGTGGATGACATTAACAACTCCTTGTGGGGGCGCATCACGGTCATCCGGTCCCCACGGATCAACCGGAGCTTGATTCGCCTTAACTCCTCCGTCGATGTAAAGGTCCAGGTGTCCGGCTGCGACTAGCTCTTCCAAGTGTTGCCTCAAAGGCAAACAGTCCTCTGTCCGGTGGCCGCGCTCCCGGTGAAACGTGCAACGATACCGCGGATTGAAGCCCTTCTGACCGTCGCCCAACTTAGCTGAAAACCGGACATACTCCTCGTCTCGGATTTCACTAAGAATGCGATAGATTGGAATTTTGAAGACCGTGGTGATGCCTGTCCTGGCCTTCAACCTTCTGTTTGCTTCGGCCACGTCATCGCGGGGGTAGTCATCTCGGTCATTCCGACGTCCCCTTCCCCGGTTCTTGTGATTCGAGCCACAGTCCGATTCCTCAGCTCGGTCACTTGATTGGCTGGACTCTTGCCCAACTGCGTGCACCTTGCCAGCTGACTTCTTGTCTGTTGCTACCGGAATCACCTTCGCAGCAGATGCTGACGCATCATCCTCTACTCGGATGTGCTCATTAATACACTGTATGAGTTGGCCCATGGATGTCGGCTGGTGCATGGTAAGTGAGTCCCGCAGTCTATGTCCGACCGGGAGTCCACGCTTGTATTGAGTGATTGCAAGGTTGACCAGGCAATCCAAGATCTCGTTGGAGGTCTCCCAATATCTGGAGTTGTACGCCTTCATTGTGTCATTCGGTTCCATCTTGACACTCAGTAGGTGATCAACTTCCTTCGGCGTTTTGGTGTTGGTTTTGAAGCGCGTCACAAAGGCTTCGGCCAACTGATGCCACCTCTCGATACTTCCTTCCGGCAACCTTTCAAACCATTTCAAGCCCAGTTCGCCTAAACTTGATGGGAATATAAGGCACATAAGTGCGTCATTCTGCCTATGTCCGGCCATAACCTGTCGGAAGTGGCTTACATGCATATAAGGATCGGTCTTTCCGTCGTAAAGTGTGAATTTAGGCTGGTGGAAGCCTGCCGGAAGCGGTGTTGTTTCTATCTCTAGGGAGAAAGGGGTGGCGCTCAGCCTTGCCAAATCTGAGTCTACAAGGAGCGACGCTGCTTGGCGGGGTGGAGGCATTCCGACCTCCTCTCTGGAGTGAACTCCGTAGGATAGCTGCTGGAACGCCGGCACCCTCTGAGCCTCCCGCCGGCGAGCCCGTTCCTTTAAGATTGCCCGTAAATCTTCTGAACGAGTGGAATAGGAGTACCTCAACGTCGTCGCCGGACGTGAGGGCTGGTAAGTGAAATCTTGCGCGCTGGACTTCTCTGCACGCACATCGGAATCACCAACCTTGTAACTTCTGGTAATAAAAATGGACAGAGTGTGTCGCTGACTCTGGCTGCCTGAACGGCGAGATTGGGTGCGCTCACTGTGGTCTCCCACTCCAGCTACACCCTTCCCTTTCACATGCCGCTTCAGCTCCTCCATCTCCGCCACCATCCGGCGGATGACGGCGTCCTGGTCCCCAAGCTTGTGTTCCAAACGTCTTGCATGTGATTCTCTCCGTCGCCGATGACCGTCTGGGCTCCGTGAATGACCATAGCTCCTTCCGCGCTTATCCCGCGCGTCTCCTAACTGCCCTCCTGGGAATGTCTCCAAGTCCGCCATTAGAGGGATGATGGTATGACCTTCTCTCCGTCTGCTTGACTCCAGGGTAACTCCGTCGATGGTGGACAACGGAATCTCCTCGTTGTTCGCCATGAACGACGATCAGACGAGCTTGGAAGACAAGGTTTTGTCTGCAAAGTTTCCCACAGACGGCGTCAATTGTACGGGGAGCAAATATTTCGGTATGCCCGTACTTCTTTCCTCCAAGCTCCATTTCTGTCCGATCACCTGAAAGCACAACGGCGGTGAGCTACCCGGCGGTGTGTGGCCGGAAAAACCCCTCCGACGATCAAGTTAGCACACACCTTTGGATAGAGAGAGAGAGGAGAGAGTGTTTGAGTGTAAGAGTTTCTTACAAAAATGTTCGTCCGTCCTCGTATGGGGGGCGCAGACACGCTTATATACCCTCTGCACCCCAAATCTACTCCCAGTGATCTCTCAACACGTGGCACTACTATCCTATCTGTCAACACAAATCTTGCTGAGCATCACCTAACCCAACTGCCTGCCCACTCTACTGGGAGCTCGACAGCCGAGCTGCTCCATCTCGGCTATCCACGCCCATACTGTGCTTCACGCCTAAGTATTCCAATAGCTGAGCCCAATGAGGACCGGGCTCGGCTGCATCCCGGCATGGCCGAGCTCGGGACAGCTCATGAGCAGGTGTGTCGTCGGCCTTCCTGCCGAGCAAGAACAAGTAGTTCGGTCCGACCTCGCCTTCCCTGGCGCCGGACATCTCACTTGACTGGCTTCGACTTCAGGAAGCCATGCCGCTTGGTCAATTCGCGCCTTGCCTTAACCGAGCAGCCTCTTACAAGACAGGGCCGCATTACCTTGGCCCAACCCTTGTTCGGCCCAAATTTGTCCAGCCCAGTTCTAGATCACAAATCTCCCTCTCACTTAGTTGTAAGTGTAATAACCCGACTCTCTCATATGTTGCTTATACTCTAATTCCCTCATTATTTGTGTGCTTATATGTGTGATGTGAAATTCCACATTTAAATGTGTGAATTTTGTGCTTATGGGGTTGTATCTGTTGATTACAAGAAAATTTGTTGAAATGTGACCTTTGGACTAGAAATTGAAAGCCTTAGAGGCACGATAAACCAAAATTGACTTGACAGTTATGATTAGCTTGATTTTTAGGACATAATATGAAGTTTTGTAAAAATTTGATTCGTAATGAATTAATTGGATTTATTTAGGCTAAACTCTTAACTAAGTTGCTTAAGACTCAAATAAGCTAAATTATTTATATATATATATGATATGTTATACATAGTTAAGCTCATGTTTATCTTTTTGAAGGGGCAAACGTGCAGAGAGAGAGAGAGAGAGAGAGAAGAGAAATGGAAGAAAAGAAGAAGAATTCATCTAGAAGCTTGGAGCTTGGGAATTTAAGGGTGAAATCAAGAAGATAGCTCAAAGCAAGTCACAAATACCCCAAATCTTTCTTTAATTGGTTAGAATCAAGTCTTAAAATGAAGCGTTAGCACTCATGAAAGCTAGGGCTTTGGCTTATGATCTAAACTTAACAAATCTCATGAAATGTGCATGTGATCTTTGGGTTTGTTGATGCAAAGGGTTGATTCTTGTGTTTTGAGCATGTGTTGGGTTGGATTCTAAAGAATTCTTTCCTAATTTTGTCTCTTTGCAAGCTTTGAGCTCATGTGTGCATATATATATATATGTCTATATGAAAGATGAAGAAAATAGAAGTTAGAAAGTCGTATGTTAAAGTTATGATCTAATTGAGCTTGAGTTTCATGTTTACCATGTTTATATGTCATGTTTTTGAAATGAAATTGCTTGAATTCAGCCTTAGGAATACATTTGGAAAGCTTGGAATTGTTGGGTTTCAGATTGCTCAAATAGAGCCTAGGACCGCAAGTGCCGGCCTCGCAACCGCACGTGCGGGATGCATAGACACACGTGTGGGGCTCACAATCACACGTGCAGAAAACAGGGGAAGCAACTTTGGCATTCTGAAATAAAGGCATGTGCGGGGTTGTACGTGCGGCACGCCTCTGCACATATGCTGTAAGGGACTTCCGCATGTGCGGGAATTTGGGGGAAATTTTGTCAACTTCTGTGACCCTTTTTGACCCTCTGCATCTGTTAATGTGTATATTTACTCCCTCTGAAATGCTTAACAATGAATAGGAAGTGAACGAAATAAAAGAATGATTAAGGAATAGAAACTAAGAAAAGAATACATTGCTTATCCATGTATGTATATGCCATGTAGGTCACTTGCTGGAAGGGACCATTGCTCGACTAAATCACTGTGAGTGATAGTAGTGTAACGATATGTTTGATTTAAGTAATTTTGCTTCTGCTTTCCATATCTTAATCATGAATGGCATACGTTATATGAATTATGTTTTGATGGCCATGATTGAACAATGATACATGAAATGGACCCGAGGTCGTTCCACTTCAGCTATGAATATTGGGCCCGAGGCCATTATGATATGGATAACTTAAGACTCAAGGCCCTAAGTGTGATACCCCTATTCTGTATTATGTTAATTAGTCCCTAATACGTATGTGATTATATGTTTTGATATGATTTTGTGTACTATTACGTGGATATATGTGAATTTGGGATTCTATCTGTCCATCGTAGGCATATCTGTTTGAATAATCCGCTTCGGGAATTAAATTGAGGGCCCTATCGGCCACAGAACCCGAAATTGATTGCGTCATTGTGATTGGCATAATTTTTAGAGCCTACGGTGAAATTTAATCGAAAATTGATTCTGGTCAATTTAAACTGATTAAATTGATAAATTAAATGCCCTATTATTTTATATTAAAGTATTTGCTAGTGGGGCTTGTTGTATATTGTATTGCACCCTTCTTTAGCTCTCAAAACTCAAAATCTGAGTTAGACAATTGAGAGAGTGAGGGAGAGGCCGGCCATAGTGAGAGAAAGGAGGAGAATTGTGCATTTTGGCCTCAAAGCTTGATAATTTTGGAGATTTAGCTCAAGGATTGTCTAGAGCTTGAAGATCAAAGCTTCTAGGTGAGTAATTCTTGAATTATAGTTTGTAATTTTGTGTGTTCAAGCCAAATTGGTGATCATGAGTGAGATTGAGATGAAATTGGGTTGTGTTTGTTGAATTTGAAGACTATATATACATGCATGTATGTAATGTTTTGAATATGCATATTTGAGCTTGAATTACATGACTCATGTTGCAATTTTGGTTGAAATCCGTGTATTTGACCATCTTTTCATCATATGAGACGAGAATGAAGGTTATGTGTCACATGCATGTAGAATCCATGGAAGTAGAAGCTTTGAATGCATGAAATGGTTACATTGGTAATGAGTTGGTGGAAAATGAGCCATGCATGTAGATAAATTATGAAATTGAGCTTCAATATGTTGTAATTCTATGTTTGTACCATGTTGGTACATGATTATGTGAAGTTTGGACCGAAATCATGCATTTAGAGCCTTTGAATGTCGAGATGAAGCTCAAGAACTCAATCTGGAAAACCCAGAAAGTTTGGTGCCCGCTCGAGCGGGGAAACCGCCGCTCGAGCGGAGAAATCGAGCTCCCAGCATTTTCTGCAGACATGGTTCCCGCTCGAGCGGGGAATTTGACGCTCGAGCGGGGAGCTATGTAGACAGGCAGTCCGCTCGAGCGGCCGAGTTCACGCTCGAGCTGGAATTGAAGGCAACCAGTACTTTTGCAGACCTGAGGGTCCGCTCGAGCGGGGAATTCCACGCTCGAGCGGGGACCCTATTTTCTAAAATCCTGTTTTTGCATTTTGTGTTCTGTTTTCCGTTCTCTTTCACTTGCAAGCACTCTTAGGCATATGTTCGGCATTGTAAATGAGTTAATGAGATGATAAAAAGCCTAAAGAGGAATATGTGAATTAAAGAACGGATTGAACTGTTAATGACCCTTTTGTGTTCATGAAATGTGTAGGGTCAAGCTCCAGGGCAAATCCACAAGCCGATCACTGTGAGTAATATCAATATTTGAATGCTTGTAAAATGTCCAATTGTTTACTCCCTTTAAAGCTTTATGAATTGCTAATTGGGATTGTGGACGTAAGTCTGATATGAAAGCATAAATGGACCCAAGGTCGTTTTGATAAGCATAAATGGACCCAAGGTCGTTTTGATAAGCATAATTGGACCCAAGGTCGTTTTGATAAGCATAAATGGACCCGAGGTCGTTTTGTCAACATGAATGGACCAAAGGTCGTTTTGATGAACATGAATGGACCAAAGGTCGTTTTGATACGAATGTATGGGCCGAAGGCCGTTCTGACACGAATGAGTGGGCCAAAGGCCGTTTTGAAACGAATGAGTGGGCCAAAGGCCGTTTGGAAATGAATGAGTGGGCCAAAGGCCGTTTTGGAAATGAATGAGTGGGCCAAAGGCCGTTTTGAAAGGAATGAGTGGGCCAAAGGCCGTTTTGAAATACACGATTGGGCCAAAGGCCGTTTTGACATAATCAAATGGGCCGAAGGCCGTTTCGTTATAAATGTAAATCTGAATGGGCCAAAGGCCAGTATGTACGGAACTATGGTTACTTGATTTAAATTACCTTATATGCGTTAACTACATATATGAATTGGGCCCAAGGCCGTTTGGAAGATGTTGTTCTACGTCTTGTTGCATAATTCTGTAATTGATATCATTCACTGGGCTATCGCTCACGCTCATTCATGTCCTTGTAGGTGAGCCAAGAGAAGTCCAGACCCAGCCTCAGTGAAGCCTGTGTAGAACAACCCAAGTTTTGGAGAGTCAGCCCTCGTGTCTCACGCATGAGACCCGTCTTCGCCCTTTTGTTATCTATTTTTATGTTGTCATGATGGCGAAGACTTTGTGTAATTCTGTATATAGTTTGATGGGTTGGCTTGGACTTATATGATCCTGTTTATACAGAACTCATGCCACTATTTTACTGTTGTGAGTTATTACTGTCTATGTATATGTTTGTTAGATGTGCCATGTAAGGACTGCTCTATGGACAAAGTTTTGATTTGCTTTCGTTTGGCCCCCATTAACTCTGTTAAATTACGTTTGGATCCGTTTGAGGCCGTAGGTAATCTCATGATTATTGGCCGGTTACGTCCTTAACCCACGGGGGCGGGTTAGGGTCGTGACACTAAGGCCGAGGGAGTTGGAGACATGTCGATGTTCCATCTGCCCTATGATGATATGGATCGTTTATAACTCATGGCTTAAAGCCGAGGGAGTTGGAGACATGCTGATGTTCCATCTACCCTATAATGTTCCGAATAGCTGTTCATATGTGGGCTGGAGGTAGTTGTGTCTTATGTTAGGCCTAAGGCCCTTATGTATTTGTTGGGCCTGAGGCTGTTGTGTATTACGTTGGGCCTAAGGCCGTTCCATGTTCTGTCGGGCCCAAGACTGTTTCGTCTTATGTGGGCCCGAGGCCGTTCTGGAATGTGATTGTGAATAAGACATGTATATGTTATATAAATATTCTTCAAGACACATGTGTGAACCTCCTTGCACTATTATTATTCACTGAGCCCTACTCAATCCGTATTTATATATATTTATGTAGGTGATCAGCTCGGAGGTTAACCTTAGGTCAGCTTCAGGAAACTTTTGGTGGACCTAATTTGGTAAGCCTCCACAATTGGGGCATTTGTCTTTTGAGTTCCTCGATGCCACATTTTTGGTTAAGCCTTTGGTAGCTTTTGTTAAACACTTGGTTAATATGTGAATTTTGGAATGTTAACTATTTGTACAAATCTACATGACTTGGACTTGTAACTATATGAACTGTATATGTGAGCTCTTTATATGACTTGATGTTGTTTGAAAGATCCTAGCATGAATGCACAAGCTCAATGGACATTATTATTTGTTTTGCTTCCGCTTTAGGCCTTATTATGGAATAAAATATTTTTTCGGAATTTGTTTTGAGGCCTAAGTATAGGCCGGTCATGGCCAAAACTTTTAGGGGCAGGTTTAGGTCATCACAGTTGGTATCAGAACAAGAGTTACTTCCTCACACACGTGTCCATATGAGTTGTAGGGTGTCCTAGAAAAGACTTAGGACATTGCATTGGCATGTGTGAGTGTGAGAACTATTATGTACATGATGAACTATGTGAAGTTTTGTGAATACATCTACAACTGACATGAAATGAACGCATGTGACGTAAAAGGAATATTTGAACTGAACTAAACATTGTGCAAATAGGGAAGAATTATTGGCTATGCTATGAGTGCTCGAAAGAATGAGGAAAAAAAAATTGACATGAAGTGAACAATGCTATAACTGTCAGAGTTTTGCCATTGAGAATGGAACTTGTGTGTGAATGTTGTTTTTGTTCTAATTGTTATTTATGTGCATATCGATTCGGCAAAAAGGTGTATGTGTGGACTACGAATATGGTTAAGTGTGCAATTATCTAGTACGTTTGTAGCATACAATATTTGATAAGTATGCAGTCACCGGTTATGCTTATGATTATATGTGTTTTGACAATACGTAAAATGTATGCCTATGTGCTGTGTTTATTTATGTACTTGACATGGTGTGATATGAGTTTAACGAGATCATGGAGGGAACAAGGACAAATGCATTAGCAGACCCTTTCACAACCCGACTTGATAGATTGGAAGGTATAGTACAAGAAATGGCGAAGATCCTAAGACAACAACATCAATTACCTCTACGACAAGAATCTTTGCAGCCACCAGCACAATTTGAAAGGGAAAGTAATAGGCATGGCTTTTTCCTAAGGAGAAGATCATTTAAAAAGAAAAATACAAGGAATACAGCACCAACATGTAACGAATGTGGTAAGAAACACCGAGGAGTTTGTTACCGAATTTCTGGGGCTTGTTATAGATATCGTGCAATGGATTATATGGTAAGGAACAGTCCTCAGATTGCTAATCAGGATAGAGTAATTACACTCATCTCAGAAAACATTCAGAATACTGCGATTGTTATCCCAGGTATTTATTCTATTTATAAATGAATGCCTATATGTTGATTGATTCTGGGGTAGTACATGTGTACATCCTTGCTCCAGATATTATTTGATTCTGATATCTGCGACATGTGTATTGATTGGTTAGGCCCACAGGATTAATATTTTATTTATATGTGACATCTATGCATGAAAAATCGATTTAGGGAATATTCTTATATCCTTTGGCATGAAATGCATTGTTAATACGATGACTGAATTTACGTTTGACACTCTGATATTACTGATGTGAAATGGTATGAGAATTGCATACTCTTAAACCTCTACTGATTGACAACTTAGCTATATTATGGAAATGTTTGACCTCGTTGATATGAAGAATATGTTGATTAGCCCTCACACTGTATTTGGCAATTTACCATGATGCCTATTGATATAGTTATGATATGGCATGGACATGAACTTGGGAATTGTGAGAGTTAGTCCTAAAGAATGAATGGCGGGAGTTTTACCTAGGATAAATGAAACACTTGACATAGATTATGTGCAAAATGGTTATGTGGTAATGAGAATGGAAATTGAACATTCCTTGATTTGATAAAACTAGGGAACATGCTGACTGACCTTAGACGCTTATTAGCACTATGAACTTGAACTGTGTACTGTGGAATACTCAATATATAGAACTGTTGAAAATAGGATAGCGAATGAACTTTTGTTATTAAGCATTGCCACAGGGCTGATAATAGACTTATGAATGTATTGAACATGAAAGAACTGACATCATTTTTTTCTTCTTCTTTTTTTTTTTTTTGAAATAGTCCTGGGAATTACGGATGAACTTTTGAACCTTGAGAAATTATCGAATTAAATCTGCTGAATAGATGGCTGGATAGATGGAAGTGAAATTGCTTTGTTATCATACTGCTACTTTTAGCTTAATGATTGCTTATTGAAAACTGTGACAACATGAATGGGTTCACTATCAGCTATGACATAAACTGATTGAACTTTAACTATGGAGTACCCTTGAGATTTATTGCCTGAATGAAGTTTATCGATAGATCACCCTTACTATGGAAAGGTTTGGACTTGTTAGTTCTTTACACTGTGTATATATACTTTGATGTGAACTGTTATGCATGACACCTTGAATTAGGGTGGCAACTGAACATTGGAACATATTATGAATGGCTGTGACAAAAAGTTATGCGTATTGACTTTTTTTTTTTTTTTTTTAAATCTAGTAAGGGACGAATGACATTGATTGCAATTTTGCTTCCTATCAATGGCGATTGTGAACCAAGGAACTGAATTTTTTTTTATATTTGGACTACTTTGTGAACATGTGGTGAACTTTATGATTTTGAAAGCTTAGCGACTTTTGTCATCACAGTGCATGTGTGTCTTAAAAGATGAATTACTCCAACTATATGAATCATTCACTTGTGTGCCGTTCGTGGGAAATGTACCGACTTACTCATTCTCGTCAATGATGGTTACAGTAGAACAGGAAGAATTATCTTATCATAGGGGAAAAAAAAAAAAAAAAGAGTGGGGGAGGGGGACAGAAATTGAGTTATAAGCTCACAAGAGAGAATGCTTTTAAGGGAGGATATACATGATGCTAAATCTGGTATAATCTGAATTTGATTTCTGACTTTCCTTTTGGACGGATAGACTTTTGTTCGAAATGACGGTTATCATATTCGTTTTTATTGCCTAGATTACGAAGCTCATGAGTGTATGCCTATGGGACTAGCTTGGGATGCCCCGAATGGAAATTGTCCTAAATGGAAAATTGTATAACATACGTAATTGTGAAATTGTTGAGTGAATTGATTACGGCTGTTGGAATGAAATTTACTTTGGTTGCAAATGACAGGGCATGATTTTGTTTGCTTGGACTTGGTAGAACTTGTATTTGACTAGTTATAATCGAATAATCGGATGATAGTTGTTAAGACTTGACCGAGATCTGGTTATGAACGCAATTGAGAATATATTGATTATGATAGAAATTGATCTCTGTTATGGGAATCTATGCATTATGTGCTTAAGAGAATGACTGTTATCATGTTACTGTACTTGGAAATTAATGCTTTGAAACTTGTTGACAAGGAACTATTGTGAGTATCAACTTTGCCTACTGGGAAGTATATGATTTTGATTGCTACAACCTTATCTCATTTTACACATGGTTCTATGGGATAAATATATGGAGTTGGTTTCAAATTCTGAATGCCTGAAATTGAATATCTGTAGCAGAACTAAATAATACTACGAGACCAATACAAGTTTAAGGGACCAAACTTCCTAAAGGAGAGGAAGAGTGTAATAACTTGACTCTCTCATACACTACTTATACTCTAATTCCCTCATTATCTGTGTACTTATATGTGTGATTATATGTGTGATGTGAAATTTCATGTTTAAATGTGTGAATTATGTGCTTATGGGATTATATCTGTTGGTTATAAGAAAATATGTTGAAATTGTGACCTTTGGACTGGAAATTGAAAGCCTTAGAGGTGCGATAAGCCGAAATTGACTTCACAGTTATGATTAGCATGATTTTTAGAACATAATATGAAGTTCTGTAAAAATTTGATTCATAATGAATTAATTGGATTTATTTAGGCTAAACTCTTAACTAAGTTGCTTAAGACTTAAATAAGCTAAATTATTGATATATATATATGATATGTTATACATAGTTGAGCTCATCTTTATCCTTTTGAAGAGGCAAACGTGCACACAGAGAGAGAGAGAGAGAGAGAGAGAGAGAGAGAGAGAGTTCTAGAGAAAGAAGAGAAAAGGGAGAGAAAAAGAAGAATTAATCTAGAAGCTTGGAGCTTGGGAATTTAAGGGTGAAATCAAGAAGGTAACTCAAAGCAAGACTCAAACACCCCAAATCTTTCTTTAATTGGTTAGAATCAAGTCTTAAAATGAAGCATTAGCACTCATGAAAGCTAGGGCTTTGGCTTATGATCTAAACTTAACAAATCTCATGAAATGTCCATGTAATCTTTGGGTTTGTTTAGGCAAAGGGTTGATTCTTGTGTTTTGAGCTTGTGTTGGGTTGGATTGTAAAGAATTATTTCCTAATTTTGTCTCTTTGCAAGCTTTGAGTTCATGTATATATATATATATATATATAAATGAAAGATGGAGAAAACGGAAGTTAGAAAATTGTATGTTAAAGTTATGATCTAATTGAGCTTGAGTTTCATGCTTACCATGTTTATACGTCATGTTTTTGAAATGAAATTGCTTGAATTCAGCCTTGGGAATACATTTGGATAGCTTCGAATTATTGGGTTTCAGACTACTCAAATAGAGCCCAGGACCGTATATGCGGGGCTCGCAGCTGCACGTGCGGGATGCACAGCCACACGTGCGGAAAACAGGGGAAGCAACTTTCGTATTCTGAAATAAAGGCACGTGCGGCACATCTCTCCGCACGTGCAGTAAGGGATTTCCGCACGTGCGGGTATTGAGGGGAAATTCGGTCAACTTCTGTGACCCTTTTTGACGCTTTGCATCTGTTAATGTGTATATTTACTCCCTCCGAAATGCTTAACAATGAATAGGAAGTGAACGAAAAGGAAGAATGATTAAGGAATAGAAGCTAAGAAAAGAATACATTGCTTATCCATGTGTGTGTATGCCATGTAGGTCACTTGTTGGAAGGGACCATTGCTCAACTAAATCACTCTGAGTAATAGTAGTGTAACGATATGTTTGATTTAAGTAATTTTTCTTCTACTTTCCATATCTTAATTGTGAATGGCATATGTTATATGAATTATGTTTTGATGGCCATGATTGAACAATGGTATATGAAATGGACCTGAGGTCGTTCCGCTTCAGTTATGAATACTGGGCCCGAGGCCATTATGATATGGACTACTTATGATTCATGGCCCTAAGGCTGAGGGAGTTGGAGACATGTCAATGTTCCATCTACCCTATGATGATATGGATTGTTTATAACTCATGGCTTAAAGCCAAGGAAGTTGGAGACATGCCGATGTTCCATCTACCCTATAATATTTCGAACAACTGGTCATATGTGGGCCGGAGGCCGTTGTGCCTTATGCTGGGACTAAGGCAGTTATGTATTTGTTGGGCCTGAGGCCGTTGTGTATTACGTTGGGCCTAAGGCCGTTCCATGTTCCGCTGGGCCCGAGGCCATTCTAGAATATGATTGTGAAGAAGACATGTATATGTTATATAAATATTTTTCAAGACACACGATTATATATATGTGAACCTCCTTACAGTATTATTATTCACTGAGCCCTGGTCAGTCCGTATTTATATATATTTATGTAGGTGATCAGCTCGAAGGTTAACCTTAGGTCAGCTTCAGGAAACTTTTGGTGGACCTGATTTGTTTAGCCTCCACAATTGGGTGCCTTTGTTTTTTAAGGAGTTCCTTGATGCCACATTTTTTGCTAAGCCTTTGGTAGCCTTTGTTAAACACTTGGTTAATATGTGAATTTTGGGATGTTAACTCTTTGTATAAATCTACATGACTTGGATTTGTAGCTATATGAACTGTATATGTGAGCTCTTTATATGACTTGATGTTGTTTGAAAGATCCTGGCATGTATGCACAAGCTCAATGAACATTATTATTTGTTTTGCTTCTGCTTTAGGCCTTGTTATGGAATAAAATATTTTGTCGGAATTTTGTTTTGAGGCCTAAGTATAGGCCGGTCAAGGCCTGAACTTTTAGAGATTGGTTTGGGTCGTGACAATAAGGCTTTCCAAATTTTCTTTGACGAAGTGTAAATGGTGTCATAGTAATTATAAAATTGATCAGCAAGGCAATTCAGGAAATAAAAACGGCGCTTATGCTCATCTATATTGTATGAAGCCACTTTTGCTTCATGTGTCTCGTAGTGTTCATCATTTATCTCCTCAGTTGGGATTTTAAGAACATATGCAACTTTCAAAAGGTTAAGGTAAAAAAGAAATTTTCCTTTTCACCTCTTAAAATGAACTCCCTTGAATTTGAAAGGCTTGTTGAGATCTGCAATTCCGTCAATGATTTTTTTTACTCCATTTTGATCTTGTGGAGAGGTGGTTTGGAAATACTCTTCTGATCCTGGGAGACGCTAGTGATCCTCAGCTAGTCACCTGAAAAGATACAAACACTCCGGTCGGGGGTGCCGGAATTAACACTCCGACAGACAAGTCAGTTCAGACATTCAGGATAGCTTGTTTACTAAGTTAAGTGAAGTATTCTTACATACCTTTCTAAATCTATGGTTCTTGTATTTATACTTGTTTTCTGGGCCTCAGGGCCTGAGCCTACTTTTATCCCATTCCCATTTTATTTATTCGGAGCTACTAATCTCCAGCTATTCGGCCTTCCTAACGTATTCGGCATCCTAGTCACGCAATATGAAGCCGAATAATATCTGATTTCTGGGGTACGCACCTTCCGACTCTTCTATTTATTCGACTCTCACAATTGCCCCCCCAAGCACTTTACCAACGACAGTTAGCTGGAGTGCTTGGTTCTAAATTTCGAAAAGTCAAAGCCAAAATTCGGCAGTTGGCCTCATCCTTATGCGGATATCTAAGCGCACCCCTTTCGGTTGTCATGTCGACTTTCTGCCCCCTCGTACGTGTCTATTTATTGCGATTTAAAATTTTGACGTCCTTTCAAGTATGTATTTTACGATGCTCGTCGCTGGATTGCTTTTTGAATCGTCCCTGCAACTCTCTTCTCCGATATCCTCTTCGTCCTTTGTAAGTTTTCTCCTTCCTTGCTTCGAAGACTCTTTCTGGTTTATTCCTTCCTTGGCATATTCTTATAAACTATAGGGTATGGCGAAACATTTAAAAGACCTTCTCTCGTCAAATCGAATTGCTGGCTTTAAACGCCATTTCTCCATTCCTGATGATGTCCGTCTGTCGCTTGTGGCAGACGGCACTCTTGATATGGAGAGGGAGGACAAAACCACGATTGTCTTTCCTCTTTTGTCAATCACAGAGGGTGGAGTCCGTTTTCCCCTTCACCTGTTTCTTAGGGCTGTGCTTCGCCATTGGGGTTTAATCCCTTCCCAATTCAATGTGAATTTCTTTAGAATTATAATGGGGGTTATAGCACTCAACCATCGCCTTAGAATTAACCTTGGCATTCCAGCCATCCAGCATTGCTATGCCTTGGCTAAGTCTTCTGGTCGGCACGGGCGTTTCTTCCTTAGGGCCGAGGATATCGACCATCAACTAATTACTATGCTTTCCAGTTCTGGGAAACGAGTTGATGATGTTATGGTCGTTGTCCAGGGTAACTGGGAATTTGGTGAAGGGGAGGATCACGTCGACCCTATTCCTAGACGGAGGGGCGAGCCAGGTGGCCGATTGTCTTCTCGCTTTTATTATTTGTTCATTTTTTTTGTAAAGCCTCTTCTTTGAAATGTTACGGCTTGGCGTGTGCAGGGAACGATTTGAAGAAAGTCCTGTCTTCAACTGACGACGCCGTTCTTTCGGATATCAAAGTTGCACTCAAGTATTTCGACCGTCGAAGTCTTCAAAAACAAGGGAGGGCGGCCCACGTTCTGCTTCGTTACAAGCCGACATATACGACCTTCTTGGCGGCGGAAAATATCTCGGTTCCGGAGGGTGAAGATTCTCTTATCGCTCTTATTTTGTCCGACTTTAAAAACTTGAGGCAGGTTGGTTTTGAAGGATCTGATTCGGAGCGGGATGTAGCTAATGTTACCGAATCAGATCAGTCCAAAACCGAGTCTGACGAGGTATTGAATTCGGCCGATCCTCCATCCACTTCGGGCCGAGGGGATCTTTCACTTGACGGCGCTTTTCACGGCTTAGAGGATCTTCCCGCTGCAGGCCCCAAAGACATGGACGGGTTAAGCCTGACAAAACTTGCCAGGAAAGCGAATGCAAAAAGGTTGGCCGCGCGGCGAAGAGTGGAGGCCCTTCCGTTTGAAGTACCACCCGCCACCGAATCTCAACTCTCCCTGCCTATTAGCGAATCAGAGTCCTTGCGCGTTATTGAGGTGGAGATGGCAAAAAATCGGAATGTCGAATCTACTTTGATCGTGCAGGCCAGCCAAGAAGTGAGGAAGAGGCAGAGAAACGCCCTGCCGAGTTTGAGGCCGGCTTAGAAGAACAAGGCGGCAAACGTCCTCGATTAGAGGGATCGAATGTGATCGTTCCTTTTGTCATTCAGCCGATGATAGAAAACATGCTGGTTTCTTCTGATGCTTCGGCGCTTAAAGATCCAGAAGTCGCATTCAGCTTGGCTACGTCCGTGTCGTTGCCGTCTGACAAGGAGGCTTTTCGGATGGAACCAGATCTGAATACGACAGCACTAGCTGCCCAATCGGCACTTTTGGTACATATTCAGACTTTGCTTCACTTAATCCAAATATTGTTGAAGTTATGGTTTTAAATTCTTGCTTTGCAGACCGTCGGAAGAATAGCCGATATGGGCCGTTGCCATCACGATGCCGTCAAACAGATTGGTCGTTTACGAAAGGAAGTTGAGAGCCAGAGGAGAAGGGCCGAGGTCGAAGCTTTGAGGGCAAACAAGGAAGCCTCAAGGGCCGAGGCCGAGGTAGAGAGGACTCGTAGCACGAATCAATTGAGATCGGATGCCGAGAAGAAGGCGCACGCGAGCGAAGATGCACTCAAATTGGCCCAGAAGGCGGTCTCCAAATTGGAGGCTGAGTTGGCTAAAATGAAGGCGGTGAAGGAAACAGCCGACTCGGAGGCTTCCAAAGTATTCGAGGCCGGGAAAAATGTTGGACTTGCCGAGTATTTGGACCAAGTCCCCAAGTTTGAAAATCGGGGATTCAAACATGGCTGGCACAAAGCCCTTGCTGCTACTAAAGCTTCATTGATTATGCCAATACCATATGAGCAAGTGGATGTTGAGCCATTGGAGTCTGATTCCGATGACTGATCTAGGCGACTGACATAGTTTTTAGGATGTCGAATGTATTTTTACAGTTTTTAATTTGGTATTTTTCATGTGTTGCTACAGTCATAGTTTTTTGTTTAGTAATTTGCATATATAAAATTTCATGAGTTGTGCTCAACTTGCTAAGGAAAATGTTGTTGATGAAAAATGTTGTTGATGAATGATATTGCTTTCGGTTATGGTTAGATTGGCTGCTTAGCTTAGGTATTTGGCCGACCAGATTAATAAATCTGCCCTTGCTTTAGCTAGGGCGCGAGCTTGCGAAGCCGAATGGGCCTAACTCGTGGGTTGGCTGAGGCACAGATTGATCGGCGGTTGCGCTTGAAAACATGGCCAACCAGATTAGTAAATCTGGTCTTGCCTTAACTAGGGCGCGAGCTTGTGAAGCCGAATGGGCCTAACTCGTGGGCTGGCTGAGGCACAGATTGATCAGCACTTGTGCTTGAAAACATGGCCGACCAGATTAGTGAATCTGCCCTTGCCTTAGCCAGACCAGATTAGTAAATCTGCCCTTAGTTTGCGAAGCCGAATGGGCCTAACTTGTGGGCTGGCTGAGGCACAGATTGATCAGCGCTTGCGCTTGAAAACATGGCCGACCAGATTAGTAAATCTGCCCTTGCCTTAGCCAGGGCGCGAGCTTGAGAAGCCGAGTGGGCCTAACTCGTGGGCTGGCTGAGGCACAGATTGATTGGCGCTTGCGCTTCAAAACATGGCCGACCAGATTAGTAAATCTGCCCTTGCCTTAGCCAGGGAGCGAGCTTGAGAAGCCGAATGGGCCTAACTCGTGGGCTGGCTGAGGCACAGATTGATCGGCGCTTGCGCTTGAAAACATGGCCGACCAGATTAGTAAATCTGCCCTTGCCTTAGCCAAACTAGATTAGTAAATCTGCCCTTGGTTTGAGAAGCCGAATGGGCCTAACTCGTGGGCTGGACAATTGTCATCCGACTTTTGATGTTTGGGATTACTAACGTTGCCTCAGGGAGCTGCATACATTGAAGGATAAATGGAGCGGGTGCACGCCAGAGGCCCTACTTATTTCTATTCAGGCAACTTGGGAGGGACGAAGATTGGCTAAATTAGATGCCGCAATGAATCGCAGTAGCGAGCCTATGCGTACGGGAAGAAGAACGTCCAAGGATCGGGAAGCACAGCAGCCCCTTAGTCATTGAAGCAGATCGCCCCGAGAGGATAGGCAACAACGGGGAAATTCTCCGCTCCCGCGACCGAGAATCGAGCCTGATGCGACGCCACGACCGTTGAGTTTTGCGGTTTTTGTGAGGAATAGACCAATGACGGAGGCGGATTCTATCATTAAAGACCCAGGTGTGGCAGTCGAGTTCGCTCGACAGATCTTCCCGCCGGAAGTCCAACAATCGATGGTCGGACGTCAAGATTTTGAATTATTTCGAGACGGCATACATGGGGCCGTGAAAGGACTATATACTGCTTACGAAGTCGGCATGCGTCTGCGAGAAGCGCCACGTGAGAGTGAGAAAAAGGACGAAAGGAATCGCAGTCTGGAGATTCGCACGGAAAAGGCTGAGCGTAAGCTTCGGGAGCTGAAGAATGTTCAAACGATCGCGTCGGTGGCGGCCGGTCAATCTAAATTGGTCGTTGAGGAGAGAGTGACCCAACGGACCTTGGGTTATACAAAAGGGTTTTAGGACGGCCTGAAGGTCGGGATAGAGAAGACCAAGCGAGACCTTGCCAAGGAGGTCTGCCGATATGAAAATCATGGATTTAAGCACGGCTGGATCAAGGCCCTTCAAATCGAGAAAGCTCTCGAAGTCGTGGGAATTGATTCGGCTTTGCCCCTGTATCATCATCACTACTTACCCTATTCCGATTTCGAAATTGAGAAGAGCGACGATCAGGGTGCCGAATAAATAGACTTTGGAACGCGAGAACAGACTTCGTGCCGAACAAATAGAATTTCTTTTATTTTCAACGTTCGTATTTGGTCTTGAAATGTTATGTGCTTAATTAAACGTATTATTTCAACTTACTAGCAAGTTTTGTGTTACGTGGTGCAAATGTTTAAACATGCAAATGTGTTACGTGGTGCAAATTAAGAATAATTATCAGTGAATATTTATTCGGCCAGTGAAGTGGTCCGAATGCATCTCTCACAAAGGCTCCGAATCCGGAGACTATTTTGGCCAATCGTGATATCCACGAAGTGCGCTCCGAATTCAGAGTATTAATCGGCCTTAAGAGGCTTAATCGGCCCTAAGATGTCATGCGCCAAAAAGGGGCTCCGAATCCGAAGACTTTATTTTGGCCAATCGTGATATCCACGAAGGGCGCTCCAAATTCGGAGTCTTAGTCGGCCTTAAGAGGCTTAATCGGCCCTAAGGTGTCATGCCCCAAAAGGGGGTTCCGAATCCGGAGACTTTATTTCGGCCAATCGTGATATCCACGAAGGGCGCTCCAAATTCGGAGTCTTAGTCGGCCTTAAGAGGCTTAATCGGCCCTAAGGTGTCATGCCCCAAAAGGGGGTTCCGAATCCGGAGACTTTATTTCGGCCAATCGTGATATCCACGAAGGGCGCTCCGAATTCGGAGTCTTAGTCAGCCTTAAGAGGCTTAATCGGCCCAAAGACGTCATTCACCGATGGGGCTCCAAATCTGGAGACTTTATTTTGGCCAAATGTGATATCCATGTAGGGCGCTTCGAATATCGGCCCTAAGGTGTCATGCACCAAAAGGGGGCTCCGAATCCGGAGACTTTATTTCAGCCAATCGTGATATCCACGAAGGGCGCTCCGAATTCGGAGTTTTAGTTGGCCTTAAGAGGCTTAATCGGCCCAAAGACGTCAGTCGCCGATGGGGCTCCGAATCTGGAGACTTTATTTGGCCAATCGTGATATCCACGTAGGGCGCTCCGAATTCGGAGTCTTAATCGGCCCTAAGGTGTCATGCACCAAAAAGGGGCTCCGAATCCGGAGACTTTATTTCGGCCAATTGTGATATCCACGAAGGGCGTTCCGAATTCGGAGTCTTAGTCGGCCTCAAGAGGCTTAATCAGCCCAAAGACGTCATTCGCCGATGGGGCTCCGAATCTGGAGACTTTATTTGGCCAATCGTGATATCCACAAAGGGTGCTCCAAATCCGAAGTCTTAATCGGCCCTAAGGTGTCATGCACCAAAAGGGCACTCCGAATCCGGAGACTTTATTTTGGCCAAACGTGATATCCACGTAGGGCGCTCCGAATCCGGAGTCTTAATCGGCCCTAAGGTGTCATGCACCAAAAGGGGGCTCCAAATCTGGAGACTTTATTTTGGCCAAACGTGATATCCACGTAGGGCGCTCCGAATCTGGAGTCTTAATCAGCCCTAAGGTGTCATGCACCAAAAGAGGGCTCTGAATCCAGAGACTTTATTTCAGCCAATCGTGATATCCACGAAGGGTGCTCTGAATCCGAAGACTTTATTTCGGCCTTAGAAGGCTTAATTGGCCCTTAAAGGCTTGGGAGCGAGCTTGAGAAAACGAGAAACTTTATATTGCAACGGTGGAACATATACAAGTATCAAGCCCACAAGTCGGGTCAATGATAGAATTTACGTAAATGTGTTGAATTCCAAGGCCGTGGCAGGCTTCTTCCTGTCATGTCTGAGAGCCAATATGCCCCTGTTCCTGCGATGGATTCTATCTGATAGGGGCCGTCCTAGTTTGGACCCAATTTTCCATTGGCCGGTCTCCGGTTGGCTGGAAGTACCTTCTTTAGGACCAACTCTCCTGGCGTGTATCGGCGTAACTAAACTCGCTGATTATACGACTTGGCGAGCTGCTGCTGATACCGTGCCATGGATGCCAGGGCGGGGTCTCTTCGTTCTTCGATTAGAATCAGATTCAGGGCAAGCATCATGTCGTTTCGGCCCGTATCAAAAACTTCTAATTTCAGAGTTGAGAGGCCAATTTCCAGGGGTAAGATTGCCTGGGTTCCAAAGCATAGAGCAAACGACGTTTCACTAGTGGATCTCCTCGGCGTGGTATGATGAGCCTACAATACACTCGGCAATTCTTCGACCCATTTGCCTTTAGCTTTTTACAGCCTCTTTTTGATGCCGTCCAAGATGGATTTGTTAGAGGCTTCGGCTTGACCATCGCTTTAGGGGTAGGCCGGTGTAGAGAAGTAAGGCCGAATGCCATACTTGCTGCATAACTCTCGATATACGCCACAATCGAACTGGGTGCCATTGTCTGAGATGAGAGCTCTCGGAATGCCGAATCGCGTTATGATGTTTCTCCATACAAAGTGTTTAATGTCGGCGTCTCGTATATGTGTTAAAGCCTCCGCTTTGACCCATTTTGTGAAGTAATCTATCGTGAAGATTAAGAATCGCTTGTTCGTGGGGCCCTCGGCAATGGTCCTATGATATCAAGTCCCCACTGAGCAAACGGCTAGGGGCTGGTGATAGAGTTCAACCCTTCGACAGACAAATGGGTTAATGGGAAGAACTTTTAGCACTGTTCGCATTTTTTTACATAACTCTCTGCGTCAGCTCTCATTGTCGGCCAATAATACCCCTGTGTTATAGCTCGATGGGCCAGGGAGCGTCCGCCAAAATGGGCACCACAACTGCCCTCATGTATCTCTGTCAGAAGCTCCTCCACTTTGTCGGGGTACATGTATTCCAAATATGGATCAGAGAGGGACTTTTTATAAAGCCCTTCTTGCGGATCCAGATAGTATCGCAGGGCTTTATTTCGCAGCTTGTGTGCTTCTTTTTTGTCCTCTGGGAGTTGTTTAGAAGAGAAGAATGCAGCAATGGGGTCCATCCAGCTTGGTGCGGATTCTATAACGTTGACATGGTTTCCTCCGAAGGGCCAATACTCGGCTCCGGGACGAAACCTACTTTGATGGTCCGTTTGATCTCAGAATTGATGGCGGAGGCTAGGCATGCCAAGGCATCCACGTGTGTGTTCTGGTCGCGTGTTATTTGGTTCAGTTCGTGATGGTCAAATTTTGCCAGCAAGGAATTGGCCGTTTTCATGTAGGCCGCCATACGGTCGTTTCTTGCTGCGTACTCCCCCTTTAGCTGATTGATTACCAATTTTGAATCACAAAACACAAGCAGACGCCGAGCGCCGAGAAGGTGCGCATTCCGCAGACCAGCTAGAAGGGCTTCGTATTCGGCTTCGTTATTTGATGCTTCGAAGCCAAGCTTGCCGGCCTGCTCAATTACTATGCCATCTGGAGACATAATTACAACTCCAGCGCCGCTGCCCCTTTGGTTAGATGATCCATCACAGTATAATTGCCAAATATCCCCGACATAAATTCTCCAGTTCGGCTTTGGTCGAACTTCAGCCTTTGGTCGAACTTCGTCAGGTTTGAGGTTGGCAAGCTCGCCGGTGAATTCGGCAACAAAGTCGGCCAACACCTGCCCCTTGATTGCAGTTTTAGGTAAAAACTGAATGTCGTATTGGCCGAGTTCAAGAGCCCATTTTGAAACACGTCCTGATGCTTCTGCACTCCGTAGTACTGATCGGAGGGGATAATCTGTTAGCACCCCAATGCTATGTCCCTGGAAGTAATGCATCAGTTTTCTTGCCGCCATGACTAGGGCTAAGATGAGTTTTTCCAGCGGAAGGTAGCGTGTTTCGGCGTCAACCATTGCCTTGCTCACATAATACATTGGCCGTTGCTCCCCCTCCTCCTCTTTTAACAGTACGGCGCTGACGGCCCTATCAGAAACTGCCAGATATAGAATGAGCGGGTCACCAGCGGCGGGTGTTGTCAAGAGAGGTACTGAGTGGAGGTAGGTCTTGAGTCCGTTGAAAGCTGTTTCGCATTCGGCGGACCATTCAAAAGCCTTACCCTGCCGTAGTGTCTGAAAGAATTGTCGGCAGCGATCTGTAGACCGGCTGATGAACCTGTTAAGTGCAACGGCCATCCCTATCAACTTTTGGACTTCTTTTACTGAACGGGGGGAGCCGAGTTCCAAGATTGCTGTGACTTGCCTCGGGTTGGCTTTGATTCCTCGGTGATTGAAGATGTAACCTAGGAATTTGCCAGAGCCGATTCCGAACGCACACTTGGAAGCGTTCAGTTTCATTCTGTATTTGCGCAAGATGCTGAATGTTTTTCCTAGATCGGCTATATGATTCTGTTCTTCTTTGGACTTGACCACCATATCGTCGATGTATACTTCCATAGTGTGGCCGAGTTGCTCTTTGAACATGGCGGTGACCAGTCTTTGGTAGGTTGCCCCTGCATTCTTCAGCCCAAAAGGCATAACTTTGTAGCAATAGATTCCTCTTGGGGTGAGGAATGCAGTTTTGTCCTGGTCATCTGGATGCATGGAAATTTGATGGTAGCCTCTGTAAACATCGAGGAAGCTCATGCGTTGATGACGTGTCGTCGCATCGACAAGTTAGTGGATTCTGGGTAGAGGAAAACAGTCTTTGGGGCAAGCTTTGTTCAGATCCGTGAAATCGACGCATACTCGCCAAGTCCCATTTTTCTTCTTCACCACCACTGTATTAGAGAGCCACGTAGGGTAAGTGACTTCTCTAATTGCCCCGGCGTCAAGCAGTCTGTCTACCTCCTCAACAACGGCGGCAGTGTGAACGGCGGCAGTGTGCTCCGCGGCTAACCGTCGGCCTTTTTGAATGATCGGCTTACATTTGGGATCGACATTCAGATGGTGCTGTGAAACTGATGGGTCTATTCCCGGCATTTCGTACGGAGTCCACGCAAAGACGTCGAGGTTATTGAGCAAGAAAGAGATCAGCTGCTGCCTGTCAACCTGATTCAGAGAGGCGCCGATCATGAAGAACTTTTCTAGGCTTCCATCGATGTCAACTCGGTCTAAACCTTCCGTGGCCTTCTCATTTGGATGCCGCCCAACGTCATCAAGGATCTCCCGATTCGGCACCTCAATAGAGTTTACTTGCAGTTCCTTTGGCGTTCTAGCGGCAAGGAGATAACATGCTTGTGCCGATTTCTGGGAGTTGCGGATTTGCTCAATGCCGTGTTCTGTTGGGAAACGTGGTAGTTAATGATAGGTGCTTAAGACAGCCTGCAAGGTATGCAACCACGATCGCCCCATGATGAGATTGTACGGCGATGGCAGCCTGACGACCAAGAATTCCACATCCACCATTCTGGAACCTGCTCGAATGGGTAAGCTGATCTTTCCCAATGGGTAGTCTGGATTGGCATTGAAGCTGAATAGTGGATAAGGAGCGGGAGTCAGGTCTGACTCGCTGAATCCGAGTTTGATGAAGGTTTTACAATACATAACCTCCGAAGTACTGCCCTGGTCGATAAGAACGCGTTCGACGGTGAACCGGTTTACGCGTAGCTCAACAACCAATGGATCGATGTGAGGGAGTGTTACGCCGATCAAATCAGAGTCATCAAAGGTGATACTTGGCGTTTCTCGGAGCCGCTTTGTTGGCGTGAGTTGCTGTTGGGGACCTGGATGTGATTGGATCGCATGCACGGCCGGGGCTGCTGGCAGGCTGTATATCATGTGGACGGTGTCAAGCGGAAATGCATCCTTCGGAAGGGCAGGTGTTTTGATCGCATTTCTCCGGACGCATTGTTGGAGACATTCGTCCTTTGCCAACTCCTCAAGATGATCTGTTGAGGCATAGCGGCCGTCAGTTTCTTGCTGTCGGGCTCAAGATCGTCGATCATCTACCCTCGGGGGTTGCACAGAAGCCTGGGGCACTGTTTGTTTGGATTTTGCTATTTCCGAGGCCAGATCACGATGAAGGCATTCATTCTCAGTGATGATGTTGTCCACCCTCTGTCTGGTTTGCCTAGCTTGTGCCATGGTCGCTTGTATTGTCTTTTGTGTTGGGTTTGAAGATGAGCAGAGGTCTAAGACAAGTCTTGCTGCGATGGTTTTTGGTCCAAGCGAGTTTGCTGGAGTGAGGTCATCTCTCTGTGTGGTCTCGTCAGTGGCTATCGGAGGATCTTCAGTCACGCCTGCCATGGATGTATTTGAGTATTCTCACAGACGGCGCCAATTGTGGAGAAGTGGTTTGGAAATACTCTTCTGATCTTGGGAGACGCTAGTGATCCTTAGCTAGTCACCTGAAAAGATACAAACACTCCGTTCGGGGGTGCCAGAATTAGCACTCCAACGGACAAGTCAGTTCAGACACTCAGGATAGCTTGTTTACTAAGTTAAGTGAAGTGATTCTTACATACCTTTCTAAATCTGTGGTTCTTGTATTTATACTTGCTTTCTGGGCCTCGGGGCCTGAGCCTACTCTTATCCCATTCCCCTTTTATTTATTCGGAGCTACTGATCTCTAGCTATTCGGCCTTCCTAACGTATTCGGCATCCTAGTCACACAATATGAAGCCGAATAATATCTAATTTCTGGGGTACGCACCTTCCGACTCTTCTATTTATTCGGCTCCCACAGATCTCCTTAAAATTGTTGGCGAAAATACCAAAAAAAGCTGATAAATAATATAAAGAAAATGAGATACAAATAGATCTGGCTGAGGCATGGATATCTGATTTTCTTTAAGGAGATCAAACCCACTATGGTAGGAAGAACCCAAACACTGATGCAACAGTCACTAAATTTTGACTTGTCCCCTCCAAGATACAACAGCCTGATTTGTCGTATGATTCAGGCCAACTCTACACAAGATGGTGAACCCAAAACTCCACCAAGAAAAACACCCTTCTTTGGCTAGTAATCTCTCAAGTGTAAAAAGAGTTAGTGTATAAATGAGTAGATGAGAGGAACAATTTATAGGTTACTAGGACCTTACAAATTACACAAAAAATAATGATCCATTTAACTAGAGAAAATGTAGAGTCTCAAAACCTCCAAACACTAACTCATTACAAAACCTATGACCTTCCAATAATCCTCATTCATAGACAAAACAAAAGTCATAAAATAAAATAAATAAATAAATAAATAACCAAAAATATTAAAATGGTCCAGCACAAACGATGAGAGATTAGAGATCAACAATGTCAGATTGGAAGGAATCGAACAACAGAGAGATGACGCTATGGATCCTTGCTCATGAGAGCTTCAATGCTCTAATACCATGAAGAAAATGTCAATTGTGTATTCTCATTACTTAACTCTCAGTATTACATGTTCTTATAGTTGTAACTAATTGCGCCCACTCTAACTAATTGATACACCACTTGCACATACTCTAACTAAATCTATAACAACCAATGCTGAGCTCAGCTCAAGCTAATGCAGCCACAGGTGTTGGTAATAGTATTGAGTTGTGGCTGAACCTGACTGATATTAATGAGCTGCAGTTGGGCATTGGTGAACCTGGTGCATCAACTAAGCCCTGAGGTGTTGAGCTGGGGTGTGCTAATCTAGTATCTTCAACAAAATTCAAAGAGAAGAGAAAACAAAGAAACTGCATGGAAAGGCACCATCACTGCAGTCATTCCCACAGATCACAAAAAAATAGTTTATCTCCAATGGTTTTAAGGATACTGGATTAGTCACTGAATATACTGTTGGGATAGTATAGATTCTGATAAGTACTGATCATTGACTATTTGATTGCAGATCTAATTTTTAGAAAACACCAAAAAGTGGTTTGATATTTCGGTCATGTGGCCTTAATTTCAATGTATTTATAGCTAAGGAGAAGACAATCTTTGTATTTTGTGATTTCTAGTGAACGAAATCCTAATTTTGAAATGAACCACATAAATCTTTATGTTCATTTGTACATGTTTTGATTCTTATTTTTGTTCATAATTATGTTTGCGCAAGTCACTACAAGAAAAAGCACTATTGGCGACTAAAAAATCATATTTCATCGCTGAAAGTATAGCATTTGGCGACTAAAAATGAATTAGTAGCCAAAAGTAAAGATTTTTCGCGACTAAAAAAATTTAGTAGCAAAAAATATAGGTTTTAGCGACTAAAAATCTGTTTGGTCGCCGATATATGGCTTTTAGCGACTAAAAAAATTTTAGTAGCCAAAAGCAAGGCCTTTTGGTGACTAAAAACAAATTTAGTAGCCAAAAGTGATGCATTCGGCGACTAAAAATCTGTTTGGTCACCAAAAGTGAGGCTTTTACCGACTAAAAAAATTTTAGTAGCCAAAAGTAAGGCCCTTTGGCGACTAAAAAAAAAATTAGTAGCCAAAAGTGAAGCATTCGGCGACTAAAAACATGTTTAGTAGCCGAAAGTGAGGCTTTTTGGCAACTAAAAAGAATTTTAGTCGCCAAAAGTGGTAATTTTAGCGCGGGAAATTTTTTTTTAATGACTAAAAAATAATTAGTAGCCAAAAGTATAGAATTGGCGACTAAAATTATGTTTAGTCGCCAAAAGTGGTGTCGTTTTTTTTCTACCAAATAATTCATTTTTACATAAATTATGTTCAATAAAAAATAATTATGTTTATGATATTAATACGAGTCTAAGTACTATATAAATAATATATGTTGCACATATAGTCATATGATGTTATGGAAGCGTAGTGGAAGGAGTGTATTATATAAAGTTTATGGTGTGGGAGGTTGATGGTTCGAATCTCTACAAGAGCATGGTGTAAATTTTTTTTTTTTTCAGAATGAGCTTTTGGCGACTAAATCTGTTATCTGTTTGGTCACCGATTCCTTGAGTATTGGCGACTAAAACATTAGTCGGTAAATGTATAATTTTAAAAAATATAATTGACTATTGACGACTAAAATTTAGTTGCCAAATGTATAATTTAAAAAATATAATTGACTATTGGCGATCAAAGTTTTGGTCGGTAAAGACTTGCTTTTTGGCGACTAAAAGTCTTTCAGTCGCCAATACCTTTCCCGACCGTTTTCCAGCGACCAAACTGGCGACTAAAAAATTTAGTCGGGGAAACTTAAAAACTGACTTTTAGCGACTAAAAATTGACTTTTGGCGACTAAAAATTTAGTCGCCAAATGTGTTTTTTCTTGTAGTGAGGGTTTCAATTTTTAACATGTACAGTTGATCCAACTAGAGTAAAATAGTTTTTTTTTCTTTTTTTTTTAATTAATGAAAAGTAAAATTGATTTGTTCAAATTGAATCAGAGCCTTACTCAAACCAATGGAAATAAGTGCAGTTTTTGAGGTTGGGTTGATTCTAGTTTATGTATTTGGCTGGCCAACAGCTTGGCTATAATCGCTGGTTTTATATATATAAAATATGTTAGCTTTCATGCATTGTAAATCATAAACAATTTTACTAATTATTAGCAAGGTTGAAATTAAACCCAATTTACCTCACATTCAGAAAATTAAGAACTAATTTCTGATAATCTTGAAACCAACGATCGGGATTATCTCATATTCAAATAACTGAGAACTAATTCTTGATAATCTTAAAATTAATAATCGGATAAACTTCTAATAATGGTCCTAAAGTTAACATGAACCAATAAATCCAAAATAAATAAATAAATATTGAGAAAATAAAATAAGTGAATCGAATTCATCCTAGGTATAGCTTACACCAAAGTATCTTTATTGGCTAAGATGCATATTACAAAGTATGCCAGCTATACAAGGCAATAAAAAGAAATTGAGAATTCAAGTCACAAAACAAATACCAACTTGAGATGAGATGAGATGAGATGTGATCACATGACACAATCAAATTCCAAGGTGATTTTGGATGGCATTGACATTATTTTAGATGGTATTGTGCTGTGCTACGTTGATTTCTAAGATGAAGTTGAGATGTTGTATGTACATAGTTACATTACCCTTTTTTTTAAATCACTAGTAATTAAAAATTAGGGTCCAGTTTGTCTCTAGTTGGAGATCAAGATCGTTCAATTCGCATGGTGGGCTTATTTTTAAGTCTCGTTTCAATAATTCGAATCGTTCATATTTTAAGATATGTCGAGTACACCACCCATAATTTACTTTGTCATGTTTTTCTATCATATTTGGTTTATTAGGTGATTTGCACTCCTATTAGTTAGATATTAGGATAACATATAGTAAACTTTCTTAAATTATAATCTATTTGTATTTTATTTTTCTGAATTTCAAAATTTATAGTTAATGACTTCAAAATATTATCTTATAACAGTTAAACCTCTTCAGTTAGAGATTTACATAAAATCAATCCATATGTAAAACACACAGCATATTTATTGAATTTTTAGAATGATAATACCTTTATCATTATTAGATAAGGGTACCGCTTGGACTTTGGCACTAACATAAGGGAGACAAACTACAAATAGATTTACTAGATAAGGGTATTGTTGTCTTAAAAAAATCAATAAGCGGTATTATTGGGAAGCTTCTATTTACACACCATATATTATATCAGCACGCACCATTTTTTTAATTTTTTTAATGAGTGCTGCTATTAGCACCTACTTTTTTTTCTTTGTACCCCCATCTCATTTTTCTTTTTTAATTCCAATTTTGTCCAAACATGAAATTACATTTTTACCCTCATCCCTAACACTCTAACCGTAATTTCCCAAACCCTAACCCTACCCATTCCCATCACCTCCAATAGCCGCCGTCGCCCACCCTTCTCATCACTGGTCCTTCTTCGGAAGTACGACGAGAGTGACCTCCTGCAACTGTAGCAGCCATAGTATGGTGGCAAGCTTCCTCAAAGAAACCACCTCTTTCCCTCTCTCACTTTCCTTCTAGTGATTTTTTCAACCCAACTCTGACGGAGACTTCTGTTCATTATCTCCATTATCCAACTTCTAGCAAAGGAGAGGAGTTTCCGGTATGCTCCTCCTACACGCTGGAGCAATGTCCCTCTTTAGCCTTACTCCAGCGGCGAAAAAGCTGAAGCTCCTGGATTTCCAATGAAGTGGCCTTTGAGACTTGGATTTATGAGAAAGATCTAAATTTGGGGATGGGTCTAGGGGTTTGGAAGAGAAGATAATGAAAAAGAACTCAATGGCCCACATTAGAAATTAGAAATAATGAAAAGGAAGATACCAAACACAAAGAACTCAAGAAAAATCAATCAAGATAGTGAATTTTTGGAGAGAAAAAGAGACAATGTAAAATACCTCCTCTGTGTTGGTGTTGAACGACAGGTCTTGAAGCCATTATCAGAACCTTGAATCTGAGAGCAAGAACTCCTCCAAATCTCCATAATAGAGATGACTCTCTCTCTCTCTCTCTCTCTCTCTCTCTCTCTCTATGATGGGTCTCTTAGAAAGGATAAGAATAAGAAGAATGTGGGCTGCCAGAGGCAACAGTAGTGGTGCCGGAGGTGGTGGTTGGAAGTGGAGGCTAGGGTTTGGGTTTGAGTAAGGTGGGGGTTCAAAAAGAAATTGATGGGTACTCATTTTGCTAGGTAGGGGTTCAAACAATTAAGGGGTCCAAAGTAAAGAGGTAGGTACTAATAGCAGCCCTCTTTTTAATTATCATTTTGTCCCTTAAGAAAATTATCGAAAAGGCCAAGTACAAACCAATTCAAACCATCAGGCAATGGTTATCTCTACAAACTCTAGACCGCACCAATGACGTCATCTAACATCCTCCAAAACCTCATCAACCACCTTTTCTCTCCAAATCCCTCCTTCTGCCACCCCTCTCACTCTAACCAAACCACTAGCTACTGCCACCATCTCCACCGAACGTCCTCTCTCTCTTTTCCACCCACTCCCTAACTTTATCATAATGCTGTCTCCCTAGTGCCCCTTTCGCAACTCTGCAACCCATCATCACCCCTTTGCAACAACGCCGGAGCTTGACAATGAAGAGAGCAAATCACGATTGAGAGAGAGAGAGAGAACTCACAGGTGGGTGAAAGAAGAAGTCAGATAGATATCATAGGTGGATGGATAGGTGGCAGAGAGATGTAGGGATACTGGTAACGAGCTAGAAGCAGTAAGAATGGCCAATGGAAATGATAGCGGCGGCAGTGGGTAAGAAGAAAATGAAAGAAAGCGACATATGAATGGGAGAACGGTGGGTTGACGAGCAAGAGAGGAGTAGCTCTGGCTCTAACACCACTGGTAGAGGTGGCAGGTTTGGATGGTGACTTTAGGGTTATGGTTAGGGTTAGTGAAAAAATGATGAAGATGGGGGTATTTAAGGAACTTGGTGGTGTGAATTGAAAAAAAAAAATGTGTTTGGTGTGAATTAAGTAATGGTGTGAGACGAGAGAGTTGGTGGTGTATAAATAAAGGCTCCTGTAATATTGTCTTAAAAAATCAATAAGTATGCCACGTGCTTCAAACATGAGCTGATTCCATTTAAATTCTATAACAAAATCCTAACAGAAGATGTTAAGTGTAATAAGATAATAGTTTGAAGTGATTAACTGATGTGTTTTGAAATTCAATGAGACAAAATGCAAATAAATCATAGTTTTAGGGGATTTATTGTAATTAATGAGCTTTACGTGGTGGTCATTATATTAATGATTGTGGATTAGTAAACAGAACATTGAGTATTAAAACAGCGTCATTTTATGGTTACGCAAGTTATTATATATTTGTGAATTGATTATCATATATCTATTAATTAAAGGGGATTTGGTGATAGACTTCTCAGTGTCTAACTTGTCCTTCAAAAGGACAAGAATTATATAGATCCTTTTAAAACCCCCTAATATTTTAAAACTTATTTCTTTTACTATAATACCCTCATATATGTGTGTGTGTGTGTGTGTGTGTGTGTGTGTGTGTTTGTGTATATATCAACTTGTAATCACTCTCTCTCATCTCAATCTCTCTTCTCTCTGTCTCGCAGTTATCACTATTCTCTTCATTGGTGACATTGCTGCTCTCCATTGGCACCTCCGCCGCTCACCATAGAGCTCTTTCTCTACCATCTTCATCACCGCCATCATTTGTTGCATCCACAACTTCAGATCTGAGATCATTCACAATTGTCGTCACCAGAAAATTTGCGACGGTTCACAAACTTCAAATTTGAGATCCTTCACTCACTCTCTTTCTCTCTTTGGTTTTGATGGTTCGTGCTGTCTCTCTCTCTCTTTATCTCTCTCTCTCTCTCTTTCTCTCTCTTTCTCTTCTCCTTCTCCTTCTCCTTCTCTTGATCCTCTATTTTCGAACTCTGTCTCTCTATCTCTCTTTCTTCTTCTCATGATGCTCTGTTCTTTCAACAATAAAATTTTACTCTAGTTTATGACACAAAACTCTCCTCTGAATTATAATAAACTTTACTCTGATTCAGAGTAAAATTTTACTATATAATTGAAAAGAGAAAGAGAGAGAGAGAGAGAGAGAGAGAGTAAAATTTACTTTGAATCAGAGTAAAATTTACTATGATTCAAAGTAAAATTTTATTGTCATTAAGCAGATCAGTATGTTATTAACCAGAGTAAAATTTTACTGTTACAAAAATAGAGTACATATTAAATGAACGAACCAGAATCAAATTTTACTTTTAGATCTATGAACAAACAAGCAAACACTCTTAATTTTTCATTGCAATATCTCGATTTCTCATTTTTCTATCAAATCTAAGGTTTTTTTTTTTTTTTTTTTTTTTTTTTTTTTTTTTTTTATCTCTGATCTGAAATTATTTATCTCAAATATGAGTTCGTAGGTATCAAATCTAAGATGGTGATAGTTTAATGGTAAAAATGGTGGTGGTCGACCAACGGTGAGGATGAGCGACGCTGATAGACGATGAAGATGGTGGAGACAATAAACAATCATAGAATTGGAAAATGGTGGTGGTCGACCAACGGTGAGGATGAGCGACGCTGATAGACGATGAAGATGGTGGAGACAATAAACAATCATAGAATTGGTGAACAGAGAGAGAGAGAGAGAGAGAGAGAGAGAGAGAGAGAAATGGAAGAAAGAGAGGGTATAACGGTCAAATAAAATATTCAAATAACAAATTTTTTTTTGTCATTTTTTAACAAGAAAATAAAGAGGGGTTTATGGCTAAATTTTCCCTAATTAAATTATTTTCAGTTATAATTAAAAAAACATTTGAGTCATAACTAAACATTACATAAGGTATAATTAAAAAAAAAAAATCGATTATAACGAAAATAATATTCATAATTAATATCATAACAAGTCATGACTAACACCACAGTGAATTATAATCAAATCATAATTAACATCATAATAAATCATAATCAAATATTACAACATCATAACTAGGGCGTTTAGTACACACTCCAAAAATATCGTACACACACCAGAGTGTGTGTCATATATATTTTTTTATTAAAATATGATCAACTTAATATTACTGTTTTCTCAATAATAATAATTATTATTATTGAGTTAGCCAAGAAAAAAGGGAAAAAAAACAACGAAAAATCTTTACTCGTGCCAGCCTTTTGATGTTACTATGTTAGTGATGAAATGAATTTAAAGTAGGGACATCTCATAGAAAAGTATCTTCAGTCCGGTCCTTACATTTTGAAAAAATTATGACTTATTTTTGGAACATTATTCTAATTGGTTTTAACTTCTTTTAAATTGTCATCTTAATTTGAGAGGGTATTTAAATTTGGTAAGTTCATTTTGAGACCGATTTTGATTATCTGAACTGTTCATTTTTTAAGTCTCATTGAGTAAAATACACATATAAAAAAATAAAATAATTGGATATCGACAGCTATATGTTTTAATCATATTTGTTTTAAAAAAATAGACGGCAAATATAATTTTAAGAATAGTCAGTCATTTTTTATAATACAAATTTAATTCAAATATATAACTATCGATGTCTGATTATCTTCATTTTTTGTATAAATATTATACTCAACAAATCTTAAAAAATAAACGATTTGAATCATTATAATCGGTCTCAAAATAAATCTATTAAATTTAAAAGCTCTCTCAAATTGAAATAAATAGCTCACGAAAAGCCAAATACATTACAACTCTAACAACAAGATTACGTGAATTCTTAAATTGAGAGGTGGATTCCATGTAATCGGATGATGGGTTGGGACAATACCTCATGAGTATTTTTTTTAGTAATTCTCTAGGAATTTGGAATAAATTCTTGCTCGTGTCAATTCATGCATATGTCAGTATACAGAGTATTGTTGTATATCACAGGATGGATTCAACGTGGATCGACGCAACCATAGCTATTTGGTGTAATTTTTATTTTTATTTTTATTTTTGGAAAGCAAAAGAAAGATGTGATGTGGTATCGTCACCGCATCATTTGGTCTCATGATAATCAGTTATCGGTCAGATTTAATCTAATTTATAAGAAGAGACCTATTATCGAAGTATCAATGGAGCTCAACTACACGTCACAGAAGAGCTCAAAGTCAATCAGAATACAGTGCGAGATCTCAAAGATGGTCTTGAGATAATCAGTTATTGGTCTGATTTAATCTAACTTATAGGAACAGACCTACCACTGAGACATCAATAGAGCTCAACTACACGTTACAGAAGAGCCTAAAGTCGATCAGAATACAGTGCGAGATCTCAAAGACAGCTAGCTAAAAATCCAACCATTATTCACAACCCCCAGAATTCGAACATGGGCCACCCTATGGAGAGAATTGCTTTCTCCACTAGGCCACCACTCCAGGTGGTGCTATTTGGTGTAATTTAAGGAGTTGTTTGTGGTTTATTTATTTATTTTACTACAACATATAAGAATTTTAGAGATTAAATTTTTTGGTGTCTAAAAGTGAAAATTTCATTGCAAAAGATATTTAGAGGCTAATTTCTATCGTCGTGAGAATAGTCGTTAAAAAGTCATCTTGAAAAGTCAAAAATAAGACTTTTAGTGAAAAATTTTGAAAATGTCACTAATAAATATACTTTTAGGGACAAAATAATTTGCTCTCAAAAGGGTTTGTTTTTTGAGACAATATTTGGTCCCAAAAAGATAATAATTCATTACTAACGTCTAATTTTCATTACTAAAAATATAATGACATTTTTCGTTAAAAAAAAAAATATTAGGTCCCTAAAAAATAATTGTCCCTAAATTTTGATTTCTAAAGCCTTAATTTTTTTGTAGTGTTTATTTTTTTAGTAAATTACAAATATACCATCTAAGATTTGTTAAAAATATGAATTTTTCCCTTATGTTATAAAAATTACAAATACCCTATTGTTAGAATTTTTCTTACAACTGACTTAATAGGGGAAAAAAAAAATCTAAATACTCTTTAATGTCAAAATAAAATTATCATACTACCCTCATTTTCTTCCCCCACCACCAAATCTTTATCTCTACACTGTCACAATATTTTTTAACCCTCTTCGGTGGTAACACACCAAATGCTTGTGGACAATAATGACATTAATATTGATTGAGAGTGGGAAAGTGAGATGGTTGGGCAAAATGATATTACTAGTTAAGAGAAATGGAGAATAAGTATTTCTAAATTGAAAAAGAAAAAAGAAAACAAAGTATTTAACTTCATAATGACTAATATAGGTATTTTAAATTTTTTTTAAAAAAAATTTGCTGCTTGTGTTATACATTTTGTTAGTTTGACTTAACGGTTAATTAATGAACTGGGCCATTTGTTATGTGATTAAAAATTTCAAAGGGTGAAATTTGTATTTTTAATAAACCTCAAGGAATGTATTTATTACTTGTCCTTTTTTATTTTGAAAAATTATACGAGAATATTTAGTACAATTTTGTTACAGCTTATGAAGTAGAAATATCTTAAACAAATTAAAAAATATTGATTATTAAAAACATTGAACTTTTACTTTTTTTATTATCAACTTTCAACTTGCTAGATCTTACACCCAAACAAACATATTATGTCTGCCTATATCACCAACGATATTCATCATATCTCATTTCATCCTAGCATGAATATTCAATCAACCTACTTAATCCAAGTGTTAAATATAGTAACTATATATTATGTTTATCATGTATACCATATTATATTCATTACTATATTTAAGATTAACATACTTAGGTTTCTCTCCTCCTATATAAAGGAGTTTTGTATATATTGTTACATAACTATTCAACACAATATTCAATATAATACAGATCTCTCTCTCTCTCTCTCTCTCTCTCTCTCTCTCTCTCTCTCTCTCTTCAATATTGTAATATGGTATCAGAGTTAGGTTAAATAACTAATAATTTCGCTCACTGGCGGGCAGCAGCCTTACCTTGGCTGCCCGCCGAATCTCAACGTCTTCTGTTGTCATATTTTCCTATCAGTATCACTTCATGATAATCTCTTCCTTTGCCCGCTAGTTTATTCCTACTCTAGATATCTCTATCATATTTTTTTTTACTCACAATCCGGTTTTTTTTTTTTTTTTTTTTTTTGTGTGTGTGTGTGTGTGTTTCTACGCTACTTTGTCTTTCTCCCTGTTTCACCCTCAAATAGGTTTCTATCTTCAAACCTATTTGAGTTTAAAGGGAGATATTATACCTATATTATGGTGAGTATATTAATATACCATGTGAACCACCTAAGCTGCTACCTCTAACTCACAACCCAAATCCCTCTAGCGCATCATCCAAGTCGCCCCTTAGCGTACCACCTAAGTCGTCCCCTTTGACGTATAACCCAAGCCGTCCCCTCTGGCGCACCATCCAAGTCGCCCATTGGCACACAACCCAAGCCGCCCCTTGGTGCACCACAAAAGTCGGCCCCTGGCGCAGCATCTAAGTCTCCCCCTGCTGCACTTTCTAATAAGCCATCCCTTGGCACACTTAGTCATCTATTGCCATCATCGTTCAGCACCACATCATAAGTTATGTGTGTGTCACGCTTGCTAGTTCAACATCCAGTCTCTACAATGGTCCGGCATAACCCCATAAAATGTCCCGATATTGATTTCGATCAGTTCCTACAACGGCTCAATATGACCCCTTAAACTGTCCCGACATTAATTCCAGACAGTTCTTACAAAGATCTGGTATGACCCCATAAACTCTCCCGACATTGATTCTAGTCGGTTCCTACAACGGTTTAACATGACCCCATAAACTGTCCCAACGTTGATTTCGATAAGTTCCTATAACGGTCCGGCATGACCCCCTGTAAACTGTCCCGACATTAATTCCAGTCAGTTTCTACAATGATCCGACACTATCTTAAACTATCTCGGCATTAGTTCTGGCCGATTTTTACAATGTTCCAGCATGACCTTAAACTGTGCCGGCATTAGTTTTGATCGGTTCCTCAACGGTCTGACATGACCATAAACTTTCTCCTAGTATTAGTTCCGGCCTCTGATCTATCTCAAGCATCATTGTGCCCCCGTTCGGACTTTGCAATTTATTTCCCTTTTATTTTATTTTTTAGTTTTATTTCATGTTTTAGTTTCTCTCTCCAAACTCAAGTTAGTATAACTTGAGTTTATAGGGGGGTGTTAAATATAGTAACTATATATTTTGTCTATCATACATACCATTTTGGGTGAATATATCATACATACCATATTATATTGAATGTTGTGTTGAATAATTATATAACAATGTATATAAGATTCCTTTATATAGTAGGAGAGAAACTTAAATATGATAATCCTAAATATGGTAATGAATATGGTAATGATAATTACATTGTTATATAATTATTCAACACAACATTTAATATAATACAGACCCCTCCCTCTCTTTTTTAAATATTGTAACACCAAGTAAAGAGCTAGCTCAGTTTGTATACTTGTAGTCATCCTATTTATTAACCCACAAGAGTGAGTCTGCTTTCGCCTTCAAAAAATATATATCTATATAATAAATTAGGGTGATTTTTAAAAATATCTAAGAGATACAATTGGTTAGAACAATGTGAATTGACCTAATAAGATTGAACTGCTCAGATTGCTTGATTTGAAATAAATTTCTTATTCAAACAATTTTTAACTTTTATTTTACACAATCTCACATCGAAAAAAGAAAAAAGGTGAGTTGTTTCACTTATATAAAGTAAACCTTGTGTTTTCTTTTAATATTATAATGTTGTACATGTTTCAATTCAAGACAGTTTAAATTTTAAAATAACATTTACAATTTTAATTGTTAATAATTAATTTTTGTGTAAGTTAGTTTTTTAACCCAGCTGATTAGGTTGAACCGTTTTCGATTTGATTGATCCGTTAGTTTAACTATGATTTTAGCAATTTTATCAAAATATATTTTTTAGATTTGTTTGATTTGAAATAAACTTCTAACCTAAACAATTATTAGCTTTTAATTTATACAATCTTACATCAAAAAAAGAATGATTGAGTGGATTGTTTCACTTGTATAAAGTGAATCTTATGATTTTATTTAATGTTATATTACTGTTTATACTTCAATTCAATACAATTTAAGTTTTAAAAGTTTCAATTAATTAATTTTTGTGTGAGTTGGTTAGTCTTCAAACCTAGCCGGTGGACTTAATCGGTTCCAATTTGACTGATTCACTGGTTTAATTATAATTTTTAGCTATTTTATCAAAATACTAACGAATGACCCGTACCTAAAGACACTTCTAATAAAATTAAATTTTAAACTATTCATAAGAAAGTAAAGTGTTATTGAGTCATACCAATGCTAACAAAAAGAAATAATAATCTATATAATAAAATTAATACAAAAGTTAAACATGCATCCGAATTTGACTGATGGTATGTCCCTAATCGGATTTAATAAATCAATTCAAGTTTCACATTATGTTTGCCTATTCTATAGTTAACAATGACATTAAAACTAATGATGGATAGAAATTAGAGGATAATGAATTTAATACAGACTGCATGTGTTTGGATAATATCAATAGGAGACATGACAATTTTATAATTTTTCATTACAAACAACTAAAAAGAATAATTGCATTTAATAGATAAAAATTATTTCCAAATAAAGAAAGATTAGTTACAAATAGAGTAAATGGATATGGATAGATATTAAGCCTCCGTTTGGGAAGTGGGTTGGGGTTTTGGCTTTTTGGCTTTTTTGACTATATGAGCCTGGGCTCAAAAACCTGGTTTGGGAAGGACTTTTTGACTTTTTTGACTTTTTGGCTTTTTGGTGAGGTGTCTTCCAACGAATTTACCAAAGTGCCCCTGATAAGATTTGTACCTATAATAAAAAAAAGAATTTGACATCCACGTCAGCTTCGAACAGTCCGAACTTCTTGTTGTTTATTTTTATTTATTTTTATTTTTTTTGTTATTTTCGGTTTGAATTTGGCGTTTTTTGCTAACTTTTTTTTTTTTTTTTTTTTGGGGTTTTGATTTGGCCTATTTTGTTTTAATTTTTTAATTTTTTGTTTTTTTATTTGGGGTTTTATTTTATTTTGGTAAAATATTTATTTTGTGTTTGGATTTGGCGTATTTTGTTTAAATTTTATTACTTTTTATTTTTTTATTTTCCCATATTTTGGTAAAATATTTATTTTTTTATTTTGGGTTTGGATTTTGCGTATTTTGCTTAACTTTTTTTTAAAAAAAATGTTTGTTTTTGTTTATTTTATTTTTTATACTTTAATTAGTTCTTGTTCTTTAATTTACATTTTTTGTCTAATTTTAATTTTAATTTTATCTTAAGTATTAAAATAATGTAAATAATCTAAATAATTTAATAAGCAAAAATTTAAAATAAATATTCAAAAAATTTAAATCGTAAAAATTTAAATAATCTAAATATTCAAAAAATTATTTTTTGAAGTTTCAGTTTTTATCTTTTTTTTTTTTTAATGTTTTTGAATGAGGCGTATTTTTGTCCTTATTTTTTTTTTAATATACATTTTTTGTCATTTTTTTATTTGTACACATTAATTTTTTTTATGTGTTTTATTTATTTGGGAAGGGTGTGGCAACTGCTAATTTTAAGTTTTTTTGAAGTTTAAGTTTTATATTTATTTTCAGTTTTTTTTATTTATTTTATTGTTCTGTGTATTTTAAATAATTTAATTTTAATGTAATTGTAAATAATTATTTTTATTTTTATTTTTATTTTAAAAACAATTTTAATTTTAATTTTAGTTTTAATTTTATTTTAAATATTAAAATAATGTAAATAATCTAAAAATTTGATAAGTAAAAAATTAAAATAAATATCCAAAAAATTTAAATCGTTAAAAATTAAATATTCAAAAAGTTATTTTCACAAAAAAATTTAAATAATTTAAATATTCAAACAATTTAAATAATTTAAAATGCTAATATTTTAAATTTAAAAACAACTCTACACTCAAATCGTAACCAAACACATAAAATAAAACTCACGTAATAAATTATTTTTAAAACTCATAACCAAACACATAACTTGAAACTCCATACTTGTCACACCCCTAACCCGCCCCTAAAGGGTTGGGCATGACTTATACGGAAACGGACATATAACCTAGTATAGTTATAGCACCGGGGCCTTGACGGAAGCACTAGAATTGAATAATATAAGAATTACCATTGAGCTACTGCTAATATGCCAGGATCACGTGCAACATGAACATTTTATAAATAGTTACAAACCAAAATAGTATCTCTAGTGTTGATTTTATACAATCCCAGCCCTAAGATTGGGCATAAACAAAAACATTTAAGTTAATTACATTCAACCTTAGATGAGTAGTCAAAAATACAAAATAACATCTCATTAAAGCTTCACAAAAATAAGTATTCTCAACTAGCGCTCGGACTCATAAAGGTTGACAAAAAGAGACGGACGTCCTGATTAGGGCTGACCTCCAGGTTGGTTACCTACAGAAACAGACATGTCAAAGGATGAGCCAAGCTCAGTGAATAATAATATAAACAAGGAATGCTTAACTTGAACCGTAATGAAAGAATATATATAGTTTGAAGCTTCCGCACAGTTATGGAATCATATCTTGGGTCTAACATGCTTTGGAAGGAAATGGGGACAGAAATATGAATCAAATGCAACCTGTCAAAGTTTCCCGGAATTGGGTCTCCGCTCGAGCGCCACTTTGGCCGCTCGAGCGGACTGCACAATTTAATAAAATTGCTGGGAGGTTGATTTCCACGCTCGAGCGGGAATTCCTCCGCTCGAGCGGACCTTGAAATTTTTGAAACTCTTAAAACATCAAGTAAGGTTCCAACCTGGTATCTAATGCTTCAACATGTACTTTCGTATAATAATGCAGCATCCATATAACGAGTCTGAATCTGTATTTATTCACATTAGTCTCAGATTTCATTTTAGAACATATTGGCACAAGGTCCTTGGTTAATTGGCATGAAGCCATTGAATCGTTTGGCATTGAGCCCTTATAAATTGGCATAAAGCCCTTGTAAATTGGCATAGGGAATGCCCTTGTAAATTTGGCATAAAGAATGCCCTTGTAAATTTTTGTATGAACTCAAGAGGTGACTCACACGGGTTCTAGCGGTGGCTCACAGTGTAGCACTTAGTCCCGTGTAGCACTTTGTTTCATATCCTAATAACTTATATCGTATGGCCAAAGGCCCGTAATCTTAAAGAGTGAAATACTTCATCTTCCTTCTTACTTTATATACACACATATTGTACATATACATAACTTCGCATCATATATGCACAAGATGCTACTAATAATCATTAGCTATATATGTAAAACATATTATGGTACTACTACTCACAGTGTTGGAATGACGAGCTACTTCCTCCTGGGGTGTGTCCTGCACACATTCAAACTTGTACATTAGCCCTTTATTTCCTTATTAAATAATTCCTGATTCGTTACGTTTCCAATGAATTTATAACCATTCTAAGATCCTTACAAAAATAATCTAAACATAGCAGAGGGTCGAGCACGCAAAATGGAACAAGTAATTTTTCCTTCTTCTCCGCTCGAGCGGCCGTGCCCCTGTTTTGGGCAGTTTCGAAGTTCAACTAAAATTCTGCTACACCACTTCAATTCTCATGCAATTCAAGATGAAATTAAAGCAATATATGCACCCAACTTCACTATAACATGAATTGAAACTTGAGTATCCTACAATACACATGATTAGAAGCTTATTCAAATTACAAATCTTCTCAATCTTATCCTTACTTCAGGTTTCTTATGTTGTTAACACATCATGCATTACATACATATATTCTCATGGAATTGACATGGAAAACAAAGATTAAGGTATAAATTCCATATCAATCAATCAATTGTTGAGGTTTCCCCCCTTGATCAAGCATAAATTATGAACAAATCTCCATAACCCTAAATCATCAAACATAATCATATATAAACCCTCATACACTCAATTGAAAGGAGAATTCTCTTATATAATTAATTGAACATACCTTGAGCTTTAAATATGAGAAGGATCCTCCTAATTTAATCTCAATTCTCTTCCTAATTGAGCCTTGCCTTTGTTTTCCCCTTTCTTTTCCTCTCTTTTCGTTTTTCTCTCCAGGAGGTATCTCAAACTCTTGTTTTTCACTTAAGAAGACTCAGATTATGATATATATATAGATATATAAGCATATAAGACGAAATTTAATCGTTTAATCGTTCCGAAATCAAAATTTCGTGAGCATGCTCAATATTACGTAAAAATTATGCTGATCACATATATAAAATCAATTTCCGATAATTAAGCCCCTAAGGCTTCCAATTTCTGATTTAAATAGTCTATTTGTAACAGATACATTCCTTGGTAAATAGATAGACTTCTCTAGACATAGATTTTTACTTACTTAACCTTAAGTTCTCGTGGAATTTCACAGTATCATTGCACAACACCGAACAAGAGTTACAATTATATCAGAAAACATGTACGAGGGTCGGGTTATTACAATACTACTTTCACAACTCTACACTCAAATCGTAACCAAACACATAAAATAAAACTCACGTAATAAATTATTTTTAAAACTCATAACCAAACACATAACTTGAAACTCCATACTACTTTCACAACTCTACACTTAAATCATAACCAAATACATAACAAAAAATTTAAAATATTTAAAATTATTTTTATAAAATAGAGTTTGAATTTATTTTTATAAAATATTTTAACAAAAAACAAATAAATGTTTTTAATTTTTTTTATCAACTTTCTTTGTTTTTCTGGAAAAATGTGTTTTTTGGAATTTTTTTTTTTTTTTTTTTTTTTTTTTTTTTTTGTGTGCTGCCGCATGCCCCTCTTTGATGAGGGGTAGTTTTGTAAATTGAGCTTAGCGTTGGAACTTGCCCAGCAATATTCTTACTTTTGTCCTTTAGTGGCTATATGAGCCTCTTTTGTCATTTAGTGGCTCTTTGAGCCTTTGAGCCCTTCCTAAATTTTTTTATTTCATAGGTATCTATATCTATATTCTATATATAATAAATAAAAAGGGATGGTTTTAAAAAATATCTAAGAAATATAATTGGTTAAAACAGTGTGAATTGACCTAATTAAATATTAAACGACTCAGATTGCTTGATTTACAATAAACTTCTAGTCCAAACAATTGTTAACTTTTATTTAACACAAACCCACATCGGGAAAAGAAAGAAAAAGTGAGTTATTTCACTAATATAAAGTGAATCTTATGCTTCAATTTAATATTGTAATGTTGTACATGCTTCAATTCAAGACAGTTTAAATTTTATTTAAAATTTTAATTATAAGTTAATTTTTGCATAAGTTGGTTGATCTTTTGCACTACAAGAAAAAGCAGATTTCGCAACTAAAAATGAATTTTTCGTCGCTGAAAGTAGCAGAATTGGCGACTAAAATGGAATTAGTCGCCAAAAGTGAACACTTTTGGCGACTAAAACAGTTTAGTAACCAAATGTAGAGGTTTTAGCGACTAAAACTCAGTTTAGTCGCCGAATATAGGAGTTTTAGCGACCAAAAAAATTTTAGTAGCCAAAAGAGAAAGTCTTTGGCGACTAAAAACATTTAGTAGCCAAAAGTATAGGTTTTGGCGACTAAAAAATAGTTTGGTCGCCGATTATACGTGTTTTACCGACAAAAATCAATTTCGTAGCTAAAAGTCAAGAATTGCCGACTAATGCAGTTTAGTCGCCCAAAGTAGAGGTTTTGGCGACTAAATTTCAGTTTAGTCGCCAAAAGTGGAGGTTTTTCGGCGGGAATGAATTTTTTTAGCGACTAAAATATAATTAGTAGCCAAGACTATACAATTGGCGACTAAAAAATAGATTTAGTTGCCAAAAGTGATCTAATTTTTTTTTAGTAAATAATTTATTTTTTACATAAATTATGTTGAATAAAAATAATTATTTTTATATATATAGCTAGATATTAATACGGGTCAATATAGTATATATAATATATGTTGCATATATATTCATGTGGTGTTGTAATGGCATAGTAGAGAAAGTGTGTTCCTAAAGGTTTAGAATGTGGGAGAGGTTGGCGGTTCAAATTTCAGAAAAAGCAAAAAAGTTGGTTTTTTTTTTTTTTTTTTTTTTTTTTTTCACGGAAGCACCTTTGGTGACTAAAATTTTAGTCGCCAAAAGTGTTTATTTTGGGCGACTAAACGGTTTAGTCGGCGATTCATGGACTATTGGCGACTAAAAGATTAGTCGCTAAATGTGTGATTTTAAAAAGTGTAAATCACTATTGGCGACTAAATCGTTGGTCGCTAAAGAGCTATTTTTTGCCGACTAAAAAAATTTTAGTCGCCAATACCTCCGGCGACCATATATACGCGACAAAACGGGTGACTAAAAAAATTAGTCGCTGAAAGTAAAAACTCGACTTTCGGTAACTAAAAACAGACTTTTGGCGACTAAAAATTTAGTCGCCAAAGGTGCTTTTTCTTGTAGTGTTGACTTAACCGATTAGTTTTAACCATTTTTTATTTGATTGATCCATGGATTTAACAGCAATTTTATCAAAATATATTGGTTAGTTTTAATTACTAATTAACTTCTAACTTAAATAATTATTAGCTTTTAATTTACACAATGCCACATCGGGAAAAGAATGATTGAGTGAGTTTTTCACTTTTATAAAGTGAATCTTACGCTCTCATTTAATATTGTCACTACAAAAAATTAAGGTTTTTGGGACTAAAATTTAGGGACAAAATTATTTTTGAAGGACCAAATATTTTTGTTGCGAAAAATATCGTTATTATATTTTTAACAACGAAAATTGGACATTAGTAATGAATTATTATCTATTTGGGACCAAATTTTTTGCCTAAAAAAATAAACCATTTTGAAATCAAATTATTTTGTCTTTAAAAGTCTATTTATTAATGATATTTTCAAAATTTTGTCGCTAAAAGCCTTATTTTTTTATTTTTCGAGACGACCTTTTAGCGACTATCCTCATAATAATAGAAATTGACTCCTAAATATCTTTTGCAACAAAACTTTCACTTTTAGAGACCAAAACATTTGATCTCTAAAGCTCTTATACGTTGTTGTGTGTAGTGTTGTTCATATTTTAGTTCAATACAATTTAAATTTTTAAATTTTCAATTAATTAATTTAAGTTAGAAGTTAAAAATGAAATTTGATAAAACCACTATATTTGATAAAAATTTCAAAATATATTTAGTAAACTAAATAAATTTGGATTAGAAGTGCCTTTAGGCACGAGTCATTCGTTAATATATATACATATATCCTAATGGATGAGTCAATTGTTTTTTTTTGGTGGGTAAGATGAGTCAATTGTTACACTAAACTGTTAAACTAACATTTGTTTTAACATCAGAGAAATCTTTCTATAATAAGGTGTCTGTAGTAAATCACATCTTTCCACTGGAATAAAATTTTCCTTTTTATTCACCCCAAAAAAAATTTTCCTTTTTAGATATCAATCTTTGGACCACCCTTTTAAGTAAGAATGTGAAGAATTGAATCTATCTTAGCTTATAACTCAAAATTGTTAGGCACAAAGAATTTGTCCATTGCCTTAAAAAAAAGAAAGAAAAGAAAAAAAGAAAAAGGGCAAAGGCATAAACTTCTCCTTCCATTCCTAAACAAAAGGTTTGTTTCCTTTTTAACCTTCGAATTTTCATGCATTGATTAAGATCTCTCGAATCGAGGTCTTGTTCCTCTACAATTGATGTCTTCTTCTAACTCTAAACTCAAAAATTGGATCAAATAATGCATCATGGATGTTTGAGTAGGACTATAAATAAGTTGAATTGAGTCAAATAATGAATTGTTTAAGACTAGTTTTAACAAGTTTAAAAAATGAGTTTGAGTTTTGTTTATTATGTTTCAAGCTGATCTCAAGAATAGATACAAGTTTTTTATTTATTATTATTATTTTTTTAATGCAATTTTATAGTGAATATAAAATTATCGACCAAATTTAAGTTCAACTCACAAAATTAAGAATCATTAAAATATGTTCAAACTTAACTTTCAACCTAATAAATCAAAATATCAAATGAATTTTTAGGTCTTATTTGATTAGTGAGATTAATAGTGAGGGGATTAATCTCATATGATTAGTGCAGGAATAATTATCCAGTTGAATTAATGGGATAAATAACTCCCTCTTGTTCACATTTGTTTTGCAATAGATATGAAAATATATAATCCTAATTATATGTTTGTTTTGTGTTATTAATTGTATGATTAAAAAATTGTCAACTTTATTGAATGAAATGTTCATCGGAATCTAATTGAAATAATAGAAATTGAAATCAAATACTAAAATGTGAGTCCTATAATTTAATAATTTTAATTCTATATTATAATTTGCTCATTTAAATATGCCCTTAATGTATCAAATATGAGTCGCGCTCAAATTACTTGTTGTGTCCAACTCATTTGTGATGTCTACGAGATAGTAGATTAGAACATGGGTGTTGAAAGGTGGAGGATTCTGAAGATGAAGACAAAAATATACTACACTTTTCGACTAGTATGGACCGCAAAATGCACCTGATTATTCCTTTTTCACCATCAGATGCTGATATCTACAAAGGAATTAAGCTTTTTAGCAGTTTGCACCTTGTAAACTCAGTAACATTTAACTGTTTGACTAGCATAGTTTTGTGTTGTCCCAATATCAATAGCAAAACTGGTAGAGCCTGGAGGATACTCTCTCATCTTGGAATTTTTTTTTTTTTTTTTTTTTTTTTTTGGGTGTTTGTTAAAAGCTGGTTGTTTGTTAAAACATTTTTTTCTGAAGCAACTGGCCAAACAACTTTGAAATATTTTTCAAAAAATGGAGACATGCCAAACAGGAATATCTATATAATAGGGACTATCTTAAACTTCTGATTTCTAATTTTCTTATGTGGTAAAATTGAATATATATATTATATAATGTAATTTTAACCTCTCCTAATAGTCAGAGAATTTTTTTTAATTTTTTTTTTTTTTTTCATGCCTCCTGTTTCAAAATAAGAGGTCTTCTTGTTTTCTTTTTCTCTTTTGGACCACGTTTTTGGAATCTTACGGTTTTTAAATCTACTTTGTTGTCACAATTATTCGTTTGTTAGCTTTTTTCTTGCAATTTCTTTCATATACCCTACTTTTGTAGATGCAACTTGCATGAAGGAAGGATAACTTAGAGAGTAAGACACTTTAAAAATTTTTACTTATATTTATTTTTCAGTTGCTAAAGTGATTTTCAATGGTATAGATAATAATAGGAATAATTTCAGATGTGTTGGTGTTGTGAATATATGCTAGCATCCCACATTACATTATTAAGCTACATATGCCATAACTGTATTCTATTATCTAAATTATTACTTAATAATTTACGAATCATAATTTAAAAGGCGAATATGAGATAAATGAGGAAACAATAATAATAATAATAATAATAATAATAATAATAATCAATAGTGTAAAGTGAGAAATGTGCCTTGTGCAAGTGAAAACTACGCAATTTTTGCATAGTTTTCCATTTATATGATATTCTCCCTTTGTTATTGAATTCTTATCACTTATTTATTTATTTATTTATTTTGGGGAGGTTGTTAAAGGGCCGTTGGGGGAATGATATAGGTGTCACAAATTTGATTTATAAGGGCAAAAGTTTGTTAGTTAGAATAATAGTTTACCTTGGAGAGATTTGTTTTTATCTAAGTGTTTGGGGCCTTGGTTTTGTCAAATATATCATTGTTCATACCTATCCAAATAGTTAGTTAAAAAGGCTTGCATAGTATTGTTGTTGACAATATTTATATTAATTTATAGTGACATATATATATATATATGTATATTGAGTCTTGTAGCAGATGAGGAAGAATTTTATGAAAGATTATGGAATTCAAGATCAATGTTCTTTCATCCATCTAATCTGCATCTTCCTCTTTATTTGATTCCTCACCCATTTTTGATCGGATCATACTACTTTCAATGACTTGCATTAAAGAGAAGCATGAATTTTGATACAGTTCTGTTTGTTTTCAGTCAAGAAGAGAGTTGAGCACAACTCACCTTTTTTCTTGTTACTCTTTCACTGTAAATGAACAACACCCAACAGATTGGTTTCCAAGAAAGAGTTCAACAAAACCATGGCTTGGTCTATGATTATAGCAGTTTAGAACACGCCAACCAATCTTCCCAATTTCCTGGTGGTTGTCAGATGGGAATTTGCATTGATTCATCATCAGCCATGGAGGGAGGAGGATCACAGCAACACAACTTTGGTTGTGGTGGGCATGCTAATTCATCAAGTACCATCATGAGTCGTATCGGTTCACCATCTTCTGCTTTTTATGCAACCGAGCGTTACATGGGCTTTCCACAATATGAGTATCAATCTGGAAATCCCATTGTCCCCTCCCAACAACCCGAGAATTATGATCTGCAAACTCCATCATATCTATCTGCAGGGGATAGTTTTTATTTCGATACACCAGAGCAAGATGACCCCAATTTGCAGTCCAAACATGCCCTGCAATCTGATGCCAAATCCCACTTTTGTAGCAATAAAAACTACAGTTCTGATGAAAGATCCTGTAAAACTCCATGCAACAATTTCTCAGAAAGAGAATACATTTTTATGCTGAAAAGAAAGTTGCTTAGTGATTTTGATAATTCAGATATGAGGCAGCCTTCAATTCCTTTTGAAAGAAATCGGGATCTTAGTGTAAGTCTTTTTTTTTTTATAACTTGACGTTCAATGCATTGATTCATGTATGGTGTTTATTTATTTTTTTTATTTTTTTATTGCTAGCTATGTTTGGATGCTGGGAAATTAATTTGGCATCTTTTTTACTTCATTTTCTTATGTTTTCTCTTTTCTTTTCCTTTACCTCCACAGCCCATGATCCTAAAAACAGGGATTAATCTCATCCTGGTTATATGTATGTATACATGACAGGTTTGTCACAACTTGTATAATTCTCAGCATGAACATTTGAGGCAATCTGCAGCTAGACCTGGTGGAGGTGTTTCAGTTACTTCTGGTAACTCTGGATCAGCCATTTCAAGTAAAACACGAATTCGATGGACTCAAGATCTTCATGACCGCTTTGTCGAGTGTGTAAATCGCCTCGGTGGAGCAGAAAGTAAGTAGCTTTGACATGATCCTTTTGTGCAGGTATAGAAACAGCTATTATTAATTGATCATTAACCCTTTTTTTCAATCAAAATTTTAGAGGCAACACCGAAGGCGATACTGAAGCTAATGGACTCAGAGGGGTTGACCATCTTTCATGTGAAAAGCCATTTGCAGGTGCTAATAACATTTTAAAGAACTTTGTTGTGTAAGACCTGTTTGGTATCTTGATGTTAGAGATCTAACGCGATTGTTTGCCTTTCTTTTTCCATTTGCTTTGTAGAAATATCGAATTGCAAAGTACATGCCAGATTCTGCAGAAGGTAAATCTAATCCTGAATAAAACCAATTGATCATTGAATTGATTTTGATCATTTGCGATCAAGGTTTTAAAAAGCGGCCGCAACCGTTACGGAACGCCGTTACGTAACGGTTTTGGCGGTTACCGCCACCCGTTACGGCCGCTTTTGCAGTGTGATTGAGATTCACAGGTGTGTCGGCCGTAGCGGCTGCCGTAGCGGTCGTAACGGTGCCGTAACAGCCGTAACGGCCTGTTACGCACCGTTACGTAACGGTTCCAAACTATTTCTTTCGAAAAAATACACAAAAAAAAGCTGAAAATGGGGAAAGAGGGATAGAGAGAAGAGGGAAGATAAAGAGAGAAAATGGAGGAGCAAGAGATAGAGAGAGAGAGAGAAGAGGAAAGATGAAGAACATGTTATTGATTTGTTGAAACTGTAAGACCCATGCTATTCTATTCAACTGCTATCACTAAATCATTTTGTTTGTGTGTCTATCTATATATTGTTTGAAAATAATAATAATAATAATAATAATAAGTGTGGTCATTATCTATATGGCTTGGTTAAAATATGTATATATATATTTAGGCTCTTATTTATTCTCTTACTTTTGTCATTGTTTATCTTATATATAATAGTTAGTGATTGATTTTTTGTATAATATAAAGTCATTAATTATTAAAATAAAATGTAAAAAACTCAGTTTATAGTGATTTAAAAATATGAAATATATTGGATCATACTTAAAAATTTACAAAAATTGATCAATATTTATTTTTAACCCAATAAATATGATCATGAAAAAAAAATATGTGTATCGGTAAGTTTTTTTCAAATTGTGCGAAAAATAAAAAAATTCACGGTTCCGGTTACCGCAACCGTTACACTACGGCCTTTACACCCCGCAACCGTAACCGCGTCACCGCCACCGTTACGGCGACCGCAACCGCTTTTCAGAACCTTAGTTTGCGATAGTGTACTAAAATCTGATCTTAAGAACATATATAGGGCCTGTTTGTTACAATTTATTCGAACTTGAAACTCAATTTATAAGTAGAATCTAAAAAACAATTCCTTCCCAGCTCAATGATAATTAGTTTTTCAACGTTATTTTGCCCCAAATTTGAAATAAAAAATAAAAAATTCATAAGCGGCATCAATAACTACGCCAAACAGGGCAATAGAGCATTCCACAAAATTAAATCATGTCATGTATTGTTCTGATGAGAAGAAACTCCTCAGATATATATATACACTTGCAATTACATGTGAATTATCATGCAGTTTTCCTCAACTTGTTCGATTAATTATGCATTTCATCTACTTTAAATATATCGAACACATCAATCAGGCGAGTCTAGGAATAAATTCTAATCTCAATCTTTCTTCCTTCGTCAACTGCAGGAAAATCTGAGAGGAAGAATAACATGAATGATGCAGCACAGATTGATATTAAAGCGTAAATTTTCAAAGAATCACTTGAATATAATTTTGAGTGCTAATTTATTAATAATCACTTTTTCTTCCAACTTTCTGCATGCAACAGCCACTTCGTATCTGACAACAAATTTTAATTTGTCTGGCAGTTGCTTGCAAATCAGGGAGGCATTACAACTACAACTAGATGTCCAGAGAAGGCTTCACGAGCAGTTAGAGGTATAGTATCTCTTTATTCTTACTGTTTTTTGGTGGACTTTTCTGTTTTTTGTTTTGTAATTTGATTTTTCAGAACTATTTGTGGAAACCGTTTTTGGGAAACTTTTCTTAAAACAACTCACTTTTTAGGAAACACTAACAGTTATTTTAAAATTTTTGAAGACTATTTTCACAGGAAAGTGAAAACCATATGAAAATAGTGGGTGTTTTCAAACTTTTCATTATTTTTGCTTCCAAAACATAAACAACAAAAAAAAAAATGAAAATGAAAATGAAAATGCAAGCAAACAAGCTAATCTTGTCTTATACGTTCTTTTCATCATCATCATCATCATCAGATTTCTTTTTTTTTCCTTTTTTTTTTAATTCTTTTTAAATGTTTTTTCGAATAGATCCAGAGAAATTTGCAGCTGAGGATTGAAAAACAAGGGAAGCAGCTGAAGATGATGTTTGACCAGCAACAGAAAACAAGCAGCAGCCTCTTTGAGATGCATAATTCAAATAACACTTCCCCCGATGAGCCAATTGCTTATGGTTCTGGAAATACCCACTTCCCATCCAAAATAAGTTAGTTTCCAAATGCTACAACCACATTTTTGTGTTGCCTTTTCCACATCCATATTCCATACAATCAATCACAATCACACATAGTGTTCTAAGAAAGCTCAGCTCACCTCCTACAACAGGATCAACAACTCCAGAAGCTACTCTTTGCAATTTTTTGTACACATAACATTGTAGTGATTCCTGCAGCTATATGAGGACAAGGGTGTCTCTGTAATTTGGTTTGCATATATCTCACATGTCTTCTGTCTTTTGCCCCTTCCCTTGTATGTTTTTCAATAAATGAGAAGAAGGAAACCTTCTTCTCATTATCATGGTTTAAATTTGTACAAGGACCTGTTGGGTTCAATTTGACATGAAGTTTATTGTAACTTTATCTGTTGGGCTTTTAGCTCCTTGTTAATGAACTTAATCAAGAGCAAGAGCATGGTATACTGTGGAACATGCAATAGATTATCTATTGCTTGTAATTGCACAAATGGAAACGATAAAGTCAGAGGAACAGTAAAGGGTTTCTCCATAATTGAAGAATTCCTTCTACATGTAGATATTTTATGATTGTTTGCTTCTCTGTACAAAGTTGCCATATTTAGACATATTCTATTGTGAATTGTATACTCAAGCATTATTATATTAACAGATTAGTCCCTCAATGATTGTGTGGACTATTTCCCATAGAATTCTGTTTCTTTACTAAGAGTTCTATTTCTATATGATATCAGAGCATTGAAGGAAAATTATTTAATCCTTGTTCTCTTTTATTATGGCTGTAGTCTCCTCTACTTCGACATCCTTGACCACTCGCTATCCTTATCGATGTCAAATTAATGTCTCTAATTTTGTTTCTCTATGGTTAACTAAAAGTAACTATCTTTTATGGAAGACTCAAATTCTCTCATTGATTGAAAGTCAAGAAGTTTTGGGCTTTATCAATGGAGATGAATCAACACCTCGAAGCAAAATCGAATCGGATGGTGGGAAAAAAATAGATCCCAATCTAGATTTTTGAGCTTGGACCAGAACAGATTGTGAGACCTCTAACTTTTGTAAACCCTATTACGTCCCTAAATTTTGAGTTATTATAATAAAACCCTTAGTTCTTTATTTATTCACAAATTTAACCCTAGAAGCGAAGATGCATTGGAAATAAACCCGTACAAAACCAAATCGACCCCGATAGAGCGTAGTAATCGTTTTTACATGCTAATATTAATTATTTAACTATGAGGCCCCTGACCTTTGTAATTTTATTTACACCCTTACTTTTGAATTATTTCAATAAAGACTCTCATTCCCTTAGTTATTTTCAATTCTTGTTGTAGAGCCGAAAACGCGCGTCAACCGAAAACTCGCAAATCTTGATTGAACTCGGGAACTCAAGGATCATTCCAAATCCCTAACAATAATTAAATTAATTCCCTAACTATATTTTTCCAATCAAAAACCCTAGGCTTTCGGTTCTCATTACGACTCGCTATTTAATTCGAAATAAAGAGACTTTAATCGAATTGAAGTTCCAGATCCTAATTAAATTAAATAATACACTAAAATAAATGTTTCAATACATGAATTAAACCCAAAGCCCTCACATTTTTATTAAATTGCTATTTGACCCCAAACTAGTACTAATATATATATATATATATACACATACCTTTAAACCTATATTGTACACTATATTTTGCAATTTCGAACAATTGTACACAAGAAAAAAATAAATTAATTCCCTCAAATCAGTCCACATGGCCAGCCACCCTATGGAATAAAAAATTATACAACTTTTTCAAACCATATCCATGAAATCAAGAAAAAGTGTTGGCAAGTACCCTCAAAACATAGAGCCATGCCTCCACCCTAAGTCAATCCTAACCAAAGCCTAACTAGATCATGATTAATTGTATAATTAAAGCCTCTAATCATTCACTATTCCATTAGGTTCTAAGTAAATCCAAAATATCAAATCTATTTCCAACCAATGCGCAATTTGGACCTTTTACACCAATTTTATTATAAAAACACCACCACCCTCCACATGTTAAACATTTCATACACTCACACACCTACACATTCGGTTGAGAAAAAGAAAGAAGAGGAAAGGAGTGAACTTTGGTAGTAGAGGAGAGGAAAAGAGGAGAAAATTGTGTATGCACTTCACCTAACATCAAGTAAGCCACATCACCATCTCTCATTCTATTTCCTTTTTCAAATACATGTTATTAGAGGTTTAAAATCATATTTTCAGATGTGTTGTAATGGTTTTCATGTGTTCAAAGTTGATGAATTGAGCTTTAATCCTTCTTCCATTCATATTTCCTCTTAATAGATGCAAAACTTTCTTTTTTCTTCCCATATCTCACATTTTTTTAAAGGCATACCATCACTCTAAAAATATAAGTTATTGATACATTATTTAGTATGTTTTCATCACAAAAGAAGTGGAAAATTTCCCTTAGTTGGCCTCTTTTCTCACCAATCTTCTTATTTTGAGTATTGTGCATGAAAAACATATTTTACAGCTAACTTTCGAAAATTCTAGAAAAATGTAGAAAACTCTCCTGGACCTCAGTTTTATGTCAAAAACTTCATTAAAGAGTTATCTTTCAAAAAAAATTGGTTTCATTGAAAAAGAGTGAGCGGTTTGAAAGAAAAGCTGATTTTCCTAACGGTCGACGAATCTGGACAGCGCTGAAGTGTTTCTTAAATAACTAAAAATCTAGAAAAGCTATTCCATTTCCGAAACATGTTCTGAAAACTATATTAAATTCTCTACGAATCATAGGAATTCCGAGTTCAGGAAAAATCTGAAATAGTCCTTTTGATTTTAATCTTTAAATGGTACTGAATCTGGAAATTTAGTTTTGCATGGGTATTTTATGATCTTGTGATCATGAACATGCTTATTAGTACATGATCATGTCTTGGTATGATATTGCATGTGTTATGGTTATGTTCCTTATCTTCTTCAATTGATGATGTTCATGCTTATGTGAATATTGCTATCTTGTTAAGTTGTTCTAACTTTATTTTAAGACATCTAACTCAACGGGAAACTTAAGTGGGGTGGTATTGGGTTTTCGATCATTTAGATAATGAAAAGATGATAATGTGTTATGTATGGATTGATGGGATATACTCCCTAATTGAAGGTTAAGTCTTGAGCAAGCGGTTATCTTGTAAACCTTAGAATGGAATAGACGTATTCGGACACTTTGCAATGGTTTGATTGGTGGGATAAGGTTGGGTTCAGATGGGACATTTAGAAGGATAAAACTTTTTTGGAAGGATAAGGTTGGATTCAGGGTGATAAAACCTTTTTTCTTTTTGTCGTCCCTTTTGGGGCCCTGCGATTGGTGCTACGCGGTATATAACCTTTGGTTGGCATCCGAGGTAAGTTCTACAACAAAGCAACAAAAGGGGGAGTTCCGAATAGTCTGGTGTCCAATTCTTGCGGTTGGGAGGATAAAATCTCTTTGGGGGATTTCTAGAATACTAACATCTAACGTAGTAATCCTTGTTATTGACTTGAGTATCATGCTTTATTACTTGCTTGTTATAAATGTGATGGTGTATTGGATTGGGAAAAGGGGAGGGTTTGTGTGTGTGTTTACTGGGCATTCAAAGCTCATGGCATTTCATGTCAGGTATTGAAGACTATTAGACCGGTCGAAGGCAAAGTTGAAGCATTGAGGATGTACGACTACCCAAGGAGGATTAGAAACTAGTTTGTAAACGTGTTTTGAGATTGTAAATGATAGATCCCATGTTGTATTTAAGACATGATTTTGTAATTATTATATATCTATATATCTTTTATAGTACATATTCCTTACTTTCTCGTCAACTCATGTAGATCTTGTGTTAATATCTTGTTAAGATCTGTCAAAAGGGCAGTTTTGCTATCTAAGGTGGTTAGACTTTGAAAGGAGGCTATATTGACTCCTCCGACCTTCCTGAGATCTTAGTTGGTTATTAACCAAAAGACTCATTAGTGATGTTTCCTATTTTGTAATCTTAGTTAAACCCTGTATTTATTTGTTAATATATTTTCTGATGTTCCCAATTTTTAGGGTGTCACACAGATCGTTTGGTTAAAGCTTTGACAAACCAGCACTTTGTCAGAAGATGTGCTAGGCTTGGTCGTTGGTTGTATGACTGCAAAAGAAACTTGGGATGCACTCTTAAATGCTTTGGTCCAACATTCTCAAGCTAGAGAATATGATTTGATTCAACAACTCCAATATTTGAACAAAGACAACTTCTCATTGTTTGAGTATCTCTAGGTATTCAAAGGCATCTGTGATGAGCTAAGTGCAATTGGTAAGCCACTTTCAGACAACAATAAGGTCTTCAAACTTCTTCATGGTCTTGGTAGGTATTCAAACTTCTTCATGGTCTTGGTCACAGGTACGACAATTTCACCACTGCTATGTTAAAACCACTAATACCATGTTTCAGTGAAATTGTTTCATTATTGCAAAGCTATGAGCTCTGCAATAAGGACATCTCTAATTCAAATGTGTCTCAAAATATGGTTTTTGTGGGAGAAAGAACACATGGTGAAAGTTTAACAAAAAAGGGAATCAAAATAATGGTTCAAGTTAAAGAAAAATTCTCCAAAGGGAAAGGATTTGCTCCCACTAGTTCACAAGGCTACAACAAAAACTATGTCAATAATAGCGAGACTCGCAACCAATCTAATAGTCATCGTTCAACTCATCAAGATTGTGGCACCCAAGGTTCACGGGCTAATAGTGGCGGAGTTCTTGTTTGTCAACTTTGAAAGAAAGAAAATCATGATGCTCTTCATTGTTATAATCTCTTTAATCATTCATATCAGTCTAGTGATGCCCTTCAAGCCCTTGCTGCCATGACTATTACAGATCCACAAGAAAATGAGTGGCTTCTTGATACTAGTGCTATAGCCCATATCACTAGACACAAAGGAAAAATTCAAAATCTTGTTTGGTATGATGGTGATGACAGAGTTATGTGACTAGACACAAAGGAAAAATTCAAAATCTTGTTTGGTATGATGGTGATGACAGAATTATGGTAGGGAAAGGTGAGAAATTGCCCATTACTCATTGTGGTGATATTGTCTTATTTACTAAAGACTCAAACTTGAAATTGAATAATGTCATCTTTGTGCATAAATGACAAAGAGTTTGCCTTCTATATCACAACACACATCAAATTTTTCATATGTTTTTGAATTCTCATCCACTGGTTTTGTTATCAAGGATTAGAATACGAGCAAGATCCTTGCACAAGGAACTAAAAAAGGTGGCCTATATATGTTGGATGGGGCAACAGAGCAAGCCTTGTTTTCTATTCGCTTCTGGAAGGCTTCTATAGATATTTGGCATCAAAGGCTTGGTCTTCCTCAAATTAAGGTGGTGAATTTTCTTCATAAAAATAATGTGATTGATGTTAGTGACTTGAACAAAAGGTCTTTTGTTTGCTCTAGTTGTGAAATGAGCAAAAGCACTAAGTTGCCTTTTCTTGCTCTTGATTCTGTATCCGTAAAACCATTAAATAAAATCCATTGCGACCTATAGGGTCCTGCACCTACTCGATTTGTGCAACATTTTAAGTATATTGTTCTTTTTGTGGATGATTATTCACTATATACATGGATTTACCCGTTGAGATGTAAATCAGATTTCTTCCATTGCTTTAAAAATTTTCACAAGATGGTTGAACTTCAATTGTCCATAATGTCAAAATTTTCCAATCTAATGAAGGTGGAGAATTTTCCAAAAAGAAATTTTTAGACTATTTGAATGCTCATGGAATTGTTCATCAATCATCTTGTTTGGGTACCTTGGAGCAAAATGGTGTTATGGAACATAAGCATAGAAAACATGGTCTAGCTTTACTTTTTCATGCCGGGTTGCCAAAGAAATTTTGGGTGGATGCTTTTGCCACCTCTATCTTTCTTATCAATCAATCTCCATCTCAGAAATTGCATATGAAAAGTCCTTTTATCTTGCTTTATGGTAAAAATCTAGACTACACGAGCTTATGGGTTTTTGGAAGCAGATGTTTTCCTTGTCTTATGCAGTAAACAAATTTGAGACTCGGTCTTTACCGTGCGTTTTCTTGGGTTACAGGTGAAAAATACAAAGGCTACCGATGTCTTTACCTATCAACAAGTCATGTGTTCATCTCTCGGCGTGTGATCTTTCATGAAAGTTTGCTTCCATTTAAGAAGCCTGCAGATTTATTTGTTAAGCAAAATGATGGTGAAATGACAACTTTCAATACGTTTGGGGAGAATTTCAATCCTAATGTTGTTGCTACTAATCAAATTTCTTGCCACATAGATGTTGGTCCCTCTCAAGACTTTTGTCCAAATTCTACTCACTCCCATGTAAAATCTATTCAAGACTCAACAACCCATGACACTAATGGTGGATCACCTTTAGTACAGATTCTGGATCGTAGTCCCCTGGACAATAGAATGCCTTTTGTCCATGAACCTGTCTCTCCATCTCATATGCAACCTGGTCCTTCCATTCCATCTCACATTCCACATGCTCCTTCTCAACCCACTTCTCTTGGTGATGTCAATTCTTTCACTAAATTAATTTCCAATTCCCATCCCATGGTCACTCGCTCTAAGAGTGGTATTGTCAAACCAAATCCAAAATATGTTCTTCTAAGCACCACTACCATTCCTAGTGAACCCAAGTCTATAAGTACTACTTTATGCCACCCCGGTTGGAATTCAACTATGGTTGAAGAACTAAAAGCCTTAGAGGCTAATCATACCTGGGATTTGGTGCCTCGTACAACGGACATGAATATTGTTGGATGTCGTTGCATGTATAAACCAAGCTTCGTTGTGACGGTAGTTTAGAACAGTTGAAAGCTCATCTTGTTGCTAAGGGATATACTCAAGAAGAAGGTATTGATTTTTCTGAAACATTCAACCCTGTTATTAAACCTGCAAGTATTCGACTAGTTCTTACACTTGCTACTATTCGTATGGGTTGTCAAACAACTTGATGTTAAGAATGCCTTTTTACATGGTGACGTTCATGAATTTGTTTTTATAGAGCAACCACCAGGTTCTATCGATTCTACTAAGCCCAATTATGTCTGCTATCTGCGCCAAGCTTTATATGGACTTAAACAAGCCCCAAGGGCCTGGTTTGATAAATGTAGCTCATTTGTTTTGAGCTTGGGTTTTGTTTATAGCATGGTTGACTCTTCTTTATTTATTTGCAACTCTACAAATGGTCTCCTTATTTTACTACTTTATGTGAATGATATCATAATCACAAGAGATCATCCCGAATTGATTGATTCTTTTATTGGTGATCCTAGTCGGAAGTTTGCAATGAAAGATTTGGGTCCAATTCACTATTTTCTTGGTATTGAAGTTCATTCATTTTTTGGTGGTCTCTTCCTTTCCCAAACCAAATATGCTCGAGATCTTCTTCACTGTGTTGCTCTAGATACTTGCAAACCACTTGGTACACCTATAGTGTCCAAAACTTCTTTTTTCTCTGATGATACCTTATATTCTGATCCTAGTTATTATTGAAGTGTGGCAAGCGCTCTTTGGTATTTAACTACGACTCGACTAGATATTTTGTATGCTGTGAATACCTTTGTCAACAAATGCACTAACTAACAATTGCAAATTTTCAAGCTGTGAAACGTATTCTTCACTATGTGAAAGGTACATTGGATTTTGGTCTTCAAATTCTTTGCCACAATTCCCTCAATCTCTACGCCTTCTCCGATGTCGATTGGGCCAGATGTCCAACTACTCGTCGCTCTACTACTGGCTTTTGTACATTTCTTGGATCCAATTGTATTTCCTGGAGTGCCAAGAAACAAGCCACAGTTGCTCGTTCTAGCATCGAAGAAGAATATCGTGCTATGGCCTCTACTACAGCTAAGTTGACATGACTTTCTTATTTGCTGCGGGATCTAGGGGTTTCTCTATTTCAACTCCCTACTCTATTTTGTGATAACATCAGTGCTTTGTACATGTCCATTAATCCCGTCTTCCATGCCAGCACAAAACACATCAAGCTTGATTATCATTTTGTTCGTGAAAAAGTTGCTCTTGGTTCTCTAATCACTCCGTTTGTCCCATCCAAACAACAATTAGCTGATATTTTTACCAAACCGGTTTCAAAATCTCTCTTTCATGATTTACAGAGCAAACTTGGCCTGTGGTAGTGCCCCCAGTCTTGTTTGAGGGAGGGTAATGAACTTAATCGAGAGCAAGAGCATTGTATATACTATGTAACATGCAATAGGTTATCTATTGCATGTAATTGCACAAATGGAAACGATAAAGTTAGAGGAATAGTGCAGCAATAATTCAGCAATGAGTCTCTCCATAATTGAAGAATTCCTTCTACATGTATATATTTTATGATTCTTTGCTTCTCTATACAAAGTTACCATATTTAGATATATTCTATTGTGAATTGTATACTCAAGCATTATTATATAAGCATATTAGTCCCTCAATGGCTATGTGGACTATTTTCCATAGAATTTTGTTTCTTTACTAAGAGTTTTATTTCTATACTTATGACAACAGTAATAAAATTCTTTAAAAAGTTTGAAAAAACTCACTAGAATAGGGTGGACAATGGATATTTGGCTAAACTATGCAACGAATACATTTTCCAATGAGATGTCCAGGTTAGTAATTGGAAATACATATCCTTTGTAAAAAAACCTAAGTCCTAGGATTATGATTTGTGACTATGATTCAATAACAAAAATAACTACAACAATAAATAACAATTTCAAATCAAGCAAAGATAGAAATAATTCAAGAGTGAATCGATTAGATCTACTCTCAAGTAATAACTATGGACACAATCAATTTAATGTGGAAAACCATAATTGGTTGATCCAATTGTGGAAAAAATCATGGGCGAACGGCCACCAAACATTCCACTAAGAAGAATTAAAAAGTACACAAGGAATTCTCACACAATCACGTAGCGAATCCACGCCCCTTGTGCCTTCTTCCAACGTTGTCTATACCACGGAATCGCTTCTCCAATGTCAAATCTTGGGAGACCCCTAAACTTTGTAAATCCTAGTAAGGCTCTCGCTTTCGAATTATTATAATCAAAGCCCTCAGTTGCTCATTTATTCACAATTTTAATCCTAGAATCGAAAACACATCGCGAGCGAAACCATGTAAATTAACCCTAATCGACCCTGGTAGCTTAGTGATCATTCCTAACACTCTAATATTAATTAATTAACTCTCTAATTATAGATTGATTTCTCAAAACCCTAATTTTCAATTTTTATCATTTTCATTCAGTTATGCTTCTTTTAATTCAAAGCGAAGTATCACAAACCGAATTATTTTTCCTAACACTATTTTAATTAATCCTACACTTGAAATGGGTATTTTAATTCATAAAATTGGTCTAAGCCCTCACTATAATGGTTCCGTTTTAGACTCGATCCATTTCTTGCTCTTAGATCCAGGATTCCGTGTCTTTAATTATTGTTCATGCCATTTTCATCTTATTGGTGGTTGAGTTGAGTGTTGGTTGTGTTTGAAATAGGTTAGGAGTTAGTTTTGCAAAAGAGTTGCTATCCAGTTTTCTTCTTGTTTGCTCGAGCGGTGTTTTGGTCTCTCAAGCAGTCTTTGAGATCTCCTAGTATTTTTTACAAGTCTGGAAAACTTCTGGAAATAGGGTATCTTCGCTCGAGCAGTATTTCTTGTACTCATGTAATAACCCGACCCTCGTATGTGTTTCTGGTATATTTTCAATCCCTCATTCTGTGCATCTAAATGCTTACTGTGAAATTTTATGAGACATTAAGTTTAATTAAGTGAATCTTAAGAATATGGATTCATATCTGTCTAATAGGAGGAAAATCTGTTACAATTGAGATGATTAGAACAGAAATTGAAGGCCTTAGAAGCTTAATAATCTGAAATTGATTTTACATTTGAGATCGGCATGATTTTTAAGTCATAATATGATTTTTTGTGAAATTTTGATTTGGAACGATTAAACTGATTAAATTTCATCTTTATTCACATTTTATATATATGTATCAATGCTCTTTATGTAAGAACCTAAATTTTTAGACAACTAATCAGTTTATTAATAATAATGTTAAGCCAATCAATAGTGATTTTTAACTATTAAATTATAATATTAATAGCACCATAATTGATATCAATATTAAATTCTTTTTAAAAAAAAATTATTATTTATCTTGATGTGATTAAAATTCTGTATCAAAATACAGTTGTGAAAACTAAATGAATTAAATTGATAGTAAATAAGCTAGTTAGAATTTAGTAGGAAGAAAACCATCCAGTTGAAAATAATAATATTAAATAAGTAAACAAATAAATAAATAAATTATATATACATATTAATATTTTATTGACACCAATTCAATTCAAAAAAAAAAAAAAAAAGAAGTGAGCTAGTTGCAAGGAAAGTGGCTGACTGCCACTTCCTTTTTACCTAGGCTGCTTGCATGCTTGTTTTCCCTAAGCTCACACTCAATCCTCCCTAGGGAAGTAAGCATGCAAAGATGGCCTTTCCAGTCTTTGATTGAGGCAGCACGGCATGCAAATTCTGCAGGCTGTCATCTATGCATTAGATGAGAGTTCCTAAGCAAAAAGGAGAAGTAAAGTAAAAAAATATATATATAAATAAATAATAAATAAATAAAATAATAATAATAGCAATTTAGGCCCTCAAACTCCTATATTAGGAGCACTATTCAGCCTTATCACACACACTTGTAAGAGCAAAACAAAGAGAGAAGAGAGGGAGAGAAAGCAAGAGGGAAAGGAGAGAAGAGAAGGAAGGAAGGGCCAAACACTTGGGATATTTTTTTTTACTTCACTAAGGTAAGAATACATCACCTCTAACCTCCCTTAGATACCTCTAACTGAATTTATATAAATTATATATACAAGACTAAGCATGGTTAAGTCATATATAGCAAAATAGTACCATGCATGCTTAAAATTTTGAATAGGATGATGTTTTCATTATGTTATAATTTCATATTCCTTCTTGATATAAATATATGGCTTAGCTACTGTTTTTATGTGTTCAATATTCTCCATTGTTGATATAATCTTGCAAAAGAGTAAAATGAGATGAGAATGGTTTCCCTTTACCTAAAACTTGATTCTTTCTCACTGTTTCAGACTTATCGGAAGAAAAGAGGGCTCTAATAAATTGAAAATAATTGATGTTAAAAATCTGTGTATACTGGAAGTATATATAGGTGTTATACACTGTGTAAAATTTTTATAAAATCATTGGACACCATTTTCTTACCGAAACAAATATTTTCCCTAAGTGTCACTTACAACACAGCAGAAGCAGTAGCTTCAAACAGGTCCCATTTTCTCTAAAACTGGTATTTTTCTGCACGACCACTTGGAAAAGTAAGATTTTTAAGTTACCTTTCAAACGCCACTGGTTTCATAATTGTTTATTAAGTATTGAGAGGGAAACGCCAAATTTTCCAAAAGGTGACAGAATCTGTCCAGTTTTCTTATAAAAATTATTTGACCTCCTTCGACTGGTTTTCAGTCTTCATACTCTTCTGGAAATATGTTCTAAACTCAAAAATTTAGCAAAATGTTCTGACCATGCCTATTTTTGACATCGTTTGAGGCCCCTTTTTATTTTTTAAACCCAAATCACCTGTGCTGGAGGTGAATGTAACTCACTGTCCCAGCAAACCAGTTTTCTTCCAAAAATTATTCCTCCATTTTAAAATCGTTTTTTGCCCTGGCATTCTTCTCGAAATATTTTCCTAACTTGATGAACTAGCACCAGTTAAAATATTATAATGGTTGAACATCGTTTGGTATGGGTTTCATATTTTTTTTGTTTGACTAAACAGTGCTGAAAGGAGAAGTATGTGAATTCTTAAGAAATTTTGTGATGACTCCTAAGAAACTCTATCACATTTATTTTGGTTGCCATATATGATTGTGTTGTGCTATATAAACATTATATCACTGTGATTCTCGAACTAAAACTCACACATGCATAAAAATGTGAATTCAACGAAGTAAAAAAACACAAAATTGAACCGATGAAACATTAAAAATTTAAAAGTGATGGGGCGAGCCCGGTTTAGAATCTTGCGCGATGAGTTGCGAACCCTAACATGGCACGGGAAGGTATTTCGGCCCTTATCGGTGTAGGCGATATAAGGTTGGTGGTGCGGGTGTCACAATATAGACCGTTCCCTTGGGGCAGACCGTGATGTCACGACTCGGATACGTAACCCTGGTGCGTGGGCATCATTGGTAGTTACAGTAAGTAACATTTGAATATTTGACCAAGGGGGAGTCAGAATTGCCCGTGGCCATTGCTTAGCGGTTGAGTGGAAGTAGTGCTCCGCGGGGAGTTACTTAAATTTATCTGATAAACTGAATTTATGGGAATTTAAAAAGAAGAGCATGCATTTCCTTATGATGAACCACTATTTCCGTTTGCCATTTTATTTATTTACCTATTGTTATTATTTTAACTGTTATGCTTATTAAATACTGCTTATTATTCTGTTATTACACAATATTTATTATTTATGAGTATTATTATCGGGGTGGGTATTTTCGGGTTGTAGTATATTACTGAGCTCGTCGCTCATTGGCATTCTCGTTGCCCTGGCGTTTTATGCCAGGTACCGAAGAAAACAAAGGAAACACTGAGGTCTCGCAAGGTGACATTCAGCCTTGGCTAGCTTGAAGAGTACCCAAATTCCACGAACCATTTCCTATATTTCCTAGCTTTCTCTAGCTTTTTCTTTCGCAGTTGTTTTAATTTCTTTTTGTGTAACGAGACTAAGTTTTAAGTTTTATTGGAATTGTAATTTGAAAACTTTAAATTGGGTTGTTAATGTCTAGATAATAGTGATAGTAAATTTGGTGGCAACATTGATGAGGATTCTTAATTACGAAAATTGATTTTAAGTTTTAAACCTTATTTTGATGTCCTAAAATTATGGGGCGTCACAACATGGTATCAGAGCTCTAGGTTAGAATACCTAGGGACAGTGGGAAGAGGTTTAACCTCAATTGAGGAGTAGTGTCACGTGTTAGAAGGAATAGAGTTATGTGACTCATAGTTTATGCTAGCTTTATGCTAATCATAGTAACTATCCTTGTTTGATCCTAACTGTTCCTCTAGCTTGATGACAAATTTGTCGAATGTAAAATGATCACTTCTGTATCTTGATTGAACCTTTCCAATTCGGAAAAGTATTGCGTTAAGATGATCTTGGCAAATTTGAGCCTTGATTATTGTATCTTGTACGTTGTTCTCTTGAAAACTAGTTGTACTCTTTTAATCCTTACAAGGTGAAGAATCTTAGGTATTTGGTTTGAAATGTGTATGGCCAAACGCAATTTCAATTCAAATATCTAGTTTGGTCACCAGCTCCATGATCTTAACCCTATTAAAAGCTCAAAACCATCATGTCATTCGACTGTACCGTTTGTTCAAATTCCATTTGAACTCTTATGTTAATTATGCTATTGTCATAGCCACGTCATACTCTTTCTTCTCTACTATAACTATATGAATCTTGGGATTAGAGCTTGAATGATTAGAAACACCTATGAGTGTAGCTTCACCGTTAGGAGGTCAAACTTGAGTAGATCTCGTATGCAAATCATGTGAACTAGGAGTCTCGAGTTTGCGTTTAATTTGCGACCAACGAGTCATGGAAATGTTAGACTTTGACGTTATCCTAGGAATGGACTGGTTATCAGCCCATAGAGCCACCATTAATTGCTATCGAAAGACGATGACTACCTACTCTCATGACGGAACACGATTCTAATTTAAGGGGGATAGACGAGATTCCCTATCACTGCCACTTGGAAAGTCAAAGTGGCCCAATCACCTAGCTGGGTGGCTAGCCAACTTAGTTCTGCAAGACAAGGATCGTATGGAACTAGGGCTACCTCGTGTGGTGCGCGAGTATGTTGATGTATTCCTAGAGAAGTTACCAGGACTATCCCCAAAGCAGGAAGTAGACTTTACCATTGAACTACAGCCTAGTACATCATTGATCTCAATGGCACCATATCATATGGCACCAGTTGAATTGAGAGAGCTAAAGACATAGTTGCAAAAAAAAAAATTATTGGACAAGGAATTTATAAGGCCAAGCACGTCCTCATGGGGAGCACCAGCCTTATTCGCTAAGAAGAAAGATGGGACACTTAGGTTGTGCATTGATTACCGCCAACTCAATAGAGTCACCATTAAGAATCGGTATCCACTACCTAGGATTGATGACCTCTTCGATCAGCTTAGAGGGGCAAAGTGTTTCTCAAAGATAGACCTCAGATCTGGATATCACCAGTTGCGTATTCGGGAAGAAGATATTCCTAAGACTGCATTTCGAACCCGTTACGGCCACTATGAGTTCGTAGTGATGCCATTCGGCCTAACCAATGCACCAGGTGTGTTCATGAGCTTAATGAACAAAATATTCACGCCTTACTTAGATCAATTTGTGGTAGTTTTCATTGATGATATTTTGGTATATTCCAAGTCTGAAGGAGACCATGAACAACAAAAGAGGGGGCATACCAAATAATCTGAGTTCAATATTTGTAGTTGGGAGGATAAACTCTCTTTGCGAGATTTCTAGATTACTAACATCGAACTTTATAACCCTTTGCTTGTATACTTCATTATCATATTTCGTTATTAATTGCAAATACGATTGTGTATTGGATTAGGAAAAAGGGACAAGGTGTGTGTACTTTTACTGGGCATTCGAAGCTTATGACATTTCATGCCAAGTATTGAAGACTATTGCTCGGTCGAAGGCGAAGTTGAAATGTTGAAGGTGTATAGCTACCCTAGAAGAATTAGGCTTTAGTTTTGTTAAATCCCTTTCTTGTAACCTTGTTTTGGGATTGTAATATTAAAACTCTTGCTATAATGAAGACATGATCTTGTAATGATACTTTTATATATATATCCTTTGTGTAAACCTATTTTTTTATTTTCTCTATCAACTTATGTAGACCTTGTGTTAATACCTTGTTAAGATCTGTCAAAAATGGAGCTTTACTATCTAAGGAGATTGGACTTAAAAGGGAGGCAATTTTCACACTGTCAATCTTTCCTGGGATCTTACTTGGTTATTAACCAAAGAACTCATTAGTGACGTTTCCTAGACATCAACCTTAGAATAGATTTTGGGGCGTTACACTTGTAACCTTATAAAAATCCCATATTTATTTGTTAATATATCCCTTGATGTTCCCGATTTTTGGGGCGTCGCAAATCCACTCCGAAGAGATATTTTCTTCAAATTTGAAACAAAATCTCTTGATGTTCATCAATACATAGTCCATAGATTACTTTATCCCATTTAAACCATCACGGTACAAAGATAAATCACCCCAGGACTCTCTTCCTCTATTTTCGCGAAAAGTCAAATTTTGTCTAAAACAGTGCTACACATCAGCTTTAAATAACCTCAAACATTCTAATGTTAAAGTAGTTACCATCTCATCATCGGGAGGCTTACAAGCATCCAAAGTCTCAGGGTCAATCAAAATGGGGTGTCTATACTCACGGAAAGCACCTTGATGAGCAATTATTAAAGTCTATTCCTCAACAGTTAGGAAAACGAGATCAAATGTGTGGTCTCCGTGAGAGCTAAGGTGAAGCAAAACTGCCGCATCTTCAAGCGTAGAGCCAATCCCCCTCCCCTCCCTAAGCATGGGAAAAGATATGAGTGTCACAACTCCAATGAGAAACAATGACATCGGTGTTGGTCTTCAGTTTATGTATGGAGAGGTCCCTCAAAATGGTAATGGCGTTGAAGATCTAAACAGCCCTCACACGCTGCTTGAATCCCTCATCTCTGATGTTGTCGTCCACCCAATAGGACCAGCCAGCCAAAGGACCAGAATAGGTATGATAGTAGATGTAAGAATGGGAAAAGTCTCCACATTCAACATGGAACTGTAGCATTATGGCGAGGTTAACCATGTCGGCCTCTTTCAGAATTGCCTCAAGGAATGGGAGCAAAGGCTCCTCTAGAGTAGATGCAGTGGGGACAAATGTGTCGACAGCCCTCCAGAAAGGGTTCGTAAGTCCACCAAAGTATGGAGCATTCCTCCAATTAGTAGGGAGTGGAGCAGGCTTGTCAACCAAGAATCTGTTGCCACTTGCCATGTGTAGACCTTGAGAAAGTGAAAGGAGAAGACTTTGAGAAATGAAGAAATCTGTGGAGAAAAGCGAAGGCTTGAAAGCAAAGAAGTCAATAGAAAGAGAAAACGGATAAGAAGTGCGGACCAAATGGGTCTCAAGCCCTCTATTTATAAAGGGATTAACTGCCTACATGCCTCCCAAAACCATCATGACCTTTCATATTCGGTGCAACTTTTCTGCCTCCAAGTTTTCCAAGTGATGTCGTGCATACACGAAAAAGTGACGTATGTTTCCCACCTGCACAGGGGAAAAATGTAGAAAGACATAAATGAAGTGTTAACCTAATTGTTGAGGTCATTTCAATTAGACGAACGATAATGATTAAATGAGGATGGGTTAAAACCCAAGGGAAAGTCGGTCAATAAAAGGGCCAACCAGGTCAACCTGTTGGCCCCAAATGGACTCTCCATGGTGAAAATACCTAAGGGAACCTGCTGAGGTACTACTTGTCACAGCCTAGTAGTTGAGGTACTACTTATTGCAGCCGAATAGCTGAAGCAACCTATTTCAGCACTGCCATCCCACCAGAAGATTATTGTGCCGCCACCTTTGAAACAGTACTTGAAGTACATTTGCTAAGGGAAGAGTAGTCGACGTAACTGCAGCCTCAGCAACTACCTTCTAAAGTAAGACTTCCTAAGGTGATAGCAGCCTTTGAGGGAGGCCTCGTCTCTGTGCAAACACATATTGATGCTTAGGGCTGATAGCAGACTTGAAGCATAAATAGCTTAGCGCTAATAACAGGTCCCAAAGCACATTAGCTCGACGCTAATAGCAGGCCCTGAAGCTTACTGGTTAGAGCTGATAGTAATCCCTAGAGATATCAGTATACCACAACAACCCCGTGAAGATAAGAGTAGGGAAGTCTAAAAGTGTGACAACCATCACCACTGTTTACTGATAATACCGCTGATTACTACTAAACTGTGACTGAACATGATTAAGTAACTGATTTGACTGACATTCTGAACTGATTGATTGAGTGTATTAGTTTAAACGCATTTCTATCTGTTTGATTGTAAATTGACCTGTTCATGTTTTATGTGTTAAACTGCAAATTGAAGGCCTTATCGGCGGCCGAATCCGGAACTGATTAGTGTTTTGTGTTGATTAGAATTAATGTGAATTTATGGTAAATTTAGTTGAAATTTGATTTGGTATGATTAAATTTGATTAAATAATGTTGAATTACATTAAATGAGTTTATTACCTTATTGCCACTTAGTGGACAATTCTAGGCCATGACTTGATTTTATATCATTTGGTTCATCATCCTTATTTCCTCTAGAGACCAAACCGTGGGTGAGAGGAGAGTGAGAGGAAAGAACCTGAGTTCATCAAAATTGCTTGGAAAATTAGAAGAATTGAAGAGTAGATTGCATAATTGAGCTTCTAGACTTGAAATTGAGGACCTAAGGTAGGAGAATCATCTTCTTGAACTTGTATTTAAGTTATATCTTGCATGATTCATGGTAAGGTTAGTGATTTAAGGCTTGAATTAGCTTAATGTGTTGAATTGATTAGGAATCCATGCATTCATGCATACATTGTTGAGTTTTGAGGTCTTTCCCATGAACTTTGCTACATGCATGTTCATATTTTGATTATAGTTCATGAATTCATCATGTTTTTGGAAGAATTGAGTTATTTGGCCAAGTACTTGAAGCTTTGAAGTTGATTAAATTCATGCATGTTGCATGTACATCATGTTCTTGAAGTTTTGTTTGGAATGGGTTCAATTGAACTACCTTTGGGCTTTGATTTTGCAAATTGATCTTTGAAACATGTCATATTATGAGTTTTAAAGTATTTTCCAGAAAATTAGCCCAAAAGGATCGAATTTGATGCTTTAAATGTTGAGTTTCATGCTTGGAGACAAATCTGGAAATTCCAGATTTTGGATCCACGCTCGAGCGGGGAACTCCACGCTCGAGCGTACACTCTAAGTTCATGCAGTCCGCTCAAGCGGGGAAAGCAACGCTCGAGTGTGAAATGCGTGTATCCAGTACTTTGCATGTGCTTATAGTCCGCTCGAGCGAGGGAATGCATGCTCGAGCGATGACTTGTGTCTCACGCTCGAGCGGGGGTCGAGCGCCCGTCGAGCGTGAATTTCGTGCATCCAGTACTTTTGCAATCCGCTCGAGCGAGGAAAGTCACGCTCGAGCGTAGCTCTTTTGTCTGCATGTCCGCTCGAGCAGAGAAAGCCACGCTCGAGCGGGACCCCTGTTTCAGCAAAAATTTGAAAAGTGTTTTAAAGTGCATCTTTGCATCCTCATTTCATCCTAGGCATTCCTAAGCCTAGTTTAAGACATCTTAATGAGGATAATACTATAGAACCACACCGAGTTAGATAGGGACTAAGTTATTGTTTCCCAAACGTGCAACTTAGTGTGTGTTCATTTTGTAACTGTAGGGTTGCATCCGAGGACGTTCTAGCCTATCTGTAGCCCAGTACTCTATGAGTAACAATGTTGTAAAGATACATTCAATCATGAATATTTTCTGAATGATCAACTGTACTGCTTTCTGAACTGATATTTCTTACTGAATGAATGCTTGTCCTATTTGCGAACTGTATTCATGGCATCCATAGCAATTTACTGTTACTGTACTGTTACTGCTACTGTTACGGAGATCTCTGTCGGTTCCCATGTTTGGAACCACTACTGTTTACTGATATGATGGCCATCAACTGACTGTTCAGTCTATTAAGACCTACTGTACTACTTTGCTATGGGATGTACCACTTATGACTGCTATGATCGAATGACTGATATACTGTTATAACTGACTGTTTTAAATACTGAAAGGACATTCATTCTTAACCTCGTTACGCATATGTTATTCACTGGGCTTTAGCTCACTGTTTATATATATATGTAGGTGTCCAGGCACCGGACCGGAGCTAGGAGCGTTGGGTTAAACTCCCTTTTTGGTCAAGCCAACCATTATGCCTCACTGCGAGGTTCCAATGGCTGCCAAGCCAAGGCTGCTTTGGGGTGTTTTAGATTCCCCTTTTCTGTTTCCGTTTTGTAGACTGTATGAGGCTGGCACTGTACTGTTATGGTTAGGGATTCGGTCCCTAACCTGAATGTCTGTATATGATGCATGTATATACTGTTATGGTTTTAAATGTGAATGTGTTATGAAAAATCTTTTTGCATACAGACTGTCACAGCTCATTGGACATCTTTCATTTACTGTTTTGGCTTCTGCCAACCCCTGTACTCTGTATTACTGTTATTACTGTTAAGCAGGCCTTCGGTAATCACGGATTACTGGCCGGTTACGGTGCTAAACCCCTAGGGGCGGGTTTGAGTCGTGACAAAAAGTAAGGGACTCCCTTCCATTGCCCAAGTTATGGACCTACCTCGATCACACCGACAAGACCAAGGAAGCCCAATTGGGCTTGGTATGAGACACAACTCTTGTTGTGGCCCATGCCCTGAGAAGTTAGGGACTTTGAGGACAAGTGGAGGGGAAGAAAGTAGAGCTTCTCTCTCTAGAATCTAGAGAGAGAAAGCTCCCCCCGGAGGTGATGGTCTGGTGCAATAATGGCCAGTTGTTTAGCTCCTCTACCCATCTCTGAGAGAGAATGAGTATGTTTCCCGGCGGAGGTTCCTGTCGCCGGTTGTTTATATTTGTGTGTTCTGGATGCCGGTTGCAGGTCAACCGCTTATGTTCAGTGGGTCTCTGATGTCAGCGAGTCTGTAGGAAGATTGAGGATTGAAGTGTGGTTCCGACGGTGGAATCATGGTGATGATGTTCTTCAGCTCCGGTGGTGGCTATGGTATATCGGCACTGCTGCTTCATATCTAGTTATACAGAATGTGAGATAGTTTCTCTCTCTAGATCTTAGATAGAGAGCGAGACATAGAGAGTTATGATTGGGTATTATTTGGTCCAGTCCGGCAGGTTCTATTTTGTCAGCGAGGCTGAGTGTGTTTCTTTGGTTGATCTGCGTTGTCTTTCTTCTCCGACGCTGGACTGGTTTGGTCTCCAGCAACGATGCTATTCATGTCCCGTAGTTGTTGGTGTAGATGGTGATCGAGAATGAGGGTACTAGTCTGGGTTCTTTTTGTTCTCCAGCTCAAGTTGTTAGCTGGAGTCTCCAGCTCCGGTGGACTAGTGTACATGTGTGGCTTGGGTTGGTAAATCCGGTGTGGGTGGCGCCATTACGGGATTGTTCCAGTTCAGGTGTATCGCCGTCATCTGGTTGCATGGGTCTATTTACCGTTTTCACGGTGACTCTACGCCGAAGTTCAGTTGCACGGGTTTTTTCTTTACTGAGCTCAGCTGTCGTTGTTTGCTGCCGGAGATGCTTGCAACGTTGTTTTTTCAGGTAGTGTAGACGATGAGGCGCGGCTCACGCAAGCTAGCACGCGTGGAGGTGCATGAGGTGTCTCACCCCACGTTGGTTTGTCAGTGGTCACGTGGATGTTCTGCTCCCATTGCCCAAGTTTTGAATCTGGAGATATTTGGATCAAAACCATGGGCTGGTTTTGCTTTGCCAGCTGTAAAACGTGTAATGGGGTGTAAGTGGGTTTTTCTTTTTCCCACTTCTCATATTTATATATATTTTATATGCATAAAATCTGAGTAATGGGTGGTTTTAAAGTGAACCGTGGGCTGGTTTTGAGGTTTGGTTGGGTGGAGTGCTACATTGGCTCTCTCAATACCATTTTTGCAAATGCTGTACGGCTGTCACCTACTTATATGGGTGTGATAGTGCTTTTTGGTTGGATAGTTGTTGTTATTTTATATATATAATTATATATATATATAAATTGTATCAAGTGGTGTATACTGGAACTCCATAGTTCGTGGGTTCTGGTTTTGAGGGGGACTTCAAATTGGTTTGATGGGTTGTTACGTTGTCAAGTGGGGTGCTTTCACGTGGAAATTTTGGGTAGCTGGTTTTTATTTTCTTTTTAGCCTCTTTGTTGCGGATCATGTATAGTTGACTTTCTCCTGATGATTTATCATGTGATCCTCATGTGACTTGATATGAGGTTAGTTTTGAACCATCTCCGCCAAGAGTGATTGAGGGGTCACTACTATGGGGAATAATGGTTCGATGTCTAGCCGAGTTAGAGACTGGGAGATGAGCGGGAGGATAGCTACCAGTTCCGGTTGCTTCTTGTCTTCATGTGACCCATCCTAATTGATCGTATTGCCACGCCTGACATGGAGTGAAGGGCACACTGCCATGGGGTTTGAGGCTTGTGATCTACTAAGGAAGGGACTGGGGGATGTGATGATTGATCTCAGGTTATTTTTTGGCTATGTATTAGTTTGTTGCTGTGGGGCTACCGTTGTCGCTACGACTCACAAGACTATTGCTTATGGTTACTGATCGTGCTAGCTTCATGTGACTCTATCGGGATTTCTCATGGGGTAGATTTTTTCCTTTGTCATGGCTTTTGTTGAGTGGCTAGGATGTCATGGCTGTGAGGAGTGGGATGCTTACTGGATTCCATGTGTTGTTCTACGGCAGAGACTGGGGGCGAATGGGGTTGGTTATCATTTTTGATTTGTCTTGAGGATTGTTGCTTTGTACGTATGCTTGTTGTGGTTTTTAAGTTTCATGGTGTTTGTTTGTACCTTTGTCCATATATCCATCCCAAGTTTCCATCTATTATTTCTGATAGTAGGGGTTACTTTGGGGACAAATGGATATATGGGCAAAGTTGGGTTATTCTGTTTTCTGTTGTTCTTGTGTTTCTCCCCCCTATCTTATGGGGGTGCAGTGGTAGTTTATATTGGTTATGTATTCGTTTAATTATCTGTTGTTGGGTGTGCCTGGGGTATGCCCCTTGTAAACTTGTAAATTTCATTGTCTTTATTTTATGACTTACTTACCCAAAAAAAAAAAGTTAGGGAGTTTGTGGTTAAGTGGCTAAGGATAGAGGAGTCACTGAGGTAGTCACAAGAATGGCTGATAGCAGGTTATGAATCCTAAGTTGTGCCTTAGAAAACTGAACTGAGAAGGGGATGTCGCAGTAAGTACCATTGCAAAAGGTACCACCGAAGCAGGTGCACCTTTTGAGGTTTGTACGAAAAACGACACCTATCAAGATTCATACCAAATAGTGGCACCTACTTAGGGTCATAGCAAAAATGGCATATGTAGAGGGACATGTGTCTGCCAAAGTCTGGCAGTTCAGGACATAATATTTCATGACATGTGTCGCTACATTATTTAGCCACCTAGTATATTCAGTACCAGGAAAAAGCCTATAAATAAGACTTATTTCCCAAAGTTTGAAAGGATAACGTCTTGGAATTTGGGGGATATACTGTCCATTTGTACTACCACATCCTCTTCTTAAACCACTTGTTCTACCCTCACCCTGCCGCTCACTCTCTTGTTACCTTAGATTATTAACTCGTTAGCACATTTTTGCCTCTCCAAGTATTACTATTATTACTGTTCATTTTGGACCCCTTACACGCGCACACACACAAACACACACACACACGTCTCTATGTGTGTTTATAGACTTACTTAATATATATCATTGTGTTAGTATAGTTGGGTTTGCATACATGCGTACACACAGAGATGGTGACTATGTGAAGAGGATGGGGAAAATACATTTTGGTGAGAAAGAATGGGATGTTTGACTATGAAATAAGAAAAATAATGTTAAGTAAGAGTTTGTTTGGTCACACGTATAATGTTATGTAAATTTGTTTTTCGTGAAGGGGCAAAATAGTAATTGCATATTTTCAGTTAGTTTCAGTTTGTCACCAACTCTAACAAAGGAGGTTAATGTAATTTCATAAATTAAATGAGAGGTTTATGTATTTATCAAAAATTTCAAGGGTTAATCAACGTTTATTTATTTATTATGTTTTGGGATAAACCCAAGACCATCTAATTCTTTACTAAGAGACTAAAACCATCATTCATACCATTACACACAGCCAACTTTTTCGGGAAATTCTATTTCCACACACACTTTCATCACTATGCACATCATATCTTTGTTCACATACTTATGAATTTGATTATATATTATTATTCTCATTTCACACACAACATATTCCAATAATAACCCTAACTCAAATCTTGTACACACACCACTTAAATAGGGTTCCCACCCACCTTCAAACCAAAACCCTAATTCACGCACATTTCACTAATTTTCTCTCACTCCAATGCTCTTGTCTTCTCTCATCTCATTTCCTTCCAAATTTTGAGCCATGGTGCCATCAATGTTGTCACCGAGACTGAAGTACGCCACCGGAGCCTTGTTTGGATTGGCCCTCTACCAAGCCCATATCCATATATTAAAAAAATAATATTGATGAATTTAATATTGATATAAATTGATTTCGATCTCCTTAAAATATATATATATACAACATTGTGAAGATTGATGACTTTAAGGGTTATTTTAGATGCTGATGGATCATTGTGGAAATTGCACTATTGGTTTCGTTGTGCTTTGTTGATTAGTTGATTGTTGTATTAATGGTTGCATGCTTTCTTCTTTGGTTGCTGAGAAAATATGTGGAATGGGAAGAACCTTAAACAATGGAATATGAACTTAGAGAGTAAAGTGATATCAAATATTTTATCCAGGCAATAGAGGACAATAGAGTGTGTAGCAAACAATGAGGACAATAGAGGAAGTAAGAAACAATGAATAAATGAGGTTTTAATTTTTTTTCTCTCAAAAGATATGCATTGAGAATTATTATTATTAAAAGATGTGTATAGAGAAAATTAAAATTTTATATTTAGTGTTTTTTGATGTCCATTATGGTCATTTTGCTTCATGGTAAAATTATCATTAAAATTTTATTTCGTTAAGTGTGTGCACAGAGATAACAAGGGACGTGGAAATAGAATTTCCTAACTTTTTCCCCTAGCAAAAATCCAATTTCTCTTGCCAAATATCACAAACCCAATTTAGTCGTATCCTTTTTTATATTAGGCTTGCTGCTTCTATCCTAAACCCTGCCATACTTCGCCGAAGCCATTGGCAATATTGTTACACCCATTTTTTTAGCAGAAATGAAAATTTATCCTAGTTTTACAAATAAACAATTATCAAATTTTTAAATAATATATAAAATTAGTTTATTGGTTCGTTTGGTTACACTATTTTTCATATATATTATTGGTAACCAAACAGGGAACTTAGTTGGAGAGCATGTGGCAAAGTAAATTAAGCCAACCACCTACCAACAAGAAAATAAGAATACTGTTGTGGTTCGTCCACCCGGGAACACTCAGACGATCAAGTTAGTCAACTTATCTCTCAAAGATATCAAACAAGTACTGAATTTACCAAAAAATAAAGCGTACTTAGACCCACGAGGGTGCCTTACTTTTATAGCTAGCAGTGTCCTAGTCCCCTAAAAGTCTCACTTCAAAGGTCTTAAGTACAATGTTCATCTCGGACTCTTGGCTAGATAGGGATAAACTTCTCAAGAGATTTATACTTATCCAAACTAAAAGCCTCCTCTTATCTAGGACTCTTGTTCCTTATCCAAGTATCTCGGATTCTGGAATTACCGCATCGAATATCGGCAATGCCACAATCATCTCAGCAAACATGACCCGCCCACGTGGCACCTCGGCCAACATCTAGGAGGCACCATGGCCACGTGGCGTCATTCTCAAAATGCTTCTCCATAATTGATGCCTATGTTCATTACCTCGGCAACCTGAGGTGATGAAACCTATAAATGTACTTCTCTAACCGAGATCAGGTCAGCTTCCAGTAACCAGGACTCAACTGTCCACCTCATCAAGAATCAAAAACCAAGTTCTTTCAACATCTCAACCTAGATCACTTCACTAGCCGAGGTTGTTACCCTACTAGTTCAAAAATTTCAAGAATCCTATCTGTGCATGAGCTGTCATACACAATCGCCTTAATCGTTTTATCTACATGCCCTCTTCCTACTACTTCGTACCCGTCACGCATCAGATATCTCCCTTCATTTCTTTTCCACGCCGTCTAACAGGCATGTCATCCCAGGCAATCAAGTTTTGCCGCCTTTTCGAATTTCAACATAACTTTTCTCTCTCTTTTTCGTTCTTTCACTTCCTCATTCATCTCTTTCCCTCTCTAGGCTCAAAACTTCTCTCTCTAGACTCCATAACCAAACCTTGAAACCCTTCTGTGGCTGCTTCTATTCACTATTTCTGGTAATCAAATCGACATTCGGCTCCGATCAGACACTACCATCAACTCTGGCAAGCACGCCACCGGAGCTTGTTTCTTTGCTCATATTTTGTAAGTCCCTGATTTCAGTTTTAGTTTCCCTATCGTTCTTGAACATATTTCTGCTTTGACTGTTGCACACTACACACATTGCACTTGTAGTTGCATTTGTATCACCATCTGATTAATCAAACCTGTGCCTTCATGTGTTTTACATCTTCCCTTATTCTTGCACACTGGCACTAAATCTTCCTTTCTTGTTCCACAATCTCGTTCTTCTTATGTTTTGCAACTTTCTTATTTTTCAATTCTGAATCCTTATTGTTCATACATTTTCTAGATTCCTATTTATTTTCCCAGTGCTCCTTAGATTTAGGCTTGGGATTTGTTAGAACTACGCACACTAAGAATATTGTAACAAAATTCGCCTTTGAATTTCTCTAAGACCCCAAAAATCCATACTTGAGTACCACGCCGAGGTCCTTAAACCCACTCTAAACCCTTTTTTCTCACAGAAAAGTCAAAATCACCTAAGTTGAAATCATGGGTATGCACAAGTGGAGGGTAGATAGCCCTGCTAAGATGGAAGCATTCCGCCGAGAATTCAACATCCCTACCGATGTCCATGTTAGACTAGTTGGAAAAGATGATTCCATAATGCTAAGAGAAAACTTTCCTATGGTGTCCATCCTTGAAGGGGGAGTTAGGTTTCCACTAGATATCCTGTTCAGAGAAACACTCCACTTCTATAAGTTGAGCCCTATGCAGCTAGCCATCAACACATTCATGTAATCAACGGGATAGTTGAGCTTAATCACCAACATAGAGCCTAACTCAACCTTCAAGATGTCCAGTATTGCTATACTATGTGTGCCCTCAAGTAAAAAAAAAAGGCATACCTCAAGCTGAGATCTACAAAATACATGCTGATTGTCGACCTCCCTGATTCCAATAAGGGTGCTGGGGAGGACTACCTTATCATCTCGGGCAAGTGGGAGTTTGCTCAAGATGATGATCTCCATCTTTGCCCACTCCCCAGAAGCATCCTAGGAGATCACAAAAGTAGGTCATTCTCTAGAACAATCAAGCTTTTTGTTTCAATGTTTCGCTGACCATACACGATTTTCCAGCAGCTCTTCCTCAGCCCGACAAGGACTTTCAAAAATTCTACATTCTCAAAGCCGATCTCAAGAGGCTCCTTGATTTGCCCATCCTGATCAGAAAGCCCATTTTCTGCAGAAACACATAGCCACTTATAAATCGCCACTTCCCGATGTTCCAAGAGGAAGTAAGATTCCGTCTACATCAACCCCAACTGTCTCTCCTAAGGCAGATCGAGGTTTCAGCTCCCAACCAGCTAACGAACCATCAACATTGGTTCCATCGCAACACATTCCGCCATCAGAGCAAAAACTACACCGGCATCCCAACGATGCTCCTACAAGCAGAACCAGAAGTAGGAGGCACCTTAATCAACCCACATATGATCTTGCCAACCTGGCAATTGCCCTACCTACATTCAAACTAGGCACCAATGTCACCATTGTCATCTCGTCAAAAAAAATGGACTGTAAACCTACTGTTGCCGATGATCTGCTCTCTGGTCTGCTCAATGTGGTGACCGCTCAATCAATCCCTTCTCCTTCCTTCGTTCAGAAGTGCAAATGGGTGAAAAGGGCCAAGGCCAAGGCCAAGGTCATTGTCACACCTTCTACTGAAGGGAAGGATCCTAAGAACGTAGTCTCTATTTCCAAACTTGCTGAGGCTGAGAAGAGGTAAGCCTCAGTCAACTCTGCTGATATCCCACCACTGAAAAGGCTAAGACTTTCTATTGTTAAAGACTTATCTTATTCATTCGTCCTCGACATCACCAACAATGGTCACCCTGTCAAGCTGAGTGAGAGTGCGGCTCGCCAGCCCAAGGTTGTCGTTGCTCTATCTTCCACCGCATTTCTTCCCACCGATATGCAAGCCATAGAAGATTTCAACGAGTATAAGCACTTCGCCTACATGATGCAGAACTCCATTGTGGTAAGTGTTTTTTTTATTTATTTTCAGTTCAGTATTTAGAATTATTCTCACTATTTTACTAATATATCCTCTCTGTTTTGCAGTGCATGCAGCACGCTCATGCCTTTGCCTACAAGGCTAAGTTAATGAAGAAAGATCTCTTGAAGAAAACCCAGGAAGCCACTAACTATCTTCATTGTCTTACCAGGGCGAGCCGGTGAAGGCTAAACTGCTGGACAGGTGTAACTTGGCCAGGTGGGCTGAACAAAAGGCAAAATCCGAAGCCAAAGCATCTGCCGAGAAGGCCACCAAGGCTGAGGCTCTCGCTTCTAAGGATGCTGAGATCAAAGTAGCTGATGAAAATGCGTATGTTGAGGGCCAAGCTAACATTAAGGAGCAATATAAGGAAAATGTCAACCTGGCCTACAACCGAGGTTTCTATCTCAGCTGGTTAGTGGCCCTAGATAAGCTTTCGATACCTAAAGATTCTCCACTTCAGGAACTCAGCCAACTCCAAGTGCCTTTCCCTCTTTCTCTAATTCATTCCGAAGAAAAGAAGGAAGAAGAAGGAGAAGAAATAGACGTTAACGTGGTTGGGCCCCAAGTCCCCCACCCTAAAAGATCAAGTCCTGGACCTGACCGGTGAGGACGAGGATGAGCACGAGGTTGCCAAGAGCTTCATCCTAAACCAAGCCACCTTCAAAGCCGAGGTTAAGGCAGCCGACAAGGGCCTTAAGGAGACCCTTCGTGAGATCGATGCTGAGATGAAAGACGATGCCGAAATTCTTGATACCCTATCCACCGAGGCCAAAACACAGCTAATTGCTGGGGTGGATCAAACAGAGAACAATGATCCAAAACCCAGCTCCTAGGACTTTGTTTGTCATTTTTTGCTAAATAGTTTCACCTTTTTCTCTGTTTTTAAATGCTTTTGCTTTTGTTAGGCTGGAGTGCCTTTTTGATGCAACCGGACAAGTTTCCTTTCCTTTCTGAATGCAAATCTTTCTTAGTTTTCTTCTAAGTGTTGGATGTTTGCCTTTTATAACTACTTTGTGTATGCTTGCTATCTTCTTTGTCTTGTATGTTTCCATACTTAAAATTTCTTATCTTTCCCAATCTAACAACTTGGTTCCTTACCTTGGATCAGAATACCTCGGATACATTATCTCGACTTAGAACTAATCAATTATCTCAGATAGTATCTCTAACATTTATCTCGGATAACTTTAACTTGTTAAATCTTTGTAAAAAAATTTATGAATGTTATACTCATTCATGTTCCTACCCTCTAATGTGAACCTACGTATCACTTATGTTCACATTAAGGATACATCGCCTGGTTCTTGCCTAAGTCTAACTTAGACATCCATATCGAGGTCATCGCGTTTGGCTTGCCCAAACTAAACACTTAAGGCTTGACCTTAGTGTACCGAGAGTACTAGCTAGCTCGACTTTTCGCACAAACCGATCAAAACATGGCTAGTTTTGCCTTGTTTCACTTTGAAACATCGCCTTATTCTTAGTTCAACTTTACCAATATGGCAAGTTTAAGTTAATCGCCTTGTTTCACTTTGTACTTAGTTCAACTCTACCATCATGACAAGTCTAAGTTAATCGCCTTGTTCACTACGGGAACATTGCCTTATTTCACATTGAAACATTGCCTTATATTTAGTTAAACTCTACCATCATGCAAGTCTAAGTTAATCTCCTTGTTCACCATGGGAACATCACCCTTAAAACGTTCGCAGTCCTATCTCATAATTATAAATTTTAACAACATTTTGTAAAAAGACAAACTCGATACTAGTATTTTATTAATACTTCGGCTAAAAATCAATTCAAATTACATAGGGAAAGAAAATTGAAAAATTAGTGACAGAAAAATTTCAGATTGCTGGTATTCCACGATCTTGGTAATTCCTTGCCATCAATGTCTTCAAGCCGATGTGCACCATTTCCGACGACCGAGACAATGCGATATGGTCCTTCCCAGTTTTGGCCAAGCTTGCCCTCCCTGGGATCCTTCTTATTGCCGACTACCTTCCTTATGATGAAATCTCGAATCTAAAACTCCCTAGGATTGACCTTCTTGTTGTATGCCCTGGCAAGTTGCTGTTGGTATGCCCCCAGCCGAATTGTTGCCTTTTCTCTTCTCTCCTCATTTAGGTCCAGATCTCGGGCAAGGAATGCCTCATTTGTTTCATTCTCCACTCACTAGGTTCTAATCCCAGGAATGTCGATTTCTAGTGGAGTGATAGCGTATGTGCCATAAGCCATGGCGCAATGAGACTCACCAATAGATCTTCTAGGCGTCGTCCGATATGCCCATAAAACGTGGGGCAATTTTTCCACCCACTTGCCCTTGGTCACTTCCAGTCTTTTCTTGATTCCATCTAAGATGGTCTTGTTGGACGCCTCAACTTGACTATTGCTTTGGGGGAAGCTGGGAGTGGACTAGTAATTCTTAATCTTGCATTTCGCACAAAAGTTTTTGATCAGCTTGCTGTCAAACGGGTACCATTATCTGCCACAATGGCTTTGGAGGTCCTAAACGTGGTGATTACATTCTGCCAGATGAGGTTTTTACATCTATATCTCGAATCTTGGCAAGGGATTCAGCCTCTACCCACTTTGTGAAGTAATCAGTTGCTACAAGCAAAAACTTCCTTTGTCCAGTTGCTTGGGCCAGTAGCCCAACAAGATCCATGCCCCACTGGGCAAATGGCCAAGGATTGGATACTGGATTCAAATCTCCAGTTGGCTGATGTATCAAAGGTGCAAACCTTTGACACTTCTCACACTTCTTTATATAGGCTTCGGCATCTTTTTGCATGTAGGGCCACTAGTATCCCTGTGATATAGCTCTGTGAGCAAGTGATTTGGCCCTTGCATGGCTTCCACATACTTCCTCATGAATCTCGTACAAAAAGTCCTCTACTTGGGATGGGTGTACACATTGCAGTAGAGGTCCGGTAAAAGATCTCCTGTATAGATGGCCTTCTGTTGACAAACAGAACCTGGCCAATTTTAGTCTAATCTTGTGAGTTTCCTTTCTATCTTCTGGCAGCTTGCCATCTTTAAGGAACATGACTATGGCATCCATCCAACTTGGACCCAACTCTACGCACATCACTTCATACTCTGTTATTAGAGGTTCGATACTTGGGCTTGACAAGTAATCCACCATAATTACTCCTAGCTCGCCTGACTTTATAGCACTAGCCAGGTTTGCAAGGACATCAGCATGACTATTGTCATCTCGGCTGACTTGCTGTAGATGGCAGCTTTGAAATTATGCTAGTAACTTGATGACCTTCTTGGCGTAGGCCACCATCGTTTTATCTTGGACTATGTATTCACTTGTTGCTTGATTTACAATAAGTTGGGAGTCGCAAAAGACTACCACCTCATCGGCTTCCATGCTGTTACAAGTTTCAAGCAATAATTAGTGCTTCATATTCTGCTTCGTTGTTTGAGGCCTTGAAACCCATGCGGATGGACTATTCTACCATTTGTTCATATGGTTAAACCAAAACCACTCCTGCCCCCGTCCCTTATTGGTTTGAACTACCATCCACAAAGAGACAGAAGGAATCACCGATGTAAATATCACAGGGCTTTAACTTCTCTTCATCCTTCTTCTCTTTGGCCGGCGTGGGATTCCATGGTCCCAATTGATTTTCTTCAGGCTGTCCTAGGCACCCTAGGCCAAGGTTCGATGGTATCAGTCTTGGGCAAGTGCCTGGTGTGAATTCTGCAATGAAGTCGGCCAACACCTAACCCTTTATTGTTGTCCTTGGCCTGAATTCTAAGTCATACTAACTTAGAACTACAGCCCATCACACTACTCTGCTTGTCAAGTCCCCATGTTGCAGCAGACTTTAGTGGATGCTCTGTTAATACCACCATTTTATGGGCTTGAAAATAATGGTTCAGTTTCTTTGAAGCCATTACCAAAGCAAGTGTCAATTTTTCCAGGGACAGGTACCTAATGTTTGCATTTGTTAGGGTCTTGCTAACATAGTACACTGCCTTCTGCTCTCCTTTCTCCTCTCGAATTACCACGACACTAACAACGTGGTTTGAAACTGCCAGATATAAAAACAACTCCTCTCCTGGTACCAGGTTTGACAACACTAGCTCTGTTGTCAGGTACCTTTTCAAGTCGGCCAAGGCGACTTCGAATTCTTCTATCCACAGAAAGTTTGTGTCCTTCTTTAACAACTGAAAAAATGGCTTACATTTATCTGAACTCTGGCTCATGAATCTATTCAAGGTTGCTACCTTACCGTTCAAAACCTAGACTTCCTTTGTTGTTGTTGGGCTTTTCAAATCAAGGATGACCTTTATCTAATCTGGGCATGCTTCAGTTCATCTTCTAGTTACCATGTATCCCAGGAACTTACCAGATCCTATCCCAAATGCACACTTTGAGGCATTCAGCCGAAGCCGGTATGCCTTTAATATGTCAAACTCTTCCTTCAGGTCAGCCAGATGGTCTCCTGGTTCCTTACTCTTGACAACCATGTCATCAATGTAGACTTCTACAGTCTTCCCAATTAGGTGCTTGAACATCTTGGTAACCAACCTCTAATACGTCACTCCTGCATTCTTCAGCCCAAAGGGCATTACCCTATAACAGTAAAGTCCCTTTGGAGGTAATGTGTCATGACTTGAACCTGCCCCTATAGGTTAGGTTCATAACTGGCCAGTAATCATGAGATTACCTACGGCCTCAAACATAAATCAATTAAAACAATTAATAATATGGGGCCAGATGCGGAAGCAGAATAATAAATTTTGTCCAATGAGTTGTGCATATATGGCAAAATAAAAACCTTTCACATACACACACACACATATATATATAATAACTCACACCTAACAAAACATAAAGCATTATACATGTCCAAGACCATTCAAAAACTGGAAAGCCAAAAACCAAGGTTTCTATACGGACTTGGTCTTACATGACCATTAAAAGTAAACAAAAGAAGATCAAAACAAAAGCCTTGTGCGTGAGGCAATCTTTGCTGACTTCAAAATCTCGGTAATCTTTCATAGCCTCACTAAGGCTAGGGTTGGACGTTCCGCTGCTCACCTATATACATATAAATACGGAGTGAGCTAATGCCCAGTGAATAATACCAGAGTAAAGAAGTTAATAAATGAGATTCATACATAAATAAATCATACTTATAATGTAAACATTTGAAATACTATTCTCACTCCTATCAGATTTATAGATCATAACAAAGCAAAACAACCTCGGATCCAGTACATCATATCTATATACAAAACGACCTCAAGTCCAACTCATATACAAAATGACCTCAGGTCCATTATATGCAAAACAACCTTAGGTCCATCTATACAAAAAGACCTCGGATCCAATACTCATTCATAGACCGACCTCAGGTCTAATGGATCCATGCACAAATGACCATTCAGTCCTTCAAAGCACATGTACAAAATGATCTCAAGTCCATCATTTTCAACTTCATATTTGTGCGCACGTTTATAGTCATGATCATGTTCACATTCGTATTTATACTTAAATGACCTTTGGTCCAATCAATTCAGTGGTCATTTTGATAATCATGATCATGTTCACATTCGTATTTATATTCAAAATGACCTTTGGTCCAATCGATTCCTTATTCAAAATGACCTTTGGACCATTTAACAAACATACAAAACAACCTTCAGTCCAATTCATATATAAGATTACCATAGGTCTATCTTGTCAAACATTCTCAATGGCCTTAGGCCCATTCTGTGTCATTGTCAAATATACCAAACAGCCTTGGGCCCATTTTATATTCTTATCAAACATACCAAATGGCCTTAGGCCCATTTTATATTCTCATTAAACATATCGTGTCCTTGTCAAATATATCAAACGGCCTTGGGCCCATTTCATATTCTCATCAAACATACCAAAAGGCCTTGGGCCCATTTTATATTCTCATTAAACATACCGTGTCCTTGTCAAATATACCAAATGGCCTTGGGCCCATTTCATATTCTCATCAAACATAACAAACGACCTTAGGCCCATTTTATATTCGTACTTATCAATCACTTTATAGATTCTTAGTGAATCAGACAGGTAGAATACTCATCCATATTACAAATCCATGGGTTCAAAAAACTTGCCACATAGGCAGTATTTAGAAAATAACGTACATGAAAATATCTTTAGTAAGATATTACTCACAGTGTTCAGTTGGCTGATTTGTCTTCAAAGTTGATCCTACACAATTCATAACATATACAAAAATTGGGTCACAATACAATTCAATCCATTCTTTAATTTGTTTATCTTTCTAACTATTTCGTTCATTTGGAATGCTCAATGTATGCCTAAGAATGCTAAAAAATGAAATAGAACGGAAATTGAAACATAAAACAACTTTTCAAAGTTTCCTAAAACAGGGCACTTCGCTCGAGCACAACATTGGTCGCTCGAGCGTAACCTCTTGGTCTGCAAAAGTACTAGATGCATGGAAAGTGTGCTCGAGCGACAGATTGTTTGCTCGAGCGGTGAGGCAGAATTCTAGAATTGTGAGAACAGAGTTAAACTTCAAACACACAATTTCAAATCATGAACTTGCATGGCTTATCCACAACTTCAAGCATACTCAAAAATTCTTTCAAAAACATGGATTACAAGGTTCATGCTCAAAGGATGAAACTCAACGTTCAAACTGAATTGTGGAGAAGTTGTTTGGAAATACTCTTAAGATCCTGGGAGACGCTAATGATTCTCAGCTAGTCACCTGAAAAGATACAAACACTCTGGTCGGGGGTGCTAGAATTAGCACTCCGACGAACAAGTCAGTTCAGACACTCAAGATAGCTTGTTTACTAAGTTAAGTGAAGTGATTCTTACATACCTTTCTCAATCCATTGTTCCTGTATTTATACCTGTTCCTTTTGGTCCTCGGGGCTAGGGCCTACTTTTTAATCATTGTCCTTTCTATTATTCGGCTCTAAGGGTGTACACTTATTCGACACATAAATTATATTCAACCTTCCATTCTCGTAGGATACAGCCGATTAATATCAGTCTTCCAATGGTACGCACCTTCTGATTTTGCAATATATTCGGCTCCCACAATTGCCCCCTAAACTCCCCATTGACGGTAGTTAATCGGCGTGTTTGGTCTTGAATTGGAAAAGTTAAAATAGGTCATACGGCTTCGCGTACCCCAATATAGATGCCAGAATGCGCACACCTTTTCGGTCATCATTACACTTTCCCGCCTCATTCGTGCGTCTCACATTTATTTTGATTTAAAATTTCAGTCCTTTCGAATGCACAGTTCGTCGAGTATTCGAGACTCTTGGACTGCCAGCGGATATCCCTTCTCTGACTCACATTTTCTGCAACTCTTCTCCGTCTACCCTCGTCCCCCTTGCTCCTCGTAAGTCTTCTTCTCTTTTCTTCGCAATCCTACTTTCTGTTTGTTATTTTAATTTTGGCGAACCCTTTATTCCCCGTGAAAATGGCTAAACACTTGAAAGACCTCCTTTTCTGAGGGTCGTGTCTCCGGATTCCGGCGACACTTTTCCATCCCCGACGATGTTCATCTATCTCTAGTGACGGACAACACTCTGGATATGGAGAGAGAGGATCGAAATTCAATTGTCTTTCCTCTCCTATCCATTGCAGAGGGCGGGGTCAATTTTCCCCTACATCCATTCCTTAGGGCCGTCCTCCGCTATTGGGGTCTGATTCCTTCTCAGCCCAACGTGAACTTTTTTCGAATCGTAATAGGGATCGAAGAGTTGAACCGGCGCCTCAGGATCGATCTTGGCATTCCAGCCATTTGGCACTGCTATGCCTTAGCCAAATCTTCCGGTCGGCTTGGGCGGTACTTTCTTAGGGCCAAGGATACTGACCATCATTTGGTAACCATGCTTGCCAGTTCTGGCAAGCGTGTGGATGACGTAATGGTCAATGTCCGAGGGAACTGGGAATTTGGCGAAGGCGAGGGTCGCCTAGACCCTATTCCCAGACGGAGGAGTGAACCAGGTTGCCGTGTGCCTCCTTGCGTTTATTGAACTTTTCTTTTACTCGCCCTTCTCTCCGTGTCTAACGCTTTGTCTTTGCAGGCAATAGTTTAAAGAAGATTCTGGTTTCTACTGACGACGCAGTCCTTGCGCAGATTGCGACTGCACTCGGATACTTCGGCCGTCCAAACTTACAGAAGCAAGGGAGAGCAGCCCACATACTTCTTCGATACGAGCCTACTTATACTACTTTTTCGGCTGCTGACAACATTCCGATTCCATCCGGCGATCAACAACTTGTGGCTCTTATCTTCCTTAGCTTCCAAAGCCTTAGGCAAGTTGGTCTCAAAGCTTCTGATTCGGGGCAAGACGTCGAGCCGGTGGTAGAGGTAGTCGCCGAACCAGCCAGAGAGTTCGCTGAGGAGGCCGAAGAGGTTAACGAGGCCCTAAACTCGGCGTTTGAGGCAGCCAGACGTAGTCAGCCTATCTCGCCGTCCACTTCAGATCGGGCGGAGTTTTCTTCTGGAGATATTTTTGGAAGTTTGGGAGACCTACCCGGCGATTTTTTTGAAGGTATGGCTGGGGAGAACCTCACGCATATGGCTCGAAAGAAAAATGCCGAGCGCATGGCCGCCCGAAAAAAGGCTGAGGCCGCCCGTTCTGGACCTGCCTTGATTGAATCTTTCGAACCCGTTATTGAAGAGGCGGCTCAGATTGTTACGGCCGAAACGGCGAAAGAGGTTGAACAACCGGTCATTGAAGAACGGTTGATTCCAGAAGAGCAGGGCAAGAAGCGTAGCGCCGAGGGAGAGGCCGGTTCAGAAGATAGTCTTGCTGACAAAAGGCCTCGCTTAGAAGAATTGGACGTGGTTGTTCCTTTCATTGTTCAGCCAAAGATCAGAGACACGCCGATTCCCTCTGACGCATCCATCATTACCGACCCAGCAGTAGCCTTGAGCCTGGCAGCTTCAGTTTCCCTACCAACTGATAAGGCATCCTTTCATGCCGTGCCGGATTTGGTGGTCGTAGCCCTATCTGCGCAGTCGGCCATTTTGGTAGGTGAACTTTGACTTGTTTTGATTTTGGTTGCCTATGGCATCTAACGGTCCCAACTTGTTTTGCAGACGGTCGGCAGGATCGCCAACTTGGGCCGCCGCCTACACGATGCCCTTGAGAGGATTGACCGTTTGCAGTCAGAAGTGGGCGATCAAAAGAGCAGGGCCGAGTTTGAGATGATAAGAGCCGTGATGGAGACTGCGCGAGCCGAAGCCGAAGTAGAAAGGGCTTGGACTGCCGATCATCTCCGTGCTGATGCCGAAGATAGGGCGAACGCGAGCAAAGAATCGCTTAGGCTAGCCGAGGAGGCGCTTAACAAGATGGAGACTGAGTTAGCAGAGTTGAAGGCGGCCAAGGAAAAGGCAGAATCTGAGGCTTCTACCGCATTCGAAGCAGGAAAAGGCGCCGCCTTCAAGGAATACGTAGATGAAGTCCCCAAGTTTGAGAATCGGGGGTTCAAACATGGGTGGCTCAAGGCCCTTGATGCTGCTGGGGTTACATTGGCCTTGCCAATTCCTTATGAGCAGGTGGACATTGAGCCACTTGAGTCTGACCCCGAGGATTGATCTGGGAGTCATTCGAATTTTATGAAATGCTTTCCCTTTTAATGTATGTTTTTGTTTTAAGGACTTTTGTCCGTTCCGAGTAGTTTTCATGTATAAATTGGTTACTGTCTGCGCTCAATTTATTAATGAAAATTATCTTGTTGTTTCACTACTACTTATGCGCAGTTTGTGATGTTATGTTGGTAAAGAATTTTTGCCTTTCACTACGTTAGATAGAATGTGTCACGCCCCAACCCTACCCCTAAAAGTTTGGGCATGACCTATTCATAAATGGACATGTAACCTGGTATACAAACCTACGGGGCCTTATCGGAAGCATAAAAAAATACAGACATAACATAGATACAACATACTCCATCGAGCTATTTCTAATATGCCAGGATCTTATACATCATATACTTCATCAAAAGCAGACAAAGTTTAAAACTAAATCCCTAAATATCGGTTACATACACATACATTTACAGTCCCAGCCCCATGATTGGGCGTATACAAAAAAAACATAAAAGTTATGTACAACAACCTTAGATGGCACTCAAAAAGTAAACCCACATCTTAACAGTTTCACAAAAATAAATGGCCTGGTATGGTGCCTGGACATGTAAAGGTTGACACAAGAAGGCGGCGTCTTGAGCTAGGGCTGACCACCTGATTGGTGACCTACAGAAACAGACATAACGGAAAGTGAGCTGGGCTCAGTGAATAGTAATACATAATAAATGATGTTTAACTTGAAACATGAAATACATCAATACATATAAGATGCAGAGTTCATGGGGTGAGTCTGATTCCGTGTTAAGTACATAATGGCCTTAGGCCCAATCCTGTGACATAAACATGTGGCTATAAGCCCTTGAAACGTGATGGCATGAGGCCCTTGAAACATGTGGCACGAGGCCCTTGAAACATATGGCACGAGGCCCTTGAAACATGTGGCACAAGGCCCTTGAAACATATGGCACGAGGCCCTTGAAACATGCTTGAAACTTGTGGCATTTAGCCCTTGAATCTTGCTTTTTCTTTACATACTTTAAACATTAACATAATTGCATAACATTTACATAGCATAACATAGTTGCCTTACATGTCTTGAATCATTAACATAATTGCATAACATGGTTGCATTACATCTCTCGAAACATTACCATAATTGCATAACATTCACATAGGTACTACTACTCACAGTGTTGGGATGACGTGTTACTTCCTCCTGGGGTGTGTCCTGCATACATCCAAACTTGCACATTAGTTCTTTCTTTTTCCTTGTTCAAGTAAGTCCCGAGTCATTACACTTCCAAGGAATTTATAACCACTTTAAAATCATCAGAAAAATATTCTAAAAATACCGGAGGGTTAAGCATGCAAAACAGAAAAAATATTTTTTTCGGACCTGGGCCGCACGTGCGGCCAGACCCTCCGCTCGTGTGGCCATGCACCACACGTGAGGTCCTCCCCCTCCGCTCGAGCGGCCGTAGACAGTATGCATTTTCAGATTTTTCTTCTTCCTCCGCTCGAGCGCCCAAGGCCTCCGCTCGAGCGGCCATGTCCCTGTTTTGGGGCAGCTCGGTTTCAACTCAATTTTAGGCATCAACACTTCATTTTTCATGCAACCCAAGATGAAATTAAAGCAATACTTGAACCCAACTTCACTATAACATAATTTACCATTTGAATATCACAAAGTAAACATGATTTAAAGCTTGATCAAGTCCCTATTTGTTTTTCAAATTCCATCTTTTCACTTAAGTTCTTTATGTTCATAAATCATAACACATGATACATGGCATAAAACCAAAGATTGAAGCATAACTTTCACCATAGCATGTACTAGAACTTGAGCATCATAAAATACACATGAGTGGAAGCTTATTCAAGTTACAAATCCTCTAAATTCTATTTTTAAGTCAAGTTCCTCATGTTTATTAAAACATCATACATTACATACATATATTTTCATGGGTTTGACATGAGAAACAAAGATGGAGGCATAATTTCATGTCAAAACAACCAATTGATGAGTATCCTCTTCAATCAAACATGAATCATGAACAATTCTCCCTTACAACCCTAAATCATCAAACATAAATCATAAACAACCCTTCTTCACAATTAAAAGGGTAATTCTCATATACACTAAATTTAACATACCTTAAGCTTTAAAAATGGCAAGGATCTCCTAATTTAATCCCAATTCTCTTCCTTGTTGAACCTTGTCTTTGTTTTCTTTTTCTCTTCTTTCCAAACCCTTCTTCTCTCACAAAGGCACTTCACGTTTTTGACCAAGGCTCAAGAGGTTTATGTGTATATATTCATAATCAATAACATATAAGACAAAATTTAATCGTTTAATCAGTCCAAAATTAAAATTTCGCAAACATGCTTAATATTACTTAAAAATTATGCTGATCACAGATATATAATCAATTTCAGATAATTAAGCCATTAAGGCTCTCAATTTCTACTTCAAACATGTTAATGGTAACAGATAGTTTCCTTATGCAACAGATAGGCATTCATAAACATGGATTTCATTTTCTTAACCGTAATTTTCCATGAAATTTTACAGCGAGCGTTTAAAAGTACCAATCAAGGACTCAGAATATATCAGAAATCATGTGCGAGGGTCGGGTTATTACAGAATGATTACTCTGTTAAGCTTTCTACGATTGAATATCTTTCAATAGACTTATCATTCGTATGCTGAATAGTTCGTGGGTATTATGATGAGCTGATTCATGGGCCGGCTGGGGCACTTAATCCGAATAAATTGATTAATCTGCCCTTGTCCCAGGCGGTGCATGATCATTCGGGCGCCGGATGAGACGAACATAGGAGTTTTGAAGTCGATTGATAGATCGGCTGGGGCACTTAAGCTGAAGTCGATTGACTAATCTGCCCTTGCCCCGGGCGGTGCGTGATCATTCGGGCGCTGGGTGAGACGAACTTAGGAGTTTTAAAGTCGATTCATGGGCCGGCTGGGGCACTTAATCCGAATAAATTGATTAATCTGCCCTTGTCCCAAGCGATGCATGATCATTCGGGAGCCGGGTGAGACGAACTTAGGAGTTTTGAAGTTGATTCATGGGCCGGTTGGGGCACTTAAGCTGAATAGATTGATTAATCTGTCCTTGCCCTAGGCGGTGCATGATCATTCGGGCGCCGGAGGAGACGAACTTAGGAGTTTTGACGTCGATTCATGGGCCGGCTGGGGCACTTAAGCCGAATAGATTGATTAATATGCCCTTGCCCCAGGCGGTGCATGATCATTCGGGCGCCGGAGGAGACGAACTTAGGAGTTTTGACGTCGATTCATGGGTCGGCTGGGGCACATAAGCCGAATAGATTGATTAATTTGCCCTTGCCCCAGGCGGTGCATGATCATTCGGGCGCCGGAGGAGATGAACTTAGGAGTTTTGAAGTCGATTCATGGGCCGGCTGGGGCACTTAAGCCAAATAGATTGATTAATCTGCCCTTGCCCTAGGTGGTGCATGATCATTCGGGCGCCGGAGGAGACGAACTTAGGAGTTTTGACGTCGATTCATGGGCCGGCCGGGGCACTTAAGCCGAATAGATTGATTAATCTGCCCTTGCCCCAGGCGGTGTATGATCATTCGGGCGCCAGATGAGACGAACTTATCTGCCCTTGCCCCAGGCGGGTCGATCCAGTCGGCGCCGAGCGATTGTGGTTTTCACAATTAATGAGATTGCCTCAAGGGTGCTACCTCTGTAAAGGATAAATGATTAAAGGCACAACTTTTATGAGCACAGTAAACAACTGACTCCAGATTTTGAAGGTATCGTGTGAATGTTGAACAGACTCTTCTTTAACAGCAGAGGGGAAGCGAGGACGCTAGCTGAGCTGGGTGGAGACATGAATCGAGGTGGTGACCCTTCGCACACAGGGAGTAGGAGTTCCAGGGATCGAGAGAGGCGTCTGTCTCCTCAACGTTGAAGCAGGTCGCCCAGGCGGGACAAGCAGTCGCAGGGCAGATCTTCTCAACCTCGAGTCGAGAGGGGATCTGATGCGAATCCATGCCCATTAAGCTTTGCGGTATTTGTGGGGAATAGACCCATGACAGAGGCAGACTCGATCATTCGAGAACCAAATGTAGCGGTCGAGTTTGCTCGACAAATTTTTCCTCCTGAGGTTCAGCAATCGATGGTAGGTCGACAGGACTACGAAGTATTTCGTGAAGGCATTCACGGGGCGGTGAAGGGGCTGTACACTGCTTATGAAATCGGCATGCGGTTGCGCGCAGCCCGCCGAGAAATGGAGAAGAAGGAGGAACGTATTCGAAGTTTGGAGGCTTGCGCGGAGGCGGCTGAGCGCGAGTTAAGAAAGATCAAGGCGGCTCAGGCACAACCCGCCGGGCAGGGAAACCCAATCGTGGAAGAAAGGGTTACCAGTCGGCTCATCAATACCGCGCTTGCCGATCGTGAGACGGCGAGTATGTTCGCAATGGAGAGTGCGAAGGGGAGGGCCTATGAGAAAGGTTTTCATGAAGGCCGAAAAGTTGGAATCGAAAAGACCAAGGAGAAACTTGCCGAAGAAGTTTGCCGATGTGAAAATCGTGGATTTAGGCACGGTTGGATCAAGGCATCTCAAGCCGCGGAAGCTCTTTGAGCGTCGGGCATCGATTCGGCATCGCCACTCTACCACAGTAAACATTTTCCGTTTTCTGCTTTTGAAGTCGAGAAAAGTGAGGATGAGGGTGACGCCGTATAAGTATACTTATTGTAAGGTTGAAACGCAGATCACGTTCAAAACTATGTAATTTATTGTTTGATTGAATAAAAAACATTCTATTATAAATATTTTGTTGCAGTTCGTATTCGGCATGTATGTGTTTCGTTTTATTATATATATGTTTGGATGAATGTATAAACGTTGATCGGTCCGGTGATACGCCGGTTTATAGGCAGGGTCGAACCATACGCGATAGCCGTTTATTCCTGAATGAGGCCACTGTAACCTGGGGAAGCTGAAAACCAGTGGTTAGAGTGGCTGCGACAAATTCAACTCGGCTCGGGGCCTAAATTTTTGGCCAGTGCATGTGCTTCAAAAAGTCGTTTGGATAACTAGACCGTAGCGAATGTCAACCGACGTTTGTCTCATGGAGTTTAGCGTTAATGCAACCGCCTCGGGATTGGGGCCTAGATTTTTGGCCAGTGCATGTGCTTAAAAAAGTCGTTTGGATAACTAGGCCGTGGCGAATGTCAACTGACGTTTGTCTCATGGAGTTTAGTGTTAATGCAATCACCTCGGGATTGGGGCCTCGAGATCGCTGCCAGTATTGAAAATAAAAGGAGTGGGCACTTTGCGCAGATAAGCAATCACTTATTATGTGAGGTGAGATAAGTTAGGATGTTAATTAGGGAGGCTTGGAGTTTAGCCGAGCTTGGTGTTGCAATGGAGCGCGGCAGAGGACCCATCCGTATGGGAGGTAGGGTGTCACACCCCAAACCTGCCCCTAAAAGTTTGGGCATGACCTACTCAGAAACAGACAAGTAATCTAATATACATAGTATACGGGGCCTTGACGGAAGCACCAAAATTTAACATAATAACAAATTCCATTGAGCTACCTCTAATATACCAGGATCACATGCATCTGTAGACACCCCATTTTTGTTCGACCTTAAGACTCAGACGTCACCGATTGAGCACTTGGTGATGTTGCATATTGTGCTCGTTCTGAGGTTGCGGAGTCCCGGCTGCGAGCCTTGCCTCCGGACTTCCGGACTCTTTTGTGCTTTGCCTCGGTTTGCGAACCAGGCTCCGTTTTCTCTGTTTTCTCTTCCCGAAGGGAGGGAGAGGTCTCGTAGATCATCTCTCAGTGGCCGTAGGCTACGTTTCGTGGTCGTAGGCCATTTTTCCTGTTTGGAGCCCGGTTTTCGGTTTTTCGGAGCCGACAGCCGTGTGCCTCGGTTCGGGACCGCTTAACCACCTCCGTTTGCTCTGGTTTTTGGCACATACCTTATTTCCTCCCTTTTGAGGGACACTGTGGTCCGAGAGACCGACTTCGTGGTCGAACACCACTTCCGGTGCCCAACAGTCAGTTTTCGGGGCCCCGGGCTGCGCGTTTTGGCCCCCGAGCCTTGCTTGCAAGCATTGTTGGGCTCCGACCCAAACTCTAAATAGTCATATTTTGAGCTCCTTTTCATGTTTGATTAAGGACCTTTTGCTGTTTGAGGTCTCCTACTATCACTTTCCTCTTTAACTCTCTTTTAGGCCTATTTTTGCATGGTATTTTAGGCTTACTTGTGAGCTGTTTTGGACTTGGTCATAAACTAAAAAATGTCTTGTTTTGAGCCCCTCTTCAACTTTGTTGAAGGGCTCTCTTCGGTTTGAGGTCAGCAGCTACCACTTGCCTCTTTATCTTACTTTTTGGCCTTTTTGGGGGGAAATTTCAATTTCAATTTCCCCCCTTTTTCCCCCACTCTTTTGCCTATATAAACACCCCCTCAAATTTCCCCCCCTTTTCCCCCACTCTTTTGCCTATATAAACACCCCCCCCAGCTCTGGTTTTAGGGGTTAGAAAATTTTGGTTTGGAGCTCTCACATTAAATCTCTCCCTCTCTCTACTCTAAGCCTTAAAAACCCCCTTGGTTCTTCACCAACCCATAGCCCCACCCTTCCATCCTCCATTCCAGCAGCTTGAGGTTGTTCTTCAGAGCCTAGGGGTGCTGCATTTTGGTCCAAAAGGCTGTCAAAGATTAGTCTTCAAGGGTAAGTCCTCTTCTCCCCTTTTTGACCCTTTTCTTGGTTCATATTCTAGCTCCTTGTGCTTACTTTTTTGAGCTCCGACCCTAAATGAAAATAGCATTTTTTTGAGCTCTATTTCATGTTTGTTTAAGGGCCTCTCACTGTTTGAGGCTTCCTTGTGGCACTTGCTTCTTTACCTTTCTTTTATGCCATTTCCTTGCATAGTATTTTAGGCCTATGTATAAACTGTTTTGAGGCATGTTGTAAACTATAAAGTGGCTTATTTTAAGCCCTTATTCAATATTGTTGAAGGGCTCCTCACTGTTTGAGGCTTCCATTTGCCACTTGCCTTTGTATCCCTCTTTTGGCCTTATTTTTGCATGATTTGTTAGCCCCTTGTGCTTCTGTTTTTGGGCTCTGGTCCGAACTGTAAATAGCCTTATTTTGACCCCCTCTTCATGTTTCATTAAGGGTCTTTTGCTTTTTGAGGCATCCTTTGTATACTTTGTGTTGAAGCCCTCTTTTTGGCCTTATCTTGCATAATATTTTAGGCTTGCTTCTGCACTGTTTTGGGTTTGGTCACTAACTGTAAAATGCCATGTTTTGAGCCCCTCTTCAACTTTGTTGAAGGGCTCTCGGCCATTTGGGGCCAGCAGCTGCTACTTGCTTCATTATCTCAATTTTAGGACCATTTTTGTATGCTAGCTTAGCCCCATTTGTGTTCACTGTTTGGCCTTGCTTAAAACTGTAAATATGCATTTTTTGGGACTGTCTTGCTTCTGTCTTCATGCTTCATGTTCAAATAATGCATGCTTTGTATAGCTATAAGTCATTCCATGTGTCTAATTTTGGATTTCGGGTTTCATTTCATGCATCGGGTGCACTTTTGCCATGTTTCGGGGCTGTTTTGCATCAATTTTTGCTACTAAAATTTGCATGCTAGTATGTCATATTCCATGTCTTGCCATGTGTCTTGTTAGAGTGGCATTCAGTGCCTTAGGGTCGGTCCTCGGTTTGCGTGCACGTGTGCACGCATTTCGAGTGTCTCATTTTCATCTAATGGCCTCTTATGTGAGTGTGGCTGAGGTCCACTCATGTTGGTGTAAGTCCATTATGCATTGTGTATGCCATTTCATTCCATAGCATTGTGTATGCTAGGCTGTATGTTAGCGCATTGCGTATGCCATGTTACCTCGTGCATCGTGTATGCCATTTCATAGCATGTTGCATGTTAGGTTGTATCTTAGCTGCATTTCATGCATGTCATGCATACTGCATTGTGTTTGGGATAGGAGTTAGCCCGAGCACGGGAAACGAGGTACGTTTCGTACTCCGAGTGACGGAACGTGTCTCAATTTCCCAGTCACCGACACTCCGGATCATCCATGATGGAGTTAGGTCTTGTTGTGTTCATATGTGCATTCATTTCATATTGAGTCGTGCAATTCGACTCCTCGGCCATCATGCATCGAGATGCGTGATTGGTGGCACGAGGATCGAGGTATGCATACATATGTGAAAATACATTGCCATGCCCCTTTCTTGCTCTCTGTTGCAGCAAATCAAGAATCAGCAGTCATTCCGGGGCTTGGCGCGCTTTCCAAAAATTATTGCGAAACAGAGGCTAATTGGGGCATCACATTGGATTTCCACGCGAAGGCAACCCGGACATGCATCATTCATCATCCGAAGAAGAATCAAGGCAGCCCCTGGCTTGCATGCCAGTTTATTGCTTTCTTAGTTAATTTGTTAAATTAATTAGGATTTTGTACTTTATTGGGACTGTATTATTTATTTGGGACTGTACTATTTATTCGGACCCTCCGAGCGAGGGCAATGTTGTAATAAGTATGCGTGCGTGTGATGCATGTCTTCCAACCCCACGTCTTTCTCCCTTTTATTTATCCGCTTATGATGGTTAGATTAGGGCATATTTCAATTAGCATACAGTGTGATAGCATGTTTGCATTCATTCATCTGTTTTGCATGCACCGGGCTCAGCGCATCATACTACTGCATTTGTATTTCAATTTCAAGTTGAGTACTTGTTAGCTGTTGCATCTCATATGCCATGTTTAAAATAGCCGAGCCTGCTATAGTTGCATTATTGCATGTGTTGCATTAGGCATTTCTGTATAATTAGGATCATGCATGATTTCTAATCAGTTTCTGTTTTGGCTTGGAGTACTCGGTGAGTTTTTATGCTTTAGTATCCTTGCATGCGTGTGAGTGACTGCCATGAATAGCATGCTTACCATGAGGCTAACTGCTTATGTGATATAACTGCCTGAATGCCTGTGGGTGAAGGTTGGATTAGTTGGATTGGAACAAATGCATTGACTGTGAGTTTTAAGCCCACTAGATAGTGGCAAAACCATGTTTTCTAAGCCCACCTGAGGGTGGCAAAATCTGCATTTTAAGCCTACTTGCGAGTAGCAAACCATCTTTCAAAAAAACAAACATGAAATGTTTTGTTCCAATTCAGGCGACCCGGTCTATACTTGTATGCTGTGCGCATCACATAGTAAATCTAGGCTAATAACCGGAATAAAAACACACAATGTTTTCAAAACTAAATATCATGGTTAGTAGAGGCCGATCTTTGATCGGGCGAGCGGGGGTGCTCACGAAGTGACCTTCCCCAATCGTACCCAAGTTCCCGAGCTGAGACAACTTTGGTGATGACGGACACGTGGCCTTAGGCAACGAGTCAGGGTTTCCTAAATTTCCCAAAAAAAATAAAATATTTAGGTGGCGACCCTGTATCTGGCAAAGCAGTCCATGTTTGGCACTTCTTTCAAAAATCTATTTTCTCAAAACGATTTGCCGGATTTGGACTCTTTGGTTCAGATTACGAACCGTGACACAAATCGAGTCCGAACTGTAGCGAGGTCCCCCGCGGGCTTGTCTACAGTTTCTGGCGACTCTGCTGGGGATTAAAGAGCTTGACTCGAACTCATGATATCTGGTTTTGACTGCACTTGTGTGTTTCTTTGCATTGCATTTGCATTGGTGCGCCTAGGACACCGTGTTTGCCATCTGCTATTCCTGAACGGTTTGTCGGAGGCTTGTCTTGTCAAGGCATGACCATAAGGCTGACCGGTTGTGGGCTCTGCCAGTATGGGAACACAAACCCCGGTTTTACCGGGGCACCCTTTTGACTATTCGACCTAGTGCATATTCGGATCCGTAGTGACCATTCCAAACTAGGACAGGTTGCTTACCCGATATAGGTTGTTTGAAACCGCTGCGTGCGTAGTGAAACCCTAGCTCCTGACAAAATAGGACAGGGAAACCCTACCCCAACATAGGGGTGTTTTGGCTCTCACTTATCTGTTATGTGCTTTAGAGTGCGTCTCTACAGGAATGCATGTATCAATTCGCGAGTTTGGACATCAGGCCTGCGGGCACCAGTTCAGTATTTTGGGATTCAGTTTACCTGAGGGTATCAGTTTACCGGCGGAATTTCGAGCAGAATTCTGTAGGGGCACAATCATTCAGCTCTGCTCATATGGGTTATCGTGAAATCAGGATGAGGTGCTGTCTGTTTTCTCTTTTGCTAAGTAGTCTTGGAACCATAGCTTCAGAAGGGTCTGATATCCCTCGGGTACTCTGGACTTGTGTTGTTATGTGATCGGGGGATGAACCACCTATGGGCGGCACTCAGTTTACTCCAGATGTGATGCATGGCACGCACTATTTTGAGCATTTGCGAATGCTATTTATTCTACTTTCTGACTTGGGTATTGAGTCTGTCTTGTTGTATCGAGTTTGTCTTGTCGAGTCTGTCTTGTATCGAGTCAGTCCTTTTGAGTCTGTCTCGTCGTATCAAGTCAATCCTATCGAGTCTGTCTTGTTGTATCGAGTCAGTCCTGTTGTACAAAGGTCGGGTGATTCCGGGGGTATTATCTCGGGCGTCACCATTTTGTTTTGTGTTTGTCTTTTCGTTTTGTTTTGAGTCTATTTCTGCCAGGGAGCCAGTTGTGCCAGCAGTTTTTGAATGAAACAGCAGTGATTTTTACGCTCTCGCGTTTGCTTCTGCCGTCTGCCAGTTGTGCCAGAAATTCTAAATGAGATGGCAGTATTTGACTAAGGACTCTGTCTTTTCTGTGCCTTGAAGTCATTGTAATGACCTGAGTTTTTCAAAACTTTGTGAACACTACAGTGAAAACAAAGAGGGAGGAATTCCTCGGGATTTGCAAAACTTTGATCAAACTGAGAGAAAGAGAGGCGTGCTAAGCCCTTAATGAATGAAAACATGCTTGTTAGTGTGAGTACTGGGAAGGACCCTAGCTTTGATCCAGATTGGTTCTACACTGTCTTCAGCGCGAGCGATTTGTCGCTTTCTTAAAAACTTTCAAAAAAATGTTTTGCGCAGTCCTGCGAAGACCTGTGTGGAATCGCTCTTGAGATTGTGCAGCTTAGGATCGCTCTCTGCCCCGAGACTTAACTCCTCACTTTCGAACCTTGAACTTGAATTCAGAACGTTCAACGGTCAACTACAATGTGAGGCCTGAGTGGCCAGATTCGAAGCAGCCCATGAATTAGCGGCAAGAAAATCAGATCAAGAAGACCAGATGTCACTAAAAACAGCTTGCGAAGCTAGGTCGGAAGCACCCTTCGAACTAGGGGCAAAGATGTCAGATGTGCTCGAAGAGCCGAGAATGAGTCCTCTTGCAAATCAACAGCCACTCTCTTGGATACGGATGACTTCAAAACCCTACAACCATTTGGCATGGACCAAGCTACACTTTTACCCTTTGAGAGGCTCGCTGGGTCGAAAACCCAGAAGGGCGACCCAGGCAAAAGTTAGAGCGAGACAAAAAATATACAAAAAAAAAATGCAAAAAGAAAAGAAAAAAAGAAAAATGCAAAAAAAAAAAAAAAAAAAAAAGAAGAAAAAGGAATGAAAAGAACATAAAAAAAAAAAAAAGAAAGAAAGAAGAACAAAGCTCGCAAGGTCGAAAACCCGCGACGGGCGCCTTGGCAAAAGTTAGAGCCTAAAAAGGAGAGGTTAATACCCGAGTGTACCTTTACCCCGAACTACGTGAGGCTTGATTCCCATCTTTGGAATACGTAGGCAACTTCATTCTGAAGTCCAGCTATAAACACTTCCAAATCAATTGTGTCCATGTAATGGTTTTGATCATCTTTGCCTTCTCTGTAACCGAGAGTCTGGTTGTGTTCATCGCTCTGAGGACTGACTACAAATGCGCTGCAGTGCCGTTCAAACAAGGGGCAACTTTCCGTTGCCATTCAATGCGCTGCGGTGCCGTTCAAACAAGGGGCAACTTTCCGTTGCCATGCAGTGTCCTTCAGACAAGGGGCAATTTTCCATTGCTATGGGTCCGAGGTTGTGCATCTCAAGAGTAGGTTCCGTGCTCGTTGAGCAGTGGCCGTTTGCAAAAATAGTTTTTGAGAATTTTTACCGAGGTTGACTAATTTCTCGAAAATTATTTCATTTTTCAAAACTAGACCATTTCTTGGACCCAAAATGGAAAATTTTCAGTGCTCATAGCCTGACTTGCATGACTTTAAATCAGAAAATTGAACAAGCATGTTAATCTAACTCTCATTTTGGTCAAAATTATTTTATTAGAAAACCAAAAAAAAAAATGGTCAAAATGATGAACTAGGGGCACAGTTGAGTCAGGTGTTCTGTCTTTTCCTCATTATCAACATACTTGCCAAGAAGGGCACCATATTCGCCAGAAAAGGGCACCACTGAAGCTAATTGTAAAGGGCTGAAAGCTCTCTCATCCTCCAAGCAGCGAGGTATCGAGCCAAGTGCGAAGCACGAATTGGAATGGATCAAGATATTCCACTCCCTCATCTGGACAGATCTGATCACGTCTAAACTCCCCAGCAGAGCATCGTCAGCCGATGTCAGCTGCAGATTTGCTACACACCCAGTTGTAGCACAGCCCCTCTGTGGGAGAAACTCACTAGCTGCATGCAGAAGAAGAAGAATCTAGCTGAGTGCTAGGGGGGGCAAGAGCCAGCAACTTTCTTGTTTATCCATCAACCACCCAGGGGAGGGATGAAAAATGAGAGATTGAAGAATAGAGAGATGTGCGCTGAAAGAAAAAGTGAGGAAAAGGGCTTTTTTTTTTTTCCAGAAAAACAGAGCATGAGGGCCGAGTGATGTGAGAATCACAAATGAGAAAGGGTGGGAAACACTACCCGGTGAAACAGGCTCCCTGTGCACGTCTGAGTGTCGTGTCTTTTTGTTTTATCTCGATTCTTGTTTTGAGTCATTTCGAGTGTTACTCGATGTGTCTAGGTTGTGTGCCTTTTATTTCCTTGTTCAGTCATTTTGCTGTGTTCAGTTGTAGGCTCAATACCCGGTCGATAACTCATTTTCTCAATTTCAAAAATGATTTGTTGTGTGCTCAGAGTGCTGTGCCATTCTCCACATTTGTGCAAAAAAGGAATTTGTTCTTTCGAAAACTGCAGGGTTTAACCCAGGTCATGTGAGAACAGTGAAACAAGGACCTATCTGAAGCTATGTGGGTTCCAAACTGCAAAGCAAAAGAAAAGAGAGAAAATCGAAGCATCTGAGTGTGTTTCACCTTCAGCGAATTCTGAGATTGTATTACGGATGTACCTCTTCAGACCTTGTCAGTGTTCCGAAGAATGAGCGTGCCTCTATCCCAAGTGTAAGCCTGCTTCAAGTCAGAATGGCGATTAAAGCAGCAACAGATGTTATCTCTCTCTAATATGAACAGGGTGTGCCCGTTTTTGAGCTGAATGTGTTGCAAACCCCTCCGAAAGGTAAATCGGAGGTCGCGTTTTAATCTGGTCTCGTTAAGGCTTGTATTCCCTTATTCGGCATTTTGTTTCAAATATGCGTTGTCACGCACATTCCACTTGCATTGTTATGCATCCTTCCACCCGCATTGTTATGCACTTCTTATGCTTGCATTGTGATGCCCATTCCAATTGCATTGTTATGCACCCACTTCACTAGCATTGTTATTCTCATTCATTGCATTGATTATGCACATCTATCTTGCATTGTTATGCACCTTTTCACTTGCAATTGTCTTTCTTTCTCCTCGTACATGCGACGGGTCAGACTTCCTCTGATTTAGAGCATTTGGAATACGTTCCAATGCTTATCCCTTTTCCGAAACACCAGGATACGTCCCTACGTTTCTCTCTTCTTTCTGAAACACCGGGATACGTCCCTACGTTTCTCTCTTCTTTCTGAAACACTGGGATACGTCCCTAAGTTTCTCCCTCTTTTCAAAACACCGGGATACGTCCCTATGTTTCTCTTGCCTTTTCGAAACACCGGGATACGTCCCTATGTTTCACATTCCTTGCGGAACACCGGGATACGTCCCTATGTTTCACATTCCTTGCGGAACACCGGGATACGTCCTTATGTTTCTCATTCCTTGCGGAACACCGGGATACGTCCCTATGTTTCACATTCCTTGCAGAACACCGGGATACGTCCTTATGTTTCTCCTTCCTCCTGAAACACCGGGATACGTCCCTATGTTTCTCCTTCTTTTCTAACCTTTGGGATACGTCCCTAATCTTTGGGATACGTCCCTAACCTCTGGGATACATCCCTAACCTCTGGGATACATCCCTAATCTTTGGGATACGTCCCTAACCTCTGGGATACGTCCCTAACCTCTGGGATACATCCCTAATCTTGGGATATGTCCTTAAATCTTGGGATACGTCCCTAAACCTTGGGATACGTCCCTAAATCTTGGGATACATCCCTAAACACCGGGATACGTCCCTAAACCTTGAGATACGTCCCTAAACCTTGGGATACGTCCCTAAACACCGGGATACGTCCCCATGTTTCTCCATCTTTGGTTAAGAGCATCTGGAATACATTCCAATGCTTATACCTTTCCGAAACACTGGGATACGTCCCTATGTTTCTTTGTATGATCATAAGTTATGTTCGGCTTCTTGCATTATCATTTGCATTTTGCCCCTGCCTGCGGGCACATCTTTGTCTATCTTGTCTGCTTTGTCTAAGTCTTCGGCCTTGTCAAAAATGGGTCGTCTCTGGGCTTTGACATTCACTCCCGTCATTCTTATGACTTTCGAGTTCTGTCAAAGAGGGGCAACTGTAGACACCCCATTTTTGACTGACCTTAAGACTCAGACGTCACCGATTAAGCGCTTGGTGATGTTGCATATTGTGCTCGTTCTAAGGTTGCGGAGTCCCGGCTGCGAGCCTTGCCTCCGGACTTCTGGACTCTTTTGTGCTTTGCCTCGGTTTACGAACCAGGCTCCATTTTCTCTGTTTTCTCTTCCCGAAGGGAGGGAGAGGTCTCGTAGATCATCTCTCAGTGGCCGTAGGCTACGTTTCGTGGTCGTAGGCCATTTTTCCCGTTTGGAGCCCGGTTTCTAGTTTTTCGGAGCCGACGGCCGTGTGCCTCGGTTTGGGACCGCTTAACCACCTCTGTTTGCTCCGGTTTTTGGCACATACATTATTTCCTCCCTTTTGAGGGACACTGTGGTCCGAGAGACCGACTTCGTGGTCGAACACCACTTCCGGTGCCTAACAGTCAGTTTTCGGGGCCCCGGGCTGCGCATTTTGGCCCCTGAGCCTTGCTTGCAAGCATTGTTGGGCTCCGACCCAAACTCTAAATAGTCATATTTTGAGCTCCTTTTCATGTTTGATTAAGGACCTTTTGCTGTTTGAGGTTTCCTACTATCACTTGCCTCTTTAACTCTCTTTTAGGCCTATTTTTGCATGGTATTTTAGGCTTACTTGTGAGCTGTTTTGGACTTGGTCATAAACTACAAAATGTCTTTTTTTGAGCCCCTATTCAACTTTGTTGAAGGGCTCTCTTCGGTTTGAGGCCAGCAGCTACCACATGCCTCTTTATCTCACTTTTTGGCCTTTTTGGGGGGAAATTTCAATTTCAATTTCCCCCCCTTTTCCCCCACTCTTTTGCCTATATAAACACCCCGTCAAATTTCCCCCCCTTTTCCCCCACTCTTTTGCCTATATAAACACCCCCCTAGCTCTGGTTTTAGGGGTTAGAAAATTTTGGTTTGGAGCTCTCACATTAAATCTCTCTCTCTCTCTCTACTCTAAGCCTTAAAAACCCCCTTTGTTCTTCACCAACCCATAGCCCCACCCTTCCATCCTCCATTCCAGCAGCTTGAGGTTGTTCTTCAGAGCCTAGGGGTGCTGCATTTTGGTCCAAAAGGCTGTCAAAGATTAGTCTTCAAGGGTAAGTCCTCTTCTCCCCTTTTTGACCCTTTTCTTGGTTCATATTCTACCTCCTTGTGCTTACTTTTTTGAGCTCCGACCCTAACTGAAAATATCATTTTTTTGAGCTCTATTTCATGTTTGTTTAAGGGTCTCTCACTGTTTGAGGCTTCCTTGTGGCACTTGCTTCTTTACCTTTCTTTTATGCCATTTCCTTGCATAGTATTTTAGGCCTATGTATAAACTGTTTTGAGGCATTTTGTAAACTGTAAAGTGGCTTATTTTGAGCCCTTATTCAATATTGTTGAAGGGCTCCTCACTGTTTGAGGCTTCCATTTGCCACTTGCCTTTGTATCCCTCTTTTGGCCTTATTTTTGCATGATTTGTTAGCCCCTTGTGCTTCTGTTTTTGGGCTCTGGTCCGAACTATAAATAGCCTTATTTTGATCCCCTCTTCATGTTTCATTAAGGGTCTTTTGCTTTTTGAGGCATCCTTTGTATACTTTGTGTTGAAGCCCTCTTTTTGGCCTTATCTTGCATAATATTTTAGGCTTGCTTCTGCACTGTTTTGGGTTTGGTCACTAACTGTAAAATGCCATGTTTTGAGCCCCTCTTCAAATTTTTTGAAGGGCTCTCGGCCATTTGGGGCCAGCAGATGCTACTTGCTTCATTATCTCAATTTTAGGGCCATTTTTGTATGCTAGCTTAGCCCCGTTTGTGTTCACTGTTTGGCCTTGCTTAAAACTGTAAATATGCATTTTTTGGGACTGCCTTGCTTCTGTCTTCATGCTTCATGTTCAAATAATGCATGCTTTGTATAGCTATAAGTCATTCCATGTGTCTAATTTTGGATTTCGGGTTTCATTTCATGCATCGGGTGCACTTTTGCCATGTTTCGGGGCTGTTTTGCATCAATTTTTGCTACTGAAATTTGCATGCTAGTATGTCATATTCCATGTCTTGCCATGTGTCTTGTTAGAGTGGCATTCGGTGCCTTAAGGTCGGTCCTCGGTTTGCGTGCACGTGTGCACGCATTTCGAGTGTCTCATTTTCATCTAATGGCCTCTTATGTGAGTGTGGTTGAGGTCCACTCATGTTGGTGTAAGTCCATTATGCATTGTGTATGCCATTTCATTCCATAGCATTGTGTATGCTAGGCTGTATGTTAGCACATTGCGTATGCCATGTTACCTCGTGCATCGTATATGCCATTTCATAGCATGTTGCATGTTAGGTTGTATCTTAGCTGCATTTCATGCATGTCATGTATACTGCATTGTGTTTGGGATAGGAGTTAGCCCGAGCACGGGAAACGAGGTACGTTTCGTACTCCGAGTAACGGAACGTGTCTCAATTTCCCAGTCACCGACACTCCGGATCATCCATGATGGAGTTAGGTCTTGTTGTGTTCATATGTGCATTCATTTCATATTGAGTCGTGCAATTCGACTCCTCGGCCATCATGCATCGAGATGCGTGATTGGTGGCACGAGGATCGAGGTATGCATACATATGTGAAAATACATTGCCATGCCCCTTTCTTGCTCTCTGTTGCAGCAAATCAAGAATCAGCAGTCATTCCGGGGCTTGGCGCGCTTTCCAAAAATTATTGCGAAACAGAGGCTAATTGGGGCATCACATTGGATTTCCACGCGAAGGCAACCTGGACATGCATCATTCATCATCCGAAGAAGAATCAAGGCAGCCCCTGGCTTGCATGCCAGTTTATTGCTTTCTTAGTTAATTTGTTAAATTAATTAGGATTTTGTACTTTATTGGGACTGTATTATTTATTTGGGACTGTACTATTTATTCGGACCCTCCGAGCGAGGGCGATGTTGTAATAAGTGTGCGTGCGTGTGATGCATGTCTTCCAACCCCACGTCTTTCTCCCTTTTATTTATCCGCTTATGATGGTTAGATTAGGGCATATTTCAATTAGCATACAGTGTGATAGCATGTTTGCATTCATTCATCTGTTTTGCATGCACCGGGCTCAACGCATCATACTACTGCATTTGTATTTCAATTTCAAGTTGAGTACTTGTTAGCTGTTGCATCTCATATGCCATGTTTAGAATAGCCAAGCCTGCTATAGTTGCATTATTGCATGTGTTGCATTAGGCATTTCTGTATAATTAGGATCATGCATGATTTCTAATCAGTTTCTGTTTTGGCTTGGAGTACTCGGTGAGTTTTTATGCTTTAGCATCCTTGCATGCATGTGAGTGACTGCCATGAATAGCATGCTTACCATGAGGCTAACTGCTTATGTGATATAACTGCCTGAATGCCTGTGGGTGAAGGTTGGGTTAGTTGGATTGGAACAAATGCATTGACTGTGAGTTTTAAGCCCACTAGATAGTGGCAAAACCATGTTTTCTAAGCCCACCTGAGGGTGGCAAAATCTGCATTTTAAGCCTACTTGCGAGTAGCAAACCATCTTTCAAAAAAACAAACATGAAATGTTTTGTTCCAATTCAGGCAACCCGGTCTATACTTGTATGCTGTGCGCATCACATAGTAAATCTAGGCTAATAACCGGAATAAGAGCACACAATGTTTTCAAAACTAAATATCATGGTTAGTAGAGGTCGATCTTTGATCGGGCTAGCGGGGTGGCTCACGAAGTGACCTTCCCCAATCGTACCCAAGTTCCCGAGCCGAGGCAACTTTGGTGATGACGGACACGTGGCCTTAGGCAACGAGTCAGGGTTTCCTAAATTTCCCAAAAAAAATAAAATATTTAGGTGGCGACTCTGTATCTGGCAGAGCAGTCCATGTTTGGCACTTCTTTCAAAAATCTGTTTTCTCAAAACGATTTGCCGGATTTGGACTCTTTGGTTCAGATTACGAACCGTGACACAAATCGAGTCCGAACTGTAGCAAGGTCCCCCGCGGGCTTGTCTACAGCATCACATATATTATAATAATCAGTCACAAGGCAAAATTATACCGTGAGCATCAGTCATATAGATATACATATACAGCCCCAGCCCTAAGATTGGACATACACAAAAACGTTGAAGTCATGTATATTTAACTTTAAATGAGTAATCAAAATACAAGCCAACATCTTAGCAAAGCTGCTCAAAATAGGTGATCTCGCATAGTGCCTGGTCTCATAAAGGTTGACAAAAGGGAACGGACGTCCTGGGTTAGGACTGACCTCCTGGTTAGTTACCTACAGAAACAGACATACAGAGGGTGAGCCAAGCTCAGTGAATAGTAATATTTAAATAAGACAATGCTTAACTTGAATCATAGTAAAAGAAAACATATAGATTCGTAGCTTATCAACACTTATTGAACCATAAATCGTGTCTAAAGTACTTTGGAATAAGATAAGAATAAAATTATGAACTCATTGCAACTTTCCAAATTATTCTGAAAATGGGTCCCCGCTCGAGCGCCACTTTCGCCGCTCGAGCGGACTGTACAATTTAACAAAAATACTGGGAGGTCGATTTTTACGCTCGAGCGGGAATTCCACCGCTCGAGCGGACAGCGAAATTTCGGAAATTCTAAATGCCGAGTAAAGTTCCAACCGGTATCCAAGGCTGCAAACATGTACTTCCCAAGCGTCAAAACATATAATTACCAAGCTTCACAACAAATACTTATCAAGCTTCAAAGCATATAGTTATCAAACTTCAAAACATGCACTTAACAGGCTTCATAACACATATACTTACCAAGCTTTAAATATATACGTAAGCATACAATGCAAAGTCCACATAGTTAGTCTAAACTTGTATTACCTCGTAATGGTCTTAAGCCCTATCTTGGAACATATTAGCTCGCACTCAACGTTTTGGCTTAAAGCCCTTGAGTGGTGTGGCATAACCTCTTAATCATGGTGGCACAAAGCCCTTAAACATGGTGGCACGAGGCCCTTGAAAGTTGGCACTAAGCCCTTGTAAGTTGGCACTAAGCCCTTGAAAATTGGCACTAAGCCCTTGTAAGTTGGCATTAAGCCCTTGAAAATTGGCACTATGCCCTTGTAAGTTGGCATTAAGCCCTTGAAAATTGGCATTAAGCCCTTGTATACTTATATGAATTCAAGCGGTGTCTCACACGGATTCTAGAGGTGGCTCACATCGTAGCACTTAGTTCCGTGTAGCACTTTGTTTCATATTTTACAACATGAAGGTGTTTCATTCGTTCCATTACTTCTTTACATAAGGATGTATTTCATTCGTTCCATTATTTCGTGACATACTTGACTTCATTCACATAGAGACATAAGAATCATGCGTTAATAAATTGCTAATGACAAACATTAGCTATATGTAAAGCGTATTACTACTCACAGTGTTGGGCTGACGTACTACTTCCTCCCGGGGTGTGTCCTGCACACATTCAAACTTGCATATTAGTTCTTTCTTTCCTTGTTAAATTGGTTCCTGATTCGTTACACTTCCAATGAATTTATAATCATCTTAAGCTCATAAAAAAAATAATCTAAAAATAGTTGAGGATTGAGCACGCAAAACAGAACATATCATTTTTCTTCATTTCCGCTCGAGCGCCCAGGCCTCCGCTCGAGCGGCCGTGTCCCTGTTTTGCCAGTTCGAAGTTTAACCAGAAAACCAGCAATACCAACACATTTTACATGCAAAACAAGGAGAGATTAGTGCAATACTTTAACCTAACTTCACTATAACATGAAGTATCATTTGAACACCACCAAATAATCATGATTAGAAGTTTCATCAAGTTATAATCTTGCCAAATTCCATCTTTCAATCTAAGTTCCTTACATCCATAAAACATAACACAATTCATAGATATAATCTCATGGGGTTGGCATAACAACCAAAGCTTGAAGTATAAATTTCATACAACACCTAAATTAGTGTCAAAACAACTAATTGATGAGAAGCCCCTTTGTAATCAAACACGAATCATACATCATCCTCAATTCCAAACCCTAAGTGTCAAAATAAGAAAGTAACAACCCTTCCTCACAAATGGAAAGAAGATTTTCATACATAATCAAGAGACAGCTTATATAAGGTGAATTTAACATACCTTGAGTTCACAATCTACACCCCTCACAAGGTTTCTCAACCCTCTTCTTGAAGACCTTCTTTGAAAGCCCCTTTTTCCCTAATTTCTTCCTCTCTCATGAAATTTCTTTTGCAATGGGTCTAAGTCCATGTTCAACTTATATAAACACTTATATAATATGTGAATAAGGACAAAATCCAATCGTTTAATCACCCCGAAATTGAAATTTTGTAAACATGCTTAATATTACCTAAAAATTATGCTGATCACAGATATATAATCAATTTTAGATAATTAAGCCGTTAAGGCTTCCAATTTCTAAGTCAAACGTGTTAATGGTGACAGATAGTTTTCTTGTGAAACAGATAGACTTCCTTAAGCATGGATTTCGCTTACTTAACCTTAATTTCTCTTGGAATTTTACAGTAAACATTTAAAAGCATAAAACAAGGGCTGACAATATATATATCAGAAACATATACGAGGGTCGGGTTATTACATAGGGCGTCCAAAAGTTGGCATGAGTCTTCAAGTCGTCGAAGCAGATCACCCCGAAAGGAAAGGCAACGATCGTTGGGTTTATCCTTCCTTGTCCTGGATCTTTGCCTTGACATTGTCAATGGTATCAGGGGAAGTTTGACAATGCACAAGTCATGGGCTTGGGCACAATTGGCTCAAGGCATTGCAAACCGTGGAGGACTTTCGGATGACGGGAGTTGATTCGGCGTTGCCGCTTTACCAATGCGTCTTTTCCCCTTTTTAGCTTTTGAGGTTGAAAATGGGTATTGTAATGCTCAAATGCGGGTTGCGTTTATGTAACAACTGTTTGATCAAATAAAAAGTTTTATTTCAAACATTTGCATCTTATTCTGAATTTTTTATAAGCTTAGTTAAGCACCTTATTTTGGATGTTAGCATGTTTTGTTTTGTTTTGCTTTGTTTGTGCCGAAGGGTACTCCAAATACGGAAGTATGATCTGCCCTAGGGTGACATCCTGCGCCGATGGGGCTCCGTAACCGACGTTTCGTATGTGGAGTAAACTGATAAAGTGTTGCCGTCGAATATAGTTCGATCGGCTTAGTTCAGGCTGAACCCGGAGACGATGTGGCCAATCGTGATATCCACGAAGGGCGCTCCGAATCCGGAGGCTTAATCGGCCCTAAGTTGTCGCACCAAAAGGGGCTCCGTATCCGGAGACTTAATCGGCCCTAAGGTGCCATGCACCAAAGGGGGCTCCGCATCCGGAGACTTAATCGGCCCTAAGGTGTCATGCACCAAAGGGGGCTCCGAATCCGGAGACTTAATCGGCCCTAAGGTGTCATGCACCAAACGGGGCTCCGAATCCGGAGACTTAATGTGGCCAATCGTGATATCCACGAAAGGCACTCCGAATCCGGAGTCTTAATCGGCCCTAAGGTGTCATGCACCAAAGGAGGCTCCGAATCCAGAGACTTAATGTGGCCAATCGTGATATCCACGAAAGGCGCTCTGAATCCGGAGTCTTAATCGGCCCTAAGGTGTCATGCACCGAAGGGGGCTCCAAATCTGGAAAACTTAATCGGCCCTAAGGTGTCATGCACCAAAGAGGGCTCCGAATCCGGAGACCTAATGTGGCCAATCGTGATATCCACGAAAGGCGCTCCGAATCCGGAGTCTTAATCGACCCTAAGGTGTCATGCACCAAAGGGGGCTCCGAATCCAGAGACTTAATCGGCCCTAAGGTGTCATGCACCAAAGGGGGCTCCGAATCCGGAGACTTAATGTGGCCAATCGTGATATCCATGAAAGGCGCTTCGAATCCGGAGGCTTAATCGGCCCTAAGGTGTCATGCACCAAAGGGGGCTCCGAATCCGGAGACTTAATGTGGCCAATCGTGATATCCACGAAAAGCACTCCGAATCCGGAGTCTTAATCGGCCCTAAGGTGTCATGCACCAAAGGGGGCTCCGAATCCGGAGACTTGATCGGCCCTAAGGTGTCATACACCAAAGGGGGCTCCGAATCTGGAGACTTGATGTGGCCAATCGTGATATCCACGAAAGGCGCTCCGAATCCGGAGGCTTAATCGGCCCTAAGGTCTCGCACCAAAGGGGGCTCCGCATCCGGAGACTTAATCGGCCCTAAGGTGTCATGCACCAAAGGGGGCTCCGCATCTGGAGACTTAATCGGCCCTAAGGTGTCATGCACCAAAGGGGGCTCCGAATCCGGAGACTTAATCGGCCCTAAGGTGTCATGCACCAAAGGGGCTCCGAATCCGGAGACTTAATGTGGCCAATCGTGATATCCATGAAAGGCGCTCCGAATCCGGAGACTTAATGTGGCCAATCGTGATATCCACGAAAGGCGCTCCGAATCCGAAGTCTTAATCGGCCCTAAGGTGTCATGCACCGAAGGGGGCTCTGAATCCGGAGACTTAATCGGCCCTAAGGTGTCATGCACCAAAGGGGGCTCCGAATCCGGAGACTTAATGTGGCCAATCGTGATATCCACGAAAGGCGCTCCGAATCTGGAGTCTTAATCGGCCCTAAGATGTCATGCACCAAAGGAGGCTCCGAATCCGGAGACTTAATCGGCCCTAAGGTGTCATGCACCAAAGGGGGCTCCGAATCCGGAGACTTAATGTGGCCAATCGTGATATCCACGAAAGGCGCTCCGAATCTGGAGTCTTAATCGGCCCTAAGGTGTCATGCACCAAAGGGGGCTCCGAATCCGGAGACTTAATGTGGCCAATCGTGATATCCACGAAAGGCGCTCCGAATCCTGAGTCTTAATCAGCCCTAAGGTGTCATGCACCAAAGGGGGGATTTGAATCGTCGACATGACGAGCGCTACAATGGGGTTTGAGAAACGAATTGAGCGATGAAGAAAAATGGTTTTCATTGCAGAAATGATATATATACAAGTATCAAAGCCCACAGGTCGGGTCAATGATAGGGTTTTCATAAAATCTCTGCTTGTGCCGATTGCGGGGAGCCACGGATTTCTTCAATGCCATGGGCTGTCGGGAAGCGCACAAGCTGATGATAAGTGCTTGGAACAACCTTCATAATATGTAACCAGGTTCGCCCCATGATGCCATTATACGGCGAAGGGAGCTTTACGACCAGGAATTCTACTTTGACCGTTCTGGAGCCCACTCGAACAGGTAGTATGATCTTCCCTAACGGGTACTCAGGATTCGTGTTAAAGCCGAACAATGGGTGAGGCGCCAGAGACAGATCTGACTCGTTGAGGCCGAGTTTGATGAAAGTTTGGTAATACATAACCTCTGCAGTACTCCCTGGGTCTATGAGAATGCGTTCAATGGTGAACCGATTGACGCGTAATTTGATGACCAACGGATCGGTGTGGGAAGCTGTTGTGCCGCTAAGGTCGGAGTCATTGAAAGTAATTGTCAGAGCTTCTCTGGGCCATTCGGTCGGAATACGTTGCTTTTGGGGCATTGGATGCGATTGAATTGTGTGCACGGTTAGGGATGCAGGCAGGCTGTAGCTTATATGGATCACGCCAAGTGGAGGTGAGTCCTGCCTCAAGGCTAGTGCCTTGGTTGGCTTTCCCCTTCTCACGTACTATTGCAGTCGGTCGTCTTGCACCAGTTCTTCCAGGTGATCCTTTAATGCGTAACAACTCTTAGTTTCGTGGCCGTGATCTTTGTGATACTCGCACTGCCTATCCCTTCTTCGCGTGTCGGGTGGCCCCACCATCTTTGACGGCCATTTGAAGAATGAAAGGTGTTGGACTTTGGTCATTATTGCAGCGATTGGTTCTGACAACTCTGTGTACTTCTTATCGGCACGCCTCGAGCGCCTGTTGTCGACTTGCAGTTGTTCATTCGTCTTGTGGGAGCATTGATCGCTTGATCGGCGAGAGTTCCGCCTTTTGTCTCGTTTAGCGCGTTATCGTGGCTCAGGGCTCGAAGACGGCACGGAACTTATTGGTTGAGCAATTTTGGGGAGGGCCATTTTGTTGGACATTTGTCCGGCTTTTATTCTCAAGGCATCGTCTTCCACTTTGCAATACTCTTCAACTTTCTTCATCAACGCCCAGACTGTTTTGGGGGGTCTTCTGGTCAGGGAACTGCGAAGAGCACTGTCAGGATGTAGTCCAATTTTGAAGGCGGTGATGGCCATGGAGTCGTTGCAAGCGTCGTCGATGAGATTGAAGCACTCCCAATAGCGCGCCGAATACGCTCTGAGCGTTTCTCCTGACTGGATCTGCATAGCCTAGAGAGAGTCGGCCTGTTTCGGCTGTACCTCGTTGGTGATGAACCTGGCCCTGAAGGATTTCTGTAATTGATGGAAGCTTTTGATCGAAGTCGGCTCCAGCTTGTAATACCACCTGACAACTAATGGCCCCAGGCTGCTGGGGAAAATTCGGCACATGAGGGTGTAGACACCCCATTTTTGACCGTCCTCAAGACTTGGACGTCACCATTGGAACACTCGGTGATTATCCATGTGGTGTTTGTTTTGAGTTCCCGGAGGTCCCGGCTGCGCGTCGTGCCTCAGGACCTCTCAACCGGTTTATTCTGTGCTTGGTTTTGTACCAAGACTTGTGTGTTTTTGCCTCTGAGGGTAGGGGGAGGCTTGTTAGCCATCCCTGAAGCCCACCGGCTGCCCCACACCTCCACCGGCCCCTCCTAGTGGCCACCGGCACTTATTTCTCAAAACCTTTGGCCGGTCGGCATTGTATGATGCCGACCGGCACTCTTTTGTGCCGGTGACTGTTTTGGCTGGTCGGTGTGACCCCTTTGCACCCCCAGGGATGGTGCATGCCAGCTGTGACAGCTGGAATGCACTATCACCACTCCCCATACCCGGGTTTGCATCCTTTGGTCCCTTTGACCCCCTCTCTCCTCTAGGAGCTTGAACCCTTGGCCAAGCTTCTTGGAGAAGCTTGGCCAGCTGTCTTAGCTTCTCCAAGAAGCCTTGACTCACTTGAACTCCTTGAATCCCTTGAACCCCCCCTCTTTTGCTTAGCCACTAAGTATTCTTGCCTATATATACATCCATTCATCTCCCTTTACAAGGGTTAGCCACTTTAGACCTAAAAAACCAGAGCTTATACATATATCTCTGATATACATCCATATATATCTATACTTCTATATCTATCATCCTTGTGTGTGTGTTTTAGGCCCAAAAAGTGTGGTTTTACCTTACTTTTGCACCATTACACACACTACTACACCTTAATCCGAGATTAGGAGGCTTGGAGGTTTGTTTTGTGTGATCTTGGACTGGTTTTGATCACTAAAGGAGGGCTGCTCCACCTGTTCTTCAAAGGATCTTCAAGGGTGAGCTTATTACTTTATATTCCCCATTCTTGCAACAAGTTTCTACCCCTTTTGCTTTGTGTTTTGAGCTTTGTCTATAACATAAAAAACTCTTGTTTTTACTTGATCTTGAACCTTCATTAAGGTCATTTTGTGGTTTGGGTAGAGGCTCATCCTATTAGGCCCTATTTGGCCATTTTTGGTGCCTTTTCCTAAGGCCTTCTTTACTTGGTGTTTTTGGCCTTCTCACCATTGAAAACCAGTGGGTTTTCAGTGGTGAGGAAGATGATTTTAGGTCACATGTAGGGGAGGGACACCCCTCTCCCTTTGTCCTTTGCTTGCCCTTGTTTTGGGCCTAAAGAATAGCATGTGTGCATGGTGAGTTTTGGCTTCATTTCAGAGCATATTTGTAGTTAATATGACATGTTATGCCTCTGTTTTAGGTTAGATTTATGGCCTTTAACTTGCCTCTCATACTTACTTTGAAATGCTCTCTTATGCTTAAAAGCATGCCATGCATCTAGGCCATGTTCTTTGCATGATTTAGCTTGGTTCCATGAGGATATTAGCATCATATTACCATGTATAAGGGCTGTGAGCCACTGATTTTGCCATGTATAGTGTGCTTGACATAGTTGCTTTGCATTTTAGGCTTGTAAGCCTTGTGTGTTTTGGCCCCTAGCATGTTCAACATTGATCATCCTCATGATTTGGCATCATTTGTGACCTTATTTCAGTCCATAAATCATGTGTGTATGTTTACATATGTGACCATTTTCATGCTCCAAGGGTGTGTCCCTTTTATGCCTAGGAATAGGCTTCATGCATGCTTGTTTGTTTAGTGCTTTTTGGGGTTGTCATCAAGGGGATTTGGGTGTCATTTTGCATGATAAAAGTCTGTTTTCGGTTGTTAGATACATGTCATGAATGGCCTTGATAATGATGGTAAGTTACTCTCTTTGGTGCCTTAGGTTTAGGCTCATTACTTCGCATGATTTGTATAGCATTTTGGTCACCATTTTGGGCATGTTTTGCCACTGTTTTGGGGTGGTTTGAGGGCTGCCCCATTGAAGTTAAGGCCACCATTGTATGTTCATTATATGCTTGATGCATGCTCGGTTCATCGAATGTTGTAGTAGGTTGGTCCCATTGCTTGATTGGCCCTTGTTTGCATGCCACTTATACCTTGCATGCTCTAGCATTTTGCATGCCTATTGTGATAGTTGCATGACACTTGATATGCCTTGCATCTTAGTCCCATTGTTGCATCATTTGAGCCATGTTGCATACATGCATTCCATGGCTTGGCTTGGGGATTGTCAAGCCAAGCATAGGGTTGAGAGGAGTTCACACTTCGAGTGGTGCAACTCGTCTCAATTCTTGGTCACCAAGACCTTTGACTAGCTCATGATAAGGCCTTGGATTTCATTTGTTTGTTTGCATGCATTACCATTAAAATGCAACCTTGGTTCCTTAGGCCATCATGCATCAAGATGCATAATTGATGGCCCAAGAACCAAGAGTCATGCCTCCTTGAGTCCCCAAGCATGATAGGAGGCATTGGCCATGCTTACATATGCTCAAAATCCATGCCATGCATTGCTGGTTTGCTGCTGCTGTCAAACTGTCCTCTGCAGGAACTTTCTGCCGACCGGCAGAACAATGTGCCGACCGGCACACTTTTTGTGCCGATAAACCCTACAAGAAGCCGGTGGCCAATTTAAGCAGCCGGTGGTCACTTCCTCCGGCCGGTGGGATACTGCAGTTCATGTAGAAGGTATTCTGAGACTTTGGTAATTTTTGGAGAGGCAGGGCAGTAGAAACAGAAGCAGCAGTGGCATGGTGCGGGTTTTCCGGGCAAGTTGGATCGAGCATGCATCATTCGCGCATCCCGAGGCAGGGCTGAGGCCCCATTTCTTTTATTTATTTGATTTAATTTTAATAATTAGAATTTTGTAATAATTTATTCATTTATTCTTTTGGACTGTATTATTATTCGGTCCCTCCGAGTGAGGGCAAATTTGTAATAAGTGTGTGTGAGTGGGTGTATGTCTTCCAATCCCCATTTCTTTCTTCCCTTTTATTTACCTGCTTACGATGGTAGATTAGGGCATACTTATTTTAGCATACCTTATGCAATGCATGCGTGCATCCATGCATTTGTTTACATGCACCGGGCTCGGTACATCATACAAACTGCATCGTATTTCCAATTCCAATTTGAATACGTGATAGTTGTAGCATTTCACATGCCATTCTAGGGTTAGCCGAGCCTACTCTAAATTGCATCTTTGCCTGCGTTGCATTAGCCACTTAACATGACCTAGGACATGCATGTCTGCTAACTAGTTTCTTGTTTTGGCACGGAGTACGATGTAAGTATTTTACGCTTTAGCATACCACATGCGTGTGAATGTTGTCATGACAGTATGCTTACCATGCGGCTAGTGCTTACATGAGATAAACTGCTTGAATGCCTGTGGGTGGAGGTTGGATTGTCTGAGTTGGGAAAACTCATTGAAATCCGTGTTTTAGCCTACTTGCGAGTAGCAAATTCCGAAACATTTTCAAAACAAACGGATATGCAATGTTTTTTCCAAATTAGGCAATCTAGTCTATACTTGTTTGCTGTGCGCATAATAGTAATTCTAGGCTAATAATTGGGATAAGAACATGTAATGTTTTCAAAATCGGATATCACGGTTAGTAGAGGCCGGTCTTCGGACCGGGCGAAAGGGGGTGCTCATAGCTGACCTTCCCCGATCGTACCCAAGCTCCCGAGCCAAGACATTTGGTGATGACGGACACGTGGCCTTCGGCACCGAGTCAGGGTTTCCTAAATTCCCCCATTTTAAAAATATTTAGGTGGCGACTCTGTAATCTGGCAAAGCAGTCCATGTTTGGCACTACTTTTCAAAAATCTGTTTTTCTTCAAAACGATTTGCCAGAGTTGGACTCTTTGGTTCAGATTAGAACCGTGACAATTTGAGTCCGAACTGTGGTGACCCTAATATGAACGGAACGGGACTTCCCCCCGGGCGTTCGGGGACGTTACAGTTTCTGGCGACTCTGCTGGGGATTTAGAGAGCTTGACTCGAACTCGTGATATCCTGTTTTGACTACGTTTATGTGTCTCTTTGCATTGCATTTGCATTTGGTGCGCCTAGGACACCGTGTTGGCCATCTGCTATTCCTGAGCGGTTTGCCGGAGGCTTGTCTTGTCAAGGCATGACCATAAGGCTGACCGGTTGCGGGCTCTGCCAGTATGGGAACACAAACCCCGGTTTTACCGGGGCACCCTTTTTGACCATTCGACCTAGTGCATATTCGGATCCATAGTGACCATTCCAAACTAGGACAGGTTGCTTACCCGATATAAGTTGTTTGAAACCGCTGCGTGCGTAGTGAAACCCTAGCTCCTGACGAAATAGGACAGGGAAACCCTACCCCAACATAGGGGTGTATTGGCTCTCATTTACTTGCTATATGCTTTTAGAGTGTATCTCTACAGGGAATGCGCATGTCAGTTTGCAAGTTTTTATCCGGCCTGAGGGCACCAGTAACAGTATTTTGGGGGAATCAGTTATCTGTGGATACAAGATTCAGACTTGGGGGCAATGATTCAGAAATAGTGATCAGTATTGGAGGGACAGTGAATCGAGTTCAGCGTGTTATCCAACCGTGTGTTGTTTATTTTATGCCGTTATGCTGTCCGATTTTCTGTTATTTATACGCTTTATTTATCTTTTTTTAGGTAGTTGAGCACGATTGCTTCTGACCCAGTAGATACTCCCCGAGCACTCTGGACTAGAGGTCGTCGACTCCATCGATCTGAGGATCTGGTAGACGGACAACCAGTGTACTGTTCACTACCCCCGGTTACTAGGCGAAGGTCAGTCAGACAGAGGACATCAGCACAGCAGTCAGTTCAGAGGGCCTTATCTACCCCACCTGTGTTCAGTAGGGATCAGGGTTCTGTGTCACCAACAGAGGGAGAATATATACCGGTATTTCAACCAGAGCAGAATAGCATGGCTAGTTTAGAAGAGATGGTGCGCCACCTCCAAGAAAGCATGAAAATGATGCAGCAAGATGCTGTCCGCCAGGCAGAATTCGCCAGGCAACAGGCCACAGTTGTGAGGGAACAGGCAGAAACAATTGCCAGGCTAGAGCAGCAAACCGGAGCATCTGCTTCGCATCAAGCTCCTCCCTCGCCAGGAGTTCCTAATGTCGGGGAGACAGCCAATGTTCAGACTGATACAGAACTGCCCACAGGACCACCCCCACCTCCAACCCTACCTCAAATCCAACCTCAGCTATCAAAAACGCCCACCAACCTACCGGACTCTCCCTTTGAGTTCGAGTCTGATCCCACAGCACTGAAGTTGAGCAAACTTGAAAAGTTGTTCAAAAGATCCCAAGGGGTCAAGACCATCCCCGACATTGAAGATGGATACACCGACGCAGCTGTGACGCTGCCCGACAGGTTCAAAATGCCTCATATTGATCGATTTGATGGGTCCGGGGACCCCATGGTGCATTTAAGACTATTTTCAGATGTTCTCAGGCCGATGGGCCTCACTAGGCTTCAGAAGTTGTCTTTGTTTGGTCGGACCCTGTCGGGTGTGGCGGCCATATGGTATGCCAAGCTAGAAGATGATGTCAAGAGGAATTGGGACGAAATGGCTGAGGCCTTCATCGCACAGTATTCGTATAATACACAGATTGAGATTACGACCCGTGATCTCGAGACGACTAGGCAAGAGCCTAAGGAGAGTTTTTCAGAGTTTGTAACCAGATGGAGGGCCAAGGCTTCGATGATGACCCTGAGGCCTACGGACAAAGACCAGATTCGGATGATTGTGCGCAATCTTCAGCCGAAGTTGATGCAAAAGATGATAGTTCTCCCCTTTCCTACTTTTTCTGACCTACATGAAATGGGGGTGCAGATTGAAGATGCCTTGAAGCAAGGCTTGATTGATAATGACCGGGAGCAACCCCGACGAACTTTCAACCGTGGTAGCAATGCGGGCCCGAGTGGCGCTACTACTACGAGAGCCACCGAAGTAAGCATGGTCACCGCCAACCCCCCTCCAAGAAATACGGCAGCTGCACCATTCTCCGGCGCGTCCGGAAGCAACCCACAAACAACCAAATACCCTCCCAGAAACACCAGAACCTTCGCCCCACTATATATGCCCCTATCCAAAGCTCTGGGGGTTTTGATCAAAAAAGGGCACCTGAAGCCCCTGGAGCCGCGGCCCTTACCAGAAAAACTCCCTCCTACCCATAACCCGGCCAAATATTGTGCCTTTCACCAACAGCACGGTCACGACACCGATCTGTGCTTCCGGTTGCGTCATGAGATCCAAGATCTCATCGACAATGGGGTGATTTTGCCTCCCGAAAAACCCAATGTTACTACAAATCCCCTCCCCGCACATAACCAAGCTCCACCACCCAAAAGCTCAATTTCATCCATACTGGGACCGTGTCCTACGACCCTAGTATCTATATCACACCTACCCACCTACCTAAACCAGAGGTGTTCCTCCCTGATTGCACCGACTTGTGCATGATGGACATCTCCATGACCCAACCCAAGCTAGCGGTGGTGACCACCAAGAACAGGAGAGAGGAAATCCCAAAGGAGAGACAGGTTGTTGAGCCAGAATCTGCGGAATCTGGGAGTTACGTTGGGAAGACATATAGTCCGAGTGACTACATTTCATCAAAAGGCCAAGATGGGCCCGGAGTAGAATTGCCAACAGGGGGAGAGTTGTGTATGATCCAAGGAGATAGCCAGGGGCAGGGAACAGATGATGTAACAGCTGTGGGGGAGGATCTTGCCGATCTCCAGTTTTACAATGACCAATACCCAGAAGACGCGGCAGTCGCATGGTTCGATTATGGGGATTCAGCGGAAGCTACCGGGTGGTTGGACGATCAGCCCGATGTGGTAGGAAAATTTCAGGCAGAGCAGAGTTCAGCAGGAATGAGACTATCAGCGACGGCCGGAAGGGTCGAAGAGCAAAACACATCGCCGGAGGGCGCCGGCGTCAAGAATTTCGCCCGAGATTGGAATATTTTGAGTACGGAGATGATTGAACAGACAATCATGGCAGAACAAGCAAGTTTTGAAGATTCCGAGAGAATCAGGAAAGCAAAGGCCCATGTAGGAGTTGAAATTGCTGTGTGCACAGGAAACGAGAATGCTACAGGCAGGTGGATGGGAGATGCTGCAAGCGCAAAAACAGTCATACCAGAGCCAGATAAGTGTTTGTCGGCTGCTGATGGAATGTGGTGGGAAGACGAAGATTTATGTCTTGCCCACACCGACGAAGATTGGGGGAATAACCAACCTGATAACACTTGGTACCTCGGAGAGGTTGACCACATGACGCGGAGTGGACGGTATTTCAAGCCTCCACACTTAGATCAACCGGAAGCCTCGGGAAAGGATAGGGAAGCCGAGAAGCAAAAAGAGAAGCAACTTGAGGAAGAAGCTGTACTCAAACAGCTGAAAAAGATACAAGCAGACATCTCCATTTGGGGACTGCTCATGGCATCACGGGTGCATAGAGAGGCTGTTTTATCAGCCATGGACAAAGCAAAGCTTTCAATAGAAACCACGCCAGAGCAGCTGGTAGGATTGGTCTTCCCGGGAGGAGGTACCCCGATGCTGACCTTTTCCGACAAAGAACTTCCGCCCGAGGGCACGAATCATAATAAACCCCTCTACATCTCCGTGGAGTGTAGAAATAAGTGGATACCGGTGGTACTTGTTGATACCGGGTCCGCCATTAATGTCTGCCCAGCGAGGACGGCATATGCGATTGGCTTGAAAACCGTGGATTTTGTACCAACAGCCCAGGTCATCCGGGCATATGACAATACAAGTAGAGAAGTAATGGGAACAGTTAAAGTTCAGACAAAGGTTGGGCCGGGGCAGCACGAGATAGATTTCCATGTCCTAGAGGTCCCTGCAACCTTCAATTTGCTTTTAGGACGGCCGTGGCTGCATCAGGTGAAGGCAGTGTCATCTACTTTGCATCAAATGGTGAAATACCCCTACGGGAAGGGAGTAGCCATTGTCTTTGGGAATTCGTCAATCCACCCACCACCAGAGGTATCCACGCCTGTTCTAGAAATCGAGCATGGCATGGAAGATGTGTTCATATCAGGTTTTACCTTGGCCGAGGCTCAGGTTGTACAGAGTATCATGGCTGCTAACGAAGGGATATTTGTCAGTGCTCAAGCAGTATATCTCATGAACAAGCTCCAATACATCCCTGGGATGGGATTAGGAAAGAGCGGCCGTAAGGGCATTGCAGCATTGGCCGAAGTGCCGCACAACCCCCATACCTTCGGCCTGGGATATACGCCCACCAAGGAAGATTGGGTAAGAAAAGGAAAAGAGACGGCTGCAAGGGCCAAAGCAAAACAGATAGGAAAGCCCTTTGAATTGATGCATCGGCCCATCCGAGGTACCCTGAACGGACGCTTCGTCCGGGAGGGGGAGGATTTTCCATTCTGTGGTTTTCCGGAGCCATGGTGGAACGCAGAGAAGAAGCGCGTGCCGGGGTTCGAAATTTTCTTTGACCTACAATTAGCTGAGGATGATGTTGCTGGAAAGCAGGCAGACCTGACAGTTGAGGCTGAGCATAGCAAGGAATCGGAGTCTGCGGACACAGAGTTTGAAATGGGGGTAGCACTGGCATGTCTACTTTCAGATCCTTCGATCGACCAGTTGTGCTTGGGGGATAACTCCTCGGTGTCTATGATCGGAGATGAAACGGCTGCGGGCCTACCAGCAGCTATTTTGGATGCATCCATCGCACCCTCCCTCACCTGGCAGTACGAGGAGGGATTTTTATCTAGCAGCACCGGGTCAGGTAGTGAGCCGGAATCTGATTCCACCGAGTCTTGTGAGTCGGAATCAGGTTCCAGCTCGTCTGAGTCTGAGTTCGGTATTCCTGGGGGTGATAACCCGGATGCCACAGTCCTGTCCAGGTCGTCTTTTTCTTTCTCTTTTGAGTCTGTTGTAACAGAAGAATTGGACGGTTCGGAAGTATCTAATGAGAATGAGGTGACTGTGGTTTCCGAGTACTTTTCTGTGCCTTTGGTTTATTGCTTAAATCAGGACTTTCAAAATTTTGATGAAAACGACGAGGACGAAATTCCTCCGGTTTTGCAACGACTAATTGAACAAGAGCAGGAGAGGTTTGTTAAACCCTTAATGGATGAAATCACTACCGTGAACATTGGTACTGAGAAGGACCCGCGGCTGGTCCAGATCGGGTCCACGTTGTCTTCGGAGGAACGCGAGCGCTTAGTCGCTTTATTAAAAGATTTCAAAGATGTTTTCGCGTGGTCCTACGAAGACATGCCTGGAATCGATCCTGAGATTGTACAGCACCGGATCCCTCTTGACCCCGAGGCCCGACCTGTCAAACAGAAGCTCAGAAGGATCCGCCCTGATTGGGCCATTAAAATCAAAGAAGAGGTCACCAAGCAGATTGACGCAGGCTTCCTGCTGGTATCCGAATACCCGACTTGGTTGGCCAACATTGTTCCAGTGCCGAAGAAGGATGGCAGAATCCGGGTATGTGTGGATTTCAGGGATTTGAACAGAGCCAGTCCGAAGGATGACTTTCCCTTACCGCATATCGACGAGTTGGTAGATTTCACAGCAGGGCATGCTTTGCTTTCGTTTATGGATGGCTTCTCAGGTTATAATCAGATAGTAATGGCACCCGAAGACCGGGAGAAGACTGCTTTTACCACCCCGTGGGGTACATATTGCTACAGAGTAATGCCATTTGGGCTGAAGAACGCTGGGGCTACATATCAACGGGCTGCAACAACAATATTACATGACATGATCCATAAAGAGGTCGAGGTGTATGTGGACGACATGATTGTCAAGTCCAAAGAAAGAGAGGGCCACTACACCGCCTTGCAAAAGTTTTTCCAAAGGATCAGGGAATTTCGGCTGCGGTTGAATCCTCAGAAGTGTACATTCGGTGTTACAGCGGGAAAAATGTTAGGATTTCTGATTACACAAAGGGGCATCGAAGTCGACCCTTCCAAAATCAAGGCCATCTTAGAAATGCCACCACCAATGACTGAAAAGGAGGTGCGAGGCTTTCTGGGTAAAGTGCAATTCATAAGGCGGTTTATCTCTAAACTAACCTTAACTTGTGAACCACTTTTTGGTCTCTGAAGAAAGGAAAGAAGTTCCAATGGGACGGCCGATGCCAAGCTGCATTTGAACAGATTAAAGAATATCTACAGAATCCACCCGTGTTGTCGCCACCAAAGCCAGGGAAACCGTTGATACTGTACCTGTCAGTGACTGAAACTACAATGGGCTGCATGCTCGCACAAGAGTCGGAAGATAAAGTGGAAAGGGCCATTTACTATCTGAGCAAGAAGATGCTGGATTACGAGACCCGCTACACTCCGTTGGAGAAGGCTTGTTTGGCCTTGGTATGGGCTACCAGGAAGCTGCGGCACTACCTGTTAGCTCACTCTGTAATGTTGGTTTCACGACTTGATCCCATCAAATATCTTTTCGAGAAACCAGCGCTTACGGGTAGGCTAGCTCGTTGGTTGCTGTTGCTCTCCGAATTTGATCTCAAGTATGTGACGCGCAAGTCAGTAAAAGGAAGAGCGGTAGCAGAGTTCCTTGCCGACCACCCGGTTGAAGGGGATGAAGCGGTTGAGTACCTGTTCCCAGATGAAGCCATTCTGCACATCGAAGATGAAACTTGGACGATGTACTTTGACGGAGCGTCAAATCAATACGGGTATGGGATAGGGGTGTTGCTGATAGCGCCTGATGATTCCCGTATCCCTTTAGCATTCAAGCTTCGATTCAAAGTCTCGAACAATGAGGCAGAGTATGAGGCATGTATTGCCGGTCTAGAGGCTGCCCTAGAACTAGGGGCAAGGCGATTGGACGTCATTGGGGATTCGAACTTAGTTGTATCTCAAGCTAAAGGAGATTGGAAAGTAAAAGAGGAAAAGATGATAATTTACCACCAGACCTTGGATTTGTTAATTCCGCGGTTTGAAAAGTTAAGTTTCACTCACCTAGTAAGAGAGAACAACAGGTTCGCAGATTCGTTAGCAACTCTATCTTCCATGATAGACATCCCATCTGGGGTCCGGATGCGTCCAGTCATTATTGACCAGAAATTTGCACCTGCCTACGAGTCAATCTCTGCCATAGATGAAGTGCAAGATAACAACCCTTGGTATTACGACATATGGAACTTCTTGGAGAAGGAGGCATATCCACCAGGGGCGAATGCCAAAGACAAAAGGGCAATTAGAAGAATGGCTGTTCAGTTTATCATCTGCGGGGGTAAGTTGTACAAAAGAGGTCATCTGGGAATGCACAAGCTGTGTGTGGAAGCCGAAGAGTCGAAGCGCCTGATGGAGGCCATCCATGGAGGAGAATGTGGGGCACATATGAATGGGGTGATGCTGGCACGAAAGATCTCAGACAGGGCTACTACTGGTCTACCATGGAGGAAGATTGTATCGGCTTTGTTCGGCGATGCCACAAATGCCAGATTCACGCAAACCGCATGAACATCCCGCCGTCAAAGCTGTACAACATGACGTCGCCATGGCCATTTTCAGTTTGGGGGATCGATGTGATTGGAGCTGTTACTCCGAAAGGGTCGAATGGGCATGAGTTTATCTTGGTAGCAATAGACTATTTCACGAAGTGGGTCGAGGCCCAATCTTATGCCGTGTTGAAGGCTTCGCATGTCGCAAAGTTTATCAGAAACAACATTATCTGCCGTTATGGAGTCCCGAATGAGATCATTTCGGACAATGGTTCCCACTTCAAGAAGGAGGTGATTGATCTGTTGGAGAAGTATAATGTGGCTTTTCATAAGTCATCCACGTATCGGCCGCAGACCAACGGAGCAGTTGAGGCCGCCAACAAAAACATCAAACACATACTGCGGAAGATGGTGGAAACCTATCGGGACTGGCCAGATAAGTTGCCGTTTGCTCTTGGGGCTACCGAACGTCGATTAGAACTTCTACCGGGGCGACTCCGTATTCCTTGGTATATGGGATGGAAGCCGTTCTACCTATAGAGATTGAGGTTCCGTCTCTACGAGTATTGGCTGAGTGTCAGATAGCCGAGGCAGATTGGCAGCAGAGCAGATTCGAGGAACTCATGCTCTTCGATGAAAGGAGATTAAAAGCACTGTACCATGTCCAAGGATATCAACGCAGAATTGCCCGGGCTTTTAACAAGAAAGTTAAGTCTAGGAATTTGAAGGAAGGAGATTTGGTACTCAAAGACAACCGAGCTCCCATCCACGACCCAAGGGGCAAGTTCAGACCCAATTGGACTGGTCCCTATATCATCAAGTCTATCTGGTCAGGTGGAGCTGTGGTTTGATGGACCTAGATGGCCTAGAGTTCTCCCAACCGATCAACATGGACAAGTTGAAGAAATATTACCCCTGAGAGGCTCGCTAGGCCGAAAACCCGAAAGGGCGACCTAGGCAAAATTCAGAGCACAAAAAATTGGAAAGTATAAAAACTGAGCTCGCAAGGTTGAAAACCCGCAAAGGGCGGCCTTGGCAAAAGTTAGAGCGCAAAAGGAGAGTGAAAATACTCGAGCGAACCCAAGCCTGAACTACGTAAGGCTTGATTCCCATTTTTGGGATACGTAGGCAGCTTCATCCTGAAGTTCAGCCATAAACTTTCCCCCGATCAACTCTGTCCATTTGATCACCTTGGTCATCTTTGCCCATCAGCATTTATTGTAATCTCCGGTACAGTGCTATTCAGACTAGGGGCAACTTTTCGTTGCCGTACAGTGCCGCGGTACCATTCAAACAAGGGGCAACTTTCCAGTTGCTAGGATCCGGGGTTGTGCATCTCAGTGACAGATCTCAAGCGTGTCTAGTTCTGATCCATATCGAAAATAGTTTTGAAAGGTTTTAATGAAAGTTGACTTTGTTCAAATAAATCTTTTTACAACTAAGACCATTTTTGGACCAAACGGAAATTTTCAGTACCACAACCTTCAATTTCATTGATTTCAAATAGAGTTCTCTTGCTCTTGCATACAATTGAAGTTGCTTTTTATTACATTCATAAAGAAAACTTGAAAGTACTAATAAAGCAATAAATCCGGGGCATGGTCAAGTCAAATGTCCCTGCGCCCCCTCCCAGAGCTGGTCGAAGCCTCTGATGCCAAAGTGGGCCCCTCCTGTGCCTCTTCATTAAGCCAATCCAAGCACTCATCAGACAAAGTGCAACTGAAAGCGGGAGCGGGGGCCAGGAGTTCTCTCGTCCTCCATGCTGTGGCATACCGGGCCAGCTGTGCGCCTCGAATCGGGAATGTAACCGGGTACTCTATCCCTTCCGGCGGACAAGTCTGATTATGACCAAACTGGCGCAGGATACGGAATGGGAAATAGAAGACACAGTGAGTCAAGCCAATCAATTGGATCCCGGGTTGACGGGTCATGCTGTAACTCATCACTGGAAGATTGAGCCAAGGGCACCGCCAAGCAATGCGGTCTGCGGACAAATTGCACATCCATTCAAACCACCAACCCTCATCAAGGGCGTCAACTAGGCGTTGCCTGAAGAAGTAGCCGCGAGCTGAATATGCTGGGCAAGAGTCCACGACCTTCAGTTTGTCCATCAACCACACCTGGGGAGGGATAAAAAAAAGAGAGAATAAAGAATAGAGAGAAGTACGATGAGAGAAAAAGTGAGAAAAGGGCTTTTGTGAGAAAAACCGAGCCTGAGGGCCGAGTGATGTGAGCAAACATAAATGTGAGATTGGGTGGGAAACATTACCTGCAGTAATAGTGGACTCCCTGCTAACCTGATCGTCTCTCGACGATAAAAGGCGTCTAAGCCCAGCAGTGTCTCAGCCAGGACCATGGCGATGCAGCTTTTGCCCTCCTTCAAACCTTGGGCAACTTCAATCAACCGGACACTGGGCCCTCCGGAACCTGAGATAAACAGAAAATGAGACAGCAGGCATAAACAAAGGGCGTGTCGCCGAAAACCTTGCCAGTGATGGTCGCCGCGATCGCCAGTCTCGGAAAAACGACAAACCAAGCTCGGAACATCTAATGTCCCGTCACAAATTAGAGAACGAGCATCGGGCATTGAGAGCCCACACATTTGTCCCAAGGCTTGAGCATGGCCAAAACGAAGTTGGGGGAGGATCTCCTCATCGCGCTCAGATTCCATTAGGGCTTGGAAATCTTCAAAAGTGGGACACACCTCTTGCCCGCTAAAGCTAAAGACATGTGTTACCGGGTTCCAAAACCTTGCCGCGGCATGGAGGAATGAAGAATGCAGCGGGGTACGGCGCAAAGTGAATAGTGCGTTTATGCCGAAAGCCCGGAAATTAAGCTTTTCCGAGCCATCCAAGTTGTTAATCCAAGTTGCGAGATTTTGGGCAAGAAATTCTTCCATTTGGAGCAAATCAGTGTGGAAATGAAGAGAACCACGAAGTTGAGACCCTTTTGAAGAAGATAAGGTTGAGAGAAGGACAGATGTCAACATTCTGCTGGTGCTGACAGTTCAGTGCCGACCGGCCAACTTTAGTGCCGACCGGCCATCTGTTTTGGCCGATGGATCACCCTTTCGGCCGATGGCCTTTATACACAGCCGGTGGACTTTCTGCTGGGCCGGTGGTGCTCACCCTTGCCCTCTGAGCTGTTTATGCTAGGAATTTGGGAAGTCCCACCACTTTCGATGCCCTCCAGTGATCAATTCTTACGAGGGCGCGCCCATTTGCTTATCGAGTTGTTGCATATTTGCTTATCGAGTTGTATTTCACTCTCTTTGAGTCTTTGTAATGTTTGTCAAGGTGTACTCGCATTTGGCTAGTTTGCTGAGTCACCCTGTTTTGCTTATCGAGTTGTAATTGGTTTACTACCTGATTATTACGATGCGATGCTTTGGTTTTCAAAACACGGTTTCAATTTCAGTCACATTGTTGTGTGATGCCTTGCGATGCGATGCATAGAACGTGCAAATATAGCACTTTTTGAACAAACAGTTGTTTCATTTCCATCATATGTTTTGCAAAAAACACGCGCTTTTGAGAAATAAAACCTGCCTAAGGCAGTGCAATGTGCTTAAACTCCTAGTAAAAAGGGAAGTAAAGTAGAAGAATAGCAGGGTAGCAGAGTGCTGGGTTTGACACCGGTAACCTCCCCCTCTCGGTCATCGTACCTTTTGCGCCCTTGTTCGGGTCAATCATGGGGTTTGGCACCTTCATTATTCAAGACAATACAAGAAAATGCACTGTCAGAATGCAAGTGGAGCTTCGAGTTGACCTCGTACCACAACTCTCGTGAGCAATGCTCGGAACATGCGAAGGACGTCCCTTCCCGTATCCTTTTATATCTTGTGAATTCTCTAAATCATTTCAATTGCACGGAGTTGCAGTACGTTACATTCCAGCATCATGTCTACCATGATCAATTTCAAGTTCCTTTTATACACATTGCATTGTATGCGTGCCTTGCTTTACTGATATGTGTTCAAGTTCCTTATATACACATTGCACTGTATGCGTGCATTGCTTTACTGATATGTGTTCAAGTTCCTTTTTATACACATTGCATTGTATGCGTGCTTTGCTTTACTGATATGTGTTCAAGTTCCTTATATACACATTGCATTGTATGCGTGCATTGCTTTACTGATATGTGTTCAAGTTCCTTTTTATACACATTGCATTGTATGCGTGCATTGCTTTACTGATATGTGTTCAAGTTCCTTTTATACACATTGCATTGTATGCGTGCATTGCTTTACTGATATGTGTTCAAGTTCCTTTTATACACATTGCATTGTATGCGTGCATTGCTTTACTGATATGTGTTCAAGTTCCCCTATATACACATTGCATTGTATGCGTGCATTGCTTTACTGATATGTGTTCAAGTTCCTATATACACATTGCATTGTATGCGTGCATTGCTTTACTGATATGTGTTCAAGTTCCCCTATATACACATTGCATTGTATGCGTGCTTTGCTTTACTGATATGTGTTCAAGTTCCCCTATATACACATTGCATTGTATGCGTGCATTGCTTTACTGATATGTGTTCAAGTTCCTATATACACATTGCATTGTATGCGTGCTTTGCTTTACTGATATGTGTTCAAGTTCCCCTATATACACATTGCATTGTATGCGTGCATTGCTTTACTGATATGTGTTCAAGTCCCCTATATACACATTGCATGGTATGCGTGCCTCGCTTTACCGATATGTGTTCGAATTCTCTTTCCATACACATTGCGTGCACGTGTGCATGGCTTTACTCACATGTGTTCAATCCCACTATCTTGCTATACATATTGCATACATTGCCACGCACTTTCGATCGCATTATCACGCATGTTGCTAACAGTATCATACCTGTTAAGTTTGCTTTCTTTGCAGGCACGATATTGTATGTACGGCTCATTTGAGGCCGGTGAAACCGGACGAACCGCGCAGGTATTGTATCTCCCGAGTGAGACGTATTGAGAATTCCATAATTCTCTTACATCCTTTCTGCATTGTGGTGTAGTTTGGTATGCTAGCTTATAACTGTCGCATGTGTGCTTCATTACAGCTTCCTTTGCATGATCATAAGTTATGTTCGGCTTCTTGCATTTTCAGTTGCATTTTGCCCCTGCCTTCGGGCGCATACCTTGTTTGTCTTGTATGTTTGTCTAAGTCTTCGGCCTTGTCAAAAATGGGTCGTCTCTGGGCTTTGACATTCACTCCCGTCATTGTTATGACTTCCGAGTTCTGTCAAAGAGGGGCAACTGTAGACACCCCATTTTTGACCGTCCTCAAGACTTGGACGTCACCATTGGAACACTCGGTGATTATCCATGTGGTGTTTGTTTTGAGTTCCCGGAGGTCCCGGCTGCGCGTCGTGCCTCAGGACCTCTCAACCGGTTTATTCTGTGCTTGGTTTTGTACCAAGACTTGTGTGTTTTTGCCTCTGAGGGTAGGGGGAGGCTTGTTAGCCATCCCTGAAGCCCACCGGCTGCCCCACACCTCCACCGGCCCCTCCTAGTGGCCACCGGCACTTATTTCTCAAAACCTTTGGCCGGTCGGCATTGTATGATGCCGACCGGCACTCTTTTGTGCCGGTGACTGTTTTGGCTGGTCGGTGTGACCCCTTTGCACCCCCAGGGATGGTGCATGCCAGCTGTGACAGCTGGAATGCACTATCACCACTCCCCATACCCGGGTTTGCATCCTTTGGTCCCTTTGACCCCCTCTCTCCTCTAGGAGCTTGAACCCTTGGCCAAGCTTCTTGGAGAAGCTTGGCCAGCTGTCTTAGCTTCTCCAAGAAGCCTTGACTCACTTGAACTCCTTGAATCCCTTGAACCCCCCCTCTCTTGCTTAGCCACTAAGTATTCTTGCCTATATATACATCCATTCATCTCCCTTTACAAGGGTTAGCCACTTTAGACCTAAAAAACCAGAGCTTATACATATATCTCTGATATACATCCATATATATCTATACTTCTATATCTATCATCCTTGTGTGTGTGTTTTAGGCCCAAAAAGTGTGGTTTTACCTTACTTTTGCACCATTACACACACTACTACACCTTAATCCGAGATTAGGAGGCTTGGAGGTTTGTTTTGTGTGATCTTGGACTGGTTTTGATCACTAAAGGAGGGCTGCTCCACCTGTTCTTCAAAGGATCTTCAAGGGTGAGCTTATTACTTTATATTCCCCATTCTTGCAACAAGTTTCTACCCCTTTTGCTTTGTGTTTTGAGCTTTGTCTATAACATAAAAAACTCTTGTTTTTACTTGATCTTGAACCTTCATTAAGGTCATTTTGTGGTTTGGGTAGAGGCTCATCCTATTAGGCCCTATTTGGCCATTTTTGGTGCCTTTTCCTAAGGCCTTCTTTACTTGGTGTTTTTGGCCTTCTCACCATTGAAAACCAGTGGGTTTTCAGTGGTGAGGAAGATGATTTTAGGTCACATGTAGGGGAGGGACACCCCTCTCCCCTTTGTCCTTTGCTTGCCCTTGTTTTGGGCCTAAAGAATAGCATGTGTGCATGGTGAGTTTTGGCTTCATTTCAGAGCATATTTGTAGTTAATATGACATGTTATGCCTCTGTTTTAGGTTAGATTTATGGCCTTTAACTTGCCTCTCATACTTACTTTGAAATGCTCTCTTATGCTTAAAAGCATGCCATGCATCTAGGCCATGTTCTTTGCATGATTTAGCTTGGTTCCATGAGGATATTAGCATCATATTACCATGTATAAGGGCTGTGAGCCACTGATTTTGCCATGTATAGTGTGCTTGACATAGTTGCTTTGCATTTTAGGCTTGTAAGCCTTGTGTGTTTTGGCCCCTAGCATGTTCAACATTGATCATCCTCATGATTTGGCATCATTTGTGACCTTATTTCAGTCCATAAATCATGTGTGTATGTTTACATATGTGACCATTTTCATGCTCCAAGGGTGTGTCCCTTTTATGCCTAGGAATAGGCTTCATGCATGCTTGTTTGTTTAGTGCTTTTTGGGGTTGTCATCAAGGGGATTTGGGTGTCATTTTGCATGATAAAAGTCTGTTTTCGGTTGTTAGATACATGTCATGAATGGCCTTGATAATGATGGTAAGTTACTCTCTTTGGTGCCTTAGGTTTAGGCTCATTACTTCGCATGATTTGTATAGCATTTTGGTCACCATTTTGGGCATGTTTTGCCACTGTTTTGGGGTGGTTTGAGGGCTGCCCCATTGAAGTTAAGGCCACCATTGTATGTTCATTATATGCTTGATGCATGCTCGGTTCATCGAATGTTGTAGTAGGTTGGTCCCATTGCTTGATTGGCCCTTGTTTGCATGCCACTTATACCTTGCATGCTCTAGCATTTTGCATGCCTATTGTGATAGTTGCATGACACTTGATATGCCTTGCATCTTAGTCCCATTGTTGCATCATTTGAGCCATGTTGCATACATGCATTCCATGGCTTGGCTTGGGGATTGTCAAGCCAAGCATAGGGTTGAGAGGAGTTCACACTTCGAGTGGTGCAACTCGTCTCAATTCTTGGTCACCAAGACCTTTGACTAGCTCATGATAAGGCCTTGGATTTCATTTGTTTGTTTGCATGCATTACCATTAAAATGCAACCTTGGTTCCTTAGGCCATCATGCATCAAGATGCATAATTGATGGCCCAAGAACCAAGAGTCATGCCTCCTTGAGTCCCCAAGCATGATAGGAGGCATTGGCCATGCTTACATATGCTCAAAATCCATGCCATGCATTGCTGGTTTGCTGCTGCTGTCAAACTGTCCTCTGCAGGAACTTTCTGCCGACCGCAGAACAATGTGCCGACCGGCACACTTTTTGTGCCGATAAACCCTACAAGAAGCCGGTGGCCAATTTAAGCAGCCGGTGGTCACTTCCTCCGGCCGGTGGGATACTGCAGTTCATGTAGAAGGTATTCTGAGACTTTGGTAATTTTTGGAGAGGCAGGGCAGTAGAAACAGAAGCAGCAGTGGCATGGTGCGGGTTTTCCGGGCAAGTTGGATCGAGCATGCATCATTCGCGCATCCCGAGGCAGGGCTGAGGCCCCATTTCTTTTATTTATTTGATTTAATTTTAATAATTAGAATTTTGTAATAATTTATTCATTTATTCTTTTGGACTGTATTATTATTCGGTCCCTCCGAGTGAGGGCAAATTTGTAATAAGTGTGTGTGAGTGGGTGTATGTCTTCCAATCCCCATTTCTTTCTTCCCTTTTATTTACCTGCTTACGATGGTAGATTAGGGCATACTTATTTTAGCATACCTTATGCAATGCATGCGTGCATCCATGCATTTGTTTACATGCACCGGGCTCGGTACATCATACAAACTGCATCGTATTTCCAATTCCAATTTGAATACGTGATAGTTGTAGCATTTCGCATGCCATTCTAGGGTTAGCCGAGCCTACTCTAAATTGCATCTTTGTCTGCGTTGCATTAGCCACTTAACATGACCTAGGGACATGCATGTTGCTAACTAGTTTCTTGTTTTGGCACGGAGTACGATGTAAGTATTTTACGCTTTAGCATACCACATGCGTGTGAATGTTGTCATGACAGTATGCTTACCATGCGGCTAGGTGCTTACATGAGATAAACTGCTTGAATGCCTGTGGGTGGAGGTTGGATTGTCTGAGTTGGGAAAACTCATTGAAATCCGTGTTTTAGCCTACTTGCGAGTAGCAAATTCCGAAACATTTTCAAAAAAACGGATATGCAATGTTTTTTCCAAATTAGGCAATCTAGTCTATACTTGTTTGCTGTGCGCATAACATAGTAATCCTAGGCTAATAATTGGGATAAGAACATGTAATGTTTTCAAAATCGGATATCACGGTTAGTAGAGGCCGGTCTTCGGGCCGGGCGAAAGGGGGTGCTCATAGCTGACCTTCCCCGATCGTACCCAAGCTCCCGAGCCAAGACATTTGGTGATGACGGACACGTGGCCTTCGGCACCGAGTCAGGGTTTCCTAAATTCCCCCATTTTAAAAATATTTAGGTGGCGACTCTGTAATCTGGCAAAGCAGTCCATGTTTGGCACTACTTTTCAAAAATCTGTTTTTCTTCAAAACGATTTGCCAGAGTTTGACTCTTTGGTTCAGATTAAGAACCGTGACAATTTGAGTCCGAACTGTGGTGACCCTAATATGAACGGAACGGGACTTAACCCTCCCGGGGCGTTCGGGGACGTCTACAAGGGCTTCGTTGTCTGCATGCAATGTCAGGCTGCTTGTAGTGACGGATATGATCAGTGGGGTCTGATTTTTCCGTCGTAAAGAGTGAATGACGGAGCTTTAAAAACTTCTTGGGCAGGGCCGCCCTTGCAATCCGTCGGACAAAAGGATCGTGCTGGTCCTCTTCGTCTGAACTATTTCTTCTGCGCTTGTTCCTTGTATGTGGACTCTTTTCGGAGGAGCTGGAAGTTTCGAATCGTTCATTCTTGTTGAGCTTCGTGGGTAATGAGTTAGAGTCGCTATCGGTATCCTCTTGGTCGGGCTCGAGGTCGTTGTCCACCTGCCCTCGGAGGTCGTTCGGGTCTTAGCGCATGGCTTCTCTGGATTTTGCTACTTCCAGGGCCAATCTTGACGAAGACGTTCATTTTCAGTGATCATGTTCTCCAGCCTTTGTTCATTCTGCTTTGTTTGTTCCATGATCGCTTGCATTGTCTCTTGTGCTGAAGTCGTTGGTGAGTCGAAGTTCAAGGCGCGTCTTGCAGCGATGGTTTCCTTTCCGAGCATATTTGCTGGAGTGAGGTCATCTCTCTATGCGGTCTCGTCAGTGGCTATTGGAGGATCTTCAGTTACGCCTGCCATGGATGTATTTGAGTATTCCCACAGACAGCGCCGATTGTGGAGAAGTGGTTTGGAAATACTCTTCAGATCCTGGGAGACGCTAATGATCCTCAGCTAGTCACCTGAAAAGATACAAACACTCCGGTCGGGGGTGCCGGAATTAGCACTCCGACAGACAAGTCAGTTCAGACACTCAAGATAGCTTGTTTACTAAGTTAAATGAAATGATTCTTACATACCTTTCTCAATCCATTGTTCCTATATTTATACCTGTTCCTTTTGGTCCTCGGGGCCAGGGCCTACTTTTTAATCATTGTCCTTTCTATTATTCGGCTCTAAGGGTGTACACTTATTCGGCACATATATTATATTCAGCCTTCCATTCTCGTAGGATACAGCCGATTAATATCAGTCTTCCAATGGTACGCACCTTCTGATTTTGCCATATATTCAGCTCCCACATGAATGAATCTTTCCTCTCTTTCCTAATCATTTACTTATGTTTTTTCTTAGCTTATTAATCCGTAATAGGTCATAACTCACACTTAAGAATGCCTAGAAAGAGATGGGAATGAAGATATGAACTCAAAACGCCTTTTGAAAACATGTTGAAAATTAGCTGTTGGCTAGAGCCATCTTTTGTCGCTAGAGCCATCTTCGCTCGAACCACCATTTGGTCACTGGAGCCAACTTTTACAAAGTGAAAAATATTGGGAGCTCGCAATGTTGGCTCAAGCCCCCCTTGGTCGCTCGAGCCATCTTTGAAATTCAGGGTTTTTAAAATAGAAAGTTTGAGCTCCAAACACAAATTCAAAGCCTTGGGTCATGCATGTCTTATTCAAAAACACATAATTACATTAGAGAGCATATATACATGACCCCAAAAAAATCATTTGCTTTAAAATCTCATCAATTTGGCAAAATTGAGCTTAAAACTCTCATGTATGCAAGATTTTCCAACTCTTTTCTCAAAACTCAACTCCAAAGTGTATAAGCTTGCATGTTTGAACCAAACTCTTGAAATTACATGGAAATACATATACATGAGCTCAACTTGAAACATGAGCTCAAAAGTGTTATGATATTGCAAAATTGAGATCAAAACTTCTATACATGCATCAATTCAACTTCAATTGCATGTATGCAACATGGCTCAAATGATGCAACAATGGGACTAAGATGCAAGGCATATCCAAGTGTCATGCAACTATCACAATAGGCATGCAAAATGCTAGAGCATGCAAGGTATAAGTGGCATGCAAACAGGCCAATCAAGCAATGGGACCAACTACTACAACATTCGATGAACCAAAGCATGCATCAAGCATATAATGAACATACAATGGTGGCCTTAACTTCAATGGGGCAGCCCTCAAACCACCCCAAAACAGTGGCAAACATGCCCAAAATGGTGACCAAATGCTATACAATCATGCGAATATGAAGCCAAACCTAAGGCACCAAAGAGAGTATTACACCATTATCAAGGCCATCTCATGACATGTATCTAACAACAAAACAGACTTTATCATGCAAAATGACACCCAAATCCCCTTGATGGCACCCAAAAACACTAAACAAACAAGCATGCATGAAGCCTATTCCTAGGCATAAAAGGGACACACCCTTGGAGCATGAAAATGGTCACATATGAAACATACACACATGATTTATGGACTGAAATAAGGTCACAAATGATGCCAAATCATGAGGATGATCAATGTTGAACATGCTAGGCAAAAACACAAGGCTTACAAGCCTAAAATGCAAAGCAACCATGTCAAGCACACTATACATGGCAAAATCAGTGGCTCACAGCCCTTATACATGGAATATGAGCTAAATCCTCATGGAACCTAAGCTAAACATGAAGATACATGGCCTAGATCATGGCATGCTTTTAAGCATAAGAGAGATATTCAAAGCAAGTATGAGAGGCATGTTAAAGGCCATAAACCAACCTTAGAAAAGAGCATAAACATGTCATAAAACACAAAATCTCTGAAATGAAGCCAAACTCACATGCACACATGCTATTCATAGCCCAAACAAGGCAAGCAAAAGGACAAAGGGGAGAGGGGTGTCCCTCCCCTAATGAGACTTGAAAACATCTCCTCACCACTGAAAACCCACTGGTTTTCAGTGGTGAGAAGGCCAAAAACACCAAGTAAAAAGTGCCTAGGAAAAGGCACAAAAATGCCAAATAAGGCCTAATAGAGATGAGCTCTACCAAACCACAAAATGACCTTAATGAAGTTCAAGATCAAGTAAAAACAAGATTTTTTATGTTATAGACAAGCTCAAAAACACAAAGCAAAAGGGGTAGAAATTGTTGCAAAATGGGGAATATAAAGTAATGCTCACCCTTGAAGATCCTTTGAAGAACAGGGGGCAGCCCTCCTTTAGTGATCAAAACCAGTCCAAGATCACACAAAACAAACCTCCAAG